>OY728133.1:234630687-235880687 GCA_963277665.1 Viscum album | reverse complement strand
AAAATATTTCATCAATTGAAGAATAATCATAAATAGTCTTGATAAACGATAAGAATTTAGAAATTCACTATGACCACTTTGGTAACATGGACTCAAAATCTACATGAGAGAATAAAATTACCTTAAGACTAAAATATTAATTAATAATGAGAATTAATATATAACTTTTCAAATGGAAATATATACACTCCATAGAAAAATATAGGTGCATAACATGGAATGTATCTCAAAGAATGAAAATTGAAATAAAAATTAAATTTACCGATTTGGTAACTTTTGATCTATAAAACCTATAAGGGTATAGATCCATCTGGGTCACCCATTTCCAATTTTTGAAGATTGAAGTGCTCAGGGGAGGCTCACAAGTTGTTTGGTGAAGTTGGGTTTAGTAAAAGTTGGAAAGGGGGTATTTCACATCGTGTAAATGAATTACATGGCATGAAATCTTATTTCACAGGTTTTTTCATCGCATGAATGAGGGATTAATAGTATTAAAAACTTCAATGTATGAAAAATAATAAAAAGTATTGAGTCAAGATGTTTTTAATGAGACTCTACCTCAAAGCATTATGTGGCGTGAAACAAGGCTACATGTCACGTAATTCCCTGACACAATATGTTTTATGTGTTTTCCACCCACTTAGTTTTTGTAAAACCTATTAGTACAGTGGATCTCCCCTGACCTTAGGTGACCTGATGACCCTCCCTTCAGTGTTTTGGGGATTCTTTCATCATGGAAATAATCACTCTCTCTTTTCTTTGAACCATAATGATCATTATTTGATATAAGCTATGATCTTACTCCGTTCTTAAGGTTTCATTGATCTATTTTCTTCTAATTCAACCTAAAATGTTATGAATTTTGGTCTACATATTTCTAATGGATTTTTATTAGGTTTTGGATGATGAAATTGTGCCACAAAATCCTTTTGTGGATGCTGTTGTTGCAGGAGAGGTGATCGTGATCCATTGTTTTGATCTGTTCTCATGCGATGAACATCAGAAACCTTTTGAGGTAGAGGATTCATTTCATATCTTTATATTTAAATGAAATCATAGAGATTCCATGATTTATCCCTTGTATTTCAATGAATGTAACCTAAATCAATACTTGAAGTAGATTAAATACGGGGTATTTATCATATAGCAATGTTGTTGCTTTATACTGAGATAACAGTTTGCCTCTTGGTTTGATAGATAGTGTGATATCTATAGTATGATTGCCTTGAAATGTTTTTTTTGAAAGAAATTGTTAATGAATGTAAATTCATAATTAATTATTGATTATTTGGATAATATATAAAGAGGCATTTTTAATTAATCTGATAGTTGTTTTTGAAATTTTATGACAGTCAAATTGATACAGACATGCATGTGTAATGGAATTGGTTAATGAACATGAATAATTTTGATTCTTGTTGATAAATGATTAATGGAAAGTTAATATCATTGTTCAATTAATTTTTGATATCTTGTTGTTTATTTTTCCCATAGATGGAGCATGGGAATAATTGAACAGTTATTTCAAGAAGGAATTAGAACAAATTGTGAGATAAAAGATAATTTATTTCTAGGTCCTAATTTGCCTTATTTCATAAAAAGGCCCAGTGCATTATGTTTTGAATCCATGAGAGGTCATTTTTTTTAAATGATGAATATCTTGATTTGGGGCCTAGATCATGTTGCTATGTTGTTCATGTTGCATCTCATGTTAATTGGATAAGAGACTTCTGGTATGTGGGGTAGGGAGGTCTAGATGTGATGTAACCCCGGGATGGCTGATCTTGGATGGTTATTGTTGTATATGGAAAAGAGAGGATTAGTGGTGGTGGAAGAAGTTGACACATGAAGTGAGTAGATGCATCATTTTTTTCATGTGGTGTAATGGAGGACACCAGAGATGATGGAATGGGTTGAAGCTAGGCTTACTTGTTGGTAATAAATTTGGATTCTTGTTGATTATGTTGTTTCTTAATCTTCCTTACATTCCCTGATGATTTAGGTTGCTTTGTATTTCTTACTCTCCCTCTATAAGAGGAAATGACGTAAAAATTATGACATGTTCTTTCCATGTTTAGATTCTTGTGGATGGATAGCTCTACGCTCTTGCAATAGGTGTAAAAGACTCGATGAGTAGCTCATCTACTCACCCTATTGAGCCCATTTTGTAATGTAGCTTTGAATTTTATCATTGAATACCTAGAATTATGGAAATGGTAGTGATATTAAATAAATAAATTAATTATTTTTAACCCATGGGTTTAGTGATTGTTGGGATACAATGCTAAGGTTGAACTTCTAATAAGTCGTTACCTCGGTTTGGTTATTCCTTGAGGGAAGGGAAATTTATTGTGGTTTTAATTAAACGTAACATGGATATTGATAATGTATAATTAATGGTTAATGAATTAACTAGAATGAATTCGAATCGATAAAATGGATACAATAACTTAATGAATCTCTTTTAATTGTTGGGTGCTTATAGGATACATAGTCATAGTAGTGGCATTCCAGAGTCTAAGAGAAATTAGCTGTAGTTCAGCCTGAGACTAGGTTGTGGCCATATTTCTATTTTTAGCTATAGTAAATCCTATACTTTTTGTGTGTTTCTGTGTGATATTCCACTTGGTCGATTAGGGAAACTGAAACCCTAGGGATTTTGGGCCTTGGGGGGTGGGGTGGTGTTTCCCAACATCTTAGAGGGTGGATGGATAAATGACTACCCCCTTTGACCCCGCACTATTATCTTAATAGTTACCTGTTCTGAAGTTCACAACGGTTAGTCCCCCCTACATATGTATGTATTGGGATGTAATGGATTGTGGTTATTTAACACACATATATTCTGGATATGGTCTCCTTCATAATACTTTAGGTATGTCACGTATAGGCTATGATGTCTTGAGAATCCTTACTTGGTGTATAGAATTTGATGGCTTGAGGTATAATACCTAATGTATGATACACGTTATGTGAGATGTGTTGGTTCCATGAATCAACCTGGTTAATTTTTTTATGTGTACGTGGTGGCATGTTTCAAGAGGTGGATGTTTGGGTGCTTCGACCAGGTGTCTTCAGGCTAGCCTATTGGGGAGAGATTCTACTGACGAGCAACATTTGGGAAAAGTGTAAAACTAAGGGGGATGTTGTAGTGGGGTACCCTTGACATTATTTATTAAATTATATACTATTGTATGAAATATATGGTGATAGTATCCATGGTGTTTCTAGGAACATATCCTACCTAGTTAGGTGATGATTGGTTTCAGTTGTTGTTCACTGTGCTTTAGCAAGATTTCTTTAATTATTTATGAGAGGATCCAAAGAGGATCCTACTGAGTATAATGTTATACTCCCCCTATGATATATAATTATCTTTTCATGTCACGTAGATATTATAAGGCCCCATCCTTAAACCTTACTTAATATTGAATTAAATTAATAATTCACATTGAAGATCATTTCAGGTTTAGAGTTTTAGAGAATTAGGACATAACTATTACATCTCCAAAGATTACAAAGTACACACTTGTACTAAGTTTCCATAAAATAAAAACTCTTAAAAAGAAACATGTCTAGTTCCATGTTTTAGATAGCATGACTTTCCCTTGATCCCATCTTTGACCCAATTCCACATCAAGTCCTATGAAAAGCATTTAAAAAAACTTGGGGTGAGCATAAAAAGCTCAGTATGGGATACACAAAGAAAGGAAACTGTTAGTTTTTAAAACAACAAGTAAACCATGTATACTTTATCAAAGTAATACATTCACCTTTATGAAGTAGTAAAAAATATTCTATGAATAAAATATCATTACTTACCCTTTTGTAACCAAAAGATTACCATAAAACCCATATAAAGAACACAATACATATAAAGGTATCTTGGGACATAAACATACTTAAGTGGAATAACCATATGGTTGACTTCCACACATATCACTTAATAGAATAGCCATTCAGCCAACTTCCAAACATACTTAATGGAATATCCATACGGCCGACTTCCATACCCAATGCATTGGAGGTTATAACGTAACCACCCGTCCTAGTATTCACGGCACCACCCGTCATATGGTTTATCACGTAACCACCTGTAAAATGTCCAAGTACCATCATTACACATAGAATATTGAAAATATAAACATTTCAATAACAAAATTTCATTTTCAATCACAATAAGTAATTCCAAGATATTGAATTAATCAATCCACATTCAAAAACCATTTAAAAGATATTTTTTAATCAAAGTGTCCCATAACACTTCGAAGCTTTTAATGGAATTAATATTTTAAAACAATAATTTACGTATAAATAAATATTGAAAACCATTTTGAAAACATGGAAATTAATGATAAATGTTTAGAATAATAAATCTTTAAAACATTTAAAACGATATTTTTTGTTAAAGAGTTTTTAACAAAATGAGAGACTCTTGAATACAAATAAATGCGGAATAACATTTAATATGAAATTTATAATATCATGAGAATAATAGGATTCATGATATAATATGTCAAAGGACAGTATACACACCATATATGAATGAATTGGTGCATAACAACAATGAATCCTCAATGAAAATGTAAATTGATATGGAATCCATTATAAATATGGTATCCTTAAATTAAGGATAAATCTATCACATAATTATGTGTGAGAAATACAAATACACCCAATATAAGTGGATTTTAAGTGTGAAACAATCATAGGTCATTCACACATATTCATAGGATGACATGTTCAAGAAGTATAAGTTGAACCCAAAGAAATCGAAATTGGGTTAAGATGTTCCCTTGTAAAAATATGACAGCCTTACAACATCACTTCAAAATTCAGAAAATTAGTCGATGAGAGAGTGAATGGTATCTCAACACATGGAAATAAACTTTACATCAATAAGGATATATAATAACATATCCCAACATAATGAGATGTAAATTAAAAGACATAACAAAAGTAGTCTTTTAAAAAGAGGAGGGTGAAAGGTCCCCTTACGGACATGGGTATCTTTCGAAACATACACCCCGTGAAAGAAGGTCAATAAAACATTGATGTAAATTATCATAAATGAAAGTATATTACACAATGTGTAAAATAATGGGCAGTACATACACCACTCAATGGATATTGTGTCAAATGTAACATAAATCTCACAGAAATAAAAGTGAGATGAACAATCCCTTACAAAAACTCGGCAGCCTAACGGCGCCACTTATAACGTACAAAAATGGATTGATGAGAACAAATAGGGTCTCTAATCATATTGAAATAATGTTTACAAAAAGAGGAATATAAAAGAACATCCCCCAACAAAACAAATAGGAGATTAAAAGAAGTGACATAAAGGAGAGCACTTAAAAAGAAAGAGAGAGGTTAGATCTCTTACGAAAATTCGGCAGCCTAACAACGCCACTCAAAACTTCCAAAATGGATTGATGAGATAGAATAGGGTCTCTCATAATAAAAATTACAGTAACAGTAATATAAAAGAACATCCCAATAATAATAAGGATGAGCTTTAAAATGAATGACATAAAAGAGTATACTTAAAAAGAAAGAGAGGAGTAGGATCCCTTACCTCAGGTCCGACTTGACTCGATCGTTCTTTAATGTCCTGAATAATAAACTTGAGTTAATTTCTACTTTCTTAAGAACCTTTTTCAAGTTAATTATTCCTTTTATATCACTTATTACCATGTTATAAATATTATGTAATCATTTATGTTAATAACAGTCGTTTTGTCGATATTTGGTACTTGAGTCAAAAGTGAACTTCTTATATTTACAAGTTGTTCACGTAGTAAAATATCCATTATCTCAAGAATGATATTCATGATTTTGATATCATATATATCATATATATCCATCATATAAATGTATTTATAATATTACATAATCATTTATAGTTAAGAAATGAAAAGCACCGTTCATGGAGACGGTAAGCCGTACGTACGCATGAATGCTACTTTCATTTTATGTCATATTAATGGAATTAAAACTAAATAAGAGATATGTATATTTTAATTACAGAATTATATTAATAATTTATATGTAAAATAAATCATATATATCCATTTTATGTATGCACTTATAATAGTACATTACATTTGGGGATAAGAAATGAAATGCACCGTTCATGGAGACGGTAATCCGTACGTACACTTGAACACTACTTTCATTTATATCTCGTACTTTAATGGAAAGAAAATAATAATGATATAAAGTTATTCTATAATTCAAGTATAAAATCATATATAATAACTTTAAATCTATCATTTATACGTCCCACATAAGGCATTAACGAATCAAATCACTTTGAGGGGGCGATAGTCCGCACTTCCTAAAATGAAATTATCGTGTTTAACCATAATGGAAACCATAAAGGTATGTCATAAATGAAAAATACAGAAGCTTAAGTAAAACATAAATATATTATATATCATATATAAATATAGTGCCATCTTAATGGCTACCTTTTAATGTGTTATATGAGTGTTGAACAATCATCATTTCATGTGGCAGAAATTCGCCATCCACAGAAACAATATGTTTTTTAACCATTAGATGAAGGTGTGTGTAAGTGTATCTCGAATAAATCTTATAACAACATCCTAGTATATTGAGGATACTGGATTTGTTACAAATGAAATTAATAAAAAGAGTTTAGGGGGTTGGAGAAGAAAAATAAAACAAAAGGACTCAAGTGAAGACATTACCTTAAAATCGGGTAACTCCCTTTGGTTGGAACTCAAAAGCTTCGTTGGGAAGACTTCTGCCCAAAGTGATGCATCAAGGAGTTATAGAGGGATGTGTAGAGACAAAATGGTGAGGGTTTGGCCGAGCCAAAATCTTTGGGAGTGTGGGTAAGGAGGTAGAGGTGGGGGCCTTTTATAAGAGGATAGGAGGGACACTCTTGGAAAGTAAAGAAATGTTACTTTATTTTAGAATGAGTTTCGGATTTTAATGGCCCCAAATTGATGTGTTTCGAGGATAAGGTGATAAGGGTTCGAAATCTATCCATACAATAGGTTTCTGACATGTTTAGGTCTTATATTTTACATTATCTTTCCATTTTATTTAAATCGTTAAATAATGAGGTCATCGTTTCATCATCATGATGTCATACATAATTTAATTTATACAATGTCTAAAAACTATAAAAAAATAATATACTGTTGTAAATATTTTTATATTTCCAATGACTATTTATATGCAAAAATATTACTTGTATAACCCCAAGAAATTTTTTTTTAGTAAAACAACTCATGTTTGTGTCATTTTAATTTTAACATTAAATAAAAAGGTATTAATGTCATTTTCCTACAAAAGTGGATCCATGGGGTCCCCAAGTTGACCCATGGATTTTATTGGTCGGCCATGACACATCCAATAAGGGTAGGAAATTTTTCTATGTCATTTCATTTTATTAAAACATTATTCTTACCTTAAACTACACTAATTACCTCTAATCACGATTAAAAACTTAATAAGTTAGTATTCACAAAAAAATTATTTTAATCCCATTGAAAAACATTTTACTTATTAATGACAACCATTTATGTCAGATTTTTGAAAATTAAAACACAAATATGGAAAAATTTCATTTATACGGAAAATCAGTTTTTATAAGTACCACTTAGTGGTTTCACTATTCATCAAAAATTGAAGTTTTTCAAAAAATTACCAAAAATTCACCCTAAGCAATATTTGATATTCTGAATTCAAAAATTATGTCTATTTTAAAAAATTCAAAACATATAAGTTGCATTAATTAATTTAATAATTAATTCCTGCTGTCAAAACAAATAGCGTGTTTTTATGAAACAAAATGTATCAAAAGATTGACACTAGTTTAAGTCTGATTTCAAAGTGAAATTAATTCCAACGACCACTATTGGATTAAATGGTAAAAATATATTCTAATATCACTTTAAAACCAATTCAAAATATAATATAATCATATAAATAAATTATATTAAAAGGAGGTTTTTAATTAAAATACATCATTTTTCACTATTCATTAAAAATTGAACTTTTACGGAAAAATACCTAAAATTTACACAAAGTAAATTTTGATGTCCCGATTCTAAAGAAGAATTTTATTTTGTCAAAATATAACACATAAAATTGTCAAAATGTGTATTTAAATGAGGTTCGCCGTCAAAAGGCGGTTAATAGACCTTTTAAAGAATATTTGAATTTTTACGCTTAAAATTGGATTCATTCGCATTTTTAATCCTCTATATTTTCTTGTAAAAATTAAAAATATTTGACAAACATATATAATCATTTTGTAGTTTGTTTTATTCATTCTCGTCATAACAAAAACTAGTCATTAACTACCATTTAAAATAATATTATATTATTATTAGAGTACAACGTAAGATTCCCAAGAAACTGATTGTTGCGTGTTGGGTACTCCAACGAGCATAGCCTCCCCTTTAAATTTATATTAATATTTTATTCAAAAATAAGGATAAATGAGAAAATTTCATACTCTTTATTTACCTAGGGTGTTACAGAGATGTTTTGAGATTAGGCTAGTTGTTACTAGTTCAAGGTTTTATAGGAGATGTTCAGGCTTCTTGGTCACTTCCATTTTACTTCCTTTTGGTAATTGTAGTTTCCCCTTTCAGTTTCAGTAGTTCTTAAATGAAATCACATATGTGCACTTGGTTTTCATTTACCTTGTAGCCTAAGAAAAATTTCATTACTATATATCATATCCATCTTTTTCTAATATGTTTTTTAGAGTGTAATACCTCTCATCTGTGGGTTTACAATACCCTCAGTACTAGTCACTAACCCAAGGCCTACTAGAGGCGGGACCCGCGTTTCATTATCTATCTTCACCCATTTCTGACCTAGGAGGGTACACTTCATGTGGAAGGGGTCATTATAGATTTTTATTGGAGGTCTGGTTGAGATATAATCTTGAGTTTGATGTTACGAATAGGTGAGTTTTCATTGGTTGGTACATAAAAGTGTTTTTCATGTTTAAAAAGTGATGTGAACACTTGATACTGGTTGTGAAATAGGTATTTTGGGGCCCATGTGATCAGATGTATGGACCTTTAAGTTTACAGTGGCCAAAAAATGTGGTGATACTATTTGTAGTGAAGAGACTTGGGAAATGATCATTTATCGTTACTCTTTTCACATGATCTTGAATAGGTAGACCTTAGGATTGGTGAACAAAAAAGAAAAAAAAGAAAAAAATCAATTAATGTTAAATTATTCCATATTTTACATTAATAAGATCTATTTTTTTGTTATGGATCTAGATTGATGTCCTTGTATGTTTGGGACAGAACATGTTCAATATGTTGTGCGAGTAGATAACCACATAGTATAGGTTGAAAAAGACAACTCATAATGTATAGAACACTAATAGTTTCAGTGCCAGAGTCTGCAGAAGTATGGGGTTACAATTCGTATTCATTCACAGAAGTCTAGTTGGAGGTGTTTAAGATGCCCTTTAGGTAGATCTGTGCTCATAAGGAGCATGTGGGGTAGTTAGTTGTGATGATACTGCATGGGGTAGCGAGGTTGTGGTGTTTATTTTTCATTTGGGTTCATGAAAAGTTGAAATTGTTATGGTGGAATTATAGAGATCAGTTCAGTGTCAAATTATTTCTTTGACTGCAAAGGAGTCCAGTCACCAGCAGCTGCTTACCCTTTGGCAGGGGATCTCCAGTGTCTAAGAGTTTGGAATCAATTAAAGGAACCTTATGTGATATGATTTGGAACTATTTACAGATGAAGGTTCCAAGGTGAGGAATTTTGATGAGGCTTTACATCTAGATATCCAACACACTATCACTCAATTTATACAGAAGACATATATGAAGGTTTTTTAAAGGGTATAGGTCATAATGAGTACATTATCTCAAACCATATTGTCATGAGAGGGGAGTTATTTGGATTCCTAATGTAGCAGAGCTGTGTTCTGGGGTTCTGGGTTTTCAGGGAAAAAGAGTTTCCATTCAGCTGGGGGTAGGTCCAAGCTCTCTTTTTCTCATTTATCTAGGATTAAAATATCTCAGGACTATTCTTTGGTATCCAAAACAATTTTTATTGTGGATACTAAGATCACCAGTATCATGAGTACTCGACCTTTCAGAGTAGTCAGTGTGTTCCAGGTGTTCCGCTCAAGGTTCTTCCAATGAGGAAGTTCATGTTGAGGCAGAAGCAGTTGGTTGTACCATCATTGGATAAGTAGATAGTAGATTGGGTAGGCATTGGATAGCCTCGTGATTCTCACCATCCATTGGGAGAAGAGAATGACCATGGAGGTAGTCACTATTAGGACTAGGGAGGCCGTGGAACCTATTTTAGTCAACTTAATTTGTTAGTGTTACCCTCTCTAGGTGAGCCATATATCTTTAGAGTTACCCTTTTATTGTTTTTTACCTAGGTGAATGTGTTTTTTGATTCAATAGTGACACACTCCTTCATATAACCTGCCCTTTTCCATACCTTGAAACATGAAGTAGAGAGGATACCAGAAACATTGGTGTTTACTACACTAGTTGGAGATCGATCTGACTTGTTTAATGTAGGTAGATTTTGTGAGCCAGTGTTGCGGTCGAACTGCTCTTGGGGAGATTTCCTATGTTTATGGATACAACCATATGATTCCGTCCTTGGCATCGATTGGTTGTATTTTTTAAAGTATATCATGGATTTATTGAGGAGGTAGGTGGTTATCTTCGATGCAAATGGATATCCAACAATTTTTTCTGTCTAGAGGGACCCTCGGATGGGTTATAGGCACTTTCCGTCCTTATCATCCTTGATGTATTAGTTGATACTGAGTTATTCGGAGGTTTAGAAGTTGGCCTTTCCCAGTGTCATATAAGAGTACCCGAATGTCTTTCTATAGAAGGTTTTAGCATTACCCTCTCGATGAGAGATAGTGTTTGGGTTCAAACTATTGCCAGGAGTGTCTCTTAACTTGAAGTATCCATAATGGATGGTTCCTTATGAATTGCGAGAGCTACATATATATCTCGATAGTCTATTTTAGTGTGATTTTTTATCCAAGTGTTTCACCATGGGGTGCACCAATTTTATTCGTGAGGAAGGTTGACGGAATTTTGTGGTTTTTTGTTGATAATCATCTCTTGAACAAATTGATAGTGAAGAACTACTGTACTTTCCATATATTGATGATTTATTTGATCACATAAAGGCTTTAGGTTGGTTCTCAAAGACCGATTTTCCATAAGGATATCACTCGATGCTTATGAAGGATGTGAATATCCCAAAGACTACATTGTTTCATCATCATGGCCATTAAGAGTTCATTGTGATTTTTTGGTGTGATTAATTCTCTTGTTGTGCTCATGGATTAGTGAAAACATTTTCCATTGAGTTCTTAGTTCTGTTCATGGTGGTTTTCAATGATGAAATCCTTGTGTACTTTGCATCCGAGGAGGAGCATGTAGAGTATATGCATTCCATTTTGGGAGTTCTTCGTCAATAATAGTTGTTTTGTAAGTTGTATAATTTTTATTTTTTTGATCAGGAGTCAGTTTCGTTTGGTATTTTATATACCGATAGGGAGTAGTTATGGATCTATCAAAGTTATAATAATTTGTGTATTGGGAATCCCCCATGACCATGGAAGAGGTTGCAATTTTCTTTAGTTTTCTAGGTTATTATAGGAGGTTCATGGATGATTTCTCTAAGATTGTGACTCCTCTGCCAATGTGAACTTCCAAAGATCAAGTGTTCTTTTAGACTGATAAGTGTTAGAATTAATTTTTGTATTTTATAGAGGTGTTGGTCAGTGGTATCATTCTTTTTCTACCATCAAAAGAAGTTTAATTTGAGGTTTTCTATAACTATTTACGTTTTGAGTTGGGTTATATCCTAATGCAACATATATTAGTTGTTTTTTATTGGTCTTGGAATTTGTTCCCCCAAAAACATATCTATTCCCCCAAGGATCTCGAGTTGGCAGTAGCAGTGTTTTCCCAAAAGTTGTTGATACATTACCTCATTGGTGAGAATTTTTTAATCTTCACTGATCATAAGATATTGACGTATGTTTTCTCCTAGTGTGACATGAACATGAAATTTTTTCTGGATGGATTTCTTACAGGATTAAGAATTTGATATTTCATATACATTTGAGAAGGGAAATTTTGTGGTCGTTGCGTTGAGCAGGAAGTCATGCAGTAATGCAATTATAGAATCAAGTGATTCCAAGAGAGTGATGGAATAGATTTCAGCATTACATCTAGATATATGATTAGTTGGGGGTATAGGTTGTCTTTTTTAGATGATGGTGCAGTAATCTCTAGTGTAGTAAGTAGAATATCCCCATTTTAGGGATCTTAAGGTGTACTTTTGTAGAGATTTGGTTATTTTTGGTGAGGCCCCTGGTAGTTGGTTTGATGATGAAAAACATTGCATGATATATTAGGGAATAGATTTCGTTCCATTGGCGATGCATGAGATGGTTATTATAGAGTTTTATAGTTCACCCTTATGTCATGAAAAAAGATTTACTAAGCTTTGAGATGTCAGTTTTGGGGGCTTGGTTTGTGTCTTGTAGTTGTAGAGTTTGTGTCTTGATGTTTGGTATGTCACAAGGTGATGGTCAAACATCGCATTCCTGAGAGTTTTCAACAACCATTAGATGATTCTCAGTGATGTGGGAGGACATATCGATAGAATTTGTTTACCACATTATAGTGATCAACGACTTGAGATTACTAGTGGTTTTCTCGATGCAGTATCTGGAGGAGGTGGTGAGGCTCCATAATGTTCTGAGGAAGATCATTTATGATCAATATCCTTATTTTACCTACCAGGTGTGGAGAGGTCTCTATCAATCTTTTGGTTCTCAGATATGCCATAGGAGTACTTTTCATCCACTAAAGGTTTGTCAAAGAGAGACGACAATCATGACTCTTAGAGACATTTTGTAATATTATTTCCTAGATTTTTTGGTTAGTTGATGAGTCAGAAACATTTTTTTAGTTACCATACAATAATAGTATTCACTCAACCGTCAGTATGGTTCTATTTGAAGCCTTTTATAACCGACCATTCCATTATCCATTGTTCTAGACTAGGGTCAGAGAGTCAACAATTCTGGGGCTGGAACTCGTACAGAATATGATAGAGATGGTCTGGGTGATTCAAGAGTGGATGAAGGTAGTGTAAGATCGTTGTATGTCCTATGTCGATCATATAAGGAGACCTCTAGAGTTTTGTGTTGTGGATCATGTGTTTCTAAAGTCTACTCCCAGTCGTGGGGGTGAAGATTTGGTCATGGGATTAAGCTTTCTCCCTAGTTTTTTTTGGTAATTTAGAGGTGTTGGATCATTTTAAAGTTGTAGCATACTAGATAGTGGTTTCCCAAAAACTAAACTGAATACATGATGTTTTTCAAAATTTTATCACCTTTTTTATCTTAATGAAAACTCTCACATCATCGATCGGTGAAAGATTGATGTTGATGATGATGTGACCTTCGAGGAACAATATATAGAGATCTAGGACCACAAGTATAATGTATTTCATGGCCATGTTATCCCCTTGGTTCATGTATTTTTGTAGCATGGGGGTGTGGTGGAGAGTACTTAGGAATGTGAGGCACAAATACGTGCTCAGTACTACAAGTTGTTTGATGTTTAACTCTTCTCTTGTAACATTTTTTGTTTGGTGGTTGTAGAACCATTCTGTTTATGGGATAGATTATCTTATTCCTTACTATCGATTACTCACTTTTGAGAGGTATCTCCCTCGGGAGAATGAATAGGAGTTTTTTTGGTTGTCAAGTGGTCTCACATTGTTTCATTGATAATGTAAAGAGATCCTGAGGTGGAGAAATATTCAAGTGGTATCTTCAAGGGTTTCAATTCTGATGACCCCTTTATATTTCCTCTCTGGGTTGGTTTCAAATTCTTCCGGAAGTGAATGTTTTTTATAGGTATCAGATGTATGGGCCCAAATCCACATGGTTCATCCCTTTGTCTATTTTTGAAGATCAATGTGCTTGGAGGTGGCTCGAAATAAGTTTAGATAAGTTCAGTTAATTAAAAGATGGAAGAGGTGGATTAGACATCATGTAACTAAATTACACAATGTGAAATATGATTTCATGGGGTTTTTCGGGGATTTAATGAGGGATTCATGGTGTGAAATACGTAAGGGTATAAAAAGTAAAATAAATCATCAAGGGGACATGTTTTTTAACAAAACTCGACCTTGAGGGATTACATGATGTGGAAAGGAATAAAAAATCATATAATGCCCTAATTTTGTCAGTTTTAGTTGTTTTCTGGCCACATTTATTGTTATCTAACATACCGGTGAAACAACTCTCACTCCACCCCAGGTGACCCAATGAAGCTCCCTTTAGAGTTTCGGGGATTCCTTCCATAAGGAATGATCCCTTATTTCTTTCTTCGATCTGTAGTGAACCTTATTCAATATAAGGTATGAACATACTCCATTCTTGATGTTTCGTTGATATTTTTCCTTCCATTTCACCTTTCCAAAAGATGGAGAGTGATCTCCATGTTTCTAATGAAATTTTATTTGGGTGTTTGATGAAGTGGTTGGGTTGTGGAATCCTTGGGTGGATGTCGTGGTTGTGGGAGAGGTGATCGTGATCCATTTCATTGACTTTCACTCATGAAAAGAAAATCAAAATCCTTTTGGGTTATGGAATTCATTTCTTTTCTTTATATTTATGTGTAATAAATGAGTTAGGATTATTTATATTGTATATTACAAAGGAATTGACATAATTAAATACTTGAATTGGATTAATGAATTGAAATCAAACATATAAAAATGATGTTTCTTTATACTTTGGTAATAGTTTGCCTATTGATTTTCTAGATAGTGGGATATGTATTCTATATTTATATCATAATTTTGGTATTAATGGAAATTCATAAATAACATAAATTATGAGTTAATTGTAAATTAATTGGAAAAAAGATAAAGATGAATGTTTAATGAATCTGGTTTTTGTTGTTGCAATTTGAGGATGATAAAATTTATGTAGATATGAATGTATAATGGAATTGGTTAATGAACATGAATCATGTTGATTCTTATTTATAAACGATTAAAATCATGTTTTATTAATTGTTCAATTAATTTTTTATATCTTTTTTATTAGGTTTCTAGTAGTTGGAACTTGTAAATAATGTATATTATTATTTAGGATATAATAATAATTTATTGTTTCATAAAATATAATGCCTTTGTAGGGCCTAATTTTCCCACTTTCATGAAAAGGCCATGTTCCATATGCTTTGGATCTGTGAGATCTCAATATGTGTGAACAGTTAATGCCTTAATTTTGGACTAAGAGCCCCTTTCTTTTTGGTTCCTGATTCTAGTGATATGATCTAGATAAGAAACCAGTGTTATGTGGGGATGGGAGGAATATATGTTACCTGATATTGGGATGGCTGATCCTGGAGGGCTGTTTTGGTATGTGGGGTGGGGAGGCTCGATGGTTGTGGTAGTATCTAACACCTAGAATAATGAGATGCATTGGATTCTTCATGTGTTGGTATGGAAGGCACTAGAGATGATGGGACAAGTTCATGCTGGGATTACCTATTGTTATGAAAGATGGATGCCTGTTGATTCTATTGTTTTTTTTTTCTAATTCCATTTCTCTATGGCTTGAGGCAGCTAGGATTTTATTACTATCCTTCCAAAAGGTGTGACGATGCATGGTGCATTCCATGTGCTTTCCATTTTTCACTTCTCGAGGATGGATGGGTCTATTCACTTTCTATTGGTTGTAGATACTTAATAGTTAGCTCATTTACTCACCATATTGATCCCCCTATTTACCGGCATGGAATTTTGGAAATGGTAATGTTGTTAAATAATTGAATTATTGGGTTTTAACTCATGTGTATGGATCTTACAGGGATTTCATGCTATTTTTGTACTTCTAATATGCCACAGACTCGATTTGGTTATGCCTAGAGAGCATGGAATTTTTTGCAGTGCTAATGAAATGTAACATAGACATTTATAATGGTTAATTAATTGCTAAATAATTAAATAATGTAAACTAAAACTATTAAAAGGTATAAGGTAACTAAATTAGTCTCTTTAAACGGTTGTGTGCTTATAGGGTAGATCGTCTTAGTTGTGCCAACATGGAGTCCAAGAGAAGTTCCCTATAGTTGAGCTTGAGACTTGGTTGTTCCCGTAGTGTTGTTATGAGCTATATTATATCCTGTTTTTTTTTGTTTTACATGATAATACAATTTTTTAGTTAATAAAACTAACACCCCATGGATTTTAAACCCAAGGGGAGTGTTTTCCCCAACATCTCTATGGGAGGATGGATGAATAAATACCCATTATGACCCTACACTATTCTCGTGGGTGATAATTGTTCTTGTATTCATGATGGTTAGTTTTCCAAAATATATATATGTAGAGGGATGTAATGGATTTTGTTTATTAACAAATATATATTATAGATATATTTTCCTATTGACTACTATAGGTATGATGTGTTTAGGCTCTGATGGCTTGAGGGTTCTTACTCTGTGTTTGGGATATGATGGCTTGAGGTATAATACCCGATGTATGATACACATTATGAGACCTTTGGTGGATCCTTTAAAGTACCTGGTTAATTATGGTAATTTGAATGTGGTGGTGTGTTGCATTAGTTTCATGTTTTTGTGCCTCACCTAGGATTCTTTAAACTAGCCTTTGGAAGAGAGTAGATTAGGATGTGCGACATTGGGGAAATACAGCAAACTAATGGGGAAGTGGTAGTGATGTACTTGTGATATTCTTCATTATAATATAAAGTATTTTATTTGAGAGTAACCATGATGGGGCTGGGAACATAGAATACCTATATAAGTGATGAGTTAGTCTAACTTCTTGTTCACTATGCTTCAGCATTAATTCTTTACTTTTGAAGGAGAGGCTATAGGGAGGATCCTACTGAGTATACTGTATAACGACCCTACATTATGTAAATTGTTTTTCAGTTAACTTGGAGTAGGTTAAAGATCAGGATAGTTACTACTAGTTTGGTTTCTTCCAGGAGCAATTCAAGCTTAATGGTCCGAGCTATTTGACTTTTTTTGTACTTGTAGTTTTTCTTTCATTTGTATTGGATCCTGCATGACATTATATATGGGAAATTTGGATTCTTTTACCATGTAGTCTGAACAGGAGTTGTCTGGCCTCTATCTTATCTCTCTATTCCTAATTTTCTATCTTATAGGGTAATTCCTTCCATATATGTGTTTTTTTACCCTCGGTGCTAGTCTCCAACTTGGGGCCTACTGGATGTGCGACTCGAGTGTCACTATCTCTCTACTCCCATTTCCGACCTAGTAGGGGTATACTTTTTAGGGAGTGGGTCATGACAATCCCCATGAATTAAAGATCATTCAAAATATATTTAAATAACCCTAAATTTAATTATAATAATCATAAAATACATTTATGGGAAGTATATACACTCTAAAAAATATGGGTGGTGAACATGGCATAAGTCTCACAGAAATAAAAGTGGGACGAGACCTTATGTATTGACTTTCATCATACACACTAAATCCTCATGAATAATAATTATTAACTTAATATAAATTAAAAATAGAAAAATATTATACTATATAATACCGTGTATTATTTTTTATGACTTTATATTACCCTTTTATTTCAAATTTCATTTGAATGTTATGTTTTAGGTAATATCTAGTTTTTTTCATATAGGTTTTGACCTATTATTCATGATCCTCGTAATTTGATCATTATTTATTTATATCAAAAATAATAAACATGAAATAAATATCATATATATTCAGTATATAAATATTAGTAATAATCTATGAAATATATAAATATGAAATGGAATACATTGTTCATAGGGACTATAGACTGTATGTATGCATGAATGTTGTTTATGTTTTATTTTCATATTGAAATATAGAAATTAAATGAAAAATATATATATTTATATATATTATAATTAAATTAGAATTATTATTTCATATATATCATAAAATGTTACTAATACCATAGTTTTTATATTCCATGTGTAGTGTGAATGAATAACATCACTTTGAGTTGGCGATAGTCCGCATTTCCACAAATGAAGTTATCATATTTACACAAAATTGAAAGCATGAATATATATTGTATGTTATAATTAAATAAGAATAAATACATTTTAAATATCATATATATCATATAAAAATATTATTTACACTATAATTACCAACCATGAGAGGTGGTAAAGAAAAATTTAACGACATCATTTCATGAGGAGGTACTTTGTCATACACACGAACGATAAGTTCACTACCCATTTGATGGATGTTTTTGTAGGTTTAGAAAGTACCATTAGAATTAAAAAAATATTATATTTAGTATATTGATTCAATTATATAATTATGGAATTAAGATAATTTAGTTGTGCGGAATGAAAATAAAAAAAAAGTTTGTTGAAGGATATTACATATTCTTTGGGTAATTACATTTGGTTTTCACCAAAGGACTAAATTAGTTTTATTTATGTCAAATTTCAAAGTGAATTTATTTCTAATTAAATAAATTGAATTAATATATCTAAAATTTAACAAATTAAACATTAGAATAAAACTAAAATATATTTAAAATATATAAATAAATTAGAATAAAAAACAATTTTGAATTAAAATTCAGTATTTTTTCACCATTAATCAAAAAACAAAACTTATGTAGAAAATAAAAAACATTCACCTAAATTAAATTTTGATATTAAAATTATTAAATTATGGTTTAGTTTTCAAAGAAAAATTATAAATGTTTCAAAATATATATTTATAATAGGATCTCCATTAAATGGTGGTAAAATAATTTTTTAGAAAAATAAATCTTTTTAGTCATAAAATTGAATTCATTATTATCTTATTATAACTATCACATATACAAAACGAGTATCAAAAATATTTATATAATATATATAATATTAATTTTATTTAAAAAATTCATCAATTGTTTTAATTTACATAGAAAAATAATGTGATTACATAGAAAAATACATTTCATAGAAAATAAATTTCCGTATTTCCAATTATTTCATATATTCATTTATAACTAATGGATAAACAAAGGAATAATTTTTATACAATTGTAAATAATATTTTTATGCCTTATTTCATCTTATTCATAACTTCTATTACAAAGGATATGTGGTAACTACAATAATATTTTAATAACAATATTAATATTATTTTTTAGTTCTTTAAAACTCAGACTTGTGTGAAACATAAGCTATCGAAGGGACACATAATTGATTGTAATACAAGAATAACATTTTTTTCATGTATCATAATCTAGACTATATGTTGTATGGGGTGGAAGATTAAATTTCTGTTACATATAACACAAAAAAACAGTTCGTTCATGTAAAAAAAAATTTTTTGTTGCATGAAATGAAAAATATCAAAATATAAAATTAATTCAAAAGTAGTATGTCAAAAAATATAAAGGTGTAAAAATATAAACTTTATAAAATTAGAGGGATATATAATAATAAACAAGTAAAAATGAAACAGAATTTATTAAACCACTCTTACTGATTTAGTAATTCTTGAATTCAAAATAATTGAATGATTAAGAATTAAATCGTTCCATAAAATTTTTCAATAAAATCATAGAATATGAAAAAATAAATAAATTTTTATTATATAAAACCTACTAATAATAAATTTGTTCCTAACATTAAAATATGTATCTATGAAGACAAATTAAGATGAGCCATGTACCTCATGTTTTTCTTACTTCATAAGTTATGTATACTCAAGTATAATAAATTTAATTTTATTATCATCATATAAAAAATGATAATAATATATATAATACAATAAATGGATTTATTTTAATATATTTCCACCAGTTCATTTTGAATATTTCATTATCATTTTCATTTCAGTTGTTAGCTCCTTCATTTTTTAGGTAACTTTTTGGTTCAGTAATTAAAGTCCATGAAAATTAATCATGGATAATTAATCAATATACTTTTAATAATTATATAAATATAATATACATTAATTATACAAAGATTTATAACTATTCTTATTAATAGGAAATGAAAATTGAATTTCATCACCATATAAAGATGATAGTCCACATGTATGCATGAGTTGGATTTTATTTTTTTCAATAGAAAAATAATAGAATTGTAATGTCTAATAAATTACAAGAATTGTTTTTATTATATGGAATTATTTTGAGACCACACGCTTTGACAGAATGTTATTCTGACACTCGGTGGTCCCGAAACAGACATTTAAACATTTTTTAAGTATGCTTAAGTAAAGGTGCGAGCGGGTTTTTCTAAAATTTGAATCGGTACTCGGATAAACAATAAGAGGGAATAATTGAATTAAAAATTTTGAAATCCTCCATGAAAGTTCTTTACATTGGCCAGCATGGGCCAAACAGAAAATTTTATTTCTGGACTTTTTGGAAATTAATAAAATAACATTAAAACTTTATTTTATTTATTTTGTTAACTGAGGAGAAGCGACATGAAGAATATGTGGTGCATTGATAATGCAGCGATGAGGCGCATTAATGAGGATCATTAATGTATCATTAAATAGAATCATAACAATTATTTAATAACATATAAAAGAGGTGCTATTTCAGAAATGAAACTACATAACGACTTGACATCGTAACATAATAGAAACATTGCGACATGTTTTGAATTTAATAGTTTATCATGTTGGTGGAGTGATGATTAAATGGATATGATTATATAAGGATACTTAAATAGAATTCCTATACAATGTGGAATGAAGAATGCCAATGGGACATCAACATATTCGATGCACTTCGAAGAACAGAGCCGAGATCGACGAACGCCACCGACGTCTTGAGCCCTTGAAGAAGAATGCTACAACAATGAACTTCGAAGTAGCAGGTGTTATTTTAATTTTAAGTTATTCTCATTATTTTCCATAAGTGACGTATGCGGATCGACCCATGAACAGGTTGATCCACGATTCATGCATTTACACAGGAGGGTAACTTTTCATTGGGGGATATTGTCTGGAATTAATATTATTACTTGTTATGATTCAACATCAATCCCCAAACCTCCCCTTGTTTTAAAAGTATAACATGGAGGGAATGGTCCAACACAAACAAGGCTCAAGCCCCCCCCCCCCCCCCGCATGTGAGTTATCTGTATCCAAACATCTTAATTGATGGAAAGGTGGGTTGTAGACCCTCATAGAGAAGAGGATCCTCCTTGGGGACCGTAGGTGCAGGTGGCAGGATGAATGGACCACCGGAGCACATCTGGTGGGTTGCTGTAGAATCTATTGGTACATCGCCACCGACGGTGGTAGCATGCAGTGGTGTCGTCCTCATGGAGGACGACCGAACAGAGGGTTGTTGGTTGTGCTGGAAGGTCGGTGGAGCGGTGTCCCACATCTGGGCTACCTTGGTGGCTGGCGGGCAGCGGTTTCTTGATCACAGCTGGAGGAGGCCTCACGCGTCTGTGGAGTAGTAGGGACAGAATATGACAGTAAGCAGCATCCAGGCCCGACGGACCCCCCACCAGCAGCTCATGCGGCCATGCTTCAGGCTGGCGGGCCACACCCTCCAACAATCGGGATAGTATCATGACCCATCAGATAAAATCCCATAACTAGTAGGATAGATTGGTGATGGTATGCCTGGCCAACATCATTTGGGCTAGGCCAGATGAGACCGGGTCATTGGGCGTGCCGACGAGCATGCCCCTCGGCCAAACCGGGCCAGGTCCAGTGAGGCCCATTGGGCCTCTCTCAAAAGAAAGGTAAGACTAGACTGAACCATACTCGAACCAGGTTTATATGAGCCGGCCATGTTAAACCTGAAAATTTGGGACCCCCGAGCAGTATTGGTTGGGTCAGTCCGAGTTAAGACGCAATCAACCCCTATTTACTAAAACACTAATAACATCCAATCTATGTGTCTGATTAATGATCCATTTACGGAATTGGGACACTCAAGTTGAGTAAGATATTATATAATTTTCTAAGGACGATTTCAAGGAATTTTAGATGTGACATATGGATTGTGGATCAGTTCTACCAAGTACGCTACGTACGGAACCCTTGCGGTTGGCTGAGACATGAACACTGGGAGTGATTGAATCTATGTGACTTGACAATGGCATAGTTGGAAGTGTCTCTATGTGACCCAGTATGACTATGGGGGGGAGAACCTATGTGTGATACAATAGACCCACAATACTCGATAGGAGGAGTACCTCATTATGGACAAGGTGGGAAGCGGCTCTGTGTGACTCAGCAGGCCCATGGGGGGTAGAAACACTATGTGACCCATCATAACCACGATGCTCATTCTGGATGAGTACCATTTCAGTCCACGGTAAGTGTTAATTACTTATGTGTGATCTGAAAGACCCTATGTACTTGTATATGAGGTTTTCTCTAGCATCCGGGGTGTTCGACGAAGTGACTGATGATTATACTATCAAAACCCTAAACATGTATCTGGTGTGAGATGTCTTGTTCTTTGTGATTTACTTTGAGGATTGATGTGTGGACATTAATTTTTTAGGGTCTCTACTGAATATCACGTTACACAACACTTTATGGGCTCCACCCACTCATGTCATGTCCTGTGCATGCGATTAGCATTTTGACAGTGATTGTGGTGGATCGGGTCCCAGAGGTTCTTAGAGAGATTTGACCGATAAACACTACAACAGTGGATTTGGTGGCCTGGGACCAGGAGGGGGATATTGACATCTGATGGGCAGTGCGTACTATGTTAGCTTATAGTCTCCACACTACACTTACCATCAGGTGCGGTTTTCAATGAATGATCGTCATAAATTCTATATACTTTCCTACTTTCTGGTTCTCTTTGATGGGTTTGTATTCTGGCCCACTTTTTTCTAGTTATACTTTCACCTCACTATATTTTAGTTCTATTTGTTTCCATTATAGTTAGTGGGACTTGTTCGGGTGTGTGTGTGTGTACAGGTACGCAGGAAATTGCCTCCCACTTACAGGTTGACGCCTTCAGCACCATTCAAGAACCCTTGGCCTTCATTAGGTAGGCTTGGGGTAGTCAAAACATGGTCCCCAGGGGATGGGTTATGAAAAGGTGATATCAGTGGGAAGTGGGTCCTTCAACAAAGACCGAGAGTATGTGTTTTTTTTGGGAAATAATGTTAAGTGTTTTGAGTCCAAATTTCAGATTTAGAGTTTCCAGTGTTGGTGCGGCAGACGACATATCCATACACCAGGACCTTGAATTATTCTTTTCATCTCCACAAATGAAAACACTGGCTGAATAAGTTTCTCCATATTTTCTTTTGAATAAAAGTTACCTCATCAGGTAAATCCTTCAAACTGTGGTACATCTTTATCTTTCTAAGTATTCCGTTACAAGAATGGCCTGCCAGGATTTTGATATGAGGTCGTGAGGACAACTTACCTAGCGAAGAGGCGTCTATTCATGGATCAGTTCTAGAGAAGTCCCCACCAGGTGGTGCAATAGTGCTACCACCACCCGATGATGACCATATACTCCCAATGGTTCCAATAGAGGACGTGCGTAGACTTAGTGCCCCTCATGAGTTTCATATATAGAGACATCACATGATTAGGGAAGAGATAGATCCTTGGGTGGATGAGGACTGGTTGGAGGCAGTGACCTGGGTCTTTAACATAGTGAGGAAACCACATGAACAGATAGAGATCTTGGAAGCAGGCTTTCTATAATGTCATCAGTCCAGGGCTCCCCGTCCAGAGGGGGTTAGTAGGGAGCCATTCTGTGCTTCATGTGCAGTGAACAGGGACACATGGATTGTGACTGGCTAACCTGCCATAAAGAAGACCAGAAAATGGTTGAGGGTCCTCCAAGATAGAGGTAGCAGTTTGAGTGTGGAAGTCTGTAGGGTGACATATGTGGTAGGGGAGCAGGCTGAGTAGTTGGTAGTAGGAGCCAGTTTGAGTTGTTATAATCACCACCCCCAGGTTGTCCATCCAGACATCAGGGAACATGAGGAAAAAAGTGATCACAGCTTTAGGTAGCAAAGGCTTATGACCACGACACTCTAGATATGATCCGAGGTACAAAATGTGTATTCTATACCTAAGATGAATTTATAATAGACATAAGTGTTAGTCACTCCTTTCATTCCATGCATCATATTCAGAGCTCAGAGATTCTAGCGGATTCGTTCGCTCGATCCTTGCAGCTAGAGGATCCAACTCGAGGGGATTCAATGATTACACACTAGTGCCGGTAGTGTGAGATTTCTCTATGAGGTGAGATATTTATCTTGTATCTTCTACTAGCAGTGTTTAGGCCTTATGATGATATCTTGGGTAAGGACTGGTTATTCAAAGTCCAGGATTTGATCGATTGTTTTAGGTGTACAGTGTAGTGTGCCTGTGGATATGGGACCATGTTTTCATTCCCCAATGAGAAGGAAACCCTTGCAGCGCAAGGTGGAATTATTCATAGGGGTGTTCAACCGATCACTCACCACTTGGCAAGCCTCACCCATAGGTCTTGTAGATGAGATGAGTCCATGTTTTTCAATAGTGGTGGAAAAGTACAAGGATTTTTTTATGGAGGATGTTTCAGGACTACCTTCTCCTAGGGAGGTAGACATCCACATAAACCTGTACCTTAGAATGAAATTGATATCCACACCGGCATATCATATAGCATCCTTGATGCTTCATGAGATGAGGGTACAACTGGAGGAATTATAGTAGAAGGGGTTTGTATGGCCCGGAATTTCACCATGGAAAGCTCTGGTTCTTTTTTCCATGAAGGAATATGATATTTTGAGGATGTTCGTGGACTTCTGGCACCTGAACATGGTGATTTTGAAGAACAAGTATGCACTACTGAGAATCTATGATCTCTTTGATCAGGTGAAGGGGGATAAGTGGTTCTAAAAGATAGACCTCAGATTATTCTATCATCATCATCAGGTAGGGATGATGATATACCGAAGATAGCCTTCAGGTGTTAGTATGACCACTATTGTTTTATGGTTATGCCTTTTGGCATGACCAATTCCCCAGCAGAGTTCGTGAGACTGATGAACAGGATCATCCAGCCTTACCTTGACCGGTTTGTTATGGTCTTTATTGATGACATCTTGTTGTACTCGAAATTAGAGGAGGAGCATACTACACACCTAAAGATAGTTCGAGATACAATATAAGAGCACCAGATTTATGGAATGCTCTCAAAGTGTCAATTTTTTATTATTAATGTCCAATTTCTAGGGCACATCATTTCAGAGGCTGTAGTTGCAATGGATCCAATGAATATAGAGGTGGTGCTAGATTGGGATCCACCCATTAGCGTGACAGAGGTGCAGAAATTCATGGGGTTGGTTGGTTACTATCGGAGGTTTGTGCCTGACTTTACCAAGGTAGAAGCACCCTTATCGGCTTTGACATAGAAGGTAAAATCCTTTGTGTGAATAGATAAATGATAGCAGAGTTTTCAAGATTTGCGGTGGATACTGACTAGTGCCCCTATCTTGAGACTACCATAAGAGGGCGTTGGGTATGTAGTTTACTACGATGAATCAAGAAATGAACATGGGTGTATCCTGATGCAGGAGCTATCATTGATAAACTAAGTCTCGTGATAGTTGAGATAGCATGAGAAGAACTACATGACACATGACCTGGAGTTAGTAGCAGTGGTCTTTGCCTTGAAGATGTGGCGGCACTACTTGATGGGTGGATGGTTTACGGTTTACTCCAACCACAAGAGTCTCAGGTATGTCTTCTCTCAGAAGGACCTGAACCTGATACAATAGTAATGGCTAGATTTTCTCCTAGACTATGACTTTGCGATAGTCTAAACTCCTAGAAAGAAGAACATGGTGGCAGACACACTCAGGATGAGGACCGGTTTGTAGATGCTGAGTGTAGCAAAGGAGTGGATAACTGCAATGCAGATATCCTTCATGGATTATTGTGGAGTTGCTTACATTTTGTCAATGACTATTACTATCCCACTCTTATAGCATGTTAGGGAAGAAAATCGGGTGGATATTGACTGTGAGGCTCAACATGCTCCATTATCCTCAAGACTAGCTCATGATGGATTTTAGATAGGTGGGGAGCACGTCAGCCTTTTCAGATGGTGCATCGTAGTTCCAGTGATGTTGCAGTAGGAGGTGTTGAGGAATTTCCATGCATCCACATTGTCGGTACATCCTAGAGTGGTGAATATGTACCAAGACCTCTCATGTCAGTACTGGTGTCTAGAGATAAAGAAAGTGGTTGCTGATTTTGTTTCACGATGCATCACTTGTCAGCAAGTGCAGACTGGGCATCAGGTTCCAGTAGACTTGGCCCAACCACTCAATGTACTAGAATGGAAATGTCACTATATCAAGATGGAATTTGTAACAGGGTTACCACGTACATCCAGCAACCATGACTATATCTAGGTGATTTTTAACTGACTCACCATGTCGTCTCATTTACTACCCATTTGAGAGAGGGGACCAGTAGAGGGCTTTGGATTCCTCTATGTCTAGGAGATAGTTTAGATTCATGGGGTTCCTTTAATGATTTTCTAATATTTAGATTCTCTATTTATATCCTAGTTGTGGAGGGGATTATAAGAGGTGTTCAAGATGCAGATATGCTTGAGGACAAATTTTCATCCTCATATGGATAGTCAGATGGGGTAGACCATACAGTCCATGGAGGATATGATATATGATTGCATATTGTATTTTGGTTCTAGTTGGGAGGACCATCTAACACTGGTAGAGTTTGCATAAAATAATAGTTATCACTCTAACAATAACATGGTACCGTTTGAAGCCTTGTACGAGTAGCTTTGTAGATAACTCCTATGCTGGAAAAACCCAAGAGAGTAAGCACTCATAGGTTCAATGTCAGCATGGGATACCACTGACAAGGTTCAGATCATCCTAGAGTGGATGATGAGTATACATACTTGGAAGAAGTCTTATTCTGATAGGAGACGGAGACCCTTGGGGTTTTATGAAGGTGATCATGTATGCATTGGAGTTTCACCCTGATGAGGATTACAATGATTTGGATGTGGTTGAAAGATATCTCTAAGGTTCATCGGACTTTTTTAGATCCTGAGTAGAGTTGGAGAGGTGGCATACAAACTATCTCTTCCCCCACAAATGCATTGGGGTCATGATGTTTTCCATGTGTCGTAGCTAAGAAGGTATGTTAATGATCTATCACACATCATCGAATGGGGTGAGCTGGACATTGATGATGGGACGATATTTGCAGAGTTCCATGTAGAGATAAAGGACCGACAAGAGAGGAACCTACTTGGGTGGTCAATTCCTCTGGTATGAGTTCATTGGAAGCATAGAAATCTCCAGGAGAGCACATGTGAGTGGGAGGATCATATTCATGATCATTACTGACATCTATTTGATTAGTTTTTGTTGTGGATTTTGGGGACGTCAATCCCTATGGTGGGGGGAATGTAATGTCTCAGAAATTAGGTGTTATTTTATTATTATTATATGGAATTATATTGATACCACATGCTTTGAAGGCATGTGATTCTGAGGCCTAGTGAGCCCGGAACATAATTTTAAAATGTCTTAAGTACACTTAAGTAAACGTGTGAGTGGGGTTTTATAACTTTTGAACTGGTATTCAGATTGAAAATATGAGGGAACCATTGAATTAATAAGGCTTAAATTCACATAGAAAGGACTTAACATCAGGAAACAAGGGTTAAAAAAGAAAAATTATTTTCGGACTTATGGGAAATTAATAAAATATATTTAAAAAGTTATTTTATTTAATTTTTGAACCGAAGTGAGGAGACACGACTACACTGTAGTGAGGCGACGAGGCACCGATGAGGCGAATTAACGAGGATCATTCATGGATCATTAAATCATATTTTAGTAATGGTTTAATGATGCATAACAATGATATTGTTTCATGAATGAAAAACCAATATGATGCAACCGCACAACTTAATATAAATGTAGTGACGTGTATTCTTTTTAATAGCTTTTCATGTCGGTTGAGAAATGATTAAATGATGAGGATTCTCTGACGAACCTTGGATGAACATCCTCTACAACGAAGACCGAACAATGCTAATAGGATGTGAACATATTCAAACTACTTAGAATAATGGAGACAGAAGCCCCGGACATCGTTGACGTCTTGAACCCTCAAGAAAGAATGCTAATACAACTAACATCAATGATGTAGGGGTTATTTTATTTAAATATTCTTCCCCATTCTTTTCTATAAACGTTGAATGTGGATCAACCAAGGAACAGGTTGATCCGTGATTTGAACATTTATGCAGTAGAGTGACTATTATTTGAGAGATATTAATTGGTATTAATATTATTACTTATTCTGATTGTACAACAATCCCCAAGCCTCCCTTGTATTTTAAAAATCTAACACGGATGGCATGGACTGACATCAACAAGTCATGAGCCCCTAAACATGTGTGTTCTTCAAGGGAAAACATCTAAATCAATGACAATGCTTGTTGGGGACCTTCATGGTTAAGATGACTCTCCCTGAAGGCTGTAGATATAGGCAACGAGAATAAGGGACCACAGAAGTGCATCTTGTGGCCTGTTGGAGAATCTGAAGGTGCTCCGGCAGTGGCGGTGGCACACAATGGTGCTATCCGTGTGCAGAATTTTAGGACATAAGGCTATTGGCCATTCCAGTAGCTAGGTTGAGCTGCGCACCCACCAGTGAACCATAACAGTGGAAGGAGTGGCACAAATTGGCTCTATGTGGTGGGGTGACCCATGTATGGGTCCTCTAGGTGGATGGTGGGCCATGGTTTCCCATTCAATGCTAGAGGAGGCATCGTGCGTCTGTGGTGTCGCAGGAACTGGACGTGGAAGAAGGCGACGTTCAGGTCAGGTGGACACCCCACTGGTCTCTCATGCGGCAGTGCTTCAGGCTGGTCGGTCGTGCCCCCCGCCTATGGCCCGGACCCACAACCCTGTGTTCTGGTCCAACACCTAGTCGAATATTCCAGTGCTAAAAAGATTGATCCATGCCCTTTGGGACTGGCCAGATGATACCGAGACGCCAAATGACCTAGTGGGCTAGACCCTCGGCCAAACCTGATGGGTTCAACGAAGCCCATTGGTCTTGGCCCACTTTCCAGGTTGGACCGGACAAACCCATACCCAAACTGGGTCAGTTCGAGTCGGTTGAGATAAAACCGGGTATGTGAGACCCCTGGCTAGGGTTGGCCAGGTCAGTTCCACCAGGTCAGACTGGGCCAAGATGCAACTACACCCTGTTTACTAAAATGCTATTAACATGCAAACTGTGAATCTGATTGATGACCTGTTTTTGGCATTGGGACCCTCTATATGAGGAAAGTCTTTTGTCATTCCCCAAGTAGCCTATCATGGACATTTATATTCAATGAATGTCTTGAGGAGTATTTCTCCCAAATGTGCAACATAAGATACCCTGTGGTTGGATAAAACCTGAATACTACTGATGATCAACTCTGTGTGAATCGACTACGACCGAGTGGGAAGTGGCTCTGGGTGACCCTACAAACCCACGGTAAGGAGAAACTTTGTGTGACCTATCACCCCATGATTCTAGATAGGAAGAGTACCTTAGTATGGCCATGGTGGGAAGTGGCTCTTTGTGACTTAGTAGGCCCACTATGGGGAGTGACTCTATGTGAACCAGCATACCCACGGTACTCATCGAGGATGAGTACCACATCAGTCCAAGGTTTGTGGGAATCAGATTGTGTGTGTCCTAGAAGGCCCAATTTACTCATAGATAAGTTCTCTAGTAGCTGAGCGGTTCGATGATATGATTGGTGATTCTACTATCACAACCTTCAACGTATACATGTTGTGAGCCATCTTGTGCTTCGTGATTTACTTTGAGGATTGATATGTAGTAATTCCTTTTTGTTTCGGGTTCTCTACTGAGTAGCACATTACTCACCCATGAACAGGCTCCAACCAATCATGTCATGTCACATTCAGGCGATCATCGTTTCGATAGAGACTTTGGTGGACCGGGCCCAAAAGGTGATCAAGGAGATGAGATAGATGGATGTTTCGATGGTGGACATAGTGGCCTTGGAATATTCATGGGACAGTGAGATCCAACGGGTAGGATGTACTACACTGACTTACAGTAGCTACACTACTCTTACCATCATGTGGGGTTTTCAACAGATGGCCATCAGAGTTTCGTTGTACTTTCCTGCTTTCTAGTTTTTTTATTGGTTTCGGATTATGGACAAGTTTTTCCAGTTGTACTTTTACTTGAAATTTTTTTAGTGATAATTGTTTCCTTTCCATTTTGTGGGACTTGGTCGGGTGTGTGTGTGCATACAAGTATCCCGGAAAATGCCTCCCACTTACAGGTTGATGCCTTAAGTACTAGTCGCCAACCCCAAGCCTTTGGGAGGCGGGCTTAGGGTCGTCACGACACGAGCCCTATAGGACATGACATGACAAGAATGGTATATATTAATTAATATTTAAATAATAATTATTATAAAATAAAATTCATATATTATCATTAAATATGTTATAATTACCAAACATGAATTATGGTGGTAGAATATGAATCATATCACAATGTGGAGGTGGTGTCTTTACGTACACACAAGTGATACTTTCATCTCCCACTTGATTGAGAACAAGTTGTAAATGGTTGTAAAATACACATAATAACAACTAATTATACTTATTTTACAGTATATTTCATGTCTTAATTTATACAACTTGTTTACATGAAATATAAGATGAAATAAAATTACAATATCTTAGTTAACATCTATAACTCTACACAGAGAGACCTCCTTTGTCTTAGTACTTATTCCATGAAGTATTGGTCATAGGAGAATAAAAATTTATCCAGGATCAACATAAGTAATATAAGAATGTATTTTAGTAGGTATTTCCTGATCTATAATTCTCAAATTGGGATAGAGGGGAGCACACAAATATAATGTTTTAAAATATTTTATTGATTTAATGTCAGTTTTCTTGCAAAGGGAATCAAAATGGAATGTGATATGATGTTATGATAACAAAAGGTAGAAATATATTCAACAAATAGTCATATTATATATGAGGTTTTAAATACTACACGTTTATCATTGCATAACCCCCAATAAAATCCATTTTACCATAATAATGGTTACAAAAGTATATATTTTTATTAATCAATATGGCCAAAATAATGTTTAAACAATTAAATTATATTATTTATTATTATTAAAAATTTGGAATCCATTTTATAATATTCAATTTTTATATTTTTCATAAAATAATTTTAATTTACTGTGTAACCCTAAAAAAATTTAAAAAAATATATTTAATAAGTGGAAAACATAATTTACATCCATGTAATTCCATGTAAAAACCATAAAATGAATGTTAAAATATTATATTTAATATATAATCTTTAAATACAACTAAAAATTAATAATTATAGATATATTTTATTTATGATGATACAAACACATACCATGCATACAAATAGGTTTTTAGAAATATGTATTTTTTAATTCTAAAAATTAACTTAAACAAAAATCAAGTATATTGATAATTTAATTTTAGTTAATCATATTACTCATAATTAATAGAATATTAGGTTAATTTAAAATCAAATTAAAATCAAATTAGGATATTTATTTAATAATAAATGATATTATTTAGAAAAATTAATATTTTCACTCTTCCTTAAAAAATTAAACTTTTAGTGAAATCGCAAAAATTCACCATAATCTAATATTTATATGATTATTTTCAACAATAAATATATTAATTTAATAAAATAAAAATTATTATATGATATAAATTAACAAAAAAAATCATATAAGAGAAATGTGATAAAAACATTTTTAAAGAACATGTTTTTAAAGTGTAAAATATCATTACTGAAAATTGGGTACTAATTTATTATTCACTAATAAATAAATTTAAATTAATGAAATATTTTATAAATATTTTTTCATTACGTGGTTCTTAATATTCATATATAACATTTTAATAGCTAGGTTATAATGGATTATTATATCACAATTCATAAAGACTTAGGGTCGTATATAATACATGTTGTGATATACATCAAGTTTTATTTCAATGTAACAAATAAATAAAATATTGTGGTTCTATAAAGATCTTAATATTTCTATTTTTAAACAAGTATATAATATTTTAATAACACATAATAAAAAATTTATGATAAAATTTAACACCCATTTTTTGTGTTGAAAAATTATTCATTTTTTTAATTATAACTACCTAGACTTTGGTAAATATAGTTTTCATAGGGAAAAATAACTCTGCGAACATTTTTTCGAATATATATTTTTAATGTATGCTAAATTAAATATATTAAAATAATATATATTTATATAATTCCATAAAACTTATAAACACTTAGGTAATAATATTTTTCCTTCACAAAAAAATAACATCAATTACTGAAAATCTAATCTCAAAAATTCTTAAAAAAATGCACTATAATTAATTAGTAGTATCACATTCGACAAAAAATTCAATAACATTCCACCTACACTAACTTTAATTCTCTAAACTAGCATAACTAGATTCTATATCACAAATACATATTCATTTACATAATGGATTTGATATAAAAAATAGAAGACACAATATTATCAATTTACTATTTCAACACTATAAATTGGAATTGAGTAACTTACATCCAATATAAAATATTATTTCTATTGATTTGGAAAATTAGTATAATTTATACACATCCAAAACTATACTTTTTCATCCAAATTATTTTTATTAAATTTTCCAAATTCAACACTTACACCACATAGATATTTTCCTCATAATCATTAAAATCTCTATTACTCAACACTATATTTATGAAATTCATTTAATAATATGTAGTGAGAACAAAATTTCTCATTAAGGGTTTTTAAATCAATAGGGATTATATATCAATTGATTATCCCATAAAAAAATATTTGAATAATTAATTTACATTAAATAATAGAAAATTTAATTTTCATAAACCATTTCCTTAAAACATAAGTTCACATTGTGACCATAGAAGTGTTCACAAAAAAGTTTTATAAAATGTTTTATGAACTATTTTAAGGAATGATAAGGGTATTGAAAAATCTTATAAGTAAACAAAATTTTTTATGTAATTACTTTTATAAAAACATGTACCTTTAAAATTAACATCATCATGCATTTGATTAAAATAATAACACTTTTATACATAAAATGATTAAAATTACCATATGTTCAAAAGTATAAATTGTTCAAAAATTCAAATAATTTTCAATAAAACATCCTGAATGGATTGAATAAACATAATATTTAAATAGGGAATCATCCTTTCATTATTTAATTTCCTAATTATGATAACTCAAAAATATATTTAGAGTAACTTATATAAATTAACTCTAACACATCATTGGAGTAATTAAATCCATCTGTACTCCAATAAGAATAAAATACATAAATTAACTCCATCTATTTACACAATGAATTTGGGGGTGATTTAATGGGCCAAATAAACTCATAATAGATATTTTCCCCTAATGGCGTCGGATCACTCCCCATTCCCAATTTCATCATTAATTCGAAATATCATTATTTCAAAATCTACTATTTATCTTTTAATATTAATCATAAAACTCATAAATACATTCAAAAATTTATATATTTTTAAAATAAATATATAAAAGTATTTGTATCTCTATAAATGGTTAATATTTCTTCCAAATATAATTTAAATTATATATTTTATATATATAAACACAATCATTTGAAATCAGTATAAAAAAGTATAATATTTTAATTAAGAAATTAATTCATTGATAAAATTAAATTAATATTTTCTCAAAAAAATAACGGTTTAAAATATAAAAACATGGGTTCCTGTTTACTAAAAATTTGGTAAAAATATATTAAATTATCCCCATAAAAAAGGTTCTTCGATTTATTTTTTTTAAATATAGAAAATTTTATTCTAGGTAAAAAATAATAATTTTTAATTAAATATAGTCTCCATTATATTCAAAAAGGGTGTGTTTAAAGTCCTCAAACTCAAAAATAAATGATAATAAAAATATTAATAATAATTTCAAATATACTATGGATAAAAATTATTTTTTTTATGGAAATAATTTAATAGAATAAATAAACTACATTGAATAAAATAAAAAAATGGTTTTTAAATATATTACCCCTTACTTTCAATTATGATTATAAGTTAACCTCTTCTGTGGATCACATCAACCATGAATCTGTGGATCTTCTTACGAATATTTCTTTCATCATACTTTCGAATCCCAAGTAAAAAATATATCTTATTTTCCATGAACTTCTAATGACCACTAACTAGGGATGATATGTATAAGATGGAAGGAAAATGTACCAATAGTATGATTGATCCTCCTTCTTAAACATGCATCCCTTTATGTAGCCAATTAGACAATTGTTTTATACGTTTAAATATTCAGATAAAAGAAAAATACCCCTAAACATTAAAGGTTATTTTTTATCATTTTCTAAAATATACAGTATAGAAATTTCATGATCTATATTTCAGATATATAATATTCTTATTCTTTAATCCTTTTATGGTTCTTTTAATGTTATTGATACCATTGAATATATTATTTTATCTCTTAATAGCACTATATGTATCTTACCATTACCATATCTCAATTCACATCCCAAAAAATAGATTCATTCTTATAAATAATCATTTTTCCAGATTACTTACATTGTAGATATGAATAATGTTATTCTCTTTTCTAAGATTGATTTTCTGACAATGAAAATATACTCCTTCTCCACTCACATATGGGTAAACAAACTAGATTAAAATATATGTATGGTTTAGTTTATTCAAAAAATGAATCATATATATAATGGCTTATAAATTTCTGTATTCTTAACATTTTATATGTGGAATGATCAATTTGGATCCTTACAATATCTCAAAATTATTAAAATTTATTTTTATTGATTACCCAATACAAAAATCCACAGTCTTCTAATTTTGAATCATTTATATGGGTTCAGATCTCATAAACTTATGGAATATGATTTGGAAAAGGTATCCTTGAGTTTGGGGTTCATAAATGATATCTTTCTAACCCTTCTTGTGTTATAAAATTCTTGATCGCAATAACTAACATAAAAATCATATAGACTGATGGTATATTATTAAAAAACCTTATATATATATATATCTATAACACACATATTTCATCATTATCACATATAGCTTGGATAAAAAAAGTTCAAAAATTAATTCATATGTATTTCATGTTGAATTCAATTCAAATTATTTATAGGATCCATTTAAATCCCATTGAAATTTTTTTATTGATCCGTTGTGTATGTATAAAAATATTTTTTATACATTTATAGTTCAGGGAAGAGGATGAATCGATGACATCGCTTAATTTTTGTAGCATTCATGTTCCATTTCAATATAGTGTTAACTATAACCAGTTAATCATATAGAACATTAGTTTTTTAGTCATATTGACTTTCCCTCTCAATAATTGATAGAACATAGAAATATTATAAAAATTAAATGGATGTTGGTAGTCCCTTACAATTTTATGTACCTCTCTATAGAAAAAAATCTAACCACTGATATCAAACTCAATTCATGCTAACTCTCCAACTCAAAATTGACCTTCCCCTATGTTGTTCCCTATACTAAACCTGTATGGCCCATTGGGAGATCCATTTGGACTATTTTTTTTAATAATACTAGTTTTAAAAGATCCCAGTTACAATGAACATATGAAAATTTAATTAAATATCAATTTTATATTTTAGTTAACAAATGATAGAAAAAATATGATATATTATATACTTAATTCTGTATATTTAGTTTAAAATCTTTTTTATTGTTAAAATAATAATAATGTCAAATTCTCATAATTTTACTATTTTAATTAATTTTCTATACACTATAGTAGTATTGTATTTGGGATAAGTAAATTATCTTTATTCAAATTGTATTAGATATAAATTAATATATATATATATATATTAGTGTTACTTACTTATAATTATATTAATTATATTTTGTATTGATCAACTCCATATATAATTAATTTATTTTAATTATTTATTGTAAAATATTTAATTATTCATTTAGCACTTCGACTATAAAATAATTATCAGTACAATAGTTTTATATAATATAGTAATTTTATTCATGTACAATTATTTTTTTCTAAGGTGATCCTTTAATGTTTTTAAATGATTACATCCCTATACAAAATCACAACAGTTGTAATTTTTTCTTTTAAATACCTACACACCTCGTATTATATCTTAACTCATAAATATGGTACCTATATTTCTACAAATATGAATTCTAATTCTCATCATCTTCAATGTAGTCCTCTTCATGGACTATTTTAATGAACCAAACTAAAAATTTATTTTGATAATGTTTATTGAAAATTTTACTTATTACATATGATTACATATAAATATAATATATGCATATTGAAATATCAAGATGTTACACTATCAATGAAAACCTGTGGGATGCTTAAACAACTACTTCTAGATAATGTTATTTGTTATACCTCAAGCCATTATAGCCCGCAAATAAATGTATAGTGAAATTGAGATCCATCACTACCCTACTGGAAGTGAACCCTATACCTCAATCCTCTATATCTTGAGATATTTATTCTCATTTAACTTAAAAGAAAGGTGGGGAGATTTATAATTAAACCATCCATTCCCTCTCTATTCTAGTATTTTGGAGAAAATTCCCCCTAAAATCATTTCAGTGTTGGTTGCCCTACTAATGTGGGTGAGGTAGTTTAAAGATTCCAAAAATATTAAAAATATCACACAGACCCACACTGATGGAAAATTACTAGAGTATAAACATCTACCACTATCATTAAACTGGACCCCCAAATAGCCCTATTAAGATCTAGGTACAAAAAATAACAACTACATCAATTATATCATTAATTAATCAATTAGTAATTCATTAATTATCACCATTTTCATGTTCATGATTAAATTTTTAATACATTTTGACCTATTTTGAAGAAAATATAAGTTATTTACATATAATCTCAAGAATTACATCATTTATATGAACACCATAAACTATCACTATTAATTTATTAGCAGAATATCATTTCATATTCATGTGTGTAATCTTTTAGTCATTCTAATTTACTATTTCTAAAAATCAATCAAATTCTACCTCATCAAAATGCATCAAAAAGTTAGAAACTAATCTTGTAAATAACATTTGGTTATTTATATATCAAGAAATCTCCACAAATGATTAAATATATCAATAATGAAACTCCACTATAAACTCAAACCAACCACTAGATGTCCCACAACATTTTATATAGTATGAAACTGTACAACCATAATCAGCATAAAAAATCATGGTAGCCTTGTCTCCTATCCCACCACTCCTCCCTCATTTTTTTAACAATACAATCCCAGGCCTACTAGTCAATACCGATCGTGTGTTTCCCACAAAAACAAATTTATCACCAATTAGAAAGTTTATCATACCCTAATGAACAAATATATTTCAAATATATCTTTCACACATAGAAAAACGAATAAAGGATATGGAATTGAGGAATTTTAGCCTCATTAAACAGGGAATGATCTCGCTCAACCGTAGTCATTTATTCTTTAATAAACTAAAAATATCCTTCCATATTAAATTAATTGTATTATGAGTCATATTTTATTGGCATAAAGAATCATTTAGATTTAGTTGATCATAACCAAACCCGAAATCAGAAATGATTTTTAGAATTATTTACCACAATTTATCAATTAAAAAAATATTAATATACATCTACTTGTGCCTATTATATTTAATTATATAATCATTTTTCTTTACATTATTTATAGTTTTCATGAAGTATCCTTGATAAATAAATAACTAAATACTTCCAAAATTATATATCACAATACTATATAAAAAATAAATTTTTGTATCAACAAAAAAATGGTTCATGCATTCACACCCTAAAAGGTCATTTAATTATTCGCATTAAATGTTAATCATTATAAACATGTAAAAATTTCCATTCAAATACATCAATTTTCAATGTTTTTTTATCAATTATTATCTGATGGAAAAAATGAGTTAACATTGAATCATTACATTGCTAATTTTAATCCATAAAAATTTTAATTTTAATTAATCCATTTTGAGGAAAAATGGGAAACCAGGGTTCATAGACAAGACTACTATGTGTTAAAAGAGCACATAAAATTATTAAGAACAAGACTAATATTACATGAATCATCTACCCTATAATGTTTCCATTGTAGTGGACTAACGCGTATTTCTGGGTCCTCTCTTATAAGCTTTTTAAGGTGAGTGAGCATCCTCTCTATTGTCTAGATGAATTCATCTGAGTTTATTATTCTATAATGAATCCCCGAGCCCATATTTGATATGGTTTATCTATCCAAATCTCTTTCTCCTCACTAGAATCAACTTGGAACCATCTTTCGTAAATTCTTTTGATCTCCCCTTTTGAGAAATTGGGTCGGATAACTTTTTCAAACATTTCTTCCTTAGAGTGTAGGTTCAGTTTCAAACACTTTATATGTTATTCACTTTTCCCATTCATAGAGACTTATCTACCATTGTTCCTGCCCTTCTTTTCCAACCTTGTCTCCACAGGCTATGGAAAATGGGAGTAATCCATGAGTCCCTTTGGTTTTTCCCTTAGACAACTATACATTTCTCCAAATCATGAAATCCTTTTTCACCTTCTTCCTTTGAGGGATGTGAGACCCATTCCCTTAAAAGTGGTCCATATTATCCAATGAAAGTTGACTATAGATATCATCACCTAATGTATCTTCCTCTTGATCCAAGGGGGTTTATTGAACATCCCAACTCTCTAATTGGTTCCCAATCTTAATCCTCTAACCTTATTTGATACCCCTTTCCTTGCAAAGAATATTTTCATTAACTACTTTGTTTTCCAATCCATTCTTCTTACACCCATTCACAGCCTTTTACAGAGATATTGGGTTATCACTGAGGATGTTTGGGTCTATGGAACCCAATACAGTCACTCCATACAGCCTCCCGTGTCCACTATGAGTCTCTATTTCAACAAGCAAGACATTCTGTCCTTACACCAATTCAGAGCTAGTGAGTTGTTAATATCCCCATTCCATGAATTATGGTTGATTGTTAGTGTCTTCCAATCCCTAACCATGAATTCCAACAGGAACCTAGACATCACTAACTATCCAATCCCTCACACCTTCCTTGAGACTACTGATCAAAACCAATATATCCACTGCCTTCATTTGTTTTCCACCCCCTTGCATAGCCCCATATCAGCCATCCTACAAGGGAGTTATTCTCAGATCCTCTTTAAGGCAGGAAAAAACATCTCATACCCACAACTCAAGCACCTTCAACTTCACACATTTCACGCCATCCAAGGGAACCATTATAATCCATTGATGCAGCTGATCCTCCGAGGATCAAGGTTCAACTCATGTATAGTCTTGTAGCCTAATGTATTCCACTACATTTGTAATAACCCTGCTCACCTCCTCACACTCACCCATGCCAGTATTATCCCGAGGCTGCTGGACTATAGGATCCACCTGCACATCGTACCCCTTATCTAGTCTTAAAATAGTAATTGTGATTTTCCTACCTATAGGAAAATGAAATCAACTATAGACCATGTTGCCTACCAGGTGGAACCCCAGGCAGAACACAAGCCACAACTCAAAGACCACTCTTTGCTTCCATCTGAACACTTAAACAACTGATATCCAAAGCCATTCTTTGTGATCCTTCGAGACATTAAATTCAACACATATGTGAGGGACAATTGGATGACAAACCACAGAAGTGAGATTATCAAATCACAAATACCTTCCAACCAAATTACAAAGCATAGAGATTATCGAAGGGTTATAGAAAGGGAGAGGTGGGTCAGGGAAGCTTACTCAAACTATCGTCAAAGGGGAATTCCGATTTATACTGAACTCAAATGACTAGATAAGAAGTTGAAAACCACATCTATTGAAAACACGGTAGGTGCTAGACCAAGAAACCATCAGATCATCCTATGATGTGAAACAGATCATGAAGTGGAAAAAATCATGAAGACCCACCACCACACAATTTTGAAGCCCCCATGAATCAAAAGGAAATCTGTAAAAAGTGTCAACCGATGGTCAGATACCACTGAATCGATCCACATGTGTTGACAAATGAAGTTCTAAAGCTAAATTGAATTATTTTTGTGAAATCACAAGTTGATGTGAGTCATTCTGTAGATCCAAGACCTTAGGTTAGAGGGAGATCAATGAGAAATGAGGAAGGAAATTCGTGTTAGAGAATGGGATGAAAGGCTTATGAATCAGGGTGGAAGGGCTAGTGTTCCCCCTCCTCCCAATGGGGAGTAGTGGGAATGATCCAATGGCATCTCCACTAGTTCATTGTTGTCACCAAGGTTTTTAGATCTGTCTCCCTTGTTACTAATTTTAAGCATCATGAAATTCACCAATTAATAGTCACACTAATTTCACTCAAGAAAATTTGTTTCCCAATAATAATAATAATATTTAGTATGAATGAGATGAATTCAAATATTTAGTTAAAAATAATGAATAAAAATATTATTTTACTTATAATATATATATTACTGAATAAATATTAAAAATGTGATTCCATTACAGTATTATTATATTATTATGGTTAATGGAAGCCATTTTGATAAGGATATAATGCATTAAAAATTCACACTTTCACATGAATAATGGGGAGGTGAAAAATCTACCACCATGATTAGAATTTCAATATTTTCTTAGCACGAATTGATAATCGAGGAATGACTATAGCTGAATGAAACACCACTAAAACTAAAAGAAATTAAAATGTATATTAATCCCAACAACCACCATCAACATTATATGTAAACATCAACTCAATATAGGGGAATCATACGAAAAATGTATTTCTATAAGTTATAAGATGAGAGGAAATTAAAATTAGGTAATAAAGAAAGAATTCATTGATCCATAACATCAATATGATGGTCCAAGTTGTTTCGACTATTCAATATGAGGATTGAGAGTGAAGAGATTCATAAGTGACAGCTTGGGGTTGATATAGGGATTTAAAATATAAACCAACCGATATTGTGACCTATATTTGTGGAGGAGGCCTATAACCTACACCATGTCTTGGTGAACTCCCAAAATTTCTATAGATCCCTCGATCAAATAAGTATATGATTTTCAAGGAATTTTAATCTTGGTGATCATATGTCCTTGGAAACTCTCATAAAACTGTTTTGACCAATAATATGTAATCCACCATGACATTGTGTGAAAAAAATCATTTTTACATTCATTATTCCAAATAATATGGCATGGAGATCTCCAAACTACCTATTAGAAATAGGGGGACTCTATGAGTTCCACTCCCATCTTTTATTGTTCAAAAGGATCCCCAAGATATTTCATCATCGTCATTTTTCATATGTAGAGCGTTCAGTTGAAAATTATTTTTAATACGAATACAAAACCCATTTCCCTCACCTTGGTGCACTCCATCACAAAAAAATTAATTCAAAAATCAAATTAAAAAATGATCAATGCCACAACAGGCCACCCCATGATCAATTATTAATGAATGATTCCAAATAGCCAGCACCAGGCGCACAACCATGGCTTTGTGACCTTTTAAAATTCTATAAATCGTAGTAGACCTATAAAACAACTCTAAACTCCCTTATGAAACCTGTTATCCCCATGAAACTAAATTGGAAGAGATTTTGAAATCTATAACCATAAAATTTAGTTTTAATAATAATTATGAATACATTTTAATTTTTTTTGTCTGACTATTTAATAATCATTTATTATTTACAAAATACATTGGTACATGAATTAATATTTTTAAAGAGAAACATGTATTAAAATATAAATATACATTCCTAGTTCATATAAAAAAATAAAAATAAAATGAATTTAACATTTATATTTGAAATTTTTGGATAAAAATTAATTTTTTTGATAATCATGGATTCTAAATTCAACAATTTAAAAAAATAAATCCTTAAAATTTACACATTTATGAACACATATTAATGTTTTATTTAATTTTCATAATCCAAAATCCTATAACATAATGTGATTTTAAAAATTAAATATATTAAGTTTAAAATATGACTCAACATATAATAAATGGTAATTGATAATCTTATATGGTGTAACTATTTATACTTAACATAGAATTCAAGAGAAGATTCTCATCTATATATGGATATATACACATTTTTTACTCAATCGTAAGTAAAAAATTAGTGAAACACTCTATGGATATGAACCGATAAACCTGAGACCCACACATCTAGATATTGTACTAAACTTAAATACATTTCATATATCATATGAATTATAATTGGCACACAATATCAAATGTTCAATGTATTTACGAACAAGGTGAATAATCATATAAACATGCAATTCAATGTTAATTTGTTTTAAAAAAATGATCCACATATGAAACTCTATAATAAATATTTCAAAATATATATACTTATTAAATAGAAAAAAATTCGAGAAAATTTATCTCAAACACAAAATAAGGTCTAAAAATTAATAATTTTACATATAAGAGTTTTTAATACATCAGAAAAAATAGAAATACAAAATCATGAATGTAATGGAATGACTAAAGTAATATTATCATGAAATCATAAGAAGTTATTTTTAGGATAAATTATTTATTCATAAGACATGAAATAGATATAAATAACAAAAAATGGACATTTTGAACTATGATATATACCATGGTTTAGGGATATGAAATCATATAAAAATAATCATGAATCATGTTGACATAGATAAGAATAATTTAGAGGATTATGCATATAAAACATAACATATATCAAGTCTCTCTACTAAGACCAACATATTATCGAAAAAATATAACCATATAATGTTCAATGATAATATAATGGACAAATCTAACCACACAATTTCTAAGAATAATAATTTGGAAAATTAATAATCATATCATACCCATCCATGAAGTTTTTTTACAAAGCTAACTTCCCCACATTCCCTAAAAATACATAGATTTCCAACAACATAAGGATATATAAAATTGATTATTTGTCTATATAAATATATTATCACTCGTAATCATAATGGTATATTGATACATATGTGTTCCACATTAATAAGAAACAACCATAAATATATTATACTACTATAAAGATTATACCATGAAAATAGAACATGAATTCCAAATTATAACTATGTTATCTAAGTTAAAACATTTTAATCAAGATTATAATGCATCATACTATTCACATGGTATTGAATAAAATTTATATGAATTAATAAATAATTTCAGAAGATAATCAAATGTATGTGTATCCAGGTGAAAACCCTCTAATATAAAAATGATGTAATACTTTTCATAAAGGAATGACATTGTAATAATAGTTATGTATATAAATATTTGATTATATTTCAAGAGAATGGTAGTGATGGATAATTTATCTAATATATATACATATTTAATTTCCACTATAATTCACATATATTGAGTCATGTAAAATGAGTTATAGATATATTTTAACATAGTATATGGTTCTTAAAAAGATAACATTATAGGTATTAGTACAAAAGAAATGTTAAAATGGTATAACTTAAAAATGTGTTGAAATAGGTAAATAAAAATTCAAAAGAATATTGGAAATTTTTAATAGTTTACTAAAAAAATCATAGTTTCTATGTGTTGTTTAGATAATAAAAGAAAATATATTTTTCAATGAAGGAAAAAATATAAAATTTTATTTAAACAAAACTAATAATTTTTTTAAAAAATAATCATTATAATTTAACGAAGAAATTAAAAAATTAGAAAATCATGATAATAATAATGGCTAAAATGAAAGATAAATATTAAAAATAGTTTTTAAAACATGTATTGATGTTTCTATAAAATTGAGTAATTATTCCAATTAAAAATTCAATTTTAAAAGGTGATAAAGGAGGGGTTTTTTTTAATGTAGTATGATAAAATTAACATTTAATTGATGGTATCAATGAAATAGATTGATTACTGATGAAACCATTAGAGTATTCCAACAATTTTAAAATATTAAATTATAATAAAAATAGGTTTTGACATGGTGAAATAATGGATGGGAAATATACCCTTAATAACATAGTTTGTGAACTATAAATCCACAAGGTAGGATAGGAGACCAAAAATTCACCATAAATGATGGTAAAATGGGATGGTATAAATCTGATACCTTTAATATGTGAATTATAATTTATGATTGGAAATATTAAAATAATACATCAGATAAATTCTCATCTAAAAGGAATACATTTCCTCAAGTAACAAATTGCTTGGTATATTTTCTAACTTTTTGGATAATAAAATTATATTGAATATTTACCTGAATGAGATCATTTTTCTTATTTATTTCATTATTGTGATTCCATTTAGATAATATTAACAATTATTATTTCTTTACATGATAATTTTTTTTGTAATTGTATTGGAGTAGTTTAGTTTTTATTAACAATTACCTCGTTGCAGTAGAGTGGCTAATAATAATGTTGCAAAGGTTATATATGTTCTATAACACCCCCATTTTATATGGATCAAATCATTCTAAAATAAAGTCACTTCAACAATCTAATAAAATTTTTAGATTCATAGAATCTTAATTTGAAATATTATTTAAATCACATGAACCAACATTGACTATTTAATTTAAATACCATTATTTTAATTAATATTTGTACATTATATAATTATATTTTTTATGTATTTCGTCAATAATTAAGTTGATTTATAATTATATATATGAAATTATATTGTTAAATATTAAACACTATATTTCAATTTGGTTTCATAAAACTACCATGGGTGAATGATGTCATTAATAGTGGTTTAATGCTGTTAAATAAACTAGAAAATATTGGTATTTTATAAAACTAAAAAATTATATGAAACCATTGGGTTTGAGGTTAGTTTTATTAATCACATAATTTGATGAAATTTATAATAGAAATATTGAAATGAATAAGGGACCTATTTTGAATACCATATTTTGAAGGAGTTTCAATGTATGATTATTGGTTTAGTGAGATATAATGAGTGATAGATAATAAAATATCTTTGAACCTGTATTCAAATATTCGATTCAAAAAACATCATCATTTCATTTCTCGATTGATTTAAATAATGGTGACCCAATTATCACTGTCCTAAATACATAGTATTAGAACAAAATATTAGTTTAATTATATACGCATAGAAAATTTCTCTTTAGAGATTTAGATAATTATTAAAAAATATTACATAATGATAACCCTTAAATAAAGGGAGTAATTTTTTTACACTTTAACAAATATATAATATATCATATTAGTTTTCAACATCTCCCACAATCATTAATATGGATAGAGATCTTTCAAGAAATAAATAATTTTATCATTATTTAATATAACTTGGGGATTATCAAACATAAATTTTCTGTAATAAAATGCTCAATAATGATATATTAAAGCATAAAATATATCAAGACATCAGTGATCATATAAATTTATTAAGGGTGTGATGATATGATATAATTATGTGACCATAACATACAAATATTTATACAGATGAATAACAGGATCATCAATCCTAAAACCTAGCATAAATATTTATCAAAATAAAGATTCATAAAATCTATAATCATGAACCATTTGATTTGAACCACTATCATAGGATTCATTCAAACCCCATAGAAAGCATTAAGAAAAAATGTTGTTATATTGGGAACATTATCTTAATAAGTAATTATAATCTCATGTCAGGAAATAACTGGTTCCTAATTAAGTACATTAGAGAAAACCTTCCGTAAATCTCCCCTTATTACCTCTGTATACTAGGTACATCACCAAATACATTGAAGAATATCAGGGGACACCCATCATATAAGCTATGTCAGGCTCTCTGGGAGATATCTAGTTTCACACATCATATTTTTTATATCGAGTTCACCTGATTCTATTAGGAAAGTCCATTCGTATAATCTATATTAGCAAAAAATGTGAGATGTAATGGGGCTCAACTGGTTAAAAAATATAATTTATAAGATCCAGAACATGAATAAAGTACATATATTATTTCTTTACCATAAACTCAAAAAAACTTTCATAATTTATTTTATAAATTCATTAACACATGGAAAAATAAATGGATTATATAAAAATATCAAAATCTATGAAAAGAATTAATAAGGTTGGAATCAATATAACAATTTCCCTGTGGAGTTTAAGTAACATTACAGTTTTTTCATGTTGATGAATGGAAATACCATTAAAATATTATTATTTTTTTAAAAAAAATTATACTTTTTTTTTGTTTTAGTAACATCAAAAGATGACATCTTAGATGGATACTGATTTTAAAATATTACATCGAACATTTCATGAAGAATATATCATTTCAATTTTTATAAAAAAATATTAAATATCTAAAACATTATAAATAATTAAATAAATAATTGTAATTGAATATAAACATGTAAATTTTAAAAGGATGATTTAAAACAATGAGTTTTTATAATAGTAGAATGGTATATTCATTCTCAACATGTCAAAAACAAATATTCTATTCACATGTTTGTAAGATAATAAATTTTTTTTACCTTTTTTGAAAATGATTGGAATAATAATTTTTTTTAATATTTCATTTATGGGTCAAAATTAATTTAAAAAATAACTATAAAAAATGAAAATAATTTACAAGAGCATAGATTTTGATGATAAAAAATTTTAATTGAGGAGATAAATATAGCTATATTTTCTTTAAAACATTTTCTTAACCATTTTACGTACCAAATAACGGAAAATGATGCTTTTAATGGACAATTTTAGGAATAACTAGAGGATAAGAAAATTTAAAGGATTAATGATAAAATATTAAAATATTGTATTTATATGGAAATTATAGATTAAATAATCTTGATTAAATTTTTTTTAGAAGAATAAACTCAAACCGCTTTGGAAAATTTTTAATAATTTTTCCCCTGAAAGATATAACATAAAATGAAAGATTAAATTAGATGAATATAAACAGATTAATGGTGTAATATATTAATTTGGAAGTATATACACCTCATAAAAGAATATTTTCATATTACATAACATGTTTCTAAAAGAGAAAAACATGAGATGATAAAACCTTCCAATGATTATATTTTTATGTTAAAAATAATCAATGAATATTTTATTTCTATCAAATAAAAATATACATAAATTTATTTATATAAAATATATGATATCCATAGCTCATTATATGCATAGTCATTTAATATCAATGACCCATATAATGTAACATAACCCAATGAATGTAAATTGGGTTATGAAATTTTTTTACCACTTGGTATCATTCATGACAAATCCACATGGATGAAATAATTCAAATTAAAACATAAAATAATATGATTTTTATACGATCTATCATATTAATTTTAAAAGGGGATGTGAATACACACTTAATAAATTTGGTTTATAACATTACAGTATTCCTCAATGAAGGGAAAATGATATGAATTCCCTTATCTCTATTCCAGAATTTCCATGTATAACCTTTAAATACTATTAAATAAGCTTATATAAAATATTTTATTTTTTAAAACCATTTATAGGTTTAATAAATTATTCTTAAAAAAGTTTTTTGATTTATAATCACGACATATTTAAATACTTCATATGTTATGTCTACATCATGTGTTTTGGTAATCTTCGGTTCAATGATTCAGAAAACATTTCATGTGTTTGAAAAACTCAAAGAGGTAATTTTTTAATCATATCCAGAATATAATCAATTTTTTAAAAGATGGAGGCTATGCATATTTTATTTAAATCAAGTAAAAGATGGCAACCAGGGTGTGGGGAACGGGAAGAAAGTGAAATATCCAGAATTTAGTCATGAAATAATTATCATTTATATAAATAAATTATAATTTTAATACCAGCCATGAATATTTGTTAAGAAAAATGAACCACATTACAGTCATGGAAATGGTAGGTTGTATGTACTACTGATTAAAGTTTCCATTTTTCAATTTTCAATATGAAAGAAGTTATGTATCATTTTTTCTTTATATATTGATAATAACATCATAATTATCCAATTATTTCTTTAAATAGAAATATATATATAATCCATGTGATGTGGTGATGAAAAATTAATGAAATATCTACATGGAAGAGGTAGTCCATAGTTATGCATAAATGATGTTACCATTTCTTATTCATTGTGAAGGTAAGATATAAAATGATATATTATATTTTATAAATAATAAATTTTTAATTGATATCCTAATTATTGTACACACAAACGACATTATTGTATCACCAATGGAATGTAAAATAATAAGGTATATGTTATATAATAATTAAAAAATTATAATTATTTTCAAAATATAATATATATAAAATAAATTATTCATTATAACGTGCCATGAAATGAGATGATGTAAAACTGATTACATCCTTTTTTAGGTTGGGGTCTTCCTTGTAAAAAGTTATGGGTTCATATCACATTTTTTAGAAGAAGAGAAGGATTCAAGTTATTAAAATAACATAATAAACTCTTTTTATAATGGATATAGAGGAGTTATTATATCATATTAATAGATTAATATTTTAAGGAGGTGGAATAATAAATAAAATAAAAATGCCTAATTAAGTATTATACCTATTTTTTGGAAAACCATCATTCTTTAGTAGAAAAAGACAACATAAGATGGTTTATGATAAAAAAATGGGATCTAATTCATGTGAAGTGAATTAATGATGCTATTTTATTTAAGAATTTATGATAAAAAAGGTATTTCAATTTGTAAACTGGAGAGGAGAGGGGGGACCTTTTATAATAGAGTTGAGGGGCCCCATTGTAATATTTGAAATAAAAATAGTTATAGTTGATTTTTGACAAGAAAAAAAGTTTCTAATATTTACCATTATTTATAATTAATTGAGATTAGGTATTCATATAGAGAAAAAATTGACTGTTGACAAGTGATTAGGTTATTTTTTTCCGGAAATTTTTATTTTAACACCTGGTAACCCCACTTTCACCATAACCACACATAAATATTATTACTATTTTCAATTTTGATTATGAAAAAAAGTTAATTTGGCCCTATTAAATGACATAAATTATATTTATTCAAAATAGGGAATAAATTTTACCAAATTCAATTTATATTACTTAAATATTTATATTTAGTTAATTGGATGAAACATAAATAAACAAAACTTATGTTACATAAAATTAAATACATGTAATAATGGGACTTTAAACTTATTTATATAGTTTATAAAAAATTATATTTTAAAAAAATTGGTATTTTTCAATATTCAATAAAAAATCAATATTTTCCTAAAAATCATATAATTACACCCTAAATTAATTTTAATAACCTGATTTCAAAAATGAATATAATTTTATCATTGAAATTTTATTAAATTTCTATAAATTAATTATAATAATTTATCATAAAAATAAAATAAAAATTATTTTTAATGAAAACATATTTTTTATAAAAAATAAATTTATTAAATTATTTATTGATTATTTATTAATAATTTGTAATTATATTTATATTGTTTATTAAATTTATTTATTTATTTCAAATAATTTTTTAAACTATTCATAACCAGTAATTTAACAACTCATTTATATTGTTCATATTTAAAATAATATTATTTCAAGGTTCTTTCACGCTCGGTGTAGCTTTTTTTGTAAGGTATCAAAGATTGGATCCTTTTTCAAAATCATAGTGTGTTATATAATGCCCTATTTACTAAATACCATCCACAAAATTTTATGGTTTTATATTTGAATTCACACATCATAAACATGGGTTAATATAAATTTCTCTTGATTAGAGGGAAAAGGAAAAAAAGTCATTGTGAATGACACATATTAAGATTACAAATATGATAAAATTGGGGGGATGTCAATATTATTATATAGAAGAAATATATAATGCTCAAATAATGATAGAGGGTGACAGATAACATTGAACACCAAAAAGTTAATGATCATGAGAAAGTAAACATCCACAAAACCATAAAAAAATAGGTGTGAAAAAAGACCATTGTTTCATTGGAAATAATTATAATAGAATAAAATTTTCATTATCATGATTCCATTAATAGGATTGAATAATTCCATACAATCTATAATAATAAAATAAGAATATATATTTTTTCAATAAGTTGAATTTTATCCCTTAATCAATTTTTACCAAAATATCATGTTTTTCTACAAGCGATGAGTATTGAAGACAATATTTTTATTCCTAAAGCGCTATAATAATATTTTAAAGTACCAACTTCCCATAATGATGATAATAAATATATTAAATCAAAAATTACACATTAAAAAAACCAAAATTGTTAAATTTAATGCTAATTAAAAAAACGAATAAACATTTTTATAATTAAATAATACATTAATGTCCAAAATTCAAAGGTAATATCAAAATTTCAAAATAAATCATTTCCTAAATAAAATAACATTATACCCTACAAAACATAAATAACCTTATTAGTAAATATTGTTTTCCAACTTTAATGTTTATCTCATTCCTTTCATCTTTTATTTGAAAAACATGACACTCTTCTAGAATAAAATTAATCACTTAGTAAAAAAATCATTTTTCAAACCCATGGTTATGTATATGATAAATCATGTATTCTTATAGTTATATAAATATCCAAGATCATATAAACATTATATTTTATCAATTACATAAAACTATTTTCAAAAAAATATACAATTCTACTTCATATTATAGTAAGTATTTATATATACTTCAACCATATAAAACAATATCTCAATGGACATTAATCACTTTAAGATATCATCGCTTAAAACCTAAAAATGGGAATCAAATAATTTAATCTAATGATAATCCTTAAACACATATTCCATATATGGTACCCATAACCCTTAAGATAATATCATATGAAAACATCTTAATCTATAAATTTATGTAAACCTAGCTTTAATGACATCTATCACATCCCTAAACTCGATGTCTTTGATACGATGCTAGAAACAATATCATTTAATTTATAAATTTATAATGATGATGGGGACCCAATTTTCACTATCCAAAACATAAAAAATTTAAATGAATTATTGAATCACTTACATAACCCAATGCATTTTGGATTTATATTTTTATATAACTAGGAAAAAATCTAACTTATGAAATACCCATGAATTCATTGGCATATTTTTTACACTTTTCCCAGTTTTTCATACTCCATATTAATTCTTCAATATATTACAAAAACCTCATCATGTTATATATATTTTAAGACAGAAAACATTTAATAATAATTCCCTATAACCTATGGAAAAGGAAATGTAATAAGGGCCAGCTCAAAGGCACAATAAGGGTAAACAAAAGGATTAATAATTGAATGTCATTTTTGAGAATAAGAAGAGATTAAGGACATGTTTACAAAAGAAATTTCATGACTATTAAATTAGAATATTCAAACACATCAATAATTTTATCATCAATCATGAATTATTTTAGAAAGACTTTTCCAAGAAAAGGTTCAAAAGGATCAATAACTATGAACTATTTGACTTCAATCCTAATCAAAGAAATCATTAATAATATATAATATGACTAAAGTATATGTTTTTATATTAAGAACATTAAATCAATAACCAATTATAAAATCATTCTAGATAATAAATGGATCCTTGTAAAATATATAAGTGAAACCCTTAATTAAATCTCTCTTTATATCATCTAAAGACAAGGAACATTACCAAATGCATAATTTCTCTATCTGTACACACCCATAATATCAAATATTTTTTGATCCACTTATACAATATGGGATCACCAATCATATATGTTATATCAAAATCACATTATGTTAACTTGGTTCACCATAATATAAGCTATATCAGACTCACCTGTGGGATAAAATTTGGATCAAACCAATATATATAAAATTTTTAAGAATCAAATCATCAATAAAATATATTGATATTTCAGGATATAATAAAAATAAGAATAATAATATTATTCCTTGAATATCCACATAAACCAATTGAAAAAAGATGGTGTCCTTAACAATATAATATTCTATAGAAATTATTAATAATGATGGTATCAATATAAAAGATCCCTAGTGAAGTTTATGTAACATTAAGATTTGTTGACACTGATGAATGAAAATATCATTTCCATTTTGAGAAGGATAAATGATTTCCCTATAAATTTATTATAAAATCATGTCACATTATATGGAATATGATTTTGAAATATCACTTAGAACATTTATTAAATTAAATATCCTTTCCATTTTGAAAATAATTATTAAAAAAACGTTCAAAAAAATATAAAATTTATTTAAAACTAACATTTGGAACATTTGAGGTAATATTGATAACATTGTATGTTAATTATTGAAAAATGTTCTATTCATGATCAATACATTTAAAAATTATTACATTATGATTTTTTAAGAAAATTCAACAAGTAACTTTTTCAAAAAATAGTATGATGAGTCATTTTAAAAAATTATTACAAAATGTAATTATGGGTAAAAATGAATGTAAAAATTCATACTAAATAAATTATAAAAACATTTTTATAATATATGGATTGGGAATAAAAATTATTTTCGATCGAAAAGATAAATGAAATATGCTTCTCATAAAAACATTTTCTCAACCATTTTATGTAAAAAAGAGAGGATAGTGGTATTATTAAATGGAAATTTAAAGAATAAATAGAGGATAATCAAACATGATGGATTAATTATACAATTATCAAATAATATAATTCAATGGAAATTTATTTAAAAAAATCTCAAGTAAATTTTGATTGAAGCATAAACCCTTGCCACATTGGTAATTTTTAAATTATTAATCTTAGAAATAAAAAACATCAAATAAAACTTCAAATACATTTAATATAAGGAGATTAAAAGTAAATGAACCAACTTTTCAATGTTTGGATGTCATCTTGTTTTTCAGGCCCATCGACTATTAGGGACTCACATTGGTCAATATAATGGGTTGTTAGGCTCATCACACACATTTTAGTGGAATTATTTCCTACTCTGGGACTCTATTATAGATTAAATACATGTTTATGAAATATTTCCTAGACCACAACACGAGACTGGTTACCCCTGTGTCAATAAATTGGTTATTAACATGTATTTATAGAGATAATTGTGTGTATATCATGGGTTTTCTTTCTCTCTCTTATTTAATTATGATATTTCGGGTGATGGCCATGTTCGAGAATTCTAATGTTTATTGATTTCTAGGTAGATGGATGGTGTCTTGGGGATGGGATTGAGAATCTACAAGGCATCCTATATATCCTATGAAAATATGAATAATAATCCACATATTTCATTTGAAATAGTTTAAGGTCTTATGGTTGCACACATCCATGAAGTTTAACATAATACGGTAAGGACTTAAATATTGGGATCTCACCTCAAAGAGGTTTCCTATGTATCCTATTTAATATAGGAATTATATTATATGTTGTTCTTGTGATGTGAGCTTATTCTGTGAGATATATGGCATTAGAGACCTAGGTGGGGCTTATTCATCTGAGACTTCCTTGGATTACTTCATCAAGAATATATCCCTTTGAGAGGAGATGACATGTAATCAGGATTACATCCCAATGGTAATTCATAATTGTGGGAAAAATCATCATGTTGTTGGTAAAATAATCATTTTTATTTATGAACATGTGATCTAGACACGGTATCATAAACAACAGATAGTATTTTATCAGACACATTTCACAGGAGAGTATCTATTTGGGGCATACACATTATGGTTTCCCTTCATGTGGAATGATCACCCATCTCATGGAGTATATCTTATAGATATCAGGTATAAAGAAGTCATTATACATATCCGAAATATGGTGGGAATTAGATTCATCGTAGTTCGGTTATACCTCAACCTGCTGATGGATAAATGTGGATGATCACACTCTGAGACATCATGACTATCAAAAATATTTTAGGAATGATAGGGACTTATACTAAAATGGATTCCCCGCAGTTGGGGACATCTTATATTATTTTGGTAGTTGTGGTTTACACATTATGGCTGCCCAATTGGTCGGGGATTACACTTTAAGGAACCCTATTTTCTAGGGGCTTACACTATGGGGTTCTATTTTGGTGGAGACATATTATATTATATATATAGTTAGGGATTACACAATGATACATCCCAATTAGTCTACTAATTATATATCCTCTTGTGGATTAATGATAATTGGTTATGATCATGATGGTCTATCTGAGAGCATGATGTTGGTAGGGTCACATGAGTGCATCACCATCTCTCTACAAAGAAACTTCCCTCATCAAAGGGGAATGTAGATGAATATTATTAGTTGAGGTACACATGGAATGAGTCCATGTAGTCATGTCAGAGTATGTTGACACATCCTGAAAGATTATCAAGAAATTTCATGGTCCTATACTAGGGTAGTCATGATTTTTTTAGATATGTTGGGGCACCAATATGATATGGAAAACACATCCAAAGGTGTCTAATTTCCTTTTTATCATTCCTTGTACGCCTTCATATTGGTGAAGAATATATATATGAGATGCTTTGCTAGACCAAAGAGGGAATGTTAGGGGTATCACGCATGATTGACTAACTTGTCTTAGCTTCTTTTACTTGATTGAGGAGTACAACTCAAAGTGCTTTAAATCATCAAGTCAGACACATCTAGGGTGTTATGGATGGTTAAACTAGACATGTTTGGGGTCTTGCGCATGATCAAAGTAACTTTTCCTCAGGCTATCACATGTCAATATGGATATGTATATATAAAATAAAATGATCATTCCAAAATGTCAATGACTCTTTCACATAATCAATGTGAGTTTTCTTGGATGTCGTTATATAAGCATGTAGGAAGCTTTGAGGTTCTTCAGATGATTGACATGACTTATGGTTGATATTTCAAGGGGGGTGTCTCCTGACCAGATTGGATTGTATTCATATTATCACATAGTAATGTCACCAAGTCAATGGGCCATCGCATGATAGTTATTACATATCAATGATGTCTCTAAAGGTCGTCCTAGCATATCTTGTGACAATGTAGACCTATCAAGGGGTTTCCACCAAATCCGAATGACTTATCCTTGCGTCTTCATGTGAAAATGGTGCCATGTCAAAGGGTTATTGTAATGGCCCGGACCTCTCTGGTCCATTACTTTGTGAAAATGTGGTGTTGGAGGTGTTCCGGGAGGTCAATGTGACTTATCCCCAAGACATTGCCAAATTTCTAGTTCTGTGAATAGTGTTTCCAGTTTTATGAACAGTAACAGATCAGTTTCATAGATCAGTTTCACATATCAGTATGACAGATCGGTTTCACAGATCGGTGTGGCAGATCGGTTTCACAGATCGGTCTGACAGATCAGTTTCATAGATCAGTGTGACAGATCGGTTTCACAGATCGGTGTGACAAATCGGTTTCACAGATCGGTTTCACAGATCGGTGTGAGAGATCAGTTTCACAGATCGGTGTGACAAATCAGTTTCACAGATCGGTGTGACAGATCGGTTTCACAGACCGTTGTGACAGATTGGTTTCACAGATCAGTTTCACAGATCGGTGTGACAGATCAGTTTCACAGATCGGTGTGACAGATCAGTTTCACAGATTGGTCTGACAGATCAGTTTCATAGATCGGTGTGACAGATCGGTTTCACAGATCGGTGTGACAGATCGGTTTCACAGATCGGTTTCACATATTGGTTTCATGTACAGTAACAGTGGGTGAACATTGTTTCCAGATTCCTACAGTTTTTCCCCTTTTGACATTTCCTTTTATGTAAAATACATTTAAAGCCATATTTTAAGGGCTCTTAAGGTCATTTCAAATGCCATAAATCCTATATTAATTATTCCTAAGGCCAAGATGTATTTACTTGGTCAAACTGTGTGGGATAATGAGATCCGTTTTTAATGGAGAAATAACCGGATCTTAAAGCATTTCCCCATCAAATCTCTAAAAAGGAACGAGATATCGTTCTACCATGTTCTTCCTCTTTGTTCTCTGTTATGAGACTCTAGAACCTTTCAAACCTTCTTCCAAGAGTCTCATAGTCAAACATTACTCGGATCAGTTCCGCTTTGTTTTGATGCAACCAAGCTGTGTCGATCAATCTTCGATATAAGGTATGTTTTATCGTCGTTCATTTGGGGTTCATCTTCTCCTATCCTCCTTTCCATAATTATACCATGTAATTTCCAAGATTCTAATGGGTTTTTCTCGGGGTTGGCTGGTACTATCGTACCGCAGCATCCTCCGGTGGATGCAATTGTCACGAGAGGAGGATCGTGACCTGTTGTGTGGATAAAGAACGTGAGGAACTGTTTGAGGTAGGGGATTCATGGCTTCTCTAATTGTATATGTGTAATCGTAGAATTATCATGATTTAGTCCATTGGATCACAATGAAATTGACCTAATTAAATACTTGAACCAGATTAAAGGAATTGGATGATGGCATGTTGTTGCTTTATACCGTGATAATTGTTTGCCTCATGTTTTTCTAGATAGAGTGATATATATGATTTTCTTTGATTTATTGTTCATTCATGAAAGAAATTGATAATGAACTTAAAGCCGGAATTAATTGTTAATTAATTGGCTAATGATTAAGAGGCATGTAAATTAATCAGGTTTTTGTCGTTGTTGTAGTTGTTCTAATTTGAGGATAATAAAATTAGGGATGTAAGCATGGTTTTTTTAATTGTCATAGCTTACTGATTAGGTATCTCGTGATTGGAACCTACGAATAACAAATCTACTAATTCAATATGGATTAAAGAACAGATTATGTGGGAATTTCTAAAAAGGGTTCTGAGTTACCCTCTTGTTTGTTAAAGGGTCAAGATCCCATGGTTGTGATTGTTGTTTTCTTGCTGCTTGTGCTGTGATGTGATCCTGGATGGCTGTTGTGATATGTGGAGGCATGGAGGCCTTGTGGTTGTGGCAGTAGATGACGCCTAGAGTGGAGAGATGCATCAGTTTATGCATGTGGGTGTCGAGGAGGACACCAGGGGTGATGGAATGGGATGGATGTGGTTGCTGGATACTTGTGGATTCATTGAATGTTTATCTGCTTTGCTTTTCCCCATTGCTCAAGGCAGCTGGTCTTGTTTACCCTTCTTCCGAAGGAGGCGAAGACGCGCGGGGTATGCCACGTGCTTTCCGTGTTTAGCCTCTCGAGGGAGAATGGTTCTATGATCTTTCTATAGGCGGAAAAGACTAGACGGGTAGTATATTTACTCACCGTGTTGAGCCTCCTTTATGTTTAGAAGCATAGGATGCTTTTCTAGAATTCCTGGCATTATGGAAAAGTAATTCTGTAATGAATGTTTGATTACATGATAAAAATCCATGGGGATGGAGATGCTGGAATTTAAAGGTGATGTGAATCATAAAAGGAGTAGTTGTTTTTGAATGTGATGCCAATTCAGTGTGATGTGGAATTGTTCATTCTTAATTAATGTTTAAAGAATTAATTAACGTACAGGGGAACTGATAAATTGAGAACAGAGTAATCTAATAAAGCTTTTCAAATGTTTGTGTGATTATAGGATACCTATTCTTAGAAGTAGCAGCCTGGAGTCTGAGAGACGTTAGCTGCAGTTGTATCTAAGACTAGGTAATGCCCATAGTGTAGATGTGAGTTATATATATATATTCTATACTTTTTGTGTTCTATAAGCTACTCCACCCTATCGGTAAGGGAAACTGACACCCCGGGGATTCTGAGCCCTGGGGGGCTGTTTTCCCCAACATTCTGATGGGAGGTTGAATGGCTGACTACCCCCTTTGGCCCCGCTCTCTTCTCTTGGTAGATCATTGTGCTGGTAGGCACAGTGGTTATTTTTACCCATATATGTGTGTAGAGGGATGTAATGGCTTGTGGTTATTTCACACACATATATTCTGGATATAGTATCCTATGGACTACTATATGTGTAACGTGTATAGGCTATAATGGCATGAGGATCCTTACTTAGAGTATGGGCTGTATTGGCTTGAGGTATTGTACCCGATATATGATACATGTTATGCGAGCTGTGGTGGCTCCCAGAAACTACCTGGTTACTTTTGGTTGTGAGGACGGTGTGGTGCTTCGCCCAAGTGTCTGCGAGCAAGCCTTTGTGGTTCATGAGGTGCAGATTGTGGAGCTTAGCCCAGGTGTTTGCGGGCAAGCCTTTGGAGAGAGATGCACAGGACGTATGTTGTTGGGGCAAAGCGGCAAACCAGTGGGGAAGTAGTAGCGTGGTACCCTTGATATTCTTTACTATATTCTATATTCTTGTATGTGTTACTTGGTGAGAGTAGCCATGGTGAGGTTGGGAACTTAGTGTACCTGTTTAGATAACGAGTTAGTTTCACTTGTTGTTCACTGGGCTTTAGCATGCATTCGTTACTTTTGTACGAGAGTCTTGAGGAGGATCCTACTGAGTATACTGTTATACTCACCCTATGTATATATAAAATGGTTTTCAGGTCACTTGGAGCAGGTTGAAGATCAAGCTGGTTACAACTATCTTGTGGTTGGAGGAGGAGCTGTTCGGGCTTGTGGTCGCTGACGTTTTAAATTCTTTTGGGTACTTGTAGTTTCCCCTTTCAGTTGTATTACTTTTGCATGACATTTCATATATGTACTTGGGTTTCTTTTATATTTCAGTTATGAGTTGGAGTGGGTTGGAGTCTATTCTATCTCTCTGTTCTTCATGTGTTCTCTTAGAGGGTAATGCCTCCCATTTGTGTGTGTATTATACCCTCGGTGCTAGTCGCCCACTCGGGGCCTACTGGAGGCGGGACTTGACGTTCATTATCTCTCTTCTCACATTGCCGGCCCAGGAGGGGTACACTTTGTGGGGAGGGGTCGTGACAGAGAGGTATCAGAGGTCTGGTTGAGGGATAGGATGGAGTTTGGAGTTAGGCACAGGTGAGGATGCATGGGATGGTAGGGAAACGGCGTCATTCATGTTTTAGGAAGTGGGGTAAACACTGGAGACCGGCAGAGACAAAGGCGTTTAGGGCCCGCTATGATCTGTTGCACGGACCTTTAAGTTTAAGATGGCTACTAAACAAGGTGATATCGATTCTAGGGTAGAGACCTAGGAAAGGATCTTGCATCATTATTCTTTGCGCCTGTGTTTGAATGGTTAGACCTTGGGATAAGTAACCTAAAATTAATAAAACAAAACACTTAATTAATTAATTTTGAGTCTTCCATATTCTAGGCTTTGGAGCTCTAATAGTTGTTACTTTACAGGTATGGCTCCAGGTCGACCTCCTCGTCAGGGTTGTGCAGAAGATGCCCAACAGGCTGTTCCAGCAGATCGCTGCCAGGTAGAGGTTTACGACGATGACACTTGTAGGAAGACACTCCGAGAGTTTCAGTGCCACAGTCTACAGAAGTACGAGGGCTCCGTTTTATATGTAGTCACAGAAGACTGCTTGGAGGAGGTCGAGATAGGCTTTAGTTCGATTCGTGCTCAGAAGGAACACTGGGTGTCCTTGGTTGTGACGATGCTGCGTGGAGCAGCGAGGAAATGGTTGTTCTTGTTCCTCGGGGATCGTGAAGAGTTAGCGATCTCATGGGAGGAGTTTTGAGACAGGTTTGGAGTCGAGTTTCTTTCTTTGATTGCGAAGGCGTCCAGTCGCCAGGAGCTTCTTACCCTTCGATAGGGGAGATCTAGTGTTCGATAGTTTGGAATCCATTTCAGGAACCTTCTATGATATGATTCAGACCTGTTACCAGATGAGGATGCTAGGGCGAGGCATTTCAAGGAGGCTTTGCGTCTAGAGATCCAGCACCAGTTCACCCCATTTATGCTAAAGACATATCTTGAGGTGCTGGCGAGGGAGGAGGTTGTTGAGAGGACTTCGGCTAGGACCGGATCATCATGAAAGGGGAATCATCATGATTCCTCATGAAGCATAGCTGTGGTCCGGGGATCCCAGTTTTCAGGATAGAAGAGTTTTCGTTCACCTGGGGGTAGGTCCCAGCCCTTTCCATCTCGTTTCTCCGGAGGTAGGAACTCTCAGGCCTATGCCAAAGGATCAAACACTTGTTTTTCTTGTGCTGGTCGTGGTTATCAGCAGCGGGAGTGCCCAACCTTTCAGAGTAGTCATCGTGCACCGGGCGCTCCACTACAGGTTCCTCCGTTGAGGCAATTCCAGCCGAGGCAGTAGCAGCAGGTTGCACCAACTTTAGATCACCCGAGGGTAGATGGAGCAGGCAGAGGATAGCCCCATGACGCTCCCCATCCTCAGAGAGCAGAGCTCGGCCGTGGTGGTGGTCATCATCAGGGTCAGCGAGGACGTGGAGAAGGTCGTGGTCAGCTTTATGCTCTAGCGTTGCCAGCCCCAGGCATGCCAGATGTCGTTCGAGGTACCCTTTGCTTGTTTTCTACCTTGGTGTATGCCTTGTTTGATTCATGAGCAACGCACTCCTTCATATCACCTACACTTTTCCATGCATTGGGACATGAGGTAGAGAGGCTTCCAGTGCCCTTGGCGTTGACGACGCTAGTTGGAGGTCGAGCCGACTTGTTTGAAGTATGTAGAGACTGTGAGCTAGTGTTGTGGCAACACCGCTCTTGGGGAGATTTCCTATGTTTACAAATACAACCATATGATGTCATACTCGACATGGATTGGTTATATTCGGTGCAGGCTGTTGTGGATTGCTACAGGAAGAAGGTTGTTTTCTTTGATGAAGATGGAGAGAAAGTGGTGTTTGTTGGTGAGAGAGAACCTCGGATGAGTCATAGACGAGTTCCATCATTATCATCCATGATGGCTGGGATGATGCTGAGTTATTCAGAGGTTCAACAGTTGGAATTTCCTAGGGTTGTAGAGAAGTACCTTTATGTCTTTCCAGAAGAGGTAGTATCCTTACCCCCTCGACGAGAGATCGAGTTTGGGATCGAGCTACAGCCAGGAGCGTCTCCTATCTCTATGTCTCCGTATAGGATGGCCCCGTCCGAGTCACGAGAGCTACATATTTAGCTCGATGGTCTGTTGCAGTGTGGTTTTGTTCGGCCAAGTGTGTCACCGTGGGGTTCACTGGTTTTGTTTGTGAAAAAGGCGGACGACGGTTTGCGGTTGTGTGTCGATTATCGTCGATTAAACAAAGTGACAATAATGAACCGCTATCCTCTTCCACGGATTGATGACCTATTCGATCAACTGAAGGGTGAAAGTTGGTTCTCAAAGATAGACTTGCGGTCAGGATATCATCAGATGCCTGTAAAGGATGAGGATATCCTGAAGACTGCTTTCTGCATGTCGTCATGGGCATTATGAGTTTGTTGTAATGCCATTCAGCGTGACGAATGCTCCAGCTGTTTTCATGGGGTTGATGAATGATGTGTTTCGTGAATTCCTGGACAAGTTTTTTGTGGTTTTCATCGACGACATCCTTGGGTACTCCACATCATAAGAGGAGCATGCAGTGCATCTACGATCCATTTTGGGAGTTCTTCACCAACATCAGTTGTTTGGGAAGTTGTCGAAGTGTGAGTTTTAGGCTCGAGAAGTTCGTTTCATGGGGCATGTTGTGTCCCAATAGAGAGTAGCTGTGGATCCTTCGAAGATAGAAGTAGTGGTGTCTTGGGCATCCCCTAAGACCGTGTCAGAGGTGCGAAGTTTCCTTGGTCTCGCAGTCTATTATAGGAGGTTTGTAGCCAATTTATCCCGAGTTGCGACTCCTTTGGCAGCTTTGACCAGGAAGGATCAAGCCTTCATATGGAATGATCAGTGTCAGGCATCTTTCGAGTATCTAAAGGAGAAGTTGGTATGTGCTTCAGTCCTTTGTCTTCCAGTGGAGGGAGTCCAGTTTTATGTTTTCTGTGATGCTTCACATATGGGGCTAGGCTGTGTTCTCATGCAGCAGAGGTCAATTGTTTCTTATGGGTCTCGGCAGTTGCGTCCCCATGAATGCAACTATTCCACCCATGATCATGAGTTGGCAGCCGTGGTGTTTGCTCTGAAGTTGTGGAGACATTACCTCATTGGTGAGCACTTTGTGGTTTTCACCGATCATAAGAGTTTGATGTATGTTTTCTCCCGACCTGACTTGAACTTGAGGCAGTGTCGGTGGATGGAGTTCTTGCAGGAATACGACTTTGAAATATCATATACACCAGGAAAAGGAAATTTTGTAGCTGATGCACTAAGCCGGAAGTCATGTAAAGATGTTGTGCGTGAATATGGTGATTCCTTGAGAGTGATGGAAGAGCTATCATCTTTGCATATTGATATGGGAGAATTTGGGGGTAGAGGTTGTCTTTTCCAGATGACGGTGTAGTCGACCCTGATGCAGAAGGTGGAAGAGTCTCAGTTGGGTGATCTAGAGGTGGAAGTTTGGAGAGACAGAGTTGTTTGTGGTGAGGCCCCTGATGGTTGTTCGGAGGATGAATTACACCGAGTGTTGTATCATGGCAGGCTTTTTGTTCCCTTGGCGATGCGCGAGACGGTTCTTCGAGAGTTCCATAGTTCACCCATGGCAGTACATCTTGGTGTGACGAAGATGTACCGATCCTTGAGGAGTCCGTTTTGGTGGCCTGGGCTGAAGCGTACAGTTGCAGAATGTGTGTCTCGATGTTTAGTCTGCCAGAAGGTGAAGGCTGAACACCGTCTTCCTGGTGGTCTTCTCTAGCACTTAGAAATTACTCAGTGGAAGTGGGATGACATCTCAATGGACTTTGTTATAGGTTTACCTCGAGCTCTGGGAGGACATTATGCTATATGGGTGGTAGTGGATCGTTTAACAAAATCGTCCCACTTCATAGCGATCAAGGAGTCGAGATCAGTGGAAGTTTTGTCAAGGCAGTATCTAGAGGAGGTGGTGGGACTCGATGGACTACCTAGGACGATCATTTCTAATCATGATCCTCGTTTTACCTCCAGGGTGTAGAGAGGTCTCCAGCATGCTTTTGGATTTCAACTATGCCTTAGCACTGCTTTTCATCCTCAGACGGATGGTCAGACAGAGCGAACCATCCAGACACTTGAAGACATGTTGCGCTCTTGTGTTGTTGATTTTGGAGGTTCATGGACGAAGCACTTACCCTTGGTAGAGTTCGCTTACAATAATAGTTTTTACTCTACCATCGGTATGGCACCGTTTGAACCCTTGTGTGTCCGGCCATGCCGTTCTCCGTTGTGCTGGATTGGGCTCGGAGTGTCATCAATTCTCGGACCAGAACTACTGCAGAATACAACAGAGATGGTTCAGGTGATTCGTGAGAGGATAAAGACAGCACAGGATCGTCAGAAATCATATGCTGATCAAAGAAGGAGACCCTTAGAGTTTAATGATGGGGATCATGTGTTTCTGAAGGTGACTCCCCGCCGTGGGCAGCGAAGGATTGGTCGTGGAAGTAAGATTTATCCCCAGTTTTTTAGCCTTTTGAGGTGTTAGCTTGTGTTGGGGTTGTGGCGTATCGAGTAGCACTTCCCCCTCAGATGAGTCGGATACATGATGTTTTCCATGTATCACAGCTCTGTCATTATCTTCATGATGAATCTCATGTTATCGATTGGGGAGAGATCGATATTGACGATGATGAAACCTTTGAGGAGCGACCTGTGGAGATCCAAGACCGCAAGGAGAAGGTGTTTTGTGGGCGTTCTATCCCCTTAGTTCGTGTCTTGTGGTGACACGGTGGCATGGAAGAGAGTACTTGGGAGCGTGAGTCACAGATACGTGCTCAGTACCCAGAGTTGTTTAATGTTTAACTCCTTTCATGTAATGATGTTTTATTTGTGGTAGGATCATTCATGTTTTATTTATGTACATTTCATTTGATTTTATGTTTTAAAGGTATAGATATAGATTGTTTGTTCCCTTGCTCCCGGATGTCATTGTTTTGCTCCAGCTTTTGAACAACTCGTGGTGGTTTTCCCCTGAGAGGTATCTTATGTGGTGGTTGTTCGGACCCCTCTTTTCTTCTAGGTTGGTTTTTAATTCTCGAGGAAGAGAATGTTTTGAGAGGTATCTAATGTAATGGCCCGAACCTCTCTGGTCCATTACTTTGTGAAAATGTGGTGTCGGAGGTGTTTCGGGAGGTCAAGGTGACTTATCCCCAACACTTTGCCAAATTTCTAGTTCTGTGAACAGTGTTTCTAGTTTTATGAATAGTAACAGATCGGTTTCACAGTTTGGTGTGACAGATCGGTTTCACAGATCGGTGTGATAGATCGGTTTCACAGATCGGTGTGACAGATCGGTTTCACAGATCGGTGTGATAGATCAGTTTCATAGATCGGTCTGACAGATCCGTTTCAGAGATCGGTGTGACAGATCGGTTTCACAGATCAGTGTGACAGATCAGTTTCACAGATCGGTTTCACAGATCGGTGTGACAGATCAATTTCACAGATCAGTGTGACAGATCCGTTTCACAGATCGGTGTGACAGATCAGTTTCACAGATCGGTGTGACAGATCGGTTTCAGAGATCGGTTTCACAGATTGGTGTGACAGATCAGTTTCAAAGGTCGGTGTGAAAGATCAGTTTCACATATCGGTCTGACAGATCAGTTTCATAGATCGGTGTGACAGATCGGTTTCATAGATCGGTGTGACAGATCGGTTTCACAGATCGGTTTCACAGATCGGTTTCACAGATCGGTTTCATGTACAGTAACAGTGGGTGAACAGTGTTTCCATATTCCTATAGATATGCCCCTTTTGACTTTTCCTTTGACATAAAATACATTTGAAGCCTTATTTTAAGTGCTATTAAGGCCGTTTCAAATGCCATAAATCCTATATTAATTATTCCTAAGGCCAAGATGTATTTACTTGGTCAAACCGTGTGGGTTAATGAGTTCCGTTTTTAATGGAGAATTAACCGGATCTTAAATCGTCACCCCATCAAATCTTTAAAAATGAACAAGAAATAGTTCTACCATGTTCTTCCTCTTTGTTCTCTTTTATGAGATTCTAGAACCTTTCAAACCTTCTTCCAAGAATTTCATAGTTAAACATTACTCGGATCAGTTCCTATTTGTTTTGATGCAGCCAAGCTGTGTCGATCAATCTTCGATATAAGGTATGTTGTATCATCATTCTTTTGGGGTTCATCTTCTACTATCCTCCTTTCCATAATTATACCATGCATTTTCCAAGATTCTAATGGGTTTTTCTTGGGGTTGGATAGTACTGTCGTACCGCAGCATCCTCCGGTGGATGTAGTTGTCGCGAGAGGAGGATCATGACCTGTTGTGTGGATAAAGAACATGAGGAACTGTTTGAGTTAGGGGATTCATGGCTTCTCTAATTGTATATGTGCAATTGTAGAATTAGCATGATTTAGTCCTTTGGATCACAATGAAATTGACCTAATTAAATACTTAAACTAGATTAAAGGAATTGGATGATCGCATGTTGTTTCTTTATACCATGATAACTGTTTTCCTCATGTTTTTCTAGATAGAGTGATTTATATGATTTTCTTTGATTTATTGTTCATTCATGATAGAAATTGATAATGAACTTAATGCCAGAATTAATTGTTAATTAATTTGCTAAAGATAAAGAGGCATGTAAATTAATCTTATTTTTGTCGTTGTTGTAGTTTTTCTAATTTGAGGATAATCAAATTAGGGAATTAAGTATGGTTTTTTTAATTATTATAGCTTACTGATTAGGTATCCTGTGATTGGAACCTACGAATAACAAATCTACTAATTCAATATGGATTAAAGAACAGATTATGTGGGAATTTCTAAAAAGGGTTCTGAGTTACACTCTTGTTTGTTAAAGGGTCAAGATCGCATGGTTGTGATTGTTGTTTTCTTGCTGCTTGTGCTGTGATGTGAGCCCGGATGGCTGTTTTGATATGTGGAGGCATGGAGGCCTTGTGGTTGTGGCAGCAGATGACACCTAGAGTGGAGAGATGCATCAGTTTATGCATGTGGGTGTCGGGGAGGACACCAGGGGTGATGGAATGGGATGGATGTGGTTGCTGGATACTTGTGGATTCTTTGAATGTTTATCTGCTTTTCTTTTCCCCATTGCGCAAGGCATCTGGTCTTGTTTACCCTTCTTCCGAAGGAGGTGAAGACGCGTGGGGTATGCCACGTGCTTTCCGTGTTTAGCCTCTCGAGGGAGAATGGGTATATGCTCTTTTTATAGGCAGCAAAGACTCGACGGGTAGTATATTTACTCACTGTGTTGAGCCTCCTTTATGTTTAAAAGCATAGGATGGTTTTCTAGAATTCCTGGATTATGGAAAATTAATTCTGTAATGAATGATTGATTAAATGATGAAAATCCATGGGGATGGAGATGCTGGAATTTAAAGGTGATGTGAATCATAAAAGGAGCAGTTGTTTTTGAATGTGATGCCAATTCAGTGTGATGTGGAATTGTTCATTCTTAATTAAAGTTTAAAGAATTAATTAACGTATAGTGGAACTGATAAAATGAGAATGGAGTAATCTAATAAAGCTCTTCAAATGTTTGTGTGCTTATAGGATAGCTAGTCTTATAAGTAGCAGCATGGAGTCTGAGAGACGTTAGCTGCAGTTGTATCTAAGACTAGGTAATGCCCATAATGTGGATGTGAGTTATATATATATATTCTGTACTTTTTGTGTTCTATATGCTACTCCACCCTGTCGGTAAGGGAAACTAACACCCCGGGGATTCTGAGCCCTGGGGGGTGTTTTCCCCAACATTCTGATGGGAGGTTGAATGACTGACTACCCCCTTTGGCCCTGCTCTCTTCTCTTGGTAGATCATTGTGCTGGTAGGTACAGTGGTTAGTTTTACCCATATATGTGTGTAGAGGGCTGTAATGGCTTGTGGTTATTTTACACACATATATTCTGGATATAGTATCCTATGGACTACTATAGGTCTAACGTGTATAGGCTATAATGGCTTGAGGATCCTTACTCCGAGTATGGGCTGTAATGGCTTGATGTATTATACCCGACGTATGATACACGTTATGCGAGCTGTGGTGGCTCTCAGAAACTACCTGGTTACTTTTGGTTGTGAGGACGGTGTGGTGCTTCTCCCAGGTGTCTGCGGGCAAGCCTTTGTGGTGCACGAGGTGCAGATTGTGGAGCTTAGCCCAGGTGTCTGCGGGCAAGCCTTTGGTGAGAGATGCACAGGACGTATGTCGTTGGGGAAAATTGGAAAACCAGTGGGGAACTAGTAGCGGGGTACCCTTGATATTCTTTACTATATTCTATATTCTTGTATGTGTTACTTGGTGAGAGTAGCCATGGTGAGGTTGGGAACTTAGTATACCTGTTTAGATAATGAGTTAGTTTCACATGTTGTTCACTGGGCTTTAGCATGATTTCTTTACTTTTGCATGAGAGGCTTGAGGAGGATCCTACTGAGTATACTGTTATACTCACCCTATGTATATATAAACTGTTTTTCAGGTCACTTGGAGCAGGTTGAAGATCAAGCTGGTTACTACTAGCTTGTGGTTGGAGGAGGAGCTGTTCGGGCTTGTGGTCACTACCGTTTTACATTCTTTTGGGTACTTTTAGTTTCCCCTTTCAGTTTTAGTACTTTTGAATGACATTTCATATATTTACTTGGGGTTCTTTTATATTTAAGTTATGCGTTGGAGTTGTTTGGAGTCTATTCTATCTCTCTGTTCTGCATGTGTTCTCTTAGAGGGTAATGCCTCCCAATTTTGTGTGTATTATACCCTCGGTGCTAGTCGCCAACCCGGGGCCTACTGGAGGCGGGACTCGGGGGTCATTATCTCTCTTCTCACATTGCTGGCCCAGGAGGGGTACACATTGTGGGGAGGGGGTCGTGACAGTTATAGTGAAATCAACCTCACTCATCCATGGTTTTTCCTATGATCAACATGGAATGTCTAAGGTTACCCGGGGACATCACGAGACCATAGGAGGGTCTTGCGATCATGTGTCTTTGAACCATTCACAAAAAATGGTCTCATGGATATGTTTAGGGTATTTTTTCCCATACAATCATTTGAGTGATGGTCCAAATGGATCACTCCTTAAGCTGTATGGGCTATAATATATAGATGACAGTTCGTGTTGAAGGTGCACACCATAGTGATTTATTGGAAAAGGGATGTCATGTCCATTGGATATTTTGAAAACTATGGGAGAATTACCATGACACTACTTCATTCATGTGACTCACATGAACTCGAAAGGGACTCTAGAATATGTCTTTGGACATGATCAATGGCTTCCAATGGAGGCTGGGAGCATGGGTAGGGTTCCATGGAGCATACAGACAAGGGTCTTTTTGCTATATAACAAGCATGCTAGGTGATTTCATCATGAAATTATATGATGACTATATACTTGTGACCTACTTGACTAGAATGATGAATCATGATGATCTACACTCCTATGATCATTGAGGTTGTATTTCAAAACCAAAGTGTGTATAGGTGAGGATGGGACATTTCATGGTGAATAGTTCATATCATAGGTTGTTTTCATCCCTATTTCTTGTCTTTCATAGAGAAAATTTTCATGAGACTGAGAAAATGATAGAAACGAGATCATATGAGATTTTGGGACTTGAAGAGGCCACATCTAAGGCCACATGCAGATGCCACGAATTATAAAATGGAGGGTATGAGTGTTCGCCTATTCAAGGCTTCATTGAGAGGTCAAGCACACAGAAATCCTATATTGAGGACCATTTTCCTTGACTACCTGTAGAGACCCGTAGCCTGACTTACATGACATTACATTACATTTGCGGAATACATAGTACATAAAAAAAACACACACACAAGGATCATAATAGTTTAGTGTCTTTGGAAACTCGGAGTACAATCTTCTAATCATGGTGAAAGATCTTCAATATATCCCATAAAGATCTTCCCCCTTTTTTTTACCTAAAACCTTTCTTTATATCCTGGGGAAAAGAAAACATAAAAGGGTGAGCTCAAATGCTCAGCAAGGAAAATAAAAGAAATAAAAATCATATCATATCTTTTTGAAAATCTTAACCTGCAAAAGTGATCATAATATCTTAACATTGAATAAATCATAGAAGTGAAAATGAGATCCCCATAATCATATCATGAAACTTGAAACTTTTTGGCATGAACACATAATCATGGAAAATCATTTCTTGTCAGTCATGACTCATTGCCAAGACTATCTTAGTGGACAAAGTCCCTTTCTGAACCGAGTCACCCTCGTTCCAGTCCTGTTTCACTGAACCGGTATAACCTACCGTTCCAGCCTTGTCTATCTCATGAGATATAAAATCTTTACCCAATGCATTGGAGGGAGATATAGGTCCCACCCATCTTATAATGAATCCTTTCTTATGTGTGCCACATAATCATAAAACATACATCATCGCATAACACATGTAACAAAAATGGGATTCATGAAACATCATGACATCATAAATCAATTCATATAAGATAAAGGAATTCATAAAAATAATTCCATCACAACATGATCAAATCAATGTAATAATAGGGATAAAAACAGAATCCTTTATTATTTAGATGGAAAATAATTTTGATAAAACACTTGAACTCCATTCTTGAGGAAAATATCCTTTCTTCTTCAAAAACATTTTTTCCTTTCATAACATGTCATACAACTTTAAAATAAAAGAAGTTGATTAAAAATAAACTTTAAAACTTGTAAAGGAAGCTTCTTGGAAATAATGTTTTAAAAATCCATTCATGTCGTATAAGTTAAAAAAACATTCTTCGTACTTTTGTCGGAAAAGTCAAAAAGTACCTCGTATAAAAAAGGGACAAAATATTCCTTTCATATTCTTTACTAAAAACTCACCGAAGGTTAAAATTGGATTTAAACTATTGTAAGTGGATGGAAACAATATTACATATTGAGGGAACATGTATGTGGATGATAAAATACACCCCAGTAAATACCAAAGTATAAACAATCTCGGTTAAAAATGAGATTGTGATATTTCCCCTTACCTTAGGTCCGATTTGCTTTGTTCGTGTCCGAAGCTCCTGTATAATGTTTTAAATAATGTTATTGACTTATTCCTGAATCATACATATTGATATGATATCATATATGGTCATATTATTAGCTTCTTGTTTGTAATATTTTATTGTTACTTGTTACTCGGGTCTTTATAACTTTTTGTTCTTATGCGTGTTTTGTCGAATAAATTCTTATTCTTATCTTTAGGTTATAGATACTTCATTTCCAGAATGATATTAGTGTATTATATACCATATTAATTCATTCAACTCATTTATATAATCATTATGAAATGAAGATCATGTAGAACGAGTCGCATCACATCGTGGAGACGGTATTCCGCACGTACGCACGAGTGATGATATCATTCCTATGATCGTGGAATTGTATTGGAGTATATATATATTTTTTCAGTATCAATATTACTTTATAATAATCATATATAGTTACTCATTACACCGTTATACCCATCCTTGTAAGGTGATGGTGGAAAATAGATTACACCACGGCGTGGAGACGGTATTCCGTACGTACGCACGCGCGGTGATTTCATTTTTCCGTAGGATGGATAGAAGGTGAATTAGGGTTGTTTCATATTTATAATAACATATCAGTATGTAAGTAATACTGATGTTATTACTTTATCATGAAACAACTAATGAAGATGAAGTTGAAGAAGAAAGAAATTGAAAAGACCGGTAATGGATATTACCTCTTCTTTGAAACGCCTCTTTGAATCCTCCACTTAAGGAACTAAGATTGGTCTTCGGAGAAGACCAGTACCTCTAGGATTATTCTAGGGAAGTGGAGAGGAGAAAATGGCAGGGGTTGGCCGAGCTTGAGTGCTCAATTTGGTGTGAGGAGGAGGGGAAGGAGGTCCCCTTTTATAAGGGAGGAGAGGGGCACCTTAGGAATTCTTAAAAATATTAATTTATAATAAATCTAACCCCACTTAATAACCTCCAAAAATGACTAATATTCAAATATTAGATGAGATAGGGTTGTAATCTCATAAACCAATCAAATTTAGACATGTTTGGATCTTATTTTAAACCTTATAATTTTGATTTATCCTTATTTAATGTATTTAAGTTTATTTGTGGTAATAAAATTCTAAATTTTAAATTAGAACAAATAATTACTTATTTGTTGTGAATTTTCCATAATTTTTTACTTTATAACATTACAGACCATATAAATATAAATTTATAATTTTTAAATATTTTTGTGATTTTTAAAAAATTTTATAATATGTTATTTTTGTAAAATAACAATAGTGTCAATTTTGACACTATTCATTTATTTGAATTTAAATAAAATATATACAGAAGATATGTTAGAAAACAAAGAATTAATATATTAATAAATGGTCATATGTATCTATAAAATTAGTGTATCACATTAAATAGTTCATATAATATTTATTTTATTATTTTTAAAACGATTTATTTGGTTTATCTCTTAATAAAATAATTACTACATCATTTTAGTATAATTTTTTAATATACTTATTTGATGTATAAAAATTTAAAATAAAATCCTATGATGAAGATAAATATATTACCTTTCACAATAATACTTTTACTCGAATTTATCATTTTAAAATCAGAATATTTAAATTTTTATATTTATTTAATTATGAAGGTGACAACTTTGGCATCATTTAAAATAAAATAATATAAGTGTCATAATATCTTGTATATAACTCCAAATGGTCAAATATTCGACCATTGGATTATTATAGTTTCCATTTACATGAACAATAAGTTTTGGTTAGGGTTTTGTGCCTTTTATGGTCACTATTAGTTTAATAAAACTATATTCTTGATTTTTTACTAGATAAATAATTTCTGCATCACTATTGTGTCACAATTAATGATAATTATTTAATCCCAAAAAATTCTAAATAAATTATCATGATGTATATAATTTTGTTAGATTTCTGGAGACTATTCATGTTCGAAATTTTATGATGTTTATCACTAATTTAAAATTATTATACTTATAAGATTTAAGAGAGTGACATGTTGTCACTTTCGTTGGTTTTAATAATAATTAAATTATTTTCATGGCCAAAAGTCCATAAAATGAATCTAATCCATCCCTTAGTTGATATGGGTTTACTTTTAGCCATCAAATAGAATTTTGGCATGTGTTAGGGTAATTTTATAATATTATATTTATCTTTAATTACCCGATTTACCTTTAACTATGGTAAATAAAATTTACCGTAGTTACTATTCATAATTCCCAAAAATAAAAAGTATCCTATTAACATAATTTGGACCCACTGATTCCATATATGGAATCCATTTTTTAAAATTAAATACACAGAAGTTGCAGAAATTAAATTAAAATTAATCCCGTTGTCGAATAAAAACGGGTTTTTGTTTAAAACATTGCAAAAGATTGAATTGATTTAACCTACGAATTCAAGGTAAAATCAATGCTAATGACATTAATTATATTAAATTGTAAAAATATATTCTATTTATACTTTAAAACCATTCAATATTATAATTTAACCACATAAGATATTACTATGAAAAAAGTTGTTTTTAATTAAAATATAGCGTGTTTTTACTATTCATTAAAATATGAAAGTTATCGGAAAAATATCAAAACATTATCTAATGTAATTTTTTACATCCTGATTCAAAATAAGAATTTTATTTTGTCAAATTGAACATATAAACAATTCAAAAACTAGATTTAAAGTGGGTGCACCGTCAAAAGGCGGCAAAACTGCATTTTTTTGAAAAATACTTATTTTACCTGAAAAATATATTTTTTTCTTATAACATGTTCTAGAAAATGTGTAAGATGAACAATAATGTTATAAAATTCAAAATTTAGTTAATACTATTCATAACAGCTAGTTCATGACAATATTATAATAATATATCATTGTTTATTAAAACCTGGTATTGCGTACAACAAACGCTATCGAGGAGGGTCGCGATTGCGTGTAATGCAAGCCAAGTCAGGGTTGCGTGTTGTGAAAGAATCCTTCGTAGTTTTGTATAACAGAATCCAACCATATTTCATTTATACATTTAATATATATATATATATATACTCAATGTTGCGTAGAATAACTATTATCAAAATTGTGTGTAACACGGTCCAAGAATAGTGTTGCGTATACTGCAAGCTAATACGGTGTTGCGTATAGCGCAAGGTAATCTTGGTGTAGAATACAACACAAGACATTAATGAAATTAAAAGAATATTTTTCATAAAATCTCGGGGTGTTACATTCTACCCCCCTTAAAATGAATTTCGCCCTCGAAATTCGTCGGGGTTATAAATGGTTTACTATTTGAAAGTTTCTTTGATAGAAACCCACATCGTAAAAAGGAATACCAAAACTTATCTTTAAAAACTAAAGTATAAAACGTAATGGTTACCCAAGTTAACTAATCACTGGGTATCCACATAGGAGAACATAGGTGAAAATATGGACATAGAAGAGAAATCTAACCGTCATGTTCTGATGGAGAGTGGTAGAGGACATGGCTATGGAAAAGCTAGAAATCACAAAGCCACAAATTTGTGATGATCTAAGGTACCATCCGATTCATCAGATATAATATCACTAAGACAACATTTTTGGTTTTCAATATCATTTCCCTAAAGTTGAAAATTTTGAATTAGAAGAAATACTTACTTGATTTTGGTACAATCTCATTGTTGTTCGTGAATTGAACAATTTCCACTTCATCCCTTAAAGAAATGAAGTTGAAGTTGTTATTCGTGAGGTGTTAGCAGATCATGTGATAGAATGATGGGTCATTCCATCTCTTTCAAACAAAAGGTTAGCAAAAGTTATAAGTCCAACTTGTGGTTAGATTAATCATATATGGTTCCAAAAATGAACTTATACTTCATATATCATACCGCTTAATAAAATAAAACTAGTTTATACTAACCAGGGACTTCTTGTAGGCCAGTGGTAGGTGATAAAGGCCAGTCGCACTTCGGTTGTGGGTTCGATTCCCACAGCCTTGTCCGAAGCGATGGGCTATCACCCGTCCTGCAGGTTGTCCTTTTTCTAAAACTATATTACTATAACATCCCATCAATAATATCGAAAAACAAAACTAACTTATGTCCAACACAATCCATTCCAATCTTTAGGCTTATCCATAATACTGCAGTCCACTCTCAGATATTTAATACCATCATTTATCCCCATATATCATAAGATATATCTTGTTGGTCACATTCCAAATATTCAAAGGCCTTAATCATGTACTCTCTTGAATACCCATTGAACCTTATTGAAAACATGAGTGCTGTTAAAAGTTAACTCTTTCCACATACCAAAATCCTCATAATTCTATATACTCAAACCATGATATAACCTTCTCCTTATATCAGTCATGAGCTCATGAATACTATCAAACATTTAATTTTATCCTTATCCCTTCATTATGCGCATATTATCTACTTTCCAAAATATTTGAATAACTTTTCCTGGTTACCGGTACCTAAAAATTACGGAAAACCACAATAGACCAATACATAAATATTTCAATACACCATAAAATTACATCAACAACATTATTCTTGAATACCAATACATAAACACTTTAGTCCATCCACTTCAACGATTGTCCTGGAATATGTCCTTCCTTGATTTAGAAGTAACTTTTTAGGTCAGGGCATTGAGTTGGGTAATGCCCATGTTCTCCACAAATAAGACATTGAACTCCATAACAGTCTGTCACACTATGACCCTTTTCTCTAAACAGATAACATCGGTCCCTCCATTTGAGGTATTCCTCAAGGTTCTTCTTCCCTTCTTTAGAAATCTCAATCTTCCTTTCTTTATGCTCCTCAACATGCGAACATGAATAATAGTTTATCTTCCTCTTCTTTGATGAATTAGGCATACCACTAAATTTCACCTTGTTAATCATATATCGCGATGACTGATTCGGCATAATCGCAATATCTTTCTCTCTAGGAATTACACAATTTTGTTGCTCATAGTCACCAATTTGTCCATTGGATTCAATGTTAACCGAATTCCTTCTAGTTCCCTCCATTAACTAAAACACAAAAAGAATCTTGTGAGAGGAAAAAATCATGCTAGAGAAAACAACATTATAAATGGGGAGTATCCTCAATATCTAACTTCTTAGGTTAAATTCTATGATCGTTACCGTAGTTCTAGGACTGTATCTTATACGTATACTTATCCTTAGGGACATCCCTAGACATACCTTAGAAATATCTCTAGGGATCTCACTAATTTTTTCGCATCCTAGTTTCCAAAGGTTGACTAAACCTTTCCTCTGATACCAACTGTAGAGACCCGTAGCCTGACTTACATGAAATTACATTACATTAGCGGAACACTTAGTACATAAAAAAAACACACACACAAGGATCGTAATAGTTTAGTGTCTTTGGAAACTCGGAGTATAATCTTCTAATCGTGGTGAAAGATCTTCAATATCTCCCATAAAGATCTTCCCCTTTTTTTTCCTAAAACCTTTCTTTATATCCTGGGGAAAAGAAAACATAAAAGGGTGAGCTCAAATTCTCAGCAAGGAAAATAAAAGAAATAAAAATCATATCATATCTTTTTGAAAATCTTAACCTGCAAAAGAGATCATAATATCTTAACATGGAATAAATCATAGAAGTGAAAATTAGATCCCCATAATCATATCATGAAACTTGAAACTTTGTGGCATGCACACATAATCATGGAAAATCATTTCTTGTTAGTCATGACTCATTACCAAGAATATCTTATTCGACAAAGTCCCTTTCTGAACCGAGTCACCCTCGTTCCAGTCCTGTTTCACTGAACCGGTATAACCTACCGTTCCAGCCCTGTCTATCTCATGAGATATAAAATCATTACCCAATGAATTGGAGGGAGATATATGTCCCACCCATCTTATAATGAATCCTTTCTTATGTGTGCCACATAATCATAAAACATACATCATCGCATAACACATGTAACAAAAATGGGATTCTTGAAACATCATGACATCATAAATCAATTCATATAAGATAAAGGAATTAATAAAAATAATTCCATCACAACGTTATCAAATCAATGTAATAATAGGGATAAAAACAGAATCCTTTATTATCTTAGATGGAAAATAATTTTGATAAAACAGTTGAACTCCATTCTTGAGGAAAATATCCTTTCTTCTTCAAAAACATTTTTTCCTTTATAAACATGTCATACAACTTTAAAATAAAATAAGTTGATTAAAAATAAACTTGAAAACTTGTAAAGGAAGATTCTTGTAAATAATGTTTTAAAAATCCATTCATGCCGTATAAGTTAAAAAAACATTCTTCGTACTTTTGTCGGAAAAGTCAAAAAGTACCTCGTATGAAAAAGCGACAAAAGATTCCTTTCATATTCTTTACTAAAAACTCACCGAAGGGTAAAATTGGATTTAAAATATTGTAAGTGGATGGAAACAATATTAAATATTTAGGGAACATGGATGTGGATGATAATATACACCCCAGTAAATACCAAATAATAAACAATCTCCGATAAAAATGAGATTGTGATATTTCCCCTTACCACAGGTCCGATTTGCTTTGTTCCTATCCGAAGCTCCTGTATAATGGTTTAAATAATGTTATTGAGTTATTCCAGAATCATACATATTTATATTATATCATATATGGTCATATTATTAGCTTCTTGTTAGTAATATTTCATTGTTACTTGTTACTCGGGTCTTTATAACTTTTTGTTCTTAAGCGTGTTTTTTCGAATAAATTCTTATTCTTATCTTTAGGTTATAGATACTTCATTTCCAGAATGTTATTAGTGTATTATATACCATATTCATTCATTCAATTCATTTATATAATCATTATGAAATGAAGATCATGTAGAACGAGTCGCATCACATCGTGGAGACGGTATTTCGTACGTACGCACGAGTGATGATATCGTTCCTATGATCGTGGAATTGTATTGGAGTATATATATATTTTTCCAGTATCAATATTACTTTATAATAATCATATATAGTTACTCATTACACCATTATACCCATCCTTGTAAGGTGATGGTGGAAAATAGATTACACCACGGCGTGGAGACGGTATTCCGTACGTACGCACACGCGGTGATTTCATTTTTCCGTAGGATGGATATAAGGTGAGTTAGGGTTGTTTCATATTTATAATAACATATCAGTATGTAAGTAATACTTATGTTATTAATTTATCATGAAACAACTAAAGAAGAAGATGTTGAAGAAGAAAGAAATTGAAAAGATCGGTAATGGATATTACCTCTTCTTTGGAACGCCTCTTTGAATCCTCCACTTAAGGAACTAAGATTGGTCTTTAGAGAAGACCAGGACCTCTAGGATCATTCTAGGGAAGTGGAGAGGAGAAAATGGCAGGGGTTGGCCGAGATTGAGTGCTCAATTGGGTGTGAGGAGGAGGGGAATGAGGTTCCCTTTTATAAGGGAGGAGAGGGGCACCTTAGGAATTCTTAAAAATATTAATTTATAATAAATCTAACCCCACTTAAAAACCTCCAAAAATGACTCATATTCGAATATTAGATGATATAGGGTTGTAATATCATCAAACAATCAAATTTAGACATGTTTGGATCTTATTTTAAACCTTATCATTTTGATTTATCCTTATTTAATGTATTTAAGTTTATTTGTGGTAATAAAATTCTAAATTTTAAATTATAACAAATAATTACTAATTTGTTGTTAATTTTCCATAATTGTTTACTTTATAACATTATAGACCACATAAATATAAATTTATAATTTTTAAATATTTTTGTGATTTTTAAACAATTTTATAATATGTTATTTTTGTAAAATAACAATAGTGTCAATTTTGACACTATTCATTTATTTGAATTTAAATAAAATATATACAGAAGATATGTTTGAACTAAAAGCTTTAATATATTAATAAAAGGTCATATGTATCTATAAAATTAGTGTATCACATTAAATAGTTCATATAATATTTATTTTATTATTTTTAAAACCATTTATTTGGTTTATCTATTAATAAAATAATTACTACATCATTTTAGTATAATTATTTAATATACTTATTTGTTGTATAAAAATTTAAAATAAAATCCTATGATGAAGATAAATATATTACCTTTTACAATAATACTTTTACTCTAATTTATCATCTTAAAATCACAATATTTAAATTGTTATATTTCTTAAATTATGAAGGTGACAAATTTGGCATCATTTAAAATAAAATAATATAAGTGTCATAATTGCTTGTATAAGACTCCAAATGGTCAAATATTCGACCATTGGATGATTATAGTTTCCATTTACATGACCAATAAGTTTTGGTCAGGGTTTTTTGCCTTTTATGGTCACTATTAGTTTAATAAAAACTATATTCTTGATTTTTTACTAGATAAATAATTTCTACATCACTATTGTGTCACAATTAATGATAATTATTTAATCCCAAAAATTTCTAAATAAAATCTCATGATGTATATAATTTTGTTATGTTTCTTGAGACAATTCATGTTCGAAATTTTATGATGTTTATCACTAATTTAAAATTATTATACTTATAAGATTTAAGAGAGTGACATGTTGTCACTTTCTTTGGTTTTAATAATAATTAAATTATTTTCATGGCCAAAAGTCCATAAAATGAATCTAATCCGACCCTTAGTTGATATGGGTTTACTTTTAGCCATCAAATAGAATTTTGGCATGTGTTAGGGTAATTTTATAATATTATATTTACCCTTAATTACCCGATTTACCTTTAACTATGGTAAATAAAATTTACCGTAGTTACTATTCATAATTCCCAAAAATAAAAAGTAGCCTATTAACATAATTTGGACCCACTTATTCCAAATATGGAATCCATTTTTTAAAATTCAATACACAGAAGTTGCAGAAATTAAATTAAAATTAATCCCATTGTCGAATAAAAACGGGTTTTTGTTTAAAACATTGCAAAAGATTGAATTGATTTAACATACGAATTCAAGCTAAAATCAATGCTAATGGCATTCATTATATTAAATGGTAAAAATATATTCTATTTATACTTTAAAACCATTCAATATTATAATTTAACCACATAAAATATTACGATGAAAAAAGTTGTTTTTAATTAAAATATAGCGTGTTTTTACTATTCATTAAAATATGAAAGTTATTGGAAAAATATCAAAAAATTATCTAATGAAAATTTTTACATCCTGATTCAAAAGAAGAAATTTATTTTTTCAAATTGAACATATAAACATGTCAAAAACTAGATTTAAAGTGGGTGCGCCATCAAAAGGTGGAAAAACTGCATTTTTTTGAAAAATAATTATTTTACCTGAAAAATTTATTTTGTTCTTATAAAATGTTCTAGAAAATGTGTAAGATTAATAATAATGTTATAAAATTCAAAATTTAGTTAATACTATTCATAACGGCTAGTTCATGACAATATTATAATAATATATCATTGTTTATTAAAACCCGGTATTGCGTACAACACACGCTATCGAGGAAGGTCGTGATTGCGTGTAATGCAAGCCAAGTCAGGGTTGCGTGTTGTGAAAGAATCCTTCGTTGTTTCGTATAACAGAATCCAACCATATTTCATTTATACATTTAATATATATATATATATATACTCAATGTTGCGTAGAATAACTATTATCAAAATTGTGTGTAACACGGTCCAAGAATAGTGTTGCGTATACTGCAAGCTAATACGGTGTTGCGTATAGCGCAAGGTAATCTTGGTGTAGAATACAACACAAGACATTAATGAAATTAAAAGAATATTTTTCATAAAATCTCGGGGTGTTACACTGCCCATGTTCTGGGTGACATCTGGAATGATTGTGTGTCTTCAAGAGTGATCTACACTAATGAATATTATATTTTTATGCGGTTCACTTTTCCTCATCAAAGGGTTGTGCGACGACCACAACTACCACACCAAGGACCCACGAAATGTAGTTTTATACCAATATGACCATGTCCATGATTGAATGAAAATACATGCGATACAGATGAGCTTTCGATATCACAGGGTTGAAGGATGGAATGTTGCATTTCACGTGGTTCAATTGCTCAGGCAATTTCATGATCTAATGGAAGGTCCTGCATGGGATTATGAAAATTAATTTTTCGGTTTCACACCAAGGATGAATGTGTGGATAAAGGACCCACTCTATGAGGTCTCGAGTCCATTGAAGTATCATGTGATCCCACGAACATTGAATATGAATAAGGAATCACGTGACACTCTATTTTTCATGTGATCAAATGACCCTCAAAAGACCAATCATTAGGTTCTAAAAATCACCTGAGCAGAGTGGTTCCCTAGGAATATCCAACAGTAAATAACAACACCTTTCATTGTTCTTAGAGCTATTACTTCCTCATTTTAATTTATTTCTGGATGGTAGAGTGTTTATATAGGATAGGAGAGGACGACCCTTCTTCCACTTTTCATGCGATGAACGCCATGTGCATTGGCTGATGTGGTGAAGGTCTCATCACATGATAAATTCATTTGATCATTTGATGCCTCTTTTTTCTCTTGTAGAATTTATTGATTAGAAAAACTCAAATTAAATTGGATGGAAAGTACTCAAAAGAAAAAAAATAGTTTTTTTCACTGAAATGCTCGCAACATCCTTCAGTGATTGTATTTGGTTCAGTTGTATGATCGATGGTCATGTAATGACCTCAACTACCTTGTACGATTCCACAAGATCTAGATAAATCTGATTTAAATCAGACCAAAATACATCATAGGCGGAAGGGGTTCTTAGTCGTAAAACAATTTTTTAATACTCTTATGTTATCTTCGATCCAGTGACATGATCAAAGAATGATCATGTGACAATTTCCATTTGCTATTAGGGTATCTTTCTGAAGGCCACAGGAGATCACAGTGGGTCTTTATGTTCATCTCAGACATGTTTAGACATCAATTTTTTTTAATATGGTGGTGTCATTGATGATGGATTGATCATGTGAATATCTTCGATTCACCGTACAAAACCAAAAGCATCAGTGAGGGATGTTGAATATAGAGTCTAGTATTGTATGGTATAGATTGATTTTAACTTATGAGGTATGGGATGATTCATGTTTCAAATGAACTCATGAGGTTCTTGTTCAAATTGGAGTGATGGGGCCTACAGGAGGTGTGATCAGATGGCATAGATCACGGGGAGGCATGATCAGATTGCTGAAATTAAATATCTTTAAAAAACTTTCCTCCCACATTGAAATACTTCCACACGTCCCCCTTCAGTATATAATTCATCTCATAGATTTTTTTAGTTAGATATGGTAATGTGGTCAAAAAATATATTACATGACTCACCTTTGTCACACAGGTCTTGGACCACCAAGATAATGGATAAATCTATGCACGTGTGTCTTAAATCTCACAAACCACAACCCCTATACACTAGTCTACTTGTATCTTGTTGGAGATATGCTCCATGTAGTCTACTATCCCACCTAGGATGACTTCTATTATACATGGTTGACCTCTAGTCCAACATATTCTTATTGTTTAATTGTCTTGGCTGGCTAGTGTTGGCCTTATTTGTTTTTAATAAGGTTGGTAATAAAAAACCATTTACTATTAAGAATAAAATTTTTAGTAGAATGTATGTCCCCAAACTGATCTCCATTATATCAAAGCCTATTTTTTTCCATTTACAAAAATTATTTCATGGTATTTGAATCTTCTTCAACATAGTATTAAATTCATAAATATTGGTGAAAACAAAATTCCCCCATTGAATGAAATTCATCAAAATGAAAAGAATATTATTCTATGGTCAACATAGATCAATTTTCTACATATCTAAATATATTATAATTCATGATACTGAACTTCCTTAGAGAATATATCCTGATTATGTCTGAGGAACATTCATGTGATATGAAGATGATAATTCAGGTCGTAAATGATCAGTTGAATCCAATATAGGAAGCAGGTTTGTCTTAGAGCATAGGTACCCTAGAATTGGAATGTATATGAATTAAAAAATTGTACAAGGATTTCATGGAATGGAACATGTGGATGGATCCGAAGTAATGAAATTGGTTTTCTCTACATATCCCGGGAAGATGGAAATCAACCCACACATTGTTTTAAAATATACCACTATATAGATAAAATTCATGTATAGGATACATATGTTCATAGATGATGAAATATATTATAGATTTTCTTATATGGATCTAGTTCATAAATAAGAGTGTACATATAACTATTTTTGTAATAATATCCAAGTTAAAGATCCATGTTTTAGTAGAGATGTTGATCAGTTCATCCATGATGCCCATTCATTGTGTGTAAAACCAAATAGATATGATATCCTAGTTTTGATTAATTGAATTTCAAAATGATTATTTTTGAAAAATGAACATGAATGTCCACTAACATGAAATTTTCCATTCTTTCACTTTCTCAATTAGTTGTGAGATCATCTTTTTTACAATCGTAATTTGGACATGGTATACTTCTTGAATGCATTAACTTTTTCCTAAGTATGGGGACTTATAAAGATATCTTAGTTTTTTCTATGGCCATATGATGGGCCCCACATGCTTTGAATCTTTTTTATTTTTGTCACTAACTTCTTCCTAAGATTCATGTGGGGGAAGAATAAGTAGGTTTGGACACGAATTTTTCTAAGGACGCCAAGTTATAGGTTTTCAGCATGACATGTTTTTATGCACCTTCAATTTTACAGCTTCCCAATATTGACTCGGTCACCCCAAGTGTATGTCTAGTGAGAAGATACTCATATTTCTTTCCAAGATACCCCTATTAGGTTTTCATCATGGAACTCATCATGTCTTTTTTTAAGGTCCGACAATCTAGTCCATCAGTGTTCTATAATTTAAGGTATTGGATATTGTACCATAATATCACTGATTTTTATGGTCTCCAATATAGGTAAATATTTAATAAGTGGCTATAAGACACATGATGACTCAAAACAATGTGGGGTGTTTCATTCTACTGTGGTTTTTCTAGGGATCACAGGGATTGGATATCTTTTCTTATAAGGAGGAGATTCTTATAGTTGGAATGTTAAATCCCTTATGCATTGACAGAATGGACACGTAAAGTTAATATCCACTATTTTCCAAGGGATTATAGAATTTTTATGGGTTGAAAATAGTTTAGGGAGAAATACTAGCGAAGATGGACCCATATGGATAGTTAGAATAGAGGTTATATAAGTCACATTACAAAAGTCTATTCTAGGTAATATGTAATGTTGTAGACATGCTAGGAATGTCCCTTAACATTATGAGAAGTAAGGTTCTTCCAAAGAGTATTTGAATCACACAATGATAAAGAAGCACTTTATACTAGGCCAAGATTTTTGTTGTTGGTGGGTTTGAGCCACTAAATAAATAGCATGACCGAACTGAGAGATCAGTTTTCCTTTCCAGGGGTTAGGAAATATTAGTGAATGCTCAAACATCTAGACAATGATGTTGGGTATAGAAGGAAGGATATACATGAAGGGATCTAGAACCCTAGGGAATATTATCTGTCAATTTAATTGGTAGATACCTATTCATTGTGGTTTCAAATCATGAGTTGTGAGCCATCAGAATCTTCAGGAATGAAGGGTCACATTCCAACCTAGATAAATGGTACAAAACATGGTGTTGTAACAATGAGAATATCAGATCTGCTTGAATAGTCTAAGGTATAAATTTTATATCATATTCCAATGTTCTTAGGTCATGAGGAAGGTTTGGGAAATCCACAACATGGATATCTTAAAAAATAATGTGGTGTTAAGTTCCACCATGATAATTCCAAGATAATAAGAATCATAAATCCCATTATACAAGGCCAAGATGTCTCTGGTTGGTGGGTATGATCTATTTACATAAATATCATGGCCAAGTGGAGAGAAATATTTTCTTTTCCAGGGGAAAAGAAATTTTCGGAACGACCTAAGATGCTTCAAATCATGAAGATGGATTTATGGAAAATGTAAGATACAAGAAGGGTTTTATCACCCTAAAAGTTACATCACCACCTTTCAAACATATTCTCACAAAAATAAATTGTAAAAAATCATTTCTTAAATTTATTCCTTTACTAGGGGGTCCAACGATCATATCTTGGAATTTAAAAGGGATACAGTGTAGAAACTATGATCTTTATTCCTAATTTATTTATGCCATTATTTTTTCCTAGACACTGAAGTAGAAGATTTTAATGAGAAAATACTTTACATTTTCCCAGGTAGCCTATTTCGGGTTTTCAAACTATACTATTTTGTGTCATTTTTTCTAGAAATTTAATTTTTATGATTTTGACTAGTATAGGATATAGTTTAAGGTCTTACAAAATTGAAAAAGGTTTGAAATATTTGAGGACATGAATCTTATAGACCTAATAATGGAGATGTCACACAAGAGTCTAATTAGGATTCCCGGGGGTAAAAGTACTGCAACATCAATATGATTGAGAGGTGAGAGTGTTGTAAATCACAGATCAAGGATCCCATGTCATGAGTGATGATATGGTACAATAATTTTGGGGATACCCTAAAATATAATGGGGTTATAGGTTCCTCCATAGTGATTTGAGGATCACAAGAATTATAAATCCACTTATACATTTCCATGATGTCTCTATTTGGTGGGTCTGAGCCCACGCATCAAAAACATGGTTTAGTAGAGATGTATCTTTTCTTTTTTAGGGGAAATAAAATGTTTTTAGTGACCCAAGATGCTTGAAACATGAAGTGATGCGTATGGAATGAGGTGCTTAAATAGATTATGGAAGCACCCCTTTCTCCATTTGGATGAGGTAAGCCTCTGGTTTTCCTTTGATAAGAGATGAAAAATGGGAGATGGTTTTACAACATTAATTTCATGTAGTGCAGATGAATCTATTTAGTTTATCATTTTGTGGAAAAGATAAAAATTAATACTGTTTAACATCATTCAGTAAGGATGTACTTCAATGCAGTATAACACCATTCGATAAGGACATGGTATTTGATGTGAAGGTGTGTAAATATTGAGATTGGTCCCAAAGATGGTGACTCAGGCATACCTAAATATTACATGTATGGGAATGAAGCCATAGATAGATCTAAATTAATTCTCATATGTAGGTATATTAGATACGTAATGAGGGGGACTATTATATTTGTTTGTTATGACTGGGATCATTGGTGTAAATTCAATAATCACTACGGATCTTGTGAGAGAATAATCAAGTCACACATTGTTCTGTATTGGGAAACACACTACACAGGCCGGACCCAAACATAGTAGTGAGAATTTTTTTTCATTGACCATTATAGCTAGGTCCATTATTAATGATTCAAGCATCACTAGAAATCATGTGATGACAGTAATCAAGCAACATGTAGATATTGATGTTACATTCAATTTAACATCCTTCGATGAGGACGAGGGTGAACTGACTTGAATTAATTGAAATTTTGTAGTTGGGGCCAAATATTGAAGTTTATGTGTCACTATATATATCATGAGGAAAATTATAGAACCACACATATTTATTTAAATATTATGTAATTTAATATCATGTGGTGAGGATAGTGGGGAATCAATGTGAATTGATTGGAATGTTATGATTGAGCCCAAGGGTGGATGTCTATGTGTCACTAAAAATATCATGAGAATTATAATCAAAACACACGTATTTTTGAATAACTATGAAATTTAATGTCATGGGGAAAGGAAATTGACTTTTCATTTTGTTGGAAAAAATTATTCAAGGTGTCCCCTTGGTATGTTTTGGGTATGATTGTATTTGTTGACAAAGCCATATGATCGCGAATGAGAATGGATGCTGTTTTTTGAAGATAAGATTTTAAGGTGTCGTTGTTTCCCAGTGATTGCAAAAAAAATTTTGGAAATGGAAGGATTTATTAATAGGAGTGAACAGTATGAACAAAATTGAAGAAAATTTATAAATGATGATAACAACATAACACAATTCATGGAACGTGTAACATGTTCCAAGAATGGTACGTGGAGTGGCGAGAATGGTACATCAGAGAGATCTGAAAAACCTAAAATGGTTCACAGTGATAATTTGGAGAAAATGGCGTAAGGTACACATAAGGTTGGAGGTCTATGATATGGCTTGTTTTTGGAAATGGAAATCAAACATGTATGAGAAACAATAGTATGCAGATGATGAGGAAAATTGTTCACGGAATGGGTGCGGTTTGCAGCGGCAGAATGATCAGTACGTGGTGGAGACTGTATCGTATCAAAGATTTAGTAAATATTGGATTAATGGATATTGCCGATATATTTTCATATATAAAAATTTCTAATCTAACTGATTAGAGAAGAGACCTAATATCATTATAGAACATATTTTTATTTTGAATTCTGGTAAAGTCTGAAGGAAGTTTGTGGGGGAGCATTCCATGAAAGCTAAATTGGTTTGCGAGGAATAATTTCCGTCGAATGTTTTTTCGAAGAACTATACCCCACATAAAACACTGTATGTGAAGGAAGATGGTGTGGTACACCAGTGGTTAAAAATATTAGTCTTCAAATAGATAACATTTAAGTGGAAGTGGGTGATTCGTAGAGGAGGTTTCTGAAATCGGTATGTAGAGGCGATACAAGATAGCAAAGGAAGAAGCAGTTTGTGGATGGAGGATGGTTCATGAAAGAGGAAGCGGTATATGAAAGAGGTTTTTAGAATACTGAAACCGATACTCATTATGTGAGAGGAGGAGTTGGTTCATGAAACACACAAGGAAGAATGAAAAAGGTTAAAATTAGATTAGGAATGTATTTTCCAGTACCTAGTAGTACTCTAAAAGGTGTACTTCATCTATCGGTGATAAATGAACATCAAAAGAGAATCTACCTAAAGTCGAGGATATAGGAATTCCTAAAAATTAAGGGACCAACATGTCTATAAACTGTGATTGACCTATAATTCTATAAATTGTGTGGATTCCTTTCCAAGAGTAGTGGGACCAGGAAGAGTAAGACGGTAACCCTTTCCATCGGTAGTGAGCCCAAGAAAGAGGAATAGGGGAGACACTTGGGAATTCAATGAGCCAAATATAAAATTTGTAAAGGTAGTGAGTATAGGAAAATAAGGCTTATCCCAACCATTGTACTCATTATTGGCTGTGAGATTTATGAATTTCGTACATTGGCACATTGTCTTTGTATAATACTTGGATGTAGCCCAGTGTGGGTGAACCAAGTAAAAATTGTTGTGTCATGTGCATGATATCATATCTGGTCATATATTTCTATAGTAGTAAGAGAGAATTGAGTTTTTTCTAACAATGAAACATGATCTAAATATAATAATGTTTTAATTTTTCATACTTTGATTCACCCCCCCCCCCCCCTCTCAAGGTATTTGACCAAGTAGACCCAATAATTGGTATCATATTGAATGGTTTAAAGTTAGTGTTTCGCTCTCAGAAGAAGAAATAGTGGTGATCAAGCATAAATGAATTTTGATCTTCGACAGAAATAATTTTCAACTATTGAAGATCAAATAAAACACTACTTTTTATCAGTAGGTATGGATGTCTTCACAGTAGATATGTATGGAATATCAGCTGATATCAATAGTGGTTCTTTATCAGAAGCTGAAAGAAGAGAATTGGATGTTGATGCTAAAGGGATCAATTATTTTGGGAAGCCCTATCAAATATAATTTATATGATTGTGATGTCCTGTAAAATATCACATTAAATGTGGGAAAAATTGTTAATCATTTATCAAGGCGACACAAAAGTCTAAGATGGAAATTTGAAGGATCTAGAGAACAAGTATTCTGATCTTAGAATAAATCCCAATGAGACCATTGATTCATTCTTCAATAGGATAAATAATTATAGAAGAAATATAGGGTCTTGGAGAAGTTCTTGAAGATATAAATATTATGAAATGTGGCTTGAAGAAACTTCCACCATGGTTCAATCTGAAGGTTTCTGTGTTGGAAGACAAAGACATGAAAGATATGACACTAGATAACCTATATAGTACCCTTGTGGCATAGGAAATGAGAGACATTTATAATGATGCAGTGAAAATGGGAAGACTAAGGAAGTGGCATTTAAGGCCATGAAGAATCTCACTATAGATTTTATTCATGAGGGGTATAATATGGATGATGTTCCGTTCTTTCCCTCATCCAACCTGCAAAGGAGTAAAGGGATGTTTAGAGGTAAAATTCCATTTTCATGCATTCGATGTAGAAAGATTAGTTTTATTGTAGCAATGTGTTTTAAGATGTTTGATGATTAAAATGAAGAAAATGATGAAATTATTCAAATGAACTATTCGAAAAATGAGAAATGTAGGAGAAGTACTACGATAATGTTATTAAAAAGGAAGAATATGCATTCAAAAGAGGATTAATGTTCCAAATAATCTAAGTCTGAATAGTTGGAGGAATTTAAATGTCATAAAATAGATGATTTGGTGGATGTTATTAGAAATTACTTAACATGAGAGGAATGTGACAACGATGTAGGATAAATTGAAGGAAGAGTTGACCTTCAGGAAGAATTAGATGTTTTCCTTGAAGAGGTAGATACTTTACATTCAAAATAAAGAAATATAAAAAATATTTTCATGATACCAAACACTTTATGTAGTAATAGGTAGAAGAGAATTATGATTTGAAATAATAAATTGAAAAGTTGATGTCTTCAATGCCAAAAATCTCAAAAAATTTGGTTCAGTACAAACTCAAATTTGAAGAACATAAAATTGAAATTGAAAGTTTTACTGAAACTTGAAAAGATCAAATAAAATGTATTGAACAACTAGAAGAGGAAGTCATCATTTTAAGAGGAACAATTAATGATATGGATAAACTAAAAAAATCAAAGTTCAACATTAATAAAGAAGATTATGCAAGAAATAGAAAATATGATATTTGAGTTTAGAGGTCCATCAAGAATAGAAGAAAAAATCAATTCTGAATGATAAGGATAGTAAGGGGATTGATCTAAAACAGAAATCAGTTATGGTTCAAGTCAATCAACAAGCACCAACTCCAATATTGAAGATTGATTTGGGTATGAAGAAGAATCAGAATATTCAGAGAACCCAAGGTGAAACTACTGATGCATCATTTCCACATAAAAATGTACCTCAAATAAGATGTTACTATTGTAGTAAGATTTGATTCTCTCAAAATGTATGTTCATAGAAAATAGGCACTAAAGGCAACAAGGCCAACTGATGTGGTCGTATAGAGCTCAAAATTATAGTTCATCAGTTGAAGGTCATTGTTTTAGGTTTAATGGACCATGACATATGGAAATATATTACACATAAACAATGTAGAGTACTATGAAAATACTGATTGAATTTGCTCATAAGAATAATCCAAATGTATCTTCAAGTGAGATAAAAATTGAAATTATATTTTAGCTCTACATGTTCAGGATTGTCTATCACATGCTGAGGATGATCAAGATTACCATTCCATGATGGATATGAAGCCAAATACATGGGTCAAAAAGAAAAGTGTAGGGTAGGTAATGGTTGCAAAAATTGTGTTCAAGGCATCAGATCACAATGGGATATGGATCATTGACTTTGGAATCACTTCCCACATGACGGTAAATAAGGATATAGTGACCAAAATCAGGTACGATATAAAAGGTATCATTATATTTGGTAATTATGAGGGCTTGAAAATTATTAGTTCATGAAAAGTCATGTTTGGAGAAAAATACATGAGATGAGTAGATATAGTAGTTGTTGAGGGGCTTAGTCATAACTCACATAGTTTCAGTCAATTTTGTGACTCGAGGAATTCCATAAGTTTTTCCATGAAATTTTTTATCATCAATGAAATGGATGGTGTTGTTGTATTGCAAGTAAAGCATACTAAATGGAATCTCTACCTCATGATTGGAGAAGAAGATATGTACTTTATTTCCATGGATGAAAAAAACAAGTTATGACATAAGAGTCTTGGCCACACAAGCCAAGTATCCATGGAAGATTTGGTAAAATGTGATGTTGCTCGAAATATCCCTAGATTATCACATGATCATACTCATACATGTGATGCCTACCAACAAGGGAAGATTATTCGAAAGACATACAAGCCAATGGAGAAAAATTCAAAAAGATGGATTGATTGGGTGCATATTGATGTGTGTGGGATTCTTTCTCTAAGGGATGTTGATGGGAGGAGATATTATGTTATATTCGTTTATAACTATATCAGAATGGAATTTGTTTCAATAATCACCCACAAATTTGAAGTGTTCTATTTAATTATAAGATACCGATTAGAATGTGAAAATATGCTCTGTAAAAAAATCTGGACAATTCAGACATATAATGGAACCGAGTTCACAAATATAAAAGTAGAGGATTATAGTGAGAAACATGGGATAAGGTATCAATTTTTAGTAGTAAGAACTCCAATGCATAATGGTGTTGTTGAAAGAAGACATTGAATTATGAACAACATGGATTGAATAATTCACATTGATAAAGATATTCAAGAGAATATTTGGAATGTGGTTTTGATGACAGCTGTCTAAACATCAAATAGAGCCTTATTGTGACCAAAATAATATAAGACTTCATATGAGTAATGTTATGGAATGAATCCATCATTGAAATACTTTCACATTTTTGAAAGTAAGTGTTTCATTCTCAATAAGTAGAAACATGGGAATCTTGAATCTCATGGAGATTAAAGGGTATTTATTTTCTACTAAAAGACTAGAAAATCATAAAATTCTTTAATACGTGGGTAGGGAAGATAGTTGAATGTCATTATGTGACTACTATGGAGAATGTATAGAATCTTCAGCAAATAAGTGATCAGACTCGGTAGGATAGTGATGAAAAAATGTGTAGTTCATGAGATGTTACATCTCTATATGTTTATTCTAAAGAAGACTCAGATGATAAGAATAAATCGGTGACTATACAGAGACCAGTGAGAAGAGCTAAAATTGATAGTAAGAACATAATTTTTGATCATATAGAAATACTTAAGGCAAGGAGGATGAAGTCTCTATAGCATGCATCATACTTGTCATAAGTGGAGGCTAAATTCTTTGATAAAGCAGTTGGAGATGAGTATTTTGTTCATGCAATGAATGAATATCTTGACCGAATTGAGATGAATCAGACGTGGGAACTTGTCTCAAGAACATAAGACAATAATTTCATAGAGAAAAAAATGGGTCTCTCGCACCAAAATGAATGAATATAGTATTTTTATTCGATACAATGCATGCCTAGTGTGAAGAGGGTACTCTCAGAAAGAGGTTATTGATATTTATGAAACATCTGTATATGTTCCAAGGCTATAGATATCAGATTAATCATGGACATAGCAGTGCAAATAAAGTGTAATGTTTTTCAGATGGATGTTAATTCACCATTTCTGAATCGAGTTCTAGAAGAATATGTTTACATTTAGAAACCATATTGTTTTCTCATCCATGAATATAAGAATAGGGTTTGTTCGCTGAAGAAGGCTTTATATGGTTTGAAGCCAACACCAAGAGCATGGTATTAAAGTCTTGATCAATTATTAAAGAAGATCAGTTTTTTAGCATGGTGGTGTTGATTACAATCTATATTTCAGAAATGGAAATAGTTAGAGGATTATGGTGATGGTTTATATTGATGACATAATCTTTGGTGGATCATATGAAGCAAAATGATGACTGTTTTCTGAATTCATGAAATGTGAGTTTGAAATGACAATGATTGGTGAGCTGGCATTTTTCTATGGCTTACAAGTGATGCAAGGAAAGAGTGGAACATTTTTTTCTCAATATCTATATTCAATGGATGTTTTCAGAAGGTTTATAATGGATAATTCCAAAGAGATAAAGACTCTAGTTTCCACTTAGTTGAATCTATCACTAGATGATAAAGGCAGGATAGTTAACCTCACAAAATAAAGGCAAATCATTGTAATTCTATTGTATTTGATAGCAATAAGTCCTGATTTGTTATTTTCCACATGCTAAGCATCATCGTATCAAAGCAATCAGAAGGAGATCCACCTGATTGCAATAAATATAATTTTTCGGTATATCAAGGGCATAGTGGATTTTGACTTATGTATAATGAAAATTCATAAAAAGAGTTATTGAGATATACAGATGTGGATTGGGCCAGTTTAACAGATGATATGAAATAAACATCAAGATCTACCGTTTATCTTGAAGGGTTGTGTATCTCTTGGTTAAGCAAGAAAAATGATTTCATTTCATTGAACACCACTTAAGCAGAATTCATTGAGGCTACACAAGATTTCAAGTATCTATTATGGATGAATTATCAACTTTAAGATATGGAAGTTGAAGTGAAATCTCCAATCAAAATCCATTTTGATAATTCAAGTGCAATAAATCATAGAAAAAATCAATTTCATCACTCAATTACAAAGCACATTGAAATCAAATATCATTTTATCAAGGAAAAGGTAGAACAATGGATTGTGATGTTAGCGTATGTGCCTATCGAAAAATAGGTTGTGGACATTATAATAATGGCCTTACCCAAAGAAGCATTTGAAAGGTATCCATTGGCTCTAGGAGTCCAATTGAATTCCCACACATGAAAAAGTGTAGATGTGGGTCTCTCAATCCCTGAGGTATGTTGTTTTTTTCTTTAATATACTAATATGTTTACATTACCCTTTTTTAGACATCCTTGAAGTTCTCTTTGTGTTTGTTGAAAAAGAGGGAGAAAGTGTGACTATTCATGGGGACAAATGACATGGGGAGAAGTTGTTAAGTGGAGCATTGAGATAGGAGGAGTTGAAGCTGAGATGAAGGTGGTTAGAAGAGCTATAACATAGGGGGATCATGCTGAGCTGAAGCTGGTCAGATGATCTATGACATAGGGGGAGCTTTAAATCTAATGATGCCTGAAGTGATCGATCAACGATTAGATATCATGAACTTTGGGGTTCATGATGAATGAAAATTATTGGTATCATTGTGGTTTCAACAATTTTTGTCAGAAACGAAGTGATTCATTGATGAAATTTTCATTATACACTTGTTTCTCACACCAAGTCTAGATCATGTGGGCTTAGAGTATGTGTTGGGTAAATCCTAGATCGCTATTTTAATTGCACGAAGCGAATGATGGTTAATGATGGAAGGAACTTTTACAAGATACCAAGATGAAAAGAACTGTAATGATAAGGGTTGTAAAAAAACCAAAATGGGGATATTGTTGGAAAAATATCCCTCAAGTTATCCCCTCGGTATGTTTTGGGTGCTATTGGGTTTGTTGATAATTCCATTTGATCGCGAATGAGAATGGTTGGTGTTTTCCGAAGATAGGTTTTTAAGGTTGCGTTGTTTCCCAATGTTTCAAAAATTTTGTTGTAAATGGATGGATTTCTTCATTGGAGTCAATGGTATGAAAAAAATAAATAAAATTGTAAAATTATGATACCTTCATACAAAAACTTAGGGACTGTGTACCTTGTCACGGGAATGGTACATGGAGCGGCGGGAACGGTACAACAGAGCAGTTTGAAAAACTGAAAACATTTCACAATAATGGTTTATATTGAAGTGTGTACATTACACAAAAGGTTTTATTTCTATAGTATGGCTTGTTTTTTGTGAAGTAAATCAACTATGTAGAATCAAAAGTGGAACACGGATGGTGTAGAAAATTGGTGCTCAGAATCGGTGCGATTCGTAGCGGCAGAAGGATCGGTATGTAGTGGAGGCTATACCAAATAAATGATTTGGTAAATATTGGATTAGAGGATATTGTCAACACCTTATCCTAAATAAAAATCTCCAATATCATGTATTAGAGAAGATACAAAATATCATTAGAGAAAATATGATGCTCTGGGATTTCTTCAAAGTCCGAAAGAGGTTCACGAGGGAGAATTCCGTGAAATCTAAAGTGGTTCACGTGCAAGAATTTATGCCAAAGGTTTTTATGAAGAAATTTAACCCACAGAGAACACTGTATGTGGAGGATGAAGACATGATATTTTTGTGGTTATAAATGGTAGTCCAAGATTAGTGAATAGTTCATAGGGAGAGGGTGATTTACAGAGGAGGTTCGTGTAATCTGTACATAGAGGTGGTATCCGAGGGCCAACGAAGAAGTAGTCTACTAATGAAGGAGGGTTTGTGAAATTTGAAGCACTACGAGAAGTAGGTTTTTGGCGTACCGAACCCAATTCTTTGTATGCGGGAGGAGGTGGTGGTTTATGGAAAACTCTAGGAAGCTTGAAAAGGCTTAAAATAAGTTTGCAAAAGTATTTTCCGTTACCCAGAAGTACTTCAGATGGTGTACTTCATCTATGGGTGAAAAATGAACATCAACATAGCATCTACCTATACTTGAGGATGCATGAATTGATTAAAATGAAGGGACCTACATGGATATAAATTTTGATTGACCTTCCAGTCTATAAATTGTGTGTGGATTCTTTTCTTAGAGCAATGATCGCAAGAAGAGGGAGACGATGACCCTTTCCACCGGTAGTGATCCAGAGAAAAAGACATCAGGGGTGAACCTTGTGAATGTAGTGTGAAGACTCTAAAATTTTTAAAGGCAAGGAGCATGGGCATAGAGAATATAAAATGTACATTTTACTCATTATTAGTTATGATCTTTTGTGAATTTCATACATCGGTTCATCGCCATTTTATGCTCCTTCAACATAGCCCAATGAGGGTGAAACAAGAATTTTTTTAGTCCTTGTGCATGATTTCATAGCTTTTCATATATTGTTATGGGAGAATGATCTAATTGTGTTTTTTTATATCAACATAAATATATCCAAAAGGGAGAAAGTTTTAATCTGTCGTACCCTGATTCACCCCCCTCTCAGGGTATTCGACCTAGTGGACCAAACACAGTTTAACATCATGTGGCTAGGACTCAGGGCATTCTTTTCATGGCATTGAATTCAAGACCGTAATGGACCCATTTTGTATTTTTATGCCTTAGTTGTTAGTGTAATTACCTACTATAATTATTAATATCATGTGATCTATTCTCTAAGTGAGAAATAAGGAAGGAAATGTTTTTCCTTAAAATGCATAGACCATTGAGGGTACAAAAAGGGTAGTTTATATCCTTTAGTGGTTGGACTATGATATAGGATTGTGGTGTCACTAATTATCCCATTAGAAATGAGAATCAATCCATATGTTGTTCTAGAAGAACCATGCATTTTAACATCATGTGAAAAATATTTATGACACTCAAAGTGAGTTGATATGGATATCATATCTTCATGCAGTTTTATATCATGCAGTAAGGACAATAGATATGCAATTTAATGTATTGCAGTAAGGAATAAATGTGTCTTGTAGTTTAACATCTTGTTTCTATTATTATAGGAGCCATGAATTTTATCGTTTTACTATAAAGACTAATTCCATACAGTTTGAAATCATGTGGTCAGGAAGAATGATGGGACTTACACTGACGTGGACACCCTTATCACTCTTAAATGCTTAATAGTGAATATTTCCTCCTCCTAACCTGGATTAGCAAATATGATGGTTTTATTAGACAATGTTTTAGTGTGTACATTTTGTGATTGAATAACATGACGAAACATTGGCACGAAAGGGAATTTTTCCATTAGTCACCTAACATAGCCATTAAGAGGGGATAGTTCATCCTTTTTTATGGAATATTCACCATTGATCTACTTTATCACTAACTTTAAATCCCCTTTGATGTTTAAGTAGGATAATTGTAACTATAGGTCCAATTCGAAGCCATAGATGAGTAATTGGTATTATAACATGTTATTTGTGTGTCTTATGGATAGTAAGAAAGAGTAAGCAAAACCCTCTTTGTCAGGAGAGACAAATAAAATCACCAAACCAACCTATTGGTACTTTATGTTTTCTATAATTTTACGATAAGACAACATTCGGTGCCATAAAAATACATATCAAATGTCCTAAAAGTGTCATGGGAATAGAATACCTCTTCATCTAGAAGTTTAGGGTATTTTGGTATATTCTTTGGGGAAGAATATCCTACAAGAATTTCATCTAGGGATTTTCCTTTCACTTAATTAACTGACACAAAATGAATGTCTTATTTCTAACAAATGAGCATACATTGGGAATATCACCCAGTCAACATCAGATTTCCAAAGATGTAATTGAGCAGGTTGATTTGAGAGACTAATTGGACTTCATGTTGTTTCTTGTAATTCCATATGTTTTTCACTCTGAAGAAGATTGTATGGTAGTTGTTCCCGACTTATGAGTATTGGGTCTCAACAGCTAGGATATTTCAGACTATTGTGACTCCACACATGATTATTTTTTGCAAGGAGTGGCATAATGACCATTCCATGATGGTCGCAAATAAGATGAATGACCTCCCTTCCACCGATGGTATCTAGACTAGTTGATGTAGAAGGTATTGCTTGGGAATTTTGAAGGTTCATTAAAAGTCTTGATCCTATCTTGGTGGGGAAAATGTTGAAAATCCATCATTGGTATTTCACTACCTCAAACAGAGTTGTATTTGATTTATTTATCAACTCTCGCCTCCACATTAGTGATATTAGAGGGGTGCCTTCTCATGGATACCTACATGAATCCTCAATGCACATTGGGTATTCTAGGATGGTGTGTAGCCACTAATAGGTTCAGTAGTAGAATTTACATGTATTCCTAAGAGAACACATATCGGTGATACATCCTAAATTCTATGTACATCTCTTTCTCTTTGAGGGGCATGGGAGATCAGATCAGGTTATGATGCAGGTTTTCCTCTATTTTTGGATTTATCTGACTGAGTTCATCGATGGTGGTGGAGATACCTTCATCGAATTATAAGGGGGAATTCTTACAGTTAGCCTCATCATATACCATCACTGAGTCTATGTAGGTATTTTCAAATAGATATATAAATCTAGGGGCTTAACTATCATTATTATGTTTATAGAATACGTGGGAATAAACATTATCATCCCTTGTTTACAAAGTCACTGAAGATAGATTTTGGAGTTGATAGTCAGTGATTTTTTCACTGGGGAAAGGAGAGGTTTGGTCCTATGGGATTATATATTTGATCTGGATTAGGATTATTGGGAGCACCTACTCACTTTTTGTGCATGCTCTATGTATTTATAGGGGCGATCCTTTATGCCATTGGGAGTTACAATCTATATATCGTCATCCACCATTGGTTTCTTACCTCCATTCTTGTAGAAATGTTCCCCATAATATGTGTATCTTCATGCCCCAAAGTGGGAGATATCACTAGGTGGTATGTCGACTTTCTCATCTGATGCCAATTATATTCCCTAGAGATTAATACGTCGCACATATTATCATCCTATGACTAGGACGTGTTACGTGTAGTTTTTCATCTTGTGGAAAGGAAATGTATATGGGTGGTTGGGCTAAGATACTGAATATAGGATCCCCTACATATCTCATTATGATGAGAATCAATAAATACATAGTTCTATAAGAAATATGAAATTTAACATCATGTGGCATAGACGTGAGCTGTGCAGTTTAATGTCATAGGGTATGGAAACAATCTATGCATTTTAACGTTTTTTAGTAAGGACGAGATCCATGTTGTTTATCATCTTATGGTTTGGACATTATTTATGCAGTTTAATTTCATGTGGTGAGGACATGATCCATGCATTTTATGGTCTTGTGGTAAGGATGAGAACCATGGAGTTTAACATCTAGAAATAAGGACCTTAGACATGCATTTTAATTTCATGTTGTAATGACATGATCCATGCAATTTAACATCTTGATGTAAGGATGTGTTCTAATAAACTATTAAAATATTGGATCTTCTGAATGATCTTGGATAACTCTTATTCATATTACATGATTTTCGTGATCTTTTAACTCTATCAAGCTTGCATATACATGTTCCTATAATCGATATTTAAAGAAATCCCAACTTTCTATTATGTTCCTGAGATGTCCATGGTTGGGGAAATGATTTTCATGGTCTATCAATTGTTACTAAAGTTGATTTCTCAATTTCTGTAGTTCCATAAAACAATTTTCTGTGGCCGAATAAAAATATTTAGAGACATTAATTTTTTTTGAATGAATAGGCTTTATTCAATCATGATTTGAAAGATGGTCGCTTATCCTTGGGGGATAGGTAGACCTTGTTTTTATTCACAATTGGTGCACCATATTCAGAGTGATCAGACAACTAGAGTGAGGATTCATAATTTGGTGGTTATAATATCCGCATGTACATCTACACTTTAATCCAATGTTTAAAAGAAAATTAACCTACTATTATGTGTCCAAGATGTCGATGGTAGGGGAAATGATTATCTTGTAAAATAAACCCTGCCTCACTCAACATTCAATTTATCGAGAGATCTACAAACCATTCTCTTTCATAATTTAAATACCCTGGAATATGTTATTCTTGTGAGGAATATGCTTTTAACTGCCTTTGTTGAAAATATGGGCAACCAGATTTCCACTCTAACATCTTATCTTTTCCACTATTTGTGCGGATGTATGAGTGAGTCTAGATCCTGGGTACAATTTTCTGATCTCTGTATATCTTGTTGAAGGTGTTGGAGCATTATGGGTCTTGGATGATAGAGATACTGCTCATTGATTAAATGTCCCTGACCCTCCTAAAAGTTCTTTGGGAGACACATAAGGTTAGATGGTTTCATGAATATCCCCGGTGAGGAGGTGGAAAATATAGAAATTCTCCCAACCCTATGGAATGTTGTGAGGTTGAACAATGTTAGGATTTATCCCAATAAGGGGATGAAAAATATAAAAATTCTCCCAGCCATGTGAGATTGGGTGATTCACTATACGGAAATCACCTATAATTAGATACAATAAAATCATTCCTATGTGAATATCTCTCGATTATTACCACAATTATATCTCAAAGATACATATTCCTTTGTTGGTGTTTAGAGATTTGTTATTCTACAGAAACTTCCTTCTCATCCTAAATGAGCTGGCCGACGAGAGTAATGAGAACACCCCTTTCTCTATCTATGGATGGTAGATTGGATGTTGATGGGAATTATGATGTAGATCTCATATATTGAATCAATTAATTCCACTTTCCATATGATCCCTTTATATTACCTTCTAAAATACCAACACGATTGATAAAACCTCCAATATAGTCTCAAAAGATATTGTTGAGACTTTCATTCTCTCTGCAAATAGTATGAGGTTGGTTTTCCTATTGTGACCCAGATGAATGTTTGAAGGTATGAATATACCCTTTAGAATAATGCTCATCTAGATCATATGTATATTCTTTGGATCCAACTGATATCATACTCAATGAGAGATAAGCAGGTTGGTGATCCTCTTTGATGGAGTACTTCTTTGGAGGGGTCGATTACCACTATACAATTTGGGGGTTCATTCCCATAATGGATATTATCATAGGGTATAATATGATAAAAATTCCCCCTATCCCTATGGGTTGGGGAGTACCCCTAGATTCCATAGTCACAAATTCTTGTTGTGATGAATTCATAGGCTCCTGGAATGTAGTGATCTGAGAATGATTTCGGGCCACTAGTAGGATACATTTGTTGACCTTGGATAGTTTTTTAGTAGTATGGATATGATCCTTCTATGAGACTACATTTTTTGGATACCTCATGTATGACCGCCTTTTTAGTTTCATGTCTTGGATAGAGGGGGTGTAACCACAACATACTATATAGCTCTTGTGGATTCATGGTTGCATATCGGTGATGATGATCAGAATGTATGGGTTCCTTCCTAGATAGATCCTAAAATATTGACTTGTAATGTTGATTATGCTCTTTCACCTACCCAACATAGGTAAGGTGTACATTGATTAATTTCACTGATAGGTTCCCTAAGTTGTTAAATATGGTGACATGGGCCACTTTCTCTCTTGAGGTCTATCATGGAAACGATAACCAGCAAAAATCCATCCTTAGAAGAATTTCATGAACCAATACAAGAGTCGTGATGCAACTATTTATGTGGTTTTATTGGACCAATACATTCTAAAACTAATACTATATGTGGTGTGTTGGTGATAACTTATGTCGGTGCCACATTTCCAAAGAAGCTTGTCCAGTGATCTTAGAATCTGTTGGTGCATTTGATGACATCATTTTGATTTTAAGGAATATTAAGAAGTCATGGTGGATAAAATAAGAAACATTATCACTGTATCATCAAACACAAGTGTACATTTTTTATCAATAACATTAAAATTCTAATGGTTAAGAGGAATCCCATTTTAGTTCGGTTAGATGAAACATATCGGGTTCATTTTTTTGTGGAATGAGCACAACATGAACTGGCCTGATGGGCACTTGGCAATCTATAATTTTCGACTCTTGAAAGAGATTATACAATTAAAGGAATTTAGGTCAGTTTCACCATTTTGTATGTGTATAATGGAAATTTAAATGGCCCAACAGATAATAACCAATCATTTTCTCATTTAAGAGATTCATGTTGTGCTCACCATTTTGTTTTGTTGGGTTTTTGGCATGGAATGAGTTTCGCTCGATGGTTTTATTGAATGTGGTTTTAATGCCTCGCTAAATCACTCACATAGGGCTTACCCTCTCTTAGATCAACCCCAGAAACTCCCAATGGTTCTCTAATCCATAGTTGGGCATATTCCATCTTTCCAAAGGCCAATGGTAGTCTGAGTTATTAATACCAGTTAATCCTGGGGTCTCGCATTGGTTGAGAGGATTGGAGGTCAGGCCAATCACACCCTTCGTGGAGAATTGTTGCCCACTTTTGGCCTCTCTTATAAATTCAATATATTTTCATTAAATCCTTCATAGTCTCTGATTTTGTAAAATATCTCCATGTGTCAACGAATTGATTAAAAACTGGTATTAATAGAGATAATCATGCATGTATCACAGGTTCTCTATTTCACTCTTATTTTTTAATTATATTTTCGGCCATGGCTATGTTTGAGAAATATGATGTTTATTGATGTCTAGGTAGATGGTTGGTGTCTGGGAGATGTAATTGAACCTATAAAATGAATCCTACATATCTTGTGAAAACATTAATAAAACTCACATAGTTCTTTTGAAATAGTTTAAGGTTGTATGAATGGACCCATCCATGTAGTTTAACATCATACATTAAGGATGTCAATATAGGGATCAGACATCAAAAGGGAATCCTAAGTATCCAATTTTATATATGAATAAGAGTCCATATAGTTCTTATGGCATGAATCTATTCCGTGAGAGATATGGCTGTAGAAGCCCTAGGTGGGGCTTATTCATATGATAATACCCTTGATTGTTTCATCCGGAATGTCTCTATTTGAGTGGATAAGATATGTAATCATGCTTACATACCAATGGTGATTCGTCACTAGGGGAATTATCAACATGCTATTAGAACAATCCTTGATAGTCTATAAGCCCATGTGATACATGTTCAGTGTGAGAAATAAGAGATAATAGTATATTGGACACATTGCATGAGAGCGTATCTATTTGGGGCTTACACATTAATGATTCCATTCGAGAGGAATGATCACCCATATCAAGGAGGCTATGGTATAGAGCTAGGTACATAAGAAGTTGAACTAAATATCGTAGATATGGTGGGAAGTCGAGTCATTATAGTTCGGTTATCTCTTAACCTACTGATGGATTAAGGTGAATGATCACACACATGGAGACATCACTGCTATCCCTATGATTCAAGGGATTCTAGGGACATATGTCTAAATGGATTCCCTATATCCGGAGACATCTTATATTATGTTAGTAGTTGAGTTTTACATAATTAGTTTTCACAATTAGTCATGGATTACACTTTGAAGCTTCATGTTGTTTGGGGATTACACTCTGGAGAGTCCCATTTGGTGGAGACATATTATATTATATAGGTAGTCAATGTATTCCCCCCCCCCTGAGACTTCCCAATTAGTCCACTAATTCGTTATCCTCTAGAAGAATAAAGAGAAGTTTTCAGTACCATGATGGCCTATCCAAGAACATGATGATTATAGGGTTACATGAGTTCATGAACCTAAATCACCAAGGATACATTCCTCCTATAAGTGAAATGTGACTAATGATTATTATCCAGGGTCACATGGAATGATTCCAAGTCATAATGCTAGAGAAGGTTGACATGTCCCATAGGATTTACCTGACATGTCTTGGTGATCTACTAGGGAATTCAGGATTGTATTCTCGATATGTTGGGGGAAAAATTTGAATTTGAAGACATATACAAGGGTGTCTTCTTGGCCTATTATCATGCCTTGAAAATCATTGTATAGGTGAAAAGGACCTGTTAGTGACACTTCACAAGACCAAAGATGGCATGTTAGTGGTCTCACGCATGATCAAGTGACTTTTCTTAGATTCTTTCACCTAATTGAAGATGACATGTTAGATAACTTCATATAATCAATCCTAGTACATATGGGGTCTAGCGCATGATTTATGTAGACATGATTAGGGTCTTGGACATGATCAAACTGAATTATCCTTAGACTATTTCATGTCAAAATAGACATATCTATGGACAATGACATGATCATTCCAAAATGTAAATGAATTTTTTCACAAAATAAGAGTGCATTTTCTTGGATGCCTTTTGATGAACAATGGGGGAAGCTCTAAGGTGCTTCACATGATTGACATAACCTCTAATAGACATGTTGAGGGGGTTGTCCTCTGAATGGATTAGCTTGTATTCTGATAATCACATGTTAATTAAACCATGTCAATGGTCCATCACATGATTATGATGACATATCCATTATGTCTTGCATGGTATTCCTAGTATATCTTGTGACATTGTAGCCAGGCTAGGGGGATTTTTCTGATCAAATTGACTTGTCCTTGTGCCATTATGTGAAAACGGTTCCATGTCAAAGGGTCTCCGTAAGATCAATTTGAATCATATGAGGATTGTCTTATGATCAACATGGCATTACCATGGTTTCTTGAGGACACCACGAGACCATCGAAGGGTATTGCGATCATGTGTCCATGAACTATTCACATGGAGGGGTCTCACAAATATATTTACAGTACTTCTTCCTAGTAAAGCATTAACATGCATATCCAAGGAGATTGTGCCTTAAGATGCCTGTGAAATAATATAAGCCTAAGTGTTTTTATTGAAGGCATACACCAATGGGATTTCATAGAAAAGGGAGGTCATGTCCATGGGATCCTGTTCACACTAAGGGGAAATTCACATCATACCCCTCCATTCATGTGATTCACATGAAATTGAAAGGAAATTGTAGATTAGTATGTGTACATGCACAGAGGTTTCCTAATGGTTCAATGATCATGTGTAGTGTTCCTTGGTGAATACAAATACGGGTATTCCCATTGTATAACCTATTTAATAGGTTGTGTCATAAAGAAATAACATGATGCTCTCTTACATTTGATCTGCATGACCATAATGAGGTCTTTCGATGAGCTCCACAATTAGGGACATGGAGGATATGCATCAAAAATAAATCATGTATTAGTGATTTTTGGACATTGTAAGGAGAGAATTGAATTTAATATGAGGGGATCACCCCCATTTATTTTATTTCATTGAAAATATGTCTGTGCGAATGGGAAAAGGAGAAATGTTAGATCAGGGGTGGTGTTGTGTCTAGATGTGGCCACTTCTAAGGCCACATGCAGATGTCGTGATTCTCAAGACTGAGGGTATGTAAACTCTATTAGATAAGGTTTTATAAATAGATTTCTTGTGCAAAGATCCATTATTATGATCGACATAAATCAACCACATATTTTTTATTTAAAAAAACGCACAGTTTCTTGACTCATTAGATGCGGTGAGTCTACGCGCATCCAAAAGTATATTGGGAGTCTATATTTTGACAGAAGATTTTACCGAAAATCAATTCCTCTAGCATGTTGAATCAGTGGGATGACTGAAACTATGAACTTGTATGAGTCTACCTATTAGATTGTAATTTTACCTACCTTGAAGGACCAGACAAAGGTAGTTGCAGACCGATACGACCATGTCCATGGTCAACCGCACGTACATGTGAGATAAATGAGCTTTCGATAAGGATAGGTTGAAGGTTGGAATGTTTCATAACATGAGGTTCTATTTCTCATTCGATAACATGATCCAATGGAACGTCCTACATGGGTTTATTTGAAGGAATATGGAGGTTCACACCAAGACTATCCTCATGGAAGAATCCCATATTCATTGAGGTCTTGAGACTATTGAAGTATCATGTGATCGCTTGAACATCACATATTAATAACTTGTTACATGGCACTCTATTTTTCATGAAATCCCTAGACCCACAAAATACCATTAGGAAAGTTCCAACATTCACATGAGGGGAGTGGTTCTCTAGGAATGGCCACCTATGTGCACAACCTCCTTCCTTTTTTCATAGAGTTCATCCTTTCTTGAATTCATTTTTATGTATGGGAGAAGGTGTATATAGGAGATGGGAGGCTGAGTCTTCAGCCGCTTTGCATGAGATGAACTCCGTGTTCACTAGATGACGCGACATATATCACATCACATGATCATTTCATTTGATCACGCAACACCTATGTTGTTCTTATATGGAATCATGTGATCAAGAAAAATCCAAATTAAATCAGAAGAAAAATACTCAAAGGTGGAAGGGGTTTGTTGTTGTTAAAATTCATGTGACCTCTTAAGGTGCATGTATTTCATTTAGTCTCATGATCAATGGATATGGGATGACCTCGACTCCCTTTTATGACACACCACATGTTCCAGATAAATCAGATTTAAATTGGATGAAAATACATGGGTGGTGGAAGTTGTTCGCAGTCGCAAAACTACTTACAACCCCTCTTATGTTATCATCGGTTTGGTCGCGTGATGAAAGGATGATCCAACGACAGCTTCCAAACATAGGTAGGGGATCTTGCGGAATGCCACTAGAGCTCGTGGTGGACCCTTGTGGTTTTCTAAAGCTCATTTAGACATCAGCAATGTATATAATATAGTGATGGAATTGATCCAATAATGATCTTGCTACTATATTTGAGTCTTCATATTGAACCAACAATGTCGGTGTAGGAGGTTGAAGAGGCATTGTGCATGATCACTTGATTGGAATTCATGAGACATGTGACACTTTGTGTTTGAAAGGAACTCGTGAGAAGCTGGATTGAAGTGCATTACTAGGATCAGTGGGACTTGTGATTGGATAACAAAGATTGATGGGAGGCACGATTGAATGGCTCAGATTCTATATCCATTAAAACAATACCATCACACAACGGAATATCACATCAAATTTAGAGACAGAGGTTTTATTATTATTTTGTGGGGGTAGGGTTGAATCATGAAGTGGTGTTGGAGAAATTGGTGGCACAATGACACTTCATGTGGCACTGGACCCCTTTGGCCCGCTAACCCCAGATATATATATAATAAAATTATTTACAACAATTTTTTTTATTATCATTATAATTATAAATTTATTATAATATTATAATTATTATAATAAGAATTATATATTTACAATATATTTTTAATTTGAATTATATAATTTTAATAAATTTATACTTATAAATATAATAATTATAATAAATTTATTATTATATTAAATACATAATAATAATAAATATATAGATATAATAATTATATAATTATAATGATTATATAATTATAAATAAAATAAATAAATAAAATAAAATAAAAATATATTTATAAAAACATTATAATAAATTACATATATAAATATAATAAATATAAAATTTAAATAATATATATAACTATAATTATACAAAATTTAAAATTATAATTATTATATAATTATATAAATATCTAATTATTATAAATATATAAATATAATAATTATAAAAATATAATAAAATATAATAAAAAAATAATTATAAATATAAAAAGTATATAATTACAATAAATATATAGTTATAATAAATATATAATTATAATATATATAATTATATTTATAATAAATAAATAATTATAAATTTAATAAATACATAATTATAATATATTTATTATAAAGATATATTTAATGTAATTATAATTATATATATATTATAATTATATATTAAATATATAACTATAATAAATATGTAATTATAATTATATATTAAATATATAACTATAATAAATATGTAATTATAATTAATATATAATTATAATAGATATATAATTATGATAAATATATAATTTTAAATATAATATAATAAATAACAGGAAATTTGGGATCCGAGCGTACCCGATCCCAAAAAAATTATTAGGAAAAGTAAAACAGACAATGAAATAGAAACGTGGCATAGGCGCCACCAAACAAAAGATGACCGATGAACAACACCCAAAAGACAATCAGAGCAATGACCCAATAGAAAAATAAAACAAACAATACAACAGATGGCCTATAAGAAGCCCAATTGGAGATATCAAACCATCCTAGAACCCAAGGTCATCCCAATGCTGTGATTATCAGATCCACGTTCCCCACTACATCTCCCACAAATCCAATCCAGCGCATTCCACTCCATGACCCAAAGGCGCCACACCCCAACCGGTTGTTTGCAACAGCCTCATCACTATTGCCAGCACACACAGAACCCAAAGTCACCGCAACCCACCAACCGAGGTCACCCTCGCATTTCCCAATGTGAATCTCAAGGACAATCTCATCCTATAAGGTTCCACCTACATCACATGACTATCTCCATCACTCCAACCTATATCCACCATGCACCAAGTATAAGGACTTGACCTTAAACATTACTTATTATTGAATTAAATGAATAATTCACATTGAGGATCTTTTCAGGTTTAGAGTTTTAGACAATTAGAACAAAACTATTACATCTCAAAGATCACAAAGTAGACACCTCTACTCAGCTTCCATTTTTTTCACAAAAAAAACTCTTGAACAAAAGAGTTATGTCTAGTTCCTTGTTTTAGACAGCCCGACATTTCCTTGATCCCATCCTTGACCCTATACAAATTTATGTCCTGTGAAAATATTTTAAAAACTTGGGATGAGCATAAAAATCTCAGTAAGGGTTATAATAGTACAGAAATAAAACATCAGTCCATGTATACATAAGAATCAATGAAATCATACTTTACTCATAAAACATAATCAATTTAACATACCTCATGAAATCATAAGATTTATGCATAACTCAATAGAAATAATATGGCATAAAGGTAACTTGAGGCATTCATAACATTCTTATGTATGGAGTAACCCTTTTGGTTATTTTTGGAATACCCATCATAGTATATTCCCTAAATATCTTCAGATAAACCTTAACGTTTAACTCCATCGCGTTACCCAATGCATTGGAGAGCTATATTGGGATCACCCGCCCTTAGTTTATCACGAAACCACCCATCTTCATAATAATGCCCAAGAACCATAACATAATCGTATCACATAACTTAAGCACTAATGAAGGATAACATTCCCACATTGTAATAACAATATAAAATTTTAAGATAGTGAAATAATGAATCCATTCTAAAAACCAAAAAACATTAAAAACACTTGATAAAGATATTTTTGAATCAATGTGTCCTATACCACTTTGATGATTTTAACATTTTAAACCATTAATATCCATATAAATAAATTATTAAAACCATTTTAAGAACATGGATATTAATTTGAAATATATATATGAATAAATCATTAAAACATTTAAAACGTTATTTTTTTAAAGTGTTTTTAACAAAATGAGATGAAATCCCTTATAAAGAAGGTATCCTTAAATTAAGGATAAATCAATCTCATAATTACGTATGACAAATATAAATACGCCCAATATAAGTGAATATTAAGTGTAAAACAACCATATTTAATTCATACATATTCATATGATGACGTATTCAATAACTACAAGTTGAACCCAAAGAAATCGAAATTTGGTTAAGAAGTTCTTTTGTAAAATTTGACAGCCTAACAGCGTCACCTTAAAATTCATAAAATTAGTTGATGAGAAAGAAAATGGTATCTCATCACATGGAAATAAAATTTAAATCAATAAGGATATAGAAGAACATATTCCAACATAAAAATATGTAAATTAAAAGACACAACAAAATAAGTCTTTTAAAAAGAGGAGTGTGAAAGGTTCCCTTACCGATTTGGGAAACATTCGAAACATACACCCCATGAAATAAGGGTCATACAATGATGATGTAAATACCTATAAATGAGAGTATATTATACAAATAGTAAAATAATGGGCAGTACATACAACACACAAATGGAAATAGTGTCCAATGTAGCATGAATCTCACAGGAATAAAAAGTGAGATGAAAATCTTCTTATGAAAATTCGGCAGCATAACGACGCCACATAAAACATCCAAAAATGGATTGATGAGATAAAATAGAGTCTGTCATCAAATTAACATAAAATTTAAAGCAAGGGAAATATATAAGAACATCCCCCAACATAACAAAGAGGAGGATAAAATATGTTACATAAAAGAGAGTACTTTAAAAGAAAGAGAGAGGTTGGATCCCTTACCTCAAGTCCAACTTGTCTTGTTTGTTTCTTTACATTCCTGAATAATAAACTTTAGTCAATTTATAATTTAATAAGGTCATCCTCTAAAGGTTATTATTCATTTTATATCACATATTATAATTTTATAATAATTGGTTAATAATGTGAGTTCATATCAGACGTTTTTGTCGATGTTTGGTACATGAGTCAAAAATGAATTTGTTTGAAAATGATTGTCCATGTAGTTATAAGTAAATCATATAAAAAATAGTATTAATGATTTAAATATCATATATATCCAGTAAATATTCATTTTATACTATTCCATAACATTTGGAGATAAAAAGAAATGAAATGCACCGTTCATGGACACGGTAGGCCGTACGTACGCATGAACGATACTTTCATTTATTTGACATATTAATGGAATTAAAAATAATTGAGAGATATATATATTATAATTACTGTATAATATATATGTTTTATAGGTCACATAATTTCATTAATTTCATTCTTTATACATTCCATTTATTGCATGAACGAGTCACACCACTTGAGGGGCGGTATTCCACACTTCCTCGTATGAAATTATCGCATTTGCACAACATGAAAAGCATAAAGGTATGGTTTAAATATAAAATACAGAAGAATATGTAAAACATAAATACCATATATAATATATAAAATACATTTACATTATAATGGCCACCATGAACGGTGTTAATAGAAGGTTTAACAATCATCGTTTCGTGATGCAGTAATTCGCTATCCACAGAAACAGTATGTTCTTTAACCATTAAATAGAGGTGTGTGTAAGTGTAGCTAGAATACATAACATAACAAAATCCTAGTATATTTGAGATACATTTTTTGTTACAAAATAAAGGAATAAAAAGAGTTTATATTTTTGGAGAAGCAAAATAATACAAAAGAACACAAGTGAAGACATTACCTTTAAATCGGGTAACTCCACTTGGTTTGAACCGAATGGGTTTCTCGAAGAGAATTATTCAAAAGGTGAGGCTTCAATGATGAATATAGGGATGTGGAGATATGAAATGGGCAGGGGTTGGCCGATACAAAGGCTTGAGAGGTGTGGGTAAGGTGGTAGAGTTGGGGGCCTTTTATAAGAGAAGAGGAGGGGCACTCTTGGAATGTTATAAAATATTACTTTATTATAAAATGATTTTCGGATTTTAATGGTCCAAAAAGGATATATTTCGAGGATAAGGTGATAATGTTTCTAAATTAACCCATCCAATAGGTTTTTCACAAGTGTATGACTTATATTTAAACCTATCTTCTCATTTTATTTAAATCGTTCATTGATTAGGTAATTGATCCATCATCACGGTGTCATAAATAAAATAATTTATTTAAATTCTAGAAATTATAAAAAAATAATGATGTAGGAAATATATTTATATTTCTAATGACTATTTATTGTCTAAGATATCATTTATGTAGACAAAATTAAAATTATTTTACATAGGTGTTACATACTTTGGTTACATTTTCCTTTCATTAAAAAATATATGATAAAAGGTCACTATCACACTAAAGTGATTCCATGGGGTCCCAAGGATGGAACAAGGCATCCCATGGTCGTCCATGACACCAAAAATATCATTAGGTCACATGTTTTGGTCATTTTATATTTTTATGATATTATTTTCTTACCCTTAATTACACGATTACTAATTAAACACGATAATTAAAGATAATTAACATCGTTACTATTCATAATGTCCAAAAACAAAAGAGTCTTAATTACATAATTTGAACCTTATGATTAAAAATATGGAATCCATTTCATCAAATAGAAAACACATAAATTGTATTAATTAATTTAAATGAAAATCCCGTTGTCAAAACAAAAGACCGGTTTTTAAGAAGTAAAATTTATCAAAAGATTGACTTGTTTTTACATCCAATTGAGAAGCGAAATTACTTCCAATCAACAAAATTGTATTAAGATATAAAAACAAAATTCAATTATACTTTAAAAACAATTAAAATTAAAATCTAAATATATAAATAAATTGGATGAAAAGGCGGTTTTGAATTAAAAACTATATTTTTCACTATTCATTAAAAAAAGCATTATCAGAAAAATACCAAAAATTAACCCTAAGATATATTTGATATTTCAAATTCAGAAATGATTTCCATTTTACCAAATTAAAAACATATAAGTTTCATTAATAAATCATATAGTTAATTCCCACTGTAAGAACAAATAGCGGGTTTTTTGGAAGCAATATCTATGAAAAGTTTGGCACTTGTTTATGTCCATTTTCAAAGTGAAATTAATTATAATTAACACCATTGAATTAAATTTTCAAAAATATTCTAACTAAAATTTAAAACCAGTTAATAAGATAATCTAACCATATATTTAAATTAGATGAAAAAGCAGTTTTGATGTAAAATGCAATATTTTTCACTATTCATTAAAAAGAATGAACATTGTCAGAAATATACCAAAAATTTAACCAAATTAAATTTCAATATCCCAATAATAAAGAATAAGTTTATTATGACAAATAGAGATTATAAAATTGTCAAAAGTTTGATTTAAAAAAGGTTTTCCATCAAAAGGCGGTAAAACAATCTTTTAAAAATATTTGAGTATGTATTCTTAAAATTGGATGCATTGGGATTTTAAGCCTCTAATAGTTATTGGATAAATGTAAAAATATTTGACAAACATATGTAATCATTTTGTAGTAATTTATGTTCATTCCCTCCATTATAATGGCTAGGCGTTACCTATTATAATATTATTATATTATTAGTGTGAAACTTAAGATTTCAAAGAAACTCGTTGTTGCGTATTGGTTACGCCATCGAGCATAGAATTCCCTTTAAAGTAGTATTAAAATTTTATTCACAAATATTGATAAACCATATAATGTAATATTATTTATTTACCTGAGATGTTACATCTTTTCCCCCCCTTTTGGGAATTGCGTCCTCGCAATTTCAAAATTGGGCTTGGAAACTTCATTAAAAGTCCCACATCAGAACAAGAGTCAGTAAAACCATCACTTTAAAAGAAAGGGAGAGAAGTACAAAGGTCACCCTATTTAACCCATACTAGGATTCCATGTATGAAAATATGGATCTGGAGGAGAAAAAAAGGGTCATGTTCTGATGGAGACTGATAGTTAACATGTCTAGGAGAAAGTTAACCAAAAGAAAATCACAAACTTATGTTGGGTTAAACGGTATTCGATTCCCTAGTAAGAAAAGTTAACAAAAAACATTTTGGTTTTAAGTTACTCTTCATTGAGGAATTTGTTTTTGAGATTAACTAAATCATAATGAAACATACTTACTTGTCACGTAGACTTTCAACTTTTACTAGATTCCTTAATCAAACTCATATTGTTCCCAAAAGGCAAGTATTTAAGAAGACTTGTTCGCATTAAGAGTACTATAATAAACTTCTTGGGAATCACCTAATACACAAAGGAGAACTATATATTTCCCATGTCTTTAGATCTCCACAAAAACCAAACCAAAAAGTTTAGTACGAGACCAGATAATACCCAAAAGGTTATTTTTTTACAAAAAGAAAAACATCACCTAATATCCAAAACATTGTCAAACAAAACCCAAAGTTCAACAAAGACCATTCAATAAAAATATATCCGTAAAATTATCCAATTTAAACCCAACTAATATTGAAACCCATATATTTGAAGGATTTAATCACATATTCTCCCAAAGTACAAATTAACATTTATCTCCAAATAACATAAGTTGCTGTTAAAGTCTCATACTGAAAAGTAATTAACCTAATCACATATCCTCCATGATAGGTTAATAATTTCCATAGATAACCCAAAATCAACTTACTCTTAAATCATAAAATCATCTAACTAAAAAAAAATTCAAACTAACTAGGGACTTCATGTAGTCCAGTGGTAGGAGATAAATACCAGTTGCACTTTGGTTGTGGGTTCGATTCCCCCAGCTTTGTCCGATGCGACGGGTTGTCACACGGTCTGCGTGTTGTCCTTTTTCCAAAACTATATAATCCATAAAAAATTCCCCAAAATGAGATAAAATCATCAAAAATAAACATAACATAATTTAACCTCAAGTTTATCTCATGTCATTCATATTCCATCATAACGTATAGTAACCCATAATTACCTCAAAAGTAAGGATCATATAAAACCTAATGGTTACCTTTATAATTATTACCTAGACTTCCATGTCAAGTTGGTTATCTCATACATGATGCATTATAGAACTCACCAACGTTCAAGTGGCTGATCATGACACCTGATAGTTGGTTTAGAATAACCACGAGATTTCTAATGGAATACCCTATTTCATCCAGTCTCTTAATCAGAAATCCACCACAGTTTAATTCAAACCCATTTTTATTTTGGTGCCTACTAGATCCATACATTTACTAATACTAGAAATGTAAGTGTGAGTATATCAACAACATCATTATTTACTAAAGAGGAAGATAAACACTAAGATATACTTATCCAAGTTATCTCAAACTCATTCCAACCATCAAAAATAACAATGAATCTATCTAATATAATAACCATTCTGGTTATACAAAACTTTTCACTTAACACTCTTACCTCTAAAGTAATCTAAACCATCCTCTGATACCAACTATAAGGACCTGACCATAAACATTACTTATTATTGAATTAAATGAATAATTCACATTGAGGATCTTTTCAGGTTTATAGTTTTAGAGAATTAGGATATAAATATTACATCTCAAAGATTTCAATGTAGACGCCTCTACTCAGCATTCATTTTTTTCACAAAAAAAACTCTTGAAAAAAAGAGTCATGTCTAGTTCCTTATTTTAGACAGCCTGACATTTCCTTGATCCCATCCTTGAACCTATTCAACTTTATGTCCTGTAAAAATATTTCAAAAACATGGGATGAGCATAAAAAGCCCAGTAAGGGTTATAATTGTACGGAAAGAAGAGATCAGTCCATGTATACATAAGAATCAATGAAATCATACTTTACTCATAAAACATAAGCAATTTAATATACCTCATGAAATCATAAAATTTATGAATAACTCAATAGAAATCATAAGGCATAAAGTTAACTTATGGCATTCATAACATTCTTACGTAGGGAGTAACCTTATTTGTTACGTTTGGAATACCCATCAAAGTATATTCCTTAAATCTCTTCGTAGAAACCTTAACGTTTAACTCCTTCGCGTTACCCAATGCATTGGAGAGCTATATCGGGCTCACCCACCCTTAGTTTATCACAGAACCACCCATCTTCATAACAATGACAAACAACCATAACATAATCGTATCACATAACTTAAGAACCAAGGAATGATAACATTCCCACATTATAATAACAATATAACATTTTAAGATATTGAAATAATGAATCCATTCTAAAAACCAAAAACCATTTAAAACATTTAATAAAGATATTTTTGAATCAAAGTGTCCCATACCACTTTGAATCTTTTAACATTTTAAACCATTAATATCCATATAAATAAATTCTTAAAAACCTTTTGAAAACATGGATATTAATGAGAAATATTTATAAGAATAAATCATTAAAACATTTAAAACGATATTTCCGTTAAAGTGTTTTTAACAAAATGAGAGACACTTGAATACAATAATTGAGGAATAACATTTAATCAGAACTTTATAATATCATGAGAATAAATGGATATATGATATATTATTTCCAATGATAGTATATACACCATATAAGTGTGAATTGGTGCATAACAACAATGAAGTCTCAATAGAATTGTAAAATGAGATGAAATCCCTTATAAATAAGGTATCCTTAAATTAAGGATAAATCAATCTCATAATTTTGTGTGAGAAATATAAATACTCCCAATATAAGTGGATATTATGTTTCAAACAACCAGTGGTCATTAACACATATTAATAGGATGACATATTCAATAACTATAAGTTGAACCCAAAGAAATCGAATTTATGTTAAGAAGTTCCTTTTGAAAAATTTGACAGCCTAACGACGTCACCTTAAAATTCATAAAATTAGTTGATGAGAGAGAAAATGGTATCCCATCACTTGGAAATAAAATTTACATCAATAAGGATATATAAGAACATATCGCAACATAAAAATATGGAAATTAAAAGACCTAACAAAATAAGTCTTTTAAAAAGAGGAGTGTGAAAGGTTCCCTTACCGATTTGGGAAACTTTCGAAACGTACACCCCAAGAAATAAGGGTCATACAATGAAGATGTAAATACCCATAAATGAAATTATATTATACAAATTGTAAAATAATGGTCATTACTTACACCACACCAAAGGAAATAGTGGCCAATGTAGCAGGAATCTCACGAGAATAAAAAGTGAGATGAAAATCCCCTTATGAAAATTCAGCAGCCTAACGACGCCCCATAAAACATCCAAAAATGGATTGATGATATCAAATAGGGTCTCTAATCATATTAAAATAAAATTTACAGCATGATTAATATATTATAACATCCCCCAACATCAAAAAGAGGAGCATAATATAAGTTACATAAAAGAGTGTACATTAAAAGAAAGAGAGAGGTTGGATCCCTTACCTCAAGTCTGACTTGTCTTGTTCGTTTCTTTATATTCCTGAATAATAAACTTCAGTCAATTAATAATTGATTATGGTCATATTTTAAATATTATTATTCAGTTAATATCACATTTTATAATGTTATAATAATTGGTTAATAATGTGAGTTTATATCAGACGTTTTTGTCGATGTTTGGTACATGAGTCAAAAATGATCTTGTTTGAAAATGATTGTCCATGTAGTAATAAGTAAATCATCTCCATAATAGTATTAATGATTTAAATATCATATATATACATTAAATATTCCTTTTATACTATTCCATAACATTTTGAGTTAAAATGAAATGAAATGAACCATTCATGGAGACGGTAGGTCATACGTACGCATGAACACTACTTTCATTTCTTTGACATATTAATGGAATTAAAAATAATTGAGAGATATATATATTATAACTCCAGAATATTATATATGTTTTATAGGTCACATAATCTCATTAATTCCAATCTTTATACATTCCATGTATTGCATGAATGAGTCACATCACTTGAGGGGGCGGTAGTCCACACTTCCATGTATGAAATTATCGCATTTGCACAACATGAAAAGCATAAAGGTATGTTTTAAATATAAAATACAGAAGCATATATAAAAAATAAATACCATATATATCATATATAAAATACAGTGACATCATAATGGACAACATGATAGGTGTTAAGATAAGATTGAACAATCATCGTTTCGTGATGCAGTAATTCACCATCCACAGAAACAGTATGTTCTTTAACCATTAGACAGATGTGTGGGTAAGTGTAGCTCGAATAATTCACATAACAACATACTAGTATATTCAAGATACTGGTATTCTTATAAAATAAATTAATAAAAAGAGTTTAGGGGTTTGGAGAAGCAAAATAATACAAAAGAACACAAGTGAAGACTTTACCTTTAAATCGGGTAACTCCTCTTGGTTTGAACAAAAATGGATTCTTGAAGAGAATTATGCCAAAGGTGATTCTTAAATGATTAAGAGAGGTATGTGGAGATATGAAACGGGCAGGGTTTGGCAAATCAAATTTCTTGAGTGGTGTGGGTGAGGTGGTAGTGGTGGGGTAATTTATAAGAGAAGATGACGGGCACTCTTGGAATGTTATAAAATATTACTTTATTATAAACTTATTTTCAGATTTTAAAGGTCCCAAAAGGAAACCTTTCGAGTCTATGGTGATAAGGTTTCAAAATGAACCCATCCAATAGGTTTTTTCACAATTTTAAGACATAGATTTAACACTATCTTCTCATTTTATTTAAATCGTTCATTTATGAGGTAATCGTTGCATCATCACAGTGTCATAAATAAAATAATTTATTTAATGTTTAAAAATTATAAAAAAATATCATGATGTAGGAAATATTTTTATCATTCCAATGACTATTTATAGTCTACGATATCGTTTATGTAGACAAAATTAAAATTATTTTACTTAGTTGTTACATACTTTGGTTACATTTTCCTTTCATTAAAAAATATGATAAAAGGTCACTATCACACTAAAGTGATTCCATGGGGTCCCAAGGTTGGCAAAAGGAATTCCATGGTCGTCCATGAAACCAAAAATACCATTAGGACACATGTTTCGGTCATTTTATATTTTTATGATATTATTTTCTTACCCTTAATTACCAGATTACTAATTAAACACAATAATTAAAGATAATTACTGTCGTTACTATTCATAATGTCCAAAAACAAAAGAGTCTTAATTACATAATTTGTACCTTCTGATTCCAAATATGAAATCCATTTCATCAAATTAAAAACACATAAATCGTATTAATTAATTTAAATGTAAATCCCGTTATCAAAACAAAAGACGAGTTTTTAAGAAGTAAAATTTATCAAAAGATTGACTTGTTTTTACATCCAATTGAAATGTGAAATTACTTCCAATGAACAAAATTGTATTAAGTGATAAAAACATAATTAAATTATACTTTAAAAATAATTAAAATTACAATATATATATATAAATTAATTGGATGAAAAGGCAGTTTTGAATTAAAAACTGTATTTTTCACTATTCATTTAAAAAAGCATTATCAGAAAAATACCAATAATTAAACCAAAGCTATATTTGAGATTTCAAATTCATAAATGATGTAAATTTTACCAAATTAAAAACATATAATTTTCATTAATAAATCATATAGTTAATTCCCACTGTCAAAACAAATAGTTGGTTTTTTGGAAGCAATATCTATGAAAAGTTTGGCACTTGTTTATGTCCTTTTTCAATGTGAAATTAATTGTAATTGCCACGATTGAATTAAATTTTAAAAATATATTATAATTAAAATTTAAAACTAATTAAAAATATAATCTAACCATATATTTAAATTAGATGAAAAATCAGTTTTTATGTAAAATACAATATTTTACACTATTCATTAAAAAAGAATGAACATTGTCAGAAACATACCAAACATTTAACCAAAGTAAATTTGAATATCCCAATAATAAAGAATAAGTTTATTTTGACAAATAGATCTTATAAAATTGTCAAAAGTTAGATTTAAAAAAGGTTCTCCATCAAAAGGTTGTAAAACAATCTTTTAAAAATATTAGAGTATGTATTCTTAAAATTGGATTCATTTGGATTTTAAGCCTCTAAAAATTATTGGATAAATTTAAAAATATTTGACAAACATATGTAATCACATTGTAGTTATTTATGTTCATTCCCTCCATTACAACAGCTAGGCGTTAACTATTATAATATTATAATATTATTAGTGTGCAACGTAAGATTTCAAAGAAACTCGTTGCTGCATATTGGGTACGCTATCGATCATAGCATTCCCTTTAATATAGTATTAACATTTTATTCACAAATATTGATAAACATTAGAATGTAATATTATTTATTTACTTGGGATGTTACACCTAGATCAAGGTACCTACTCTTTATATCCTAGCCACGCATGCGCCACCGAAAAAGTCCTCATCATCACCGCAATGGGAACCTTGCACAGCGTTTTCACCCTCATCAATCCTGAAGATGTCCCCAAAAATCACCCCAGGTCACTGGTCGTCATCCTCTGCGTCCTGCAACCCATGACCCTATGACACCGAACACCACATTACCCACAACGATCACTCTAATCACCATACCTATAGACGAAACCTGATCGCCCATCCTTCTTTTCCAGCCTCACCGTTGAGATGAGACTCCAATCACCAGAACAATGAGTTGCGGACCACCCAGGGTCCTATATCCCTCGAAACATCTTGTAACTACTCCTAAAATAAAATCCTCAACTCTTAAAATTCTATTATTTACCTGATTCACCACCACTATTGATCCATCTGACGTATCAACACCAACAGCATCTGATCCGGTCATTATCGGCATATGTCGTCTGCGTTGCGCACCACACTTTGAAAAGTGACTCATCGAACACAAAAAACTGTGCTGCTGAATCATAATCAGCCCAAAACCTGAAAACCCCTTACAAGAGTAAGGTTTGACACCACTGAAAAGTATAAAATGGCATGGTTTCTCATCAGAAGGTAGATTAGTAGCCAACAAGCGATTTGGAGAACAATCACTCCCACCCGATTCCAAAACACATTTAGCCTCACTAAGTGCACCCCGACCACATGCGGCAAACATTTAAAAATGCCCCAAAATATCATCTTTTCTGGGAAGCAGATTGCAGAAGCAATCACCTGATTTAAGAGAGAGAACCTCTCCATCAATGAGAGAGAACCTCTCCATCAATGTTCATCTAATAAATATATAATTATAAATACAACAAATATATATTTATAAAAATAAAATAATTGTAATAAATATAAAATTACAATAAGTATATATGATTTAATATGGTGTATTTATATAAAACTAAAGAAATTTAATAATTATTATTTATATTTATATATATAAACCTTATTAAATCTTATAAAATTATTTTAAATACATATTTATTAAAATTTTGTAATTATTATAATCATATAATTATTATATTTATATATTTAGTGTAATTATATAAATTTTAAATTTATAATTATATATTTGTAATATTTATTATATTTATATATTTATAATAATTAGTTATTTTCTATAATTATATATTAATTTTAATTTTTGTTTTGTTATATTTATAAATATTTAAATTTTTATAATTTTTTATTGATTATTTTTATATATTTAATTTATTATAAATTTATTATAGATAAATGATTATAATATTTTTTTTATTTATTATATTTTTTTTAATTTTTCATAATTACATATTTATGGTAATTATTATATTTATAAGTTTAATTTTTTAAAATAATATAATTCTAATTAAAAATTTATTATATTTATATAATAATAATTATAATATTATAATAAATATATATTTATTAATACAATAAATATATAATTATTAGAAATGTATAATTATAATAAATAAATATTTATAAATATAAATATAATAAGTATATAATTATAATTACAATAAATAAATTTAATATAAATAGATTTATAATATATATAGGGGTTGGGGGGTGAGGGGTCCAGCACCACATAAAGTGGCCTTGTACTACCAATTTGTCTAGAACCACTTGAAGTGGTGTGGAACAAACACCTTTCCCTAACTAAACTCAACCCTACCCCCTAAATTAAAAAAAACACTATTTACAAATTTTCCAAATATCACCATGATTTCCCTTTGGTGTATAATCCATCTCATGGTTGTGGTTAGTTTGAACAAGTAATTGAGATAACACCCATACCACATGGATCACCTCAATAATTCAGGCCTCAAACCTCTCATCTATTGGCTCAGGTTATGCACACATACCTAAGGGATTGCACACAATGTGTCCTATACATGAGCTTTCTTGTCTCTTGAAAGATCTATGCTCCCTGTGGTCTACTAGCCGGCCCATGCCAACTCTTATTGACTAAGGATGGTAATAGTAACCCCTTAACTAATAATAATACATGTCATAATAAAATATGCGTCCCCAAAGTGATCACTTCTATATTGATGCCATTGTGTAGGCGATTTCAAAGTATTATTTAGTGGTCTTTAAATCATTGGTGATAATGTGTGAAATTAAAAAATATTTTTGGAAATAGAAATATAAATGGGATAGTATATACACCTCATAAAATTAGTTAAATTTATAACATTACATGTGTCTTAAAGAATTAAATTGGGGACAAGAACCCCTTACAATGATATTGATATAGATGTGAGAATTAATGAATTAATAAATTATTTTTATCAAATTAAGATCAACATAAAAAAGTAGATATACAACATAAGATAATAAAATTTATTTACACGCATAATATTATAATATCAAATATATTGAAGAAGTATTATAACTAAATAAAAAGAAATTGATTTTTAAAATTCCTTACAAATTGGTAAGATTCCATTGAAATAGCCTTGGATTAAATTATTCAAATTGAAATATAAAATACAAGGATATATGAAGGATTAATTATATTATATTTAAAAGGTGAATTATATACACCTGAAAAAATAAATTTGGTGCATAAGATTAAAATACACCCAACTCATGGAAAATTGAGACGAATTCCTCTACATCATGTCCAAACAATCCATGTTTTTACTTTTACTCATGTAAAATAAGCTTATATAATTTATTTTATTTCTCAATAACAATTTTAAGTTTTAATAACTTATTATTTATTTATTTATTTTATGTATTATAATAACATACTAAAATATTAAATTAGTTATGTCCATGTCATGTGTTTTGAAGATGTTTGGTTCATTGTTTCAAAACCAAATTGGTGTGATGAATAATGTCAAATTGGTTGTTATTTTTTCATATAAAGAATAGTAATCATAAGATAATTATGAGTAACATAAATAAATATTAATTTTGAAATAAAATATGAATAATTTTATGAAAAATGAACTATGTTACAATCATGGAGATGGAAGGGAATACATACATATAAGTAACATTTCCTTTTTTAATGGAAATCATGGATAGTATTTTAGCATAATAAAATTATTATAAATGACAATAATATCATAATAATATATTTTTATTTAAATGCACTTTATGTGGTGTTGAAATAAAACATCGTTTAATAGAGGCGGTAGTCCAAACATATTCATGAATAATGATATCATTTTTCTGTGACTCGAATTATTAAAAATGAAGTGATATGGTATATTTTAACAATGTTAAAAATGTAATTAGTATCATAGTTATCTGATATAAATCTCATATATTCAATTAATTTATCCTCATTACATTACATACAAAGTGTTATCGAAAAACTAACAACATCACTTTACAATGAGGTTGTCCACAGTACACACAAGCGGCATTATTGTTCCCCCCACATGATGGAAATTAATAATTTATATTTGATATAATATTTATAAAAGAATAATTATAAAAAAAAATATCATATATATTTTTAAAATCCACCATTATAAGATTGTGTGAGTGGTGATGATGGATAATGTATTACATCGGTTCATGAGGCGGTAGTCCACCGTACACATGAATTATTGTTTTGTTTCCCATTCTATGGAAGAGGAGATGAATTTAGGTTACAAAATTAGAGTAATAAAATATATTATTATGGGATATTTTTTATTGATATATTATATTAATTCAAAATTATTTAAAGGAGGTGGAAGAATAAATAAAGTAAAAATGTCTGGTTAATCATGGTACAACTTCTTTGAACAACCTTCAAAGGATAACACCACAATTATTTTTACGAAGAATTAATGAAAAAAGGGGATCTAGGTTATTTTTATTAATATAGGTAAGGAATTTGGTATGGTCTTGTTTTTGACAAAAAATATTTTAATGTGTGATGAAAAAAGATAGGGTTGACCTTTTATAAGTGAGGCGAGTGGCACCTTTGTAATTTTTGAGCAAAAAAACTGATACCCACACACCTCACATTAAATAATTATAATAAAATATCATTATAAATAATTAGATGATATAAGTTAAAAAAACCCATAATATTGTTTTTAGAAAATTGTGGTGGTCATTTTAACACAAAAATTTTTAGTTTAACACATACAAAAACTATTTTCACCTCAACTATGAATTTTTAATTCTTTTTTCCTTATTAATTATGACCATAAATTAAATTGAAATTTTAAAATAATATAAATTTATCAGATTTTTTTAATTACCATATTGAATTATATGAATATGTACAATTTAACTTAAAATAAAACCTCCAGACGCGTTGAAAATGAGATTTGTTGAAAAATGTATTTTTTAAGAATAAGATGATTTTATATCAAGTATATGACTATTAATAATAATTATATCAATTTAAACTCATTTTTATTAAAATATTATATATAAATTTATTTTAAATAAATCCCCAATAGTGCTATAAATATTGATAAACATTATGCACTATATAATGATTTTTTGGAGAAATATAATTTTAAACATAATAATATACTTATAATAAAATATTGATTAATGATGATTAAAATACACTTATTTGAACTATAAATGACTAAATAATACTTATTTTATTATAAATAAAATTAAATAATTTTTTCTATTTTTAAAATACATAAATTATTTATAAAAATTCCAGTTTTACAAAAATCTGTATTCTTTACTATTCACTAAAAAATATGTTTTTTTGAAAAACCCAAAAATTCCATTGTAGTTTAAAATATATATATATATATTGATTTTAAAAATGAATTTAATTATTTCAAATTAATTTTATAAATGTTCAATAAATTAATTATATTACTCTCCCAAAAAATCAATAAAAAATAATTTTGAAGGAAATATATTTTTGATGAATATAATTACTTTATGGAAAATTATATGATTATTTTCTAATAATTTATAAAAAACCATATTTATTTAGAAATTTAAAAATATATTTCATAAATAATTTTTTATATTCATGCCCAGCTATTTAATGGCTATTTTATAATATTCATATTTAAAATAATTTTATTTCCTTGTATGTTTACGCTCAATATTGCATTTCTTTTATGATATCAAGCATATATTTCTTTTTTTGAAAATATTAGGGTGCTACATACCATTATTTTTTATTAAAATGTTGATAATAAATTTGCAATTTAATAATATATACAAAATAAAAATATCTTTCTGAGAGTTCTTAGGAAAATGAATAATAAACAAGAATAGAGAAGGTGGATTGGAAATCTTACTTTACCATTATTATGAATTTTGAAATGTAGTTTGATTAGAGGGAATGATAGATATATCTTGGGTAATTTGGAAAAAATATATGAATGAAAGGTAATTTAATAGTATTGGAACATACTAGTAGGGAGGCAAAATAGATTATTGATACACCTGAAGGGCTTCATTGAATACCGCAGTTCATACCAAAATATTAAATTTTATTTTGAATTAATGACACTACTATAAATAGAAATAAAATAGTGAAAAATCATGTCACATTAATAAGGAGGAAAATATTAATTAATGATGTCACGAACCAGCCCGGGTCGACCCTGAACTGGTCATTCGAGCCGATCCGCGGAAATTCCCGAGGGGCATTCCCGATCCACCCGGGATGGAAACTAGTGTCGGGCATTGAAATTTTAATCATTGGGAACGATTTCAGCCCAAACCAGAAAAACAGGATCAAAGAAAGAATATAAACTAAACAAACAGACGAACACTAAAGACATAACCAAAACTACATCCCAACATACCTCCATGTGACCTCACGGGTCACCACCCAACTACAAACCAACGTCACTCCATCACAGAGCGACTCAAGCCAGGAAAAACCTGAACACAAGGAACCTGCAACTGGAAAGGTAGAAGATAGGCGTGAGCACAAAAGTGCTCAGTAGGTGAGCCCCACAACAAATCCCAAAGCACTACCAGTAAATAAAGAATCTACATAATCCAGGTTTGAACTACAATTTATAAAAGTAAGCTCTCATAATGTTTCACTTGAAAATCAAAAACGTGAGACATTTCACTTATTCTTTTTCCAAAAATTGGATTACATTCATTAGTTCTAAACTCATTCTAAAAGGAAAGAAGTGTTACATTTTTAAATCTTACACAAAGAGAATAAAGTATTTTCATTTGAAAACCTTTTTCCTAAAATCTAATAGTATGAGCTGTGAAAGATGCTTGTAAGTAAACAAATAGGGAAAACAAGTGCAAGTAAAAGTAAACTAGAAGTTATAAGAAATAACCATGGGCAATCCTAAACATCCCTAGAAAACCCCTGGATGTACTCGGGTTCAGACTACCTGCCCGCATGGTACTCTATAGTCAATAACCAACTGGCCGCCCTAACAGCCAACCAGTGGCACGCCCCACAAGGCCTTACCTACCAAAGGGGGACTAACCCTCCTAATCGGGGTTAGCCAGCAACCGTCACTCGATTCCTTAAAGGACGCCCAGGAACCCGCGGTGGTTTTAATAACACTGTGTAAGTGGGAGACTCTCGCACGCGTGACTCATCTCTCCGCACTTTCCAACCCTTTACGTGGACATCGCTACACGACAACCCTCGAAGGGAAGTCCCCCTGTAGAGATGCCCTCAGAAGTACGTATATATATATATATGTATAATCACTTCACATTTAATAAAGTGCCAATCGGGCCATCATATCATTTACATTTTAACCATTTCATACTAAAGCATTTCTAAAGGGATATGAAACACACCATTTTATTTAAAACCAGAAATACACTTAGAACTTCATTTAAGAAACCCAAATTAGCGTATTAAACTTGAAACACATTGGTTTCACAAGTAGAATCATTTTCCAATATCCAAACGCACCCCACTTTTATTAAGAGCCAAACAGGCCTTTAATCATTTTTTTGAAGAAACACCATTTCTCAAATGAAATCCAAACTTTTGTTCACGCGACAAAGGAAAACATTTCTCGTCATCCAAGAACCACACTTTAGGTTTCCAAAACCAAGCATATGGGTCATACGGTCATTTTCTCTAATCCAGGTTCTATGAAACACCTTTTTCATTAACAATACATCTATTAATTTACACAAGAAAAAACATTTCAAAACCCAATTCAACATGTCTTTCATTATTCAGGAAGAACTATCATTCAACACTACCATGGAAGCACACAATTAAATCCAAGAAAATTCTTTTAATGAAACGCTAGAATTAAAACAGGTTTAATCATCAACATATCACCACACTATAAATAACTACTTAATAATACTTTTAAATTTGCTGAAACTTAATAAAAAGTCAAGGAATAAATAAATTCTAAATTTAAAGGTGAGTGCAAAGGGAGACCTACCTCAAGATGCAGCTCGGAACGAAAAACGACACGGCGTAAAACTCCCGTTGCGTAAAAAGGGTGCACCGTATTGCGCCGTCAAACCGGTCCTAAAACAATAGGCCATTAAACGGGTTCAACGATAATAATAATAACATAATAGTAATAAAAATAATAATAATAATAATGTGAAAATAATAATGGTGATAACAATAACATCATAATAATAATAACACAACATAATAATAATATTAATGATACAATAATAATAACAATACTAATATGGCATAGTTATAATATAATAATATAATAATAATAATAACAATAATAATATTATAATAATAATAATATTAGCATAACCACCATATAATGTTAATATCAACAATATATTAATAATAACATAATCATAATGATAATAGTATATTTATAATAATAATAATAATAATGTAATAATATTAACATAATAATAATAATAACAATAATTTAATAATAATAATAATAACATAATACTAATAAGAATAATAATAAAAATAATAGCATAATAATAATAATAATAGCAATAATAACAATAATGTAATAATAATAATAAAAGCATATCCATAATATAGTAATAACAATAATAATAATATAATAATAATAATAATAACATAATATAATAATAATAATAAAAATAATAGAAAAATATTAACATAATAATAATAATAATAATAATAATAATAATCATGACATAATTACAATATAATAATATTATTATTATTATTAACATGATAAAAATATTAAAACATTATATAAAAATAAAACATAAATAAATAAGATTAACATTAAAAAAAATAAAAAACATAAAAACATACAGAGGAGTGGAGGGGGGAGGGAGCATGCAGGGGGGGGGGGTCGCCGGACGACGGCGGCTGGAGGGGAGTGCTGGAGGAGGGGTCGCCAGATAGGGGTCCTCCGGAAGGGGTCGCCGGATGGAGGTCCATCGGACAGTGGGTAGTGGAGGGTGCAGGCAGAAGGAGGGAGGCTGAGGCAGCCGATGCAGGCCGCGGGGAGAGCCGGAACAGTGGGTGCGGGCCGGCGGCTAGGGTGGCAAGAGGTGCGGGGCGGCCGGTCGGCGAGGCGGACGGTGAGCGGGACACGGCAGTCGGGAGGGCTTGAGGCCGATTGGATGTCGGGATGCCGGGAGGAGACTGGCGGATCAGGGTGCACCGGGGGCTGGGGAGGTTTGCGTGTAGGGGGGGGGGGGGTTCCGGAGGAGGTCGGCAGGCCGGGAGCAGGATCGGCTCGGCGAGCCACGGACGCCGGTGGTCGCGCAGGGCTGGGAGTCTTGCAAGGGCGCGGCGACGGGGGGGGGGGGGGGGGGTGGGGGAGGTCGGGACGTAGGAAGGTGCGGGGAAGGGGGAGAGAAACAGGGGAGAGAGTGTGAGAGAAGAGGGGAGAGGGTGGCGGCTATGGAAAGAGGGGGGAGAGATTAGGGTTAGGTAAGTTAATATATATATATATATATAATAATATTAATAATATTATAAATAATATCAAGGATATAATAATAATAATAATAATACTAATACTAATACTAATACAAATGATGATAATAAAATAATGTTAATAATAATAATAATAATAATAATAATAATGGTGATAATAATAATATTAATAAAAATAATAGTAATAATAGTAATAATAATAAACATCATAATAATAATATTAGTATCGCAACTATAATAATAATAATAATAAATCCACAGATGATATCAATAAAATAAAAAGGGTAAAAATCAATAAAACAACAATTAAACGATACTCGGCCCGACTGCGCGGTGACCACCAACCGTGCGGCGACCGAGCACTGGTCTGAAACCAAAAAATGCATAAAACGACAAAAAGGTTTAATCCGGTCTCATCTCAGATCGTGGCATGAACACCCGGAATCCAGCAAAATAAAAATAAAGGTAAATAAATATAAGTGGGTTTGACAATTCTCCCCACCACAGACACTTTCTGCCCCCAGAATGTCACCAGGCCAAAAGTCGGTCAAGATTCAGGTCTATGCCCAAACAGAACTAAAGGAACTGAAGAAAAATGAGAATCTCGGGGATGAACTTACTCTACACAGGTCACACCCGACCAATTCAAGAGAGAACTGAGGTACGAGGTTGAGGGGAGAACACGAAGGGGTTCTCCCCACCACAAGAACTTAACTAGTTCGACAATTTAACACCCAAAACATACTACCACAAGAAGGCGAGTCCAGTGCGGGAACTCATAACTGATCCAAACCGACTCCTATAACACAATCAGATTAACACCTCCGTCGAAACATTGAACCCTATACTAGATTTAACAAACTTCAACACCAAGGATAACCCATAGAATAGACATAACCAAACACAAAATTGGAGACATGATCCATTGAAATCTACAATCATAACCACATCCAACAAGCATAACTAACAAAGGTCAACCCACATGAGGGTCAACCACACTTTAAATAAAGACACACGAATCAGAATACCATGTCCACATGACAAGTATGCTTAGATTATCATAGAACAAGTCCATCGTCACTTTATAGAAAAACAACGCATTTACAACGCTGTTGAAACTTTAATAGCAGGAAAACAAATATGAAAAGCTTTTTAATTTATCCACCGTCAATACGGAAGATAGAACATGGACAAAGGCTTCACAACCCTGGGAACTCCTGACTGCGCGTGAGCTTCACCCCAAGACCTGTGGTTGGGGCTCTGATGGATGAAGCATCTCCTGCCACACAGTCAGGTACTGACACTCTCCAATCACAACGTCTTCTTCAAGCGACGCTTCTTGCAAAACTTCTCCAGATGACCCAGACAACCGCATCGATGACACGTCTTCGGAGGGTTGTGACAAGACGGCTTTAAATGCCCGAAAACACCACACTGATAGCATACCATTGAACAATTTGATGAACTGGAAGCTGGGACCAAAGGGGATAACTCCTTAGGAACAGGTATCTCTGGCGCCTTTTCCTCACCAGAGGTGGAACTCTTACAAACAACAGGGGACGCTGAAGTATTAACCAACTGTGTTCCGAAAACCAACTCAGCCAAAAATGCTTCCTCCATCAGCTTCTTGAAACTTTAGTCTTTAGAAGGAAGGACTCGCTCCTTGATCTCTGGACGAAGACCCCCGGTGAAAAGAGAGGCCTTCATGAGCTCATGCGACGCTACCTCTGGAGAAAAGGAAATCAGTTCCTTGAAATGGTCAACATATGCCTTCACCGTCCGTTGGCCTTGTTTAATATGCACAAGCTCTCTCTGTTTCTCCAGCTTCACTTCCTTAGGTACAAACCACTGGATGAAAACTGTTTTAAAGACATCCAAAGTCATTTCACCTTGCGTTGACGGTGGGGTAACCATCTTCCACTAGTCTAGAGATGGACCCTCAAACAACCCCATAATTGCACGAAACTTAGCATTTTCAGGAGTTCCCAATGTTCTAAAGACACTCTCCACTCCCTCAAGCAGTTTCACTGCCTCTAACGGACCATGATCACCATGCAGAATAGGCAAAGTATGAGAAGGGCCAAAAACTGGGCATGACTTATATGAAACCTTAGAGACCTTTCTGGGTGGCATTTCCTGAGCGACATATAAAACACGAATCCAAAACCAATATCAAACCGAAGTAACATCAATAAAAGCACCTTCATCAGAAACAGTCAGCACAAAGACCAAACAAACAGAAACACAACCCAAAATAAAATCCCCTTTTCATTTTAGACTATAAAACCATCCTCTTTCAAGACTTCTTTCCAAAATCAATCCACTTTTAAACCAAAAACTTTCCAAAACCATTTCCCCTTTAAAACTAATTTAGAAAACAAGGTCAAGCCTTTAATTTTAAATACACACCCAGGTAATCTCATGAAACATTGCACATGTCTTCATCCAATTTCCATTCATACTCGCACCAACATGCATTTTCCATGCATTCTCATACATGTGAAAACGTTCCTAAAGAGAACCTGAGGTTTCATACCGAACCATTCTCGACCAACTCCAAGCAAACAATAGATTTCTAAATCAAGAGATTTCAGTTTTAAAACCCATTTCATACATTTAAAGTCTTTTAAAAGAAACCAGTCCAATTTTTAAAAAAACTTTTTCATTTCCAACAACATACTTACACAAATCAAAAGAAAAGCATCATCCAAATTTGCATCAACCACTAAAGTGAGGGACTTTTAGTCACGCTCAACCTGGCAACATGGAAGTGGGTCATGTCCCAAGTCAGCGTCATCTAATAGGAGGAATTCGAACCTTGTACTCAGACTTCACATGGGTCACTACTCAATGTGAAATCACGATGTAACGTCGGCTTGCCTCCGTTGTCATCTCTCAATCCAAGACAAACCAGAAAGAGACAAGGACACAAATCCCAGACTAACCCTGGCGACTCGAGGTGCGGGACGGGTGAGGGTTCATGACGTCCTTCCCGTACCTACCTCTCGAGTCCTGACAGTCCTAATCTCCACCTACCAGACAACCCAAATAACAAGAACCAGCTCTGATACCATTTTTCATGAACCAGCCCGGGTTGACCCTGAACCGGTCATTCGAGCTGGTCCACGACAATTCCCGAGGGGCGTTCCTGATCCCCCCTGGATGGAAACTAGTGTTGGACATTGAAATTTTAATCGTTGGGAACGATTTCAGCCCAAACCAAAAATACAGGATCAAAGAAAGAATATAAACTAACAAAACAGACAAACACTAAAGACATAACCAAAACTACATCCCAACATACCTCCATGTGACCTCGCGGGTCACCACCAAACTACAAACCAACATCTCTCCATCACTGAGAGACTCAAGCCAGGAAAAACCTGAACACAAGGAACCTGCAACTGGAACGGTAGAAGATAGGCATGAGCACAAAAGTGCTCAGTAGGTGAGCCCCACAACAAATCCCAAAGCACTGCCAGTAAATAAAGAATCTACATAATCCAGGTTTGAACTACAATGTATAAAAGTAAGCTCTCATAATGTTTCACTTGAAAATAAAAAATGCGAGACATTTCACTTATTCTTTTTCCAAAAATTGGATTACGTTCATTAGTTCTAAACTCATTCTAAAAGGAAAGAAGTGTTACATTTTTAAATCTTACACAAAGAGAATAAAGTATTTTCATTTGAACACCTTTTTCCTATTATCTAACAGTATGAGCTGTGAAAGATGACTGTAAGTAAACAAATAGGGAAAACAAGTGCATGTAAAAGTAAACTAGAAGTTATAAGCAATAACCATGGGTGATCCTAAACATCCCTAGAAAACCCCTGGACGTACTCGGGTTCAGACTACCTGCCGGCATGGTACTCTATAGTCAATAACCAACCTGGTCTCCCTAACAGTCAACCAGTGGCACACCCCACAACACCTTACCTACCATGGGGGGACTAACCCGTCTAATCATGGTTAGCCAGCAACCGTCACTCGATTCTCTAAAGGATGACCAGGAACCCACGGTGGTTTTAATAACACTCTGTAAGTGGGAGACCCTCGCACGCGTGACTCATCTCACCGCACTTTCCAACCCCTTACACGGACATCGCTACACAAAAACCCTCGAAGGGAAGTCCCCCTATAGAGATGCCCTCAGAAGTACGTATATATATATGTGTGTATAATCACTTCACATTTAATAAAGTGCCAACTGGGTCGTCATATCATTTACATTTTAACCATTTCATACTAAAGAATTTCTAAAGGGATATGACACACGCCATTTTATTGAAAACCCTAAATACACTTAGAACTTCATTTAAGAAACCAAAATCAGCGTATTAAACCTGAAACACATTGGTTTCACAAGTAGAATCATTTTCCAATATCCAAACGCACCCCAATTTTATCAAGATCCAAAAGGGCCTTTAATCATTTTTTTTGAAGAAACACAATTTCTCAAATGAAATCCAAACTTTTGTTCATGCGACAAAGTAAAACATTTCTCGTCAACCAAGAACCACACTTTAGGTTTCCAAAATCAATCTTAAGGGTCATACGGTCATTTTCTCTAATCCAGGTTCTAAGAAACACCTTTTTCATTAACAATACATATACTAATTTACACACGCCAAAACATTTCAAAACCCAATTCAACATGTCATTCATTATTCAAGAAGAACCATCTAGAAACACTACCATGGAAGCACACAATTAAATCCAAGAAAATGTTTTTATTGAAACGCTAGAATTAAAATAGCTTTAATCATCAGCAGATCACCACACTATAAATAACTACTTAATAACACTTTTAAATTTGATGAAGCTTAATAAAAAGTCAAGGAATAAATAAATTCTAAATTTAAAGGTGAGTGAAAAGGGAGACCTACCTCAAGACGTAGTACGAAACGAAAAACGACACGGCGCAAAACTCCCGTTGCGTAAAAAGGGCACACCGTATTGCGCCGTAAAACCGGTCCTAAAACAAAAGACCGTTAAATGGGTTCAACGATAATAATAATAACATAATAGTAATAACAATCATAATAATAATAATAATGTGAAAATAATAATGGTGATAACAATAGCATCATAATAATAATAACACAACATAATAATAATATTAATGATATAATAATAATAACAATAATAATATTGCATAGTTATAATAAAATAATATAGTAATAAAAATAAAAATAAAAATAATATAATAATAATAATATTAGCATAACCACCATATAATGTTAATATCAATAATATATTAATAATAACATAATCATAATGATAATAGTATATTAATAATAATAATAATAATGTAATAATATTAAAATAATAATAATAATAACAATAATATAATAATAATAATAACATAATACTAATAAGAATAAAAATAAAAATAATAGCATAATAATAATTATAATTGCAATAATAACAATAAAAGAATAACCATAATATAGTAATAACAATAATAATATAATAATAATAATAATAATAATAACATAATATAATAATAATAATAACAATAATAGAAAGATATTAACATAATAATAATAAGAATAATATAATAATAATAATGACATTATAAAAATATAATAATAATAATATTATTATTAACATGATAAAAATATTAAAACGTTATATAAAAATAAAACGTAAATAAATAAGATTAACATTAAGAAAATAAAAAAACAAATTAAAAACTTACGGAGGAGCGGAGGGGGGAGGGAGCGCGCAGGGGGGCTCGCCGGACAGCGGCGGCTGGAGGGGAGCGCTGGAGGAGGGTTCGCCGGACAGGGGTCCTCCAGAAGGGGTCGCCGGACGGAGGTCTGTCAGACAGGGGGTAGTGGAGGGTGCGGGATGAAGGAGGGTGGTCGGGGCAGCCGGCGCAGGCCACGGGGAGAGCCGAAACAGGGGGTGCGGGTCGGCGGCTAGGGTGGCCAGAGGTGCGGGGCGGCCGGTCGGCAAGGCGGACTGTGAGCGGGACACGACGGTCGTGAAGGCCTGAGGCCGGTCGGAGGTCGGGATGCCGGGAGGAGACCGGCGGAGCGGGGTGCACTGGGGGATGGGGAGGTTTGCGGGCAGGGGGGGTTGCCGGAGGAGGTCGGCAGGCCGGGAGCCGGATCGGCTCGGCGAGCCGCGGACGCCGGTGGTCGCGCAGGGCCGGGAGTCGCGCAAGGGCGCGATGACTGGGGGGGACGTAGGAAGGTGCGGGGAAGGGGGAGAGAAACGGGGGAGAGAGAGTGAGAGAAGAGGGGAGAGGGGAGAGGGTGGCAGCTACGGAAAGAGGGGGGAGGGATTAGGGTTAGGTAAGTTAATATATATATATATAATAATAATAATAATAATAATAATAATAGAAAGTATATAATAATAATAATAATAATACTAATAATAATGATGATAATAAAATAATGTTAATAATAATAATAACAATGGTGATAATAATAATATTAATAAAAATAATAGTAATAATAATAATAATAATAAACATCATAATAATAATATTAGTATCGCAACTATAATAATAATAATAAAGCCACAGATGATATCAATAAAATAAAAAGGGTAAAAATTAATAAAACAACAATTAAACGATACTCAGGCCGACTGCACGGTGACCGCCAACCGTGTGGCGACCGCGCACAGGTCTGAAACCCAAAAAGACATAAAACGAAAAAAGGTTTAATCTGGGCTCATCTCAGATCATGGCACGAACACCCGGAATCCAGAAAAATAAAAATAAAGGTAAATAAATATAAGCGGGTGTGACAACTGACCCAACAATATTTATAATTGGATCCAACCAATCAAACAAGAATGGGTGAATGGATTGAATTCAATATTTTCAAAATACACATAATGAAGTAAAAATTATTTAAAAAGTGAATGGAATCATTCTAAAAGAGTATATTCTAGGAATTTCATTAATCTGTAGTGGGTTTAATTTTAATAAAATAGAATTTTTTTTGTAAATGGTTATTTAATAATTTTGATAAAAATAATTTATTTACCTAACCTGACAACTATTATTTCTTCCTAAATTACTTTTCTATCATGGTGCTTTAAGAATTACTTTTGGAGTGGAAAATTAAATGATGTAATTTTTATTTACTCAATATATACCTTGTAGATTTAAATTTTACTTCATTATTAATTAGTTTAGGTTCATGAAAAATATTATATGATATTAATTACACAATGTAATTCTTTATGAATTATATTCCCCATGTTTTGATTAATGTTTCATTTCGGTCTCTCCTCCATTTGTCTTGTTTCCATGTCCCATGTAGATTATCCACCTATGGTAAAAATAGAATTTCAACTATGTTATAGATAGGGATATAATTATATAGCATGATCATAGAAATAATCAATGTTAAATAACTAAAAGAAAACAAGATAATTGGAAGGATATAAAACACAATGTAATGACAACTAAAATTGAAAAATGACTCATCCAGAAGTACATTGGGATGTATAAAGGCATCCAATTTTATGAAAAATTCTATAAAAAAATTAAAAATATGAAACCAAGTTGAAAAGAGTTTTGTATAAAATTTTTATTGGTCCTGGTTAATTATAGGGAAAAATAAATAATTACATGAATTGTAATTCTTGTCTTGAGTCTACATGAAATCCTTCCAATGCTATTTTTTATGTAAACTATTATCATAAACTGTTGTTTTATGGTGTGAATGGTAGAAATAAAATCCTTAATGGATTTATCCTTTTTTGATTCATGGATTGTAACGTTTCTTGAAATTTATAGACACTTCAATGGGACTTAATGGTAGACTGTGTTCAGGAGGTTCAAGCACCAAATTTATTTTCTATCATGATTTTTTTTATTTCATCCATTCATGAATAAAATGATGTCAATGTAATAGACTATAGAACTTCTATTAATATTCACTTCTGTCACTAAGGATTCCTGTTTTTAATTGGTGATTGATTTCATGGATATTCTATAATTAAATATTTTTAGTAGATTATTCTGTAATATTTATAATTTTATTTTATTTGTAGAAATCAAGAAAAAATCATGGAATCATGAAATTATATATATATATATATAACCAAATAGAGATAAAATTCATAGAGAAATTCAGCGCATCAAAATGTCCTATACTAAAATAATTTATTGTCTTCAAGTATAAATCCTCTCAATAAAAATATTAATGAAAAGTAATTCTCACAATATTTTTCTAACAATCATGCACAAAAAAATTATGCAATAACTAAAAAGTTCTAGGACTAAAATTATATTTTTAAATGAAAAAAATACACATTCCTCAGTTTTAATACTTTCATTAAAATCACCCCTTTAATAGATTATTTTTTCTAAAATATTCCATTAGAAACTATTCCTATATTATGATTTACATCACTAGGAATTTCCAATCATCAAATAATACAACAATTAAATTGATTTATTCTCATATCTTAAGTATATGAATCAAACCATAGGATTGTATCAAATATATTTTCTATACCCCATAATTAAAAATTGCACAATTAAACATGTTGTATTAACATTAGTATCAATTGATTCTGAGAATAATGGTATATATGTATTTATGTCCAAAAATCAAATAATTCTAAAACATGAGAATATGAAACTTAGGCCCAATGAATGATACTCAAAAGAATATATAAATTCAATTATACTTTTAAAATAAAAATATACTATTCTCCCCTAATAGAAATTAAATTATCATGGACTGCGAAATAATTATGAAAGAATATCCTCCATTTTTGTGTCTTTATATTCATCATATACTAATTTCTATATACGGTGTCTCTGGTTATTACTAAGATTGTTATTCCATTATATTCTTAGAGGAAGTATTAAAAAAAATTAAACTTGGTGTTTTAATATGTATGTCCATTTATCAAGAAATAGATTTTTGTAATGTATTGTAATAGAAATACATTGCTCAATATTTTGAATGCAGGAGAATTAAGATTCTACTGGTGGGGCCTTGAATTATATAACCTCTCGATGCATTAGTATGTCTCATGATACAAATGTTATATGGTACATGGGGTAATCCTTACCTAATTATGTTTGATATCATGAAATTATTCCTTAATGAATTATTTATGTAGTCTAGTATTATGATTTTCACTAATATGAAATCAGATATTATTTTCCATGTGATTATCATAATTACTTTTCTATCCATTGATATATTTAATTATCTTGTTATCAATTATATTTAATTATTTTAGTATTATTTATTCCCATAATATTATTCATGGCTTCATTATTTCATGATTATAATGATCCATAACATTATTGTCTCATTTTCCCAAATTAATTAAAATATTTTATTACATACATTCCCAAGACCTTTTATATTAATATTTTTAGATATTTAAGATAAAACATTGAATAATAAAGACCATGACATTTTCTATTAATTTATTTTTTTCTATTATATATGTTATTTAATTATGTATAATAAGATTTTGGTATATCCAACAAATCATCCATATAATATTCACTTCTAGACACATTATACATATCCATTTTCATTATAATATGGAGAAGTGGAAACATTTTAATGGATTGTGATTCGATGCTTGATAAAGGGTAAAAAATGAGATCATAATATATCATTGGTAAGACTTGGGAAATAGAATAACAATTTGAACATAAGAAAAAGAAGAGAATCACATGAGGTATAAAAAGATCATAATTACTTGAAGCATAATTTTGAAATATGGTCACAATATAAACATGAGATAGTATATCACTAAATTTCTTCACTATGGTGTGGTAAATACCATTACCATGGTTTTAAAAAAGGTATCATAAAAATATGCCAAGGTATGATGAAAAGGTTTAAAAAATGTCAAATCTTGAGTTTAATTATTTAACTAATGTGTTGGAGTGCTATTTGGGAACACCTTTATTTGTCTAACATTATGTGTTCTATATAAGGAAAACATACATTACTCTGTAAAATTATAATAATAAAGTGGGAAATGGGATAAAAGATAACACACAACATGATAATAATACACACATATATATAAGTTGGATTATTTCATTATAGAATATCATAGGAATAAATAGTTGATGTTTCAATATTTGGAAAATAATATTTCCAGATCTTTAGGTAAATAACATTAAAAAATAGGAAGTATCCAATTTAATTTTAAAATCATTTTTAATTTGGAATAAATTAAAAACAAATTTAATATATGTTATTTTAAACCACAAGTGAAAAATAGGTTTAACACATCAGTGTTTTTTACGTATATAACCGACGTGAAAAGTTAAAAAAATTGCATTATAAAATCGGTTATTTTATAACTAATATGATAAATCACCAAGAATCAATTTATAACATTGGTTATTTTCTAACCGACGTACAAAATACCATTATTTAATTTATCACTTTGGTTATTTTCTAACTGACGTTATAAATCGGTTACCAAAAATTTATCACATTGATTATTTTATAATAGATGTGATAAATAAAATCTTAGCACTTTATCACATCGGTTATAAAATAAATGACATGATATAATATTTTCTATTTTAGTCATTTAATAACATATGTGATAAATATAATAAAATATTTCATCAAATTAGTTAATAAATAACCAGTGTGATAAAGCTTTTATGTTATTTATCTATACCCGAATTCTATCATTCTGTTTTCTTCGATCGAGAGACCTGTGACTCGTCTCTCTTGTACAGAAAAATTAGAATGTATTCTTTGAATTCATGTCATATAACCTCATTTTTCCAAAATCATTCACAATATTTATTATCACTGGATCTATCACGTCAACTCACAACACTCAAGTAAGCCTCACATGCCTTGGTTTCATTGATTATTTTTCGCATTACTTTACATTTATGTTTTGAGATATTATTTTTCTACCATGGATCTTGCTATTATGGTATGTTTCATATTGTTATTTTTTCCCATGCTATGTTATTTTTTAGTAAAATAAACCATGGGAGTAGTATCATGCATGTTCTAAATTTTTTTTTGTTACCATGTGTGTTCTATCATGTTTTTGTTCAAGTACTTCCATGTGTGTGCTACCATGAAATAATTATCGTGCAGGTTTTGACCCCCACTACCGGGACACCACCACCCCCATGGGCAATCCCCTTGGACAGCCACTATACATCCCATACACCCATGGATAGCCCCCACCCATGGACAACCCCCACCCTCTAGACACCCCAACCCCATTGCACATCCCTCATCCCCTGGACAACCCCATCCCCCAAGACATAACCTACTCCCCTAAACAACCCACACCCACTGGACACCCCCACCCCCTAGACACCTCTACCCCATGGAAAACCCCCACCCCTGGACATCCCCCACCACACTGGACACCCCCAACCCCTAGACACCCCTACCCCCTTGGACAACCCACCCCCTAAAAACCCCCACCCCCTGGACACCCCTACCCCCTTGGACAAACCAAAAACCCCGTGACAACCCCTCACCACACTAGACACACCCTACCACCTTGGACATGCCCCACCCTTGGACATCCCCCAACCTCTGGACAACTCTACCCCCATGGACAACCCCCACCCATGGACAACCCCTCACCCTCAGGACACCCCCTACTACATGGACAACTCCACCCCCCGGACACCCCTACCTACATGGAAAACCCCCTTAGAGATCCCTCCCCCATCCTTGGACACCCTTACCTCCTTGGACAGCATCCCTGGACAACCACCACCGCCCTGAACAACCCCCACCACTAGAAACACCCTACCCCCATGGACATCCCCGACCCACATAGACATCCCCACACCCCCTGGACAACCCCCACCACCCTGGACACAACCATCCACATGGACAACCCCCACCCCTTGGACATGCCCACCCCCTAGACCCCCTACCCCCTGGACAACCCCTTCCCCCTAGACACCCCATACATTTGGACCCCCCCCCCCCACCCCCACCACAGGACACCCATACCACCAAGGACAGCCCCACCCCTGTGGACACCCCCACCCCCTAGACACCCCCACCCCCTTGGATATCCCCCACCCTGCCTGGATAGCCCCTACCCCTGGACACCCCAACCCCCTTAGACAACCCCACCCCCTAGAAAACCCCCCTTGGACACCCCCACCCCCATAGAAATCCCCTACCACCTTGGACAGCCCGTCCCCCTTAGACAACACCACCCCCATAGACCGCCTCAACCCCACTGAACTGCCCCACCCCTCAGACACCCCCCTCCCCCATACACCCCCACACCTTCGACAGCCCCCACCCCTAGACACCCCCACCTCATTTACTGGTTCTGAATGTCATGTGTACAGGTTCGAGAAGTCAGGAAGAAGATGATGGGTACGGTGTTGCATGGTTTCTGGGTGAAGAGGGTATGCTACTGGTTGTTGGGTGAAGAGGACATGCCAACAGTTTCATAAACCATTGCAATAGATTATATACTTGAGAGTGTATGCCAATGATTCATGAACTGTTAGTATACATATATCCTAACGGTTTCCAGGAAATCGTTGGAATAGATTATATGTTGGACAACATGTATAACAATGGTTCTAGAACCATTAGTATATATATATCCCAACAATTTCATTGAAATTGTTTTCATATATTTAGATCAGACAATATATATAGTTTTTAAATTCCTCTACTTCAAATTATTTGGTGATAACATCTTCAGGGGAAATCAAGTTCTTCTTTCAAAAAGATTTCCATTCGAAATTACATTTTCCTCTCACACCCTTTGAAAAAAAATCATGGGTTTTTTATCATTGTCATATAATAATTTAATTTGACACTTTCATTTGAGATGACTAAATTTTTTATATCAATAGAAATCAAGAAGAATCATTCCATTGAATGTTTCTCAATCCTTGATTACTAACACATCTATTCCCAATTGTTTTTTCAAAAATTTTTAACATTAAAATTATTTTATTTTTCATATAAATATAAAATTGTTACATCTAACTAGATTTTCTTTTTAAAATTATTTACATGCATATCCTTTTCAAATACGCATATATTGGTTTCATATTTCAAAGTAGTTTTACAATCAAATTATGATATTTTTTATATAAATATAAAATTGTAATATCTTAAAAAGAAGCAAAATTTTGATAATTGTTATAGTTCATAATGATTCGAAGTTGAATTACATCACATAAAATAAGTAATTAATATCAAGAAGGGGTTTATTCCTTTTTGGAATTAGCTAAACAAATGTACAAAGAAATGACATTTTTTATGTCTATTCCTGAAATTTTTGAATATGAAGAAGTTGAAAAGTAGAGAGATCAAAGATTATCTGAATTTTCATGGTTTTAGTATGAGTTACATCCCTTGGATTTGGCACGGTGAAACTAGATATAATGTTAGATCTACTAATGATGATGATTTTCAAGATGGAAACTCCAATGGAATTAAAGAAATGATTCGTGATATTGCAGCAGAACAAATTGAGATAGAACTGACAGTTGCACATATATATGATTATGCTGAGAAACCATTTTATCCTGGTTGTTTGGATTTTATGGTTTCGTCAATACTATTAATATTGATCAACAATAAGGCGAAACATGGATGGAGTGACAAATGTTTTACAAAGATACTACAATTGTTGAAAGATATTAATACAAAAAACAATGATATTAAATATTTACATTATAAGTTGAAGAAAATATTATTCCCAATGGGATTGAGATACATGAAAATACATGCTTGTCCGAATAACTATATAATTTATAGGAAGGAATATGAATTTCTATCAGAGTGTCGTAAAGGTGGGACATCATGGTCTAAGTTGAAATAAAAATCACAGGCAGATATAGAGATTACAGAGATCCCTACCAAGGTATTTTGGTATCATTATATAATTTATTGTTTGAAACATTTATTTGTTAATTCACATGATTAAAAGAGGTTATGATTGCATGTTGATGAATGAATATGTGATGGAAAAATATGGCATACATCTGATTGTTTACAATGGAAAAAAATTGATGAGTCATAACCTACATTCAGAAATGAAATTAGAAATCTCAGACTTAGGTTGTGCATAGGTGGAATGAATCCTTATTGAAGCCTCAGTAGCACAGATAATTTATGGCCTATTTTATTGGTAATTTACAACCTATACCCAAATGTTTTTATGAAGCACAAATATGTCATGTTGATTATAATGGTCTTTGGTCCGAAGCAACTCGGAAATGATATTGATGTTTTATTGTCACCATTGATTTAGGATTTGAAACTTTTATGGGAGGATGGTATTATGGTGTATGATTCTTATAAAATGGAATATTTTCAACTAAATTCAAGGCTAATGTTCACTACAAATAACTTCCAAGCATATGAAAATTTGTCTCGATATAGTGTTAAGTGTCATAAATCATGTCCAGTTTGTGAAAAACATATTTTATATTGTCAATTACATCATGGGAAGAAAACAATATACATGGTTAATAGAATTTTTTTGCCTAAAGATAACTATTATAAAAGAATAAAAAAGGTATTCAATTTCTCACAAGAATTTTATATTTCTCCAAAACCTTTATCCTCAGATGTGTATTTTGAAAGGGTGAAAAAAATTGATGCGACATTGGGAAAGACACATAAATCTAGTAATGATAGACATATTTGGAAGAAAATGTCAATATTTTTTGAGCTACCATGTTAGAGATATCGTGTACTGAAACATGATCTTGATTTCATTCATGTAGAGAAGAATATCTACGATAGTTTTATGGGAAAAATGTTATATAATAAAAAAAAAGTGTAATGATGGGTTGAATGCATGATTAGATTTACTATAAAAAAGGAATACATTTAGAGTTATCTCCAACTTCCATTGGGAGATGAAAATTTCTTCCCTTGGATTGTCATACATTATCCAAGAGGTAGAAAATTCAATATTTTCAGTGTATTCATGATATCAAAGTACCTCAAGGTTATTCATAAAATGTAAAACAAATTGTCTCTTTGAAGGATTTGAGGTTGTTAGGTATGAAATATTTTGATTGTCATGTCATGATTCAAGAACCTTTACCAGTTTCATTGTGTGTAATATTTCCCATCTATGTGAGAAAGACTATAAAGAAGGTTTGTTATTTTTTCAATTCAATTTGTAAGAAGTGAATGATGTGAATGCTTTGAACATTTTGGAAAAGGATGAAATTTATAAACTTTTTCAATTGGAAATGTATTTTTACCCTTATTTTTTTATATAATGGTGCATTTAATGGTTCATCTTGTTCTATAAATAATGCTTTGTAGACCTGTATATCTTCATTGGATGTATACTTCTGAAAAGTATATGAAAATATTAAATGGGTATGTTAAGAATCCATATCGACCTGAAGCCTCTATTATTCAAAAGTATATTTCTAAGGAGGTTGAGGAGTTTTGTATGAGCTACTTGGTAGTGGTGGAGCACATAGGTTTACCTCCATCTCACCAAGAACGATATAATAATGAGGGAAATGGGACTCTTGTCTTGAAAGTCAACTCGTTGTCAACTAAAGAGATAAGGAATGTACAATTATACATCTTGAATAACATAGTTGTTTCTCAAACATATATCACATTGCATATTAATGAGTTGAATCAACTTCATCCTAAGAAGAAAGAAATGTGGATTTTAAATGAGCATAATAATACATATTTTCCATGGTTTAAAAAGATCGTACATTATAAATCTGATGTATCATATAAATTAAGATGTTCAGTGGGTGGTCTATGTTTAAATGTAATAACATGGTCCAAGTATGAAATTAATGGCTATAAATTTCATATGAAATATCAAAACAATAATGGTGTAGTTTATAATAGTTTTGTATTTTTTTTGTAGATGAAATGCATTTGTTGATTTCTAAAGATAAAACCCAAATTTCTACATCAAGTACATATTATGGAGTCATTGAAAAAATATGGGAGGTTGATTAATTTAAAATTAAAGTCCTAATTTTTATCTTTAAATGGTTTATCATTAAACACAATGTCAGACATGATGAATTTGGAATAACAGTTTTTAATCTTACAAGATTGGAAGACATAAAAGATTATTTTATAATGGAAACACATGAAAAACATATTTTCTATGTTGTTGATCAATCAGATATAAAGTGGTATATTTTTTAACATGAAAAAAACAATATGTTCCAGAAGATCAACTTGATGAAGATACTGATTTATGTGAGATCCTTACTTATAAGTAATGATTAGGGGAAAATAAGTATGAACATGTTGAAGACATGGTTTCTGCCATAAGTAATGATCATGATGAATGTATTTGGAAAAAATCCATTTGAACATTCCTACTATTTTAGGTAGAATTTTTTTATTTCTGGTTTACATTTATTAATTTAATAAAATGTTATACATTGTAAATTTTTTATTATTAAAATGAGTATTAAAATAAATATGTAGAAATATTTTTTTATATTAATTTTGTTTAGTTGATTTTATCGTGTTTACCATTATGTAACATATATATCTATTGATCTTGTTGAATGAAAATTAATTTTCCATGGGTTGGGGGTGTCTAGGGGGTGGGGGCTTCCAATGTGGGGTGGGCAGGGGGGATCCAAGGGGGTACGGGTGTCCAGGGGGGGGGGGTATCAAGGGGGTGTCTTGGGGGTGGGGGCTATCCATGGGGGCGGGGCTTTTTAGTGGGGGTGGGGGTATCCATGGGGGTGGGGGTGTCTAATGGGGGTGGGTGCTATCCATGGTGGTGGGGGGTGTACAGGGGGTCAGAGAAATCAAGGTGGGGTGGTGTCAAGAGGGATGGGGGTGTATAGTGGTATGGGGCAGGGGGTAGTCCATGGGGGTGAGGTGTCGAGGTGGGTTGGGTGGATGTATAGTGGGCTGGGGGGAGGGTTGTCCCAAAGGATTAGGGTGTCTAATGGGGTGGGGGTGTCCAAGGGGTTAGGGGTGGTAGGGTGTCTAGGGGGTGGGGGCTATCCAGAGGGTTGGGGTGGGGACTAGGGGGTGGGTTTTGTCTAGGGGGTGGGGTTCTAGGGGGGTGGGGGTGTCTAGCGGGCGGGGGTGTCCAGTGGGAGGGGGTGTACGTGGGGGGGTGTCCAGGGGTGGGGGATGTCCAACAGGGTATAGGGGTGTCTAGGGAGTGGGAGGGTGTCCATGTGGGTAGGGGGTGGGACGGTGTCTAGGGAGGTTGTCAAATGGGGTGGGGTGGTGTCTAGGGGGGCTGTCCCTAGGGGTAGGGGTGTCCAAGAGGGTATGGGTGGGATGGTGTCCATGGGGTTGGTGGAGGGGTCGAGGGGGTGGGATGGTTTCCTGGGAGTTGGGGAGCTGTCCAAGGGGGTTAGGGTGTCCAGGGGGTGGGAGGGTATCCAAGGGGGTAGGGGTGATAGGGTCTACAGGGGGGTCAGGGATGTCCAGTGGGATGGGGTGGTGTCTAGGGGTGGTGGGGCTGTCATGGGGGGTGGGGTGGGGGGACTAGCCTATGTGGTAGTGGTGTCCAGGGGTGGGAGGGTGACCAGTGGGTGGGGGTGGGGATGTCCTCAGGGGGGGGGGGTGGTGTCCATGAGATGGGGGATATTGAGGGGGTGGGGAGATCTCAAGGGGGTGGGTGTGTCCAGGGGGTGGGGGTGTTCAGGTGGTTGGGGTGTCTAGGGGTTGGGGTTGTCCAAGGGGGTAGGGGTTGGATGGTGTCTAGGGGGTGGGGGTGTCTAGTTGGGTGGGGGGATGTCCAGCAGGGTGGTGTGGGTGGGGGGGGGGTGTCCATGGGGGTGGTGGTGTCCAGGGGTGGGGGCTATCTAGTGGGTGGTGGTGTCTAGGGGGGGTTCCATGGGGGTAGGGGGAGGGAGGGTGTTTGGGGGTGTCCATTAGGGTGGGGTGGTGACTAGGGGGTGGGTGCTATCCAGGGGGTGGGGGTGTCCAGCGGGTGGGTGGGTGTATAGTGGGGTGGGGTGGGGTTTAGGGGGTGGGCAATGTACAAGGGGATGTCCAAGGGGGTTGGGGGTAGATATCTAGGGGTGGGGGTATCCAGTGGTGGGAGGTTGTCTAGGGTGTGGGGACTGTCTAGTGGGGTGTGGTGGTTTCCAGGGGGTGGGGGATGTTTAGGGGTTGGGGTTGTCTAGTGGGTGATGGGGTCTAGTGGGTGGGGTGGTGTCCACATGGGTGGGGGATGTCCAATGATATAGGGTGGTGTATGGGGGGTGGTAGGGGTGGGAGGGTGTCCAAGGGGGTATGGGTGGGAGGGTGTCCCGAGGGTGGGGGTTATCCAGTGGGTTAGGGTGGTATCTAGGTGGTGGGGGGCTATAATAGGGGGTGGGGTCTCTCCAGGGGGTAGGGCTTTCTAGGGGGTGGGGTTACTAGGGTGGTGGGAGGGTGTCTAGGGTGTTGGGAGGGTGCCCTATGTGGGGGGGGGGGGGGTTCTATCCATGGTTTGGGGGATGTCAAGGGGGTGCGGTTGTCCATGGGGTTGGTGGGGGTCTAGGGGTGATGTCCAATGGGGTTGGGTGATGTCTAGGGGTGGGGTGCTATCCAAGGGGGTGGGGATATGTAGGGGTAGGGTGTGACAAGGGGGTGGGGGTGTCCTAGGGGGTAGGAGGGTGTCCACGGGGTGGGGTGGGTTGGGGGTGGCTCTCCAGGGGTGGGTGGGGGGAGTCCAGGGGATGGGAGGGTTTCTAGGGGGTGTGGGGTGACCAAGGCGGCTGTCCAGGAGGTGGGGGTATCCAGGTGGGTGGGAGGGTGTCTAATAGGTGGGGGGGGGGGGCTATCTAATGGGGTGAGAGGGCTATCCATGTATGTAGGGGATGTCCAAGGGGTTTTAGTTTTTTAGTTGACATTGTACGTTTTGAATGTTATGTTTGTGAATGTTTAGTCTTTCTTTGGTTCTTTTTGTTTTGGTCTAGTTCTATTGTTTTTTGTATGGATTATGGTTTGTTTTTTATCTAGTTTTGGTCTATTTTAAACATTATTCAGGCCTTCTTTGGCAGTGCATAGTAATGGTTTCATGGTATTATTAAATAAATGGTTTTTAAATTGTATATTTAATAAATGTCATAGTATATATAATTTTAAATCAGTTATTATTTAACCAATGTGAAAAAAATCATTGTAGACTTGTTTATCATGTCAAATATAAAAATAAACGATGTAAAAAAAAATCATTTTTCACATCGATTACTAAAAAACTGACATGAAAAATGATTCATAGGCATAGTTTATTACATCAATTTTGTAATAATTGATGTAATAAACTATATACCACGCATGTTATTTAAAAACCAATGTAAAAAATCATGACTCGGAATCATTTTTCACATTGGTTATTTAGGAATGACATGGAAAATGCTTCGGATTTATGTTTTTTTTCACCAGTTATAAAATACATGACGTAAAAACCATATTTATAACATCTCCTTTAATAATGTCAGATACCAACCGATGTAATAATTAAAAAATAACCCCCATAAATAACTTTTTCTACTATAGTGGATCCATTGTAATTAATGGTTATAGTTTTAAATGGATGTGTAGAGATAGGATAAATCCGTTAAAATAAAATTTCAAAACATTTTTATCATTATCATAAAAGGATGAAGTTACAGGTAACTTTGATAAGTCATATTAAAAGGTAAATTTAAAATATTTAAAAGAATTAATTTAAGATAATAAAATTTAAAATTAGAGATTTAAGAAACTTCTAAATAGTTTCTTTAAAAAAATAAGGATTCAGGATAAAAAATGATCATGTAAGGAAAAATACTTTATTATTTTAAAATATCATTATTGAAATCCTAAAATGTAAAAAGAGTAATAAATGAATGTTTTGAAAATAAGATAAAGAAAATATGAGGTTCGAATGATATAACACATAATTATTTCTCTAAATATAAAGAATAACATTGGAGGGAAAATATATTTACAAGGATGGAAAACATTATTAAAGACGATGTGAATTATTCTCAACACTGAAATAATAGATAAGAATTTTTTTAAAGGTAAAATAATTTATTTAAAAATAATTTATTTTAATATAGGAATATAAAATAGCCTGAATTTTTTTTTGAAAGAAACAAATATGGGGAGAAATAAGTTCAAGATAAAGAATTATTATTCAATGGAGGGAGATTAGATTAGACAAACCCTTTTCAACTAATGAATCAAAATACATTTGAAGGGGGGACATGATATGCCTCTAGAAACAAAAAGAAATAAATACAGTAAAATAAATTCTTTAGGAATTAATAAATGTATATTATAGATAATAATGTTCATAATATGAAAATTTTATCAAGAATTTAAAATTGATACAAAGAACCACATACTTTAATTCCAGAATTCCATTAAAGAACTTGAATACCCTATATAAAAAAATAACTATTTTAATAACATATTTCAGAACATTGTTAATATTTCCACTACTATAAACAGTATTTATTTTTATTTTATTATGTATATTAGTTAGTTATTAAATATTTTCAACATGGGGTGTGAGTAATATTTATCATTTTGAATTAGCATCACAATTTTGGGATTTTTATTCATTCCTATGCAAAGGTTCATCATAACCAGATCATAAAATATAGTGTATTTGACTTTTGTAATTATTTATAATGATATAATTTCATTTAATATTTATTTTAGTTATTATCTATGATGATGAAATTGGTGACAAGCGTGATTTGGTAATTTATGAAGAATGAATTTTTTTATTAATTAACATGTTTAAGGTTCATATAACCAATATATATATATATATATATAACAATATTTTCTTATTAATATCTAGTATTAATTTTCAAAAACTACACTTTCTTTAATTTTATAGAATTATCCATGTAGTTTGTTAAACTGGCCCAACAAGAATATTTTTCAATATATGTGTGATTATGGATATGGAAGAGATAATTTTGTAATCATGTCATAAAATAAAATATATATTTAATAAGACAATTTTGGTAACCATCCTCTAATGTTGGTAATAAAAAATGAGAGATGTTGTTCTAGGAGCTGGTAGTCCGCATATACTCTAGAAAAAAAATTTCAATTTTTTGACTTAATAGGATGGAAATAGATAACAGTTATAAAATGAATATAATAAAATTCTTGTATATTAATTTCACTATTTTAATTATATTCACATTGTTATATTGGGTTTGGAGGAGGGTGGATGAGAAGGATAAATAATGAAGCTAAAGGAAAATAAATACTATCATTGAGAACATGGAACTTATCTTGATGTATCTTTTGTAAATAATGACCATGGAAGAATTTGTCGAAATTTTAGTCTTAAAATCATGTAGGTGTATATTTATAAGTAAATTGAGAATATTTTATTGGGAATTTAGAACTATAGGTGTATATTGAAATAATAGTAAGTGAGCTCCTTTTATTTGGGAGGAAGAGGGTATCTTTCAAGGAATCAAGAGTTAGGTAAGTGGTAATAATGTAACTATGGAAGAATTAGGTGAGGGAATATTGGTGAGATAATGAGATTGTATATTGAAAAGTAACTAATTTATTATATATTGTCTTAGTATAAATTTTATTTAGTTGAATTTGTTCTATATTAGACTACCCATTCTAACATTAATAATCCCAATTGAATATTAATGATGGTAATTATTTTGTTTTAAAAAATATAGAATGTAATAGCCCGGACCTCTCCGGTCCATTCCTTTGTGAAAATGTGGTGTTGGAGGTGTTCTGTAAGATCACGGTGGCTTAGGGTGCATTTGGGTGGACTTTTATGGAAATCTAAAGGGTTGTGGCCTTTGCACGGGAAGCACACGGTTTGCCTAAACCGTGCGGCCAAACCATCCAAGGTTGGTCCTGGAGGCAGTGGCTAATGCATGGTTAGCGCACGTTTTGTCTAACCGTGTGGACTAACCATGCGAGGAGTGATTGTCGAGGTAGAATCTAATGTACGGTTAGCGCACGATTTGTTAAACGATGTGGACTAACCGTGCGGGCACTTAAAGTTAGATCCTAAAATTGTGGATCTAACCCATTTTTCCTTTAATCACTATTTTTAAGACCCTAATCGGCCATAACTTAGGATTACCCTTCCTTGGAGGTGGAAAAACCTCTCCTAAGAATTTTGGAGGTGATATGGAGGCTTCGATTCGTGAATTGAAGCCAATTTTTTGAGGTACGTGGTAATTCTTCCTCGTTCTTGTCTGGTTTCTTAGATCTTCTTAGATCAACTCCTCATATTCTCTCATATTCTTAGATTATGCCTGTTATGGTTAGATCCAGTAATTTGGATTTCATTTGTGATGATCTCTGGTCTTGTTTGTGTTAGGAGATGAGATCTACAGAGGATTCATTGAGAATCGACCCGGTTTCTTGGGCTTTCATCGACCATTGTGGTTTTCCTCGAAAACCTTTGAGGTAGGGGATTTTTTGATTCTCTAATTGTTATGTGAAATTGTAGAGTTAGCATGATTTATCCCTTTTAATCACAATGGAATTGACCTAATTAAATATTTGAACCAGATTAAGAAATTTCACAGAATGTATGTTGTTGCCTCATGTTTTCTAGATAGTGTGATATCTATGCTTTTCTTGTTAGCATTTTGTTCTTGATGAATTGATAAAGAATATATATCCAGAATTAATTGATAATTAATTGGCTAAAAATAAAGATTCATGATAAGTAATCTAGTTCTTTTGTTAATTTGTGGTTGATTTAGTTGAAATAATAAGCTTGTTTAATCCTTGTGATAGCTTACTATTTTGGTTCATGATGTTGGAACCAAAAAATTGAATCTGTTAATTCAATATTGGTTAAATGACTAGATTGAGTTCCATGAAGGGTTTAGAGTTACCCTCTTGTTGTGATGTAGGGATAAAATCCCATTTGATGTGATTGTTGTTGTTTGATGTTTGAAGGCTGGATGCCTTGTTAAAGGGCCAAGAGCCCATTTGGTGTAATGATTGTTTTCTTACTGCTTCTGCTATGTTGTGACCCTGGAAGGGGGTGATGTGATATCTTGTGATGTGATGTGACCCTGGAGGGGTCTTGTGATGTGTGGAGGAAATCAGGCCCTGTGGTTGTGGTAGTGGATGAAGCCTAGAGTGGCGAGAAGCATCGGTTGATGCATGTGGGTGTCAGGGAGGACACTAGGGATGATGGAATGGGATGGTTGTGATTGTTGGATGTTAGTTGATTCTTGGTTGTTTATCTGATTTACTTTTCCCCAATGCTCAATGCAGCTGGTCTTCCTTACCCATCTTCCGAAGGAGGCGAAGACACAAGGGGTATACCATGTGCTTTCCGTGTTTACCCTCTCGAGGTATAATGGGTCTATGCTCTAGCTATAGGTATAAAATACTCGACAGGTAGTATATCTACTCACTATGTTGAGACCCCTTTGTTTTTAGTAGCATAGGATTCCTTTTTAGAATGCCTGGGAATATGGGAGAGTAATTCTATAATGAAATATTGATTAAATGGTGATAATCCACCGGGATGGAGATGCTAGAATTTAAAGGTGATGTTGAATCTTAAAAGGAGCTATTGATTTTGAAGGAGATGCAAATTCAGTTAATGTGGAATTGTTAATGGTTAATTAATGTATAAAGAAGTAATTAACATATAGTAGAATTGATAAAAAGGGAAGGAAGTAATCTAATAAAGATCTTTAAATGGTTGTGTGATTATAGGATACCTAGTCTTAAAAGTGGCATCCTAAAGTCTGAGAGACGTTAGCTGCAGTTGAGGCTAAGACTAGGTTATGCCAATAGTGTGGTTGTGAGTTATAATATATTCTATACTTTTTGTGTTTCTATATGCTACTCCACCCTGTTAGTAAGGGAAACTTACACCCCGGGGATTTTGAGCCCTAGGGGGTGTTTTCCCCAACATTCTGGTGGGAGGATGAATGGATGACTACCCCCTTTGACCACGCTTTCTTATATTGGTAGATATTAGTGCATTTGGAACATCAGTTTGTTTTACCCATATATGTGTGTAGAGGGTTATACTGGCTTGTGGTTATTTCACACACATATATTTGGAATATAGTATTATATGGACTACTATAGGTGTAACGTGTATAGGCTGTGATGTCTTGAGGATCCTTACTTGGCGTATGGGCTGTGATGGCTTGAGTTATAATACCCGACGTACGATACACGTTATGCGAGCTATGGTGGCTCTCGAAAACTACCTGGTTACTTTTGGTTTTAAGTATGTTGTAGTGCTTAGCCCAGGTGTCTGCGGGCAAGCCTTTCTGGTGCACATGGTGCAGATTGTGGAGCTTAGCCCAAGTTTATACGTGCATGCATTTGGAGAGAGATGCACAGGATGTATGAGGTTGTGGAAAAGTAGAGAACTAGTGGTGAAGTAGTAGCGGGGTGCCCTTGATATTCTTTATTATATGATATATTCGTGTATGAATTACATAGCGAGAGTATCCATTGTGAGGTTGGGAACTTAGTATACCTGTTAGGGTGATGTGTTTGTTTCACTTGTTGTTCACTGTGCTTTAGCATGCTCTCTTTAATTTTTCATGAAAGGCTTTAGGGAGGATCCTACTTAGTATATTGTTATAATCACCCTAAGTATATATAAACTGTTTTTCAGGTCACTTGGAGAATGTTGTAGATCAAGCTGGTTTTTAGTAGCTTGAGGTTGCAAGAGCTATTCGGGCTTGTGGTCGCTGCTGTTTTTACTTTATTTTGGGTACTTGTAGTTTCCCCTTTTAGTTGTTGTACTTTTTGCATGACATTACATATATGCACTTGGGTATTATATTACATTTCAGTTCTGAGTTGGAGTTGGTTGGTGTCTATCTTTTCTCTCTCTTCTACATCTGTTCTCTTAGATGGTAATGCCTCCCATTTGTGTGTTTACTATACCCTTGGTGCTATTCGCTAACCCATGGCCCACTAGAGGTAGGAATCAAGGGTCATTATCTCCCTTCTCACATTGTCGTCCTAGGAGGGGTACACTTTGTGGGGAGGGGGTCATGACACAGTGGTATCAGAGGTTAGTTTGAGGGATAAGATGGAGATTGGAGTTAGGCACGAGTGAGGTTTCAGGGGTTAGTAGGGTAATGGTGTCATCTGTGTGTAGAAAGTGGGGTAAACACTGCAGACCGGAAGAGACATAAGAGTTTAGGGCCCCCTACGATCTATTCGACGAACCTTTAAGTTTACAATGGCTACTAAACAAGGTGATACAGGTTCCAGGGTAGATACCTAGGAAAGGATTATGCATCATTCTTCTTTGTGCCTGTGTTTGATTGAGTAGACCTTGGGATAGGTTAACCTAAAATGAATTAAATAAAACCATAAATTTATTAACGTTGAGTCTTCCATATTCCATAATTAAGAGCTCTAACAGTTTGTTATTTTACAGGTATGGATCCAGGTCGACGTCCTCGTCAGGTTTGTGTAGACGATGTCCAGTAGGCTATCCCAGCAGATCGTCGCAGGGTGGAGGTCGATGATGAGGACACATGGAGGAAGACACTCATAGAGTTTCAGTTCCAGAGTCTTCAGAATTATGAGGGCTTTGTTTCAGATGCAGTCATGAAAGACTCGTTAGAGGAGGTCGAGATATGCTTCAGTTCGATCTATTCTTGGAAGGAGCACTGGGTGTCCTTGTATGTGATGATGCTGTGTGGATGAGTGAGGCAGTGGTGTCTCTTGTTCCTCGGGGATTGTGAGGAGTCAGTGATCTAATGGGAGGATTTCCGAGACTAGTTCAGAGTCGAGTACCTTTCCTCGACTGCAAAGGCGTCCTGTCTCCAGGAGCATCTTACCCTTCGACAAGGGAGCTCCACTATTCGGGAGTTTGGGATCCATTTCAGGAACCTTCTACGATATGCTTCGGACCTGTTACCAGATCAGGAGGCTAGGGTGAGGCATTTTTATGAGGCTTTGCATCCAGAGATCCACCTCCAGGTCACCCCATTTATACTGATGACTTATCTTGAGGTGATGGCATGAGCAGAGGTTGTTGAGAGGACATTGTCTAGGACAAGACCATCTAGGGAGGGGAATCATCATGATTCCCCACAAAGCAAGGCTGGGGTCGGGGGTTCCTGGTTTTCAGGGAAGAAGAGTTTCCGTTCAGCTAGGGGTAGGTCCCTGCACTTCACGACTCCTTTCTCTGGACATAGAAAATCTCAGGCATATTCTAAGGGATCATGCGCTTTTTTTTCTTATGGTGGTTGTGGTCATCAATAACGGGAGTGACTGACCTTTCAGTGCAGTCATCGTGCACCAGACGCTCCACTCCAGGTTCCTCCGTTGAGGCAGTTACAGCCGAAGCAGCAGCAACCAGTTGCACCATATTTCAATCAGTAGAGGGTAGATGGGACAGGTAGAGGACAACCCCATGACGCTCCTCGTCGTTAGAGAGCATAGAATAGCTGTGGTGGTGGTCATTATCAGGGTCAGAGAGGCAGTGGAGGAGGTCATGGTCAGCTTCATGCCCTAGCGTTTCTAGCTACAGATGAGCTAGATGTTGTTTGATGTAAACATTTCTTGTTTTCTACCTTGGTGTATTCCTTGTTTGAATCAGGGGCGACACACTCCTTCATATCACCTACCCTTGTACATGATTTGGGACTTGAGGTAGAAAGGCTTCCAATTCCCTTGGAATTGAATACGCTAGTTGGAGGTCGAGCTAGCTTGTTAGAAGTATGTAGAGATTGTGAGAAAGTGTTGGGGCAACAACCCTCTTGGGAGAGATTTCGTATGTTTATAGACACAACCATATTATGTCATCCTCGGCATGGATTGGTTGTATTCGGTTCAGGCTATTGTGGATTACTTCAGGAAGAAGGTCATTTTCCTTTGTGTCGATGGAGAGAAGGTGGTGTTTTTCGGTGAGTGAAATCCTTATATGGGTCATAGGCGCATTCCATCCTTATTGTCCATGGCAGTTGAGATGATGATGAGTTATTCAATGGTTCTGAAGGTGGCATTTTCTAGGGTCGTAGAAAAGTAACCTAATGTTTTTCCAAAATTGGTTGTAGCCTTACCCCCTCGACGAGAGATCAAGTTTGGGATCGAGCTACAGCTGGGAGCGTCTCATATATCTATGTCTCCATATAGGATGGCCCATTCTGAGTTATGAGAGCTACATATAAAACATTATGGTCTGTTGTAGTGTGGTTTTTTGTTCGACCCAGTGTGTCACCATGTGGTGCACTAGTTCTGTTCATGAAAAGGGCCGATGGCAGTTTGCGGTTGAGTGTCGATTATCGTCGCTTAAACAAAGTGACAATAATGAATCTTTAATCTCTTCTGTGGATTTATGACTTATTCAATCAACTGAAGGGTGAAAGTTGGTTCTCAAAGATTGAATTATGATCAGGATATCATCAGATACGTGTGAACGATGAGTATGTTCTGAAGACTGCTTTTTTGTTGTCGTCATGGGAATTATGAGTTCGTTGTAATGCCGTTTGGTGTGACAAATGCCCCAGCTCTGTTCATGTATTTGATGAATTCTATGTTCTGTGAGTTCCTGGACAAGTTCATGTTAGTTTTCATCGATGAAATCCTTGTATGCTCTATGTCTGAAGTGGATCATGCTGAGCATCTGTGAACCATTTTGGGAGTTATTTGCCAACATCAGCTGTTTGGGAAGTTGTCGAAGTGTGAGTTTTGGGCTCAAGAGGTCCTTTTCGTGGGGCATGTGGTGTCCCAACAGAGAGTTGATATGGATCCATCAAAAATAGAATCTATTGTGTCTTGGACAGCCCCAAAGATAGTGTTAGAGGTTTGACGTTTCCTTGGTCTCGCAGGCTACTACAGGAGGTTCGTAGAAAATTTCTCACAAGTTACGACTCCTCTAACAGCTTTGACCAGGAATGATCGAGCATTCATATGGACTGATTAGTGTCAGGAATCTTTCTAGTTTTTGAAAGAGAAGTTAGTAAGTTCTCTAGTTATTTTTCTCCCATTTGAGGGAGTTCAGTTTGATGTTTTCTAAAACTCTTCGCATCTGGGGCTAGTCTATGTTCTCATGAAATAGAGGTAAGTTTTTTCTTTTGGGTCTCGACTGTTGTGTTCCCATGAATGCAACTATTCCACTCATGACCTTGAGATGGTAGCCGTGATGTTTTCTCTGAAGTTGTGGAGGCATTACCTCATTGGTAAGTGCTTTGTGGTCTTCACCGACCATAAGAGTTTGAGGTATGTTTTCTCCCAGTGTAACTTGAACTTGTGACATTGTCGGTGGACGGATTTCTTGCAGTAATATGACTTCAAAAAATAGTATACACCTAGAAACGGGAATTTTGTGGCTAATACGCTAAGCCAAAAGTCACATAGTGATGTTGTGCGTGAATCTGGTTATTCCTGGAGAGTAATTGAGGAACTATCAGCTTTTCATCTTAACATGGGAGAAGTTGGGGGTAGAGGTTGTCTTTTCCAGATGACGGTACAGTCATCCCTAATTTAGAGGGTGGAAGATTCCTAGTTGGGGGATCTTGAGGTGGAGGTCTGTAGAGACTGAGTTGTTTGTGGTGAGGCCCCTGATGGTTAGTCTGAGGATGAACCACATAGAGTGTTATATCAAGGAAGGATTTTTATTCCCTTGGAGATGCACAAGATGGTTCTCAAGGAGTTCCATAGTTCACCTCTAGCAGTACATCCTGTCATGAAAAATATGTATCGATCCTTGAGGATCTAGTTTTGGTGGCCTAGGCTAAGGTGTGCAGTTGCAGAGTTTGTTCCTCGATGTTTTTTCTTCCTGAAGGTGAAGTCTGAACACTGTGTTCCTGGTGGACTTCTCCAGCCATTAGAGATTCCTCAGTGGAAGTGGGAGGACATCTCATTGGAATTTGTTACAGGTTTTCCTCAAGCACCGAGAGGATATGATGTTATTTTGGTGGTAGTGGATCGTTTAAAGAAATCATCCCACTTTATAGAAATCAAGGAGTCAAGATCAGTGGAAGTTTTGTCAAGGTAGTATCTAGAGGAGGTGGTGAGACTTCATGGGGTCCCTACGATGATAATTTTTTATCGAGATCCTTATTTTACCTCTAGGGTGTGGAATGGTCTCCAACATGCTTTTGGTTCTCATCTATTCCATAACACTGCTTTTAATCCTCAAATTGATGGTCAGATAGAGCGAACCATCCAAACTCTTGATGATATGGTGTGCTCTTTTATTAATGATTTTGGAGGTTCATGGAGGAGGTACTTACCCTAGGTGGAGTTTTCCTACAATAATAGTTTCCACTCCACCATCGGTATGGCGCCGTTTGAAGCCTTGTATTGCTGGCCTTGCTGTTCTCCATTGTGCTGGACTGGGGTCGAAGAGTCAGCAATTCTCAGACTAGAACTAGTGTATAATAAAATAGAGATGGTTCAGGTGATTCGTGAGAGGATGAAGATAGCGAAAGATCGTTAGAAATCATATGCTGATCAAAGACGGAGACCCATAGAGTATGATGTTGGGGATCATGTGTTTCTGATGGTGACTCCCCATCGTGGGAGCGAAAGTTTGGTCATGGGAGTATGCTTTCTCCCCATTTTGTTGGGCCTTTCGAGGTGTTATATCGTGTTTGATCTTTGGCGTATCATGTAGCACTTCCCCTACAGATGAGTTGGATACATGATGTTTTCCATGTATCACAGCTACGTCGTTTTCTTCATGACGACCTTCACAACATCTATTGGGGAGAGATCAATGTTGATGATGATGTCGCCTTTTAGGAGAGATATTTGGAGATCCATGATCGCAAGGATAAGGTGTTTCATGGGCGTTCCATCCCCTTAGATCGTATCTTGTGGTGACACAGTGGCATGGAGGAGAGTACATGGGAACATGAGTCACAGATATGTGCTCTGTACCCAAGTTTTTTCGATGTTTAACTATTTTTATGTATCATTGTAACTTATGCAGTTTTGAAACCTTGATGTTTATGAGATGTCTCCCATTTTTTCTTTGGTGGCTTGATCTCTTTTGAGAGGTATCTCGGTGGGTGGTTGTTCAGACCCTATTTCGTTTTCTCTTTAGGTGGGTTTTGGATTCTCAAGGACGAGAATGTTTTGAGAGGTATCTGATGTAATGGACTAGACCACTCTAGTCCATTCCTTTGTGAAAATGTGGTGTTGGAGGTCTTCTATAAGGTCAAGGTGGATTGGGGTGAATTTGGGAGGACATTTAAGGAAATATAAAGGGTTATGGCCTTCACACAGGAAGAGCACAGTTTTCCTAACTGTGTGGCCAAACCGTGAAAGGCCGGTCCTAAAGACAGTGGTTAATTCATGGTTAGTGCATGGTTTGTCTAACCATGCAGACTAACCATGCGAAGAGTAATTGTCGAGGTAGAAGCTAACGCTTGGTTAGCGCACATTTTGTTAAACTGTGCAGACTAATCGTGCAGGCACATAAAGTTAGATCATAAAATAGTGGATCTTACTCGTTGTGACTATAATCACCTCAATTATGCGCCACATTAGACATAACTCGGGATCACCCTTCCTTGTAGGTGGAAGGACCACTCCCAAGTGTTTTGGAGGAGATCTGTAGGGTTCTCTTCATGAATCAAAGACGTTTTCTTGAGGTACGTGGTCGTTATTCCTCGTTCTTGTTTTGTTTCTTATATATGCCTAGATATACTCCTCCTATTCTCTCATCTTCTTAGATCTATGCCCGTTATGGGTAGATCTAGGTATGTGGATGTCGTTTGTGATGATCTTTGGTCTTCTTTGTGTTAGGAGAGGAGATCTAAGGAGGATTCGTAGATTATCCACCTGGTTTTTTGGGAGTTCATCAACTGTTGTGGTTTTCCTAGAAAACCGTTGGTGTAGGGGATTTTTGACTTCTCTAATTGTTATGTGTAATCATAGAGTTAGCATGATTTAGCCCTTTGGATCATAATGGAATTTTCCTAATTAAATATTTGAACCAGATTAAGAAATTTCACTGAACCTATGTTGTTGCTTCATGTTTCCTAGATAGTTTTATATTTTTTCCTTGTTTGTTATAATGTTGTTCTTGATGAATTAATAAATAACATAAATAAGTAATTAACTAATAATTAATTGGCTAAAAATAAAGAGTCATAAAAAATAATCTGGTTCTTTTAGTAATTTGAGGTTGATTAAGTTGGCATAGTAAGCATGTTTAATCCTTGTGATAACTTACTATTTTGGTTCATGATGTTGGAACCAACAAATTGAATTTGTTAAATCAAGATGGGTTAAATAACTTGATTTATTTCCATGAAGGGTTCAGAGTTACCCTCTTGTTGTGATGTAGGGCTAAAATCCCATTTGATGTGATTTTTGGTGTTTGTTGTTTGAAGGAAGGATGCCTTGTTAAAGGGATAAGAGCCCATTTGTTGTAATGATTGTTTTCCTACTGCTTATGTTGTGCTGTGACCCTGGAAGGGGGTGCTGTGATATCTTGTGTTGTGATTTGACCATGGAGGGGTCTTATGATGTGTGGAGGTAGGGAGGCCTTGTGGTTGTGGCATCAGATGACACCAAGAGTGGCAAAATGCATAAGTTTATGCATGTGGGTGTCATGCAGGACACTGAGGATGATGGAATGGAATGGTTGTGTTTGTTGTATGTTTGCTGATTCTTGGTTGTTTATCTACTTTACTTTTCCCCACTACTCAAGGCAGCTGGTCTTGCTTACCCTTCTGCCGAAGGAGGCGAAGACACGCGGGGTATGCCACGTGCTTTCCGTGTTTAGCTTCTCAAGTGAGAATGGGTCTATTCTCTAGATATAGGAAGAAAATACTCGATGGGTAGTGTATATACTCTCCGTGTTGAGCCCCCATTGTGTTTAGTAGTATAGGATGATTTTCTAGAATGCCTGGGAATATGGGAAAGTAAATCTATAATGAAATATTGATTAAATGGTGATAATCCATGGGGTTGGAGATGCTGGAATTTAAAGGTGATGTTGAATCTTAAAAGGAGTAGTTGATTTTAAATGAGATGCCAATTTAGTTAATGTGGAATTTTTCATAGTTAATTAATTTATAAATTGTTAATTAACATATAGTGGAATTGATAAAAAGGAAAGGAAGTAATCTAATAAATCCATTTAAATGGTTGTGTGCTTATAGGATACCTAGTCTTAGAAGTCGAAACCCGGATTCCGAGAGACGTTAGCTGCAGTTGAGGCTAAGACTAGGTTATGCCCATAGTGTGGTTGTGAGTTATAATATATTCTGTACTTTTTGTGTTTCTATATGCTAATCCACCCAATCAGTAAGGGAAACTGACAACCCCGGGATTTTGAGCCCTGGGTGGTGTTTTCCCCAACATTCTAGTGGGAGGATGAATGGCTGACTACCCCCTTTGACCCCGCTCTCTTCTCTTGTTAGATATTACTGCCTTTGGCACAACGGTTAGTTTTCCCCATATATGTGTGTAGAGGGTTGTAATGTATTGTGGTTATTTCACACACATATATTCTTGATATTGTATTCTATGGACTACTATAGGTGTAACGTGTATAGGATGTGTTGTCATGAGGATCCTTACTCAGCGTATGGTCTGTGATGGCTTGAGGTATAATACCCGACGTATGATACATGTTATGAGAGATATAGTGGCTCCCGAAACTACTTGGTTACTTTTGGTTGTGTGGATGGTGTGGTGCTCAGCCCAGGTGTTTTCAGACCAGCCATTGTGGTGCACATGGTGCAAACTGTGAAGCTGAACTCAATTTTATATGGGCAAGCCTTTGGAGAGAGATGCACAGGACGCATGTCGTTGGGGCAAAGAGGAAAACCGGTGGGGAAGTAGTAGCAGGGTCCCTTTATATTCATTATTATATGATATATTATTGTATGCATTACATTGTGAGAGTATCCATGGTGAGGTTGTGAATTTAGTATACCTGTTAGGGTGGCGATTTAGTTTCACATGTTGTTCACTATGATTTAGCATGATCTCTTTACTTTTGATTGGGAGGATTCGGGGAGGATTCTACTGAGTATACTGTTATACTCACCCTACGTATATATAAACTGTTTTTCAGGTCACTTGGAGCAGGTTGGAGATCAATCTGTTTTTCACTAGCTTGAGGTTCCAGGAGCTGTTTGGGCTTGTGGTCACTATTGTTTTACTTTCTTTTGGGTACTTGTAGTTTCTCCTTTCAGTTGTTGTACTTTTTGCATAACATTACATATATGAACATGGGTTTTATTTTACATTTTAGTTCTATGTTAGATTTCTTGGTGTCTGTCTTATCTCTCTCTTCTGCATGTGTTCTCTTAGAATGTAATGCCTTCCATTTATCTGTTTACAATCCCATTAGTGCTAGTCGCCAACCCGGGGCCTACTAGAGGTGGGACTCGGGGGTCATTATCTCCCTTCTCACATTGCCGGCCCAGGATGGGTACACTTTTTGGGGAGGGAGTCGTGACATAGGATGACCCTTATTACAAAATTTCTACATGATAAATCCAAATTTATACTCTATTTAGTTTAATTCAATTTTAATATATGATAAATTTAACATCTAAATTAAAAAATATAATGTGTTGATAAAAATGATTTTTTAGAAAAATATCATTTTAATCATTAAGTGTTCTTAATATTATTTAACATAAATTATCAATTACATGAGTTTTTTCTCCTTTTTTATAGATGTTTTAACGTAATATTATACTATTTATTTAAAAAAAAACCCTCTTAATAAAAAAAGACACAATATTTAAAAAAATTGATTGTGTGAAAAAAATTATTTTTTTACCGTGGTAACTAATATTTACCTTGTTATCTTAACATTATAACTAATAAATAAAGTTAAATTATTTTATAATATAAATATTCCATACTAAAATATGAAATTAATTTTTTTATATTTAATATCTACATATTACAAAAACATATTTATAATTTAAGTAAATAAAAAGTGTTCTTAGAGTAAAATGGTACTCATGTTTCCAAAATTTTAAACATGTGTTTTTTAATTTCAACATTGTTTTTTAAAATTATTTAGATTATTTATTAAATAAATATATCATAATTTTATTTATCCATATTAGTATAATTATTGTTCTAAAATAATTTCATTAAAGAGATAATTTTCTGAAAAAAATTATCATTTTCACTATTGACCTAAAAATAAAATATTTCATTAAAATAAAAATAATATCTCTAAGATAAAATAGATGTTATTAATATTAAAATTAATATAATTTAATTAAATTTAAATTTATAAATTTATAAATTTAACTTTTTCATACAAAATATAATGAAGTACCATTATTACAGAAAAATAAACTCTCCATTTCAATAATATTTAATTTGTAAAATGTGTAAAATAAATATAATAAATAAATTATCACATTAATAATTACATTATTATATAATTCTAATTTCTAGTTTCATGGGCCTTAAATATATCATCATAATATTTAATCATAAGTTAAATACTAGTGGAAGTCAATGGGGGTGGTTATATTAGCACAGAACTCCAAGAAATTTCCATGAGTTTGAATTTCTATCACATAGGATTCCACTCATACATTAATTGTTTTAGTTAAGATTTTGATTGTTGAATGGAAAAATCATATGAAGCTACTTACTTTCCAATCATATACAAATTGGCTTCATAATGGAAACCTTCTAGAGTCAAATAAATTTCATTCTTCTTTCTCTATAGATTTCATAATATAGATACATCCTTTTATACAAACTAATTTAACAAAAAATTTATAGTGGTTAAATTTTATTAATATATTTTTTGTTTAGTTTGAATTCATATATTTATTTAAATAAATCAATTTAACACATTTTTAAAGTAAAAATAATTAATTTAGAATCCCAGGTGTTATAATGATAAATATTTTGGTACATTAATAACTATATTTCATGCATATTTTTTTATTGAATTTTACATATTTATTTGTGTATATAATTGATTAATATTTCAAATTTATGTATTATTTGAAATTTTTAATGTTTTATGGTAGGAATTAATAGATATCTGAAAATGAAATGAAAAGGGATGAATTTATTAGCTAAAAGACACTTCCAGCCATGAGTGAAGAAGAGAGGCACAACACCATATTTATGACTAAACATAGTGTATGGAAAAACTAGAGTAGGAAAATTACACATCATGCATTCCAATTACATGACATGACATTTTTTTAGATGTGTTTTGGAAGAGTAAAACAAAAATCTTAATTCCTCATCCCAGAATGAAATTCAAGATATTAAACAACGTGAATGTACTTTCCACATCATGTAAGTGTTGGTGATAAGAAAAATAAAAGCAAATGAAGTCAGAGTATGATGAGATTTATTATAAAAATAACCCCTCAGCCGATTCTTCCGGGTGAATCAAAAACTAGAAGAATAAGGATGACACCAATGGATTGTTGTTGGATGACAAAGTGATGATATAGATCCCTGATTCACCACCGTTCTTCATCACCATTATTCTTTGGGCATCCATGCTGCTCATTCAAATCATGTCTTGCATTAGAGAGTAGTTAAATTTTTACCAAGTGATTTGATTATTAGTGGGAGTCCTGATTATGGATTGTATCTATTTTCTATTCATTTTTTGGATTGCCACTACCCATTTTATAAATTCTAATATTATTCTTTTGGTAATTTCAGAACCATTTATTTTGATTTGTGGATGTTTAATTTATTTCATCAAATAATTGGCCTATTTATAGTATGATCATTGTGAAATCTAAGTCGATTATTTTTATACATGTTTTTTGATCACCTAGTATTGTTTTACCACTATGTAAATGACCATTTCAATGGTGAAATAACATGATTTCTATAGTGTACCAAGGCCAAGGATACCTAATAACCCAATTTTTATACCAAACATGAATAATCCATATATCAATTAAATCAATAGTTCATTAACCTAAGAATAACTAAACCTGACCTACCTCTTTACTGATATGAAATTCAATATTCATTACTGAATTCTTTATTTTCTTCAAAACAATCAAACAACAGAAATTTTAGTTTCACTAATTGAATTAAAAACATATGGTGTTTTGTTGTGGGTTTGACAATCGTATATTTAATGTACTATATTTTAAGTATTTTATATAATTATATTTATTAATTGTTAAATTTGTGTATCACTGTAGGAATTAACGGCACCCTATAAGCTGTAATACACCACACTATACAAATCATTCAATCATACACTTCTTATACATCATTTTCCCGAAGTGATGAGGATGAGTATAAAGTATAATACACCATGAATGGTATCATGTTTTGATCATTTTTTATAGGAAGTGGTGAAGAATAATTATCAAATAATGATTCCATTGTTTATTGAGAAAAAAATATTTTAGATTAAAATTATATGGTTTTTATCATTTATAAGAAATTTCATAATTCTTCTACGAACTAAATGAAATAGTTCATCGATATGGGACTGACTAAATTTTTTATATTGAAATTTAAAATATAGATGGTCATGTTAGGGTCACTTATATCAGTATCCAGACTAGTTGATAATGGATATGTTTTTTGAAAGATATGAGAATGAATGTCTAGTGATTCACATTTTTGTATAAAATTATTATATTTATAACTTTATAGTTTAGGATATTTTTAGGAATTGATATTTTAAGACATGTGGATACCAACATGGTTTAATAATTTATTGTTTATCATATGGTTATAGGTTCCAATATAATTTTTTAGGTCTTATGTGATTGTATTTTATTATTTTTAATGATATTTCTGAATTTTTTATTAGATGATTAGGAAGAATACCTGACTAAGGTATAGATAACCCTATGGGATGATATTTTAAGATGGGGTAATTAAATTTAAATAATAAAAATGTTTAATAAATTTTTTTACTATAATTTGATCACTATAAATAACGTTGGGAGGTGTAAATTAATTTATTTATAAGTAAATTTATATTAACTTTGGGAAATATTACTAAATTTTTGGGAACGTATATATGATTATTATATATATTCATTGACGTGTGATTTTATAATGTTCTTGTATTAAGAGGTAATTAGATTTATAGAAGTATATGTTTCAATGAATTTTTAATTGGGAATGTTATATGAAATATGCTGAAATGTTGAGGATTATTTATTATTGGAAATTAGTAATTTGGATGATTAGTGGAAACCTGAAGTACACATCTATGTAACAACCCAGGATTTTCTGAATTAGTTTTTTTAAAATTATGTTAATAATTTTATATATTTTATTTTGCACAACACTATGTGTATTTTTTGTTATACGAAATCACTAATTTTTTCCTACATTATCCTCTATACCATGTTATTCTTTCAATATACAAAACACTAACTTAGCTTATGTTACACATAACACTGAATTTATACAAAAAAACAAGTTTTTATTTAAATTATTTCATCAGGATAGTTATAAATTATCCATTAAACATTGAAATATTAATAGTAATAAAAAAATTAAAATATAATTTATAATTTATTTATATAGATAAATAATATTTATAATAATACATACAATTTTTTAATAAAATCAATATATGTTTTAAAATACCATTTTCTTAAAAAAACTACTTGTTATTCCCTTCTGGTAAAAATAATAAAATTAATTTTAGAAACATCTAGATATTTTATTTGATAAAATAAAATTAATTTCTGAATAAATAATTTCAAAATTATCTGAGTTTGGATCTTTACAATTTTTCTAGAAAATAAAATTTTTGGATGATTAGTGAAAATGGTGAATTATAATTCAAATTTGATTTATTTTAAATTAATTTATATAGTTGAATTATATTTTAAGTAGGGTTTTAATGTTAAAAAAGAAAAATTATACATATATTAATTGTAAGTAGGTCATTGTAATAAGTTTTATATTGAATTTAGAAATAAAATCTTAATGAACTTTTGAAACTTATGGCATTAAAAGCTTGATTTCTTTAAATGTCTACAAGATTAGCATTAAATAGATTTCCTCCTCTTCTATGAATTGGTTTTTTTTTAAAACAAAATACTTGAATTTAATGAATATATTATTTATCGTCTAATATGTTCATCTAATTTTTTGACCAAAAATATTCGTGAAACTGGTTTAAATTAATTCTAGCGATGAAGGAAAAATCCTTCATAACAAGGGACAACAATTTATACTCAAGGGAAAAATTACCTATACACCAATAAAAAACCCATTTTAATTCCAATTTTCATCCTTAAACCTTCTATTAGTGTGCTTGGTTGTGTTTTTATTATATTTTTATGGTAAAAATGTTGGTACACAAAACTTGTTTTTAAAATGAAAATTGTGTCCCCTCCATTTCTTATAAAATGTCACTACCACTCCACATTATTTACACCTCTACAACCACTTCTGATCAGAATATTTCTTCCAAATTCACTTACCAATATACCTCCCTTACTCCCTTGAAGCCTCCTATTTTGGATAAATACTACCATGTAAGGCCATCGGTGGGAACCAAAAGGAGTTACACAAAGAAGAGGTAAGATCCTTCCTTATGCTCATTTATTTATTCTATTTATCCACAAACTCTATTAATATTATTCCATTAATTAAAAATATAATCAGTATATAAAATATAATTATATGATTTTTTGATAATATTTATACCTAAAATTACACGCATAACCATCTAATGGGTAACAAACTCACAACACTTGTGTTTGATGAACTACCACCACACAAAATAAAGTTATTCATTTTTTCTGATACCACCTATCATAGATAAGAATTATGATGAAAAATATATTTATATATGATATATATTACATATATTTTTTATTTATACTTATATAATACTTATATAATACACATAGTTAGGATTTTCATCTTGTGTAAATGTGATAATTTCATTTTGGGAAGTGTTGAGTACTGGATCCTCAATGCAATGTGATTCGTTCAAAATCCAGAACGAATGTATCAAATATGGGTTTAGTATACATATATTATATATATTAATAAATAATGATACTATATATATATATATTTCATTTATTTTCTTTATTTCAATATGATAATTTAATGTAAATGGAGTTCATGCATACGTACGATCTTCCATCTCCATTAATGGTGTATTCTATTTGAAATTTATATATTTTGTATATTATAATAAATACATATATAGAGAAAATAAACTGATTTTTATTCAATTTTTTACTTTATATAATCCATGATAAAAGTATGAGGGAAAAACTATAATAAATTGAGACACATGTGAAAAACAAGGTCTATATTACGCAAAAGGTATACTTAACATGGAAGTGTAAATAATACAATAATATATATATATATATATGGTATTATATATAATAATATATTTACATGGTAAATTTTTAATAAAATTATATTTTTTGTACATGAGGTTAGAATGAGTGTGAAGAGATTCAAGAATAATGTAATGGGATTTATAGTTTCACTTTACTTTCAATGTTATTTATGCCTTATTCACCACTTGATTATTTTTGGGGTGTATATATTGCACAAAAATATATTATATAATTATGATAATAATATATATGGGTATTTAAATATCCATATTATGAAACATATTTCATGGGTTTCATGTTTCAAAAGTATCCAATTTAGTAAAGTAATTTTGTCTCAATTTTCCTTCTTTGAGACTCATGCCATGTTACATGCCTATAATTTTCTTATGAGGATTATATAATACATTTGCAAAGTTAAATAATTAACATCCTTATTTTAATGATATTTTTATCTTTCATTAATGTTAAAATTTCCATTTAATTTTGATTAAATGTTACAAAAGTGTCAATAGTTTATTGCTACAATCCCAACATTTATTGATATTGTTTACGGTTATGATTCCACTGATGAAATATTATGATCTATATCCCAATAAATATCATGAAATTTCTTAAAATATGGTTAATAATGATATATACAAGTAATGGTAACATGTTTGGACTCTTTGGTACTTAAAATAATTAATAAAATATTTTATGAAAATAAGTCATTATAAATTATTTCGGTCAAAAATTTGTGTTATTTCAAAAATGTTTTTCCTAAGAAAAAGTTTTCAATTTTTTTATATCATTATATGATTTTTTTTAAAAAATTCACTTGTATTACCTATTCACAAAATGGAATTAAAAGTAATATTCTTTTTATTTTCCTATCAATATAACTTTCTAAACATTTATGGTAAAATTTGATTGTTCGACATGTATAGACTTACCCGCTATCATGAACACCATTTCATTGATGATTTATTTTTATGTTTATAAGGATATTTTTTAAGAATATTTTTTTCATAATAATTTATAATTTTTTTTGTTTCAAAATTTTTTCAAAGAAAAAAGTTTTTCAAAGTTGTATTTTTTAAAAGTGTATTAAATTATTTTCCAAAAATCAGTTATATGTTTTAAAAAGGATAAATAAAATAAAAATACATTAATGATTTCAAATAATATTTTATATATTTTCAATTGATTTTTAATTAAATAGTTTTGATATAAATTTCAAGCATTTTTTATAAGTTTTAATGTTTTCTCAAAGACAATTTTTTAAAAACATATTTATGATTTATTTTTATGTTTACAAATTCTTTTAAAAGAAAACATTTCTCTAGAAAAATTCATGCATATCTTATAAATTTCCAAGGAAACGTTTTTCAAAATGTTTTTAGGATTCTATAATATATTTTAAATAAAAAATTATTTACATATTACTTTATAATATTTCATGTTTATTTTCAAATAAAATGGTTCTTAAAAGGTTTTATGTATTAAAAATCATTTTCAAGGAAGAGTTGATATTTTTCTCAAAGACGTGTTTTTTAAAGATATATCAAAATTATTTTCCATCTATGATAAAACCCATTGATGTTACAAATTACATTAGGTTTAAATGTTCTAATTGTTCTATTCATATTCATTATCTAAATGGTTTCTGTTTTTATGGCATGATTTTTATGACCCCTTTTTTGCTTCAATGAGTTTTATTCTTCTAAAACCCACTTCTTTGAATGTGATATTATTTGTTGAATTTTTTATAGAAGCAATATATTTTCCATTGGTAATGATATGATGAAATTTTTACAATAATAATTTTATTTCATACTTTATGATACGATGTTTATGAAACCCATCTCTTTTCTAGGTCATGGTATTATGAAATTTTTGTTGTCTTGTGGTACATGGATCTATGAATTTATTATGCGATGAGTGGGACCAATATCTACCTCCAATTAATTGGGTAATGATTTATATCTCATTATATAAAGATGGGATTAATATCGATGGGATTAATCCACTTTGGTAATATGGGGAAACCCGATCCACTATGGGAATTTGGTTAAACCCAATCCACAATGGGAATATGGGGATGCCAAATCTGAAATGGGATTATGGGGAAACATGATCCATTATATGGCAATGATTGTGACAAGGGATGGTGGTTTTTCCAACCAAGTAGGTATAGTCCTCATGAAGTACACTAATAAGTTATATAAATTTTTCTTGATTTATAGGTAATGATGTTGCATGGTTATGTGTTTACGACAATTCAATGTCTTACTCCTATGATATTATTTCGTGGATTAATCTATTGGTTAGATTATGAATTATGTTTATGAATTGAAAATCATTATCCCACAATTCATGTTTATGATATTTTATATGCATGGCATGATCTTATAATGCTAAAATCATATTCTCATACCCTTATTCACATGTTTATGCATAAATATCTTCCCCATTTTCCAATATTTATCATATGAGATGACTGATTTTTATGTTACCTTACCAATGATGTGAAGATAGATTTTATATATAATGAGTCTAAGATCGATTCTTATCTTGGAGAACCTACTGGGAGATATGTAGATCACTCTTGTACCAATGGTTATGATTCCATGTTTATAAAATAACAAAAATAATGCAGTATTTGAACGTTTGTTTGTGTAATGAATTAATTAATCCTAAAAAGGGATTTATTGTTTATATAAAATAATAATATGTTGTTATAGTTGGTATCAGAGAATTGGTTTTGTCAAACCTTAAAAATCTAGTATGAGAATACATTAGTGAGATCCATTGGGATATTTCTATGGTAATGTCTTGGGGTGTCTCTAATGATAATCCTAATGGTGAGTTACTTCTTAGAAAAATGTATTAGAATTTTAGGATAGAGTGACTTGTTTCCTAGAATTAAATCCATGTATGGATACTTATAGTGGATCTAGATCTAAAATAGGTTTACCTAGTTGAAACAACACTAACATGTTTTATCGAGCTTTATTAGAGCATATCCTAGTACATTAAAATATTTATGTCCACACACCAAATTTTACACTCCTATGGGATTTGATTTAGAAATTCACAAACTATTCACAAACCATAATGAATGATTTAAATTATGTTCTCTATGAATAATATAGGTTAAACCAATGGTTTCATAGAATAAAGAAGGTGTCATAATTTAAACATCTTATAAGTGGGTTTTCATGATTATGTCATTACTCACTATGATAATTGTTTCTTACTCATTGCTTTCTAGTTTTTGTCAATGGCAGGGACTGTAATGAACTGGGATAACATTATATGTGACATGAATTTTTCTGATGAGTAGTCCAAATTTATGGTCAATAGAGTGAAGGATGTTGTGATCATGCCCAGTTAGTTTTCATGGAACATTAATAAAAACATAAAACATAACCAAATCTTAGACTAAACAAGGAAGAGAGGGAAAGAGTTCTCTAAGATATTGGGTAATAGAGGCCGTGGAGGAAGAAATATTCAATTGCATTTTTGTCATGAATGTGGAAATAATAAATTATGTGAATGTATTACTACAATAATAAGATTTTTGGACTATGTAAAAGAAGGAAACAATGAATGAAATGTCAAAGAAAAAATGAAGGATTCGATTAAAAAAATTGATAAAACTATTAATCTCTCTATGAAGATACTCAGCAAGGTGGAATGACTAATGGTTATATTTCCAATGATTATAAGACTAAAACTAAAATTTGAATCAAAATAAGTATTATATAATAATATGAGGTAGCATTGATAATGTATTATGGATAAAGTGGAGTAAAATTTGTTTTCTGGTATTTGAGTCCAATAATTATTATCAGTGAAAAATATATGAATTGTTCTTTTTAGGTTTTTCTCTGTGTATTTATAAAAAATATGTTGAATGGTTTCGATGTACATGAAAAGTGATTTAATGGAATGGTGATATTCATGGGAGACAAACGAATAAGGAAAATATAACCCTTAATATGATCCTATTTTTAAAAAAATGATGTTTAGATAAAATACATGTTGGATACCAATAAGTGAATGAGATGATACATAATACACTGGAACTGATAATGATTTTTTTTCCTAAAGTTGTCTATGTTATCATGGATTAATTTTACAACTTCCTAGATTTATGTAATATGTCCATTAATCTTTGTAATAGGTATGATGCATGTTTTCAAAAACAATTTATGGTAATTCTGGTCATTACCATGTTTCAAGAGAATATAAGATGATGTTATTCACATATATAGAATGTGAAAACTAAGAGACACTTTATGATATATGGATGATCTATTATTATCTTATTTATTAACTATCATTTTAATTATTTATATTTTCATATTTCGGAAGGGTTATGAGGTTGACCATTTATGGAATGGTATCAGTTAAACATCAAATTAGAATTTATAGATTAGATTATTTTCTCACCATATGAAGATTTATACACATTTGATAACTTATGTAAACCAGTTCATTAGGCTAAGGATAGATATAATGGCATGTAATTCTATTTACAATCCTCATGATTTTTTAGTGCTTTAATAACAAAAAATTAACCTTCCTTTTTAGAGAGTGTAGAAGTAGAAATTGATTGAGGCATAACAAAGGCTTATTTTTTATTGAATCAATTAAGTATATATACTCATTTCAAATCATGGGAAATGATATTGAAATTAAAAATCATATCCTATTACATTCTTTTCCAATGAATCAAATGGACCCTTATATAATCATAGATTTATGGAAATGCGATCATTAACTTTATATTGAACTTGTTCTCTATCACACTAAATCCGAACATGGGGTTTACATTTATCTTCCACCTATATCTGTAGAATGTTAGGATTTTATTTTTGCATTGGGGGCGGGGTGAACATGTAATGGGGTATAAAATAGTGTAGTTTGAGTGCATAATCCCGAACATGGTTAATGTACCTCGAGGACATATATCCAAAACTAGAAAATATGATACCCATGGTATCTAGAATAACCCATGATTCTAATAAATCAACAACATTGTTACCATCTCTCCTTGTATTTGTGTGCTCAATGTCACTATTGAGAAACTCCATTCACTTATGAACAACATATGTGATGGACCAGTGGGACACCCCATAACATTTCCACGAGTAATAATAATATTATGGTAAATTTTATGCTATCCAAATAAAACTTGAAACTAAACACTAGTCACTTTATTTAATTAAAAACAAAATTGTTTACGTTACAACAAGATCAAATGAAATAACAGTACCCAAAAATGCCTATTATGAAACCTATTATAATTACACAGAGACCACCAAATATAACAAAAAACCATAGAAAATACTAGGGTTCCATTAGATCCATCATAATGAACATCAGTATGGCTATAGCCACAACAATTGCACTGAGCATCAGAGGAATGATGTGCACCATCATCACCAAATTATTTTGAATATAAAACACCCAAATTCATGATTTTATAATAACCCATTGAAATCATACCATTGCCTTCTTTAGGTGTCCATTAGAGATTCACATGAATGTTATACTTCATTTAGGGGGATTGAAGATTAAAATAAATTGACCATGGGTAAATTGTTAAACTAAAATAATGTAAGTAAAAGTTTAACATATATTATAGGAATGTTCATAAAACCTATATAACTAAATTAAGAATTTTAATTATTTTGATATGTTTCACATATCTTATGTTTTATCTTTAGCATCATGGTTTTAAATATAAAAGTGTATTTTATTAAACTTATTATGATTTCAAAACAAATGAATGTATTTCAAATACATTTCAAATGTGGAAAATGTTTTAAATATCCTATGGTTATAATGATATTTTAAAGATGTTTTAAATTAATGGTAATTAATTTATAAAGTAATTTTTTGTTTAGTAATTATAAATAATATTCTTCTTAAACATAATAAATAATGTTCTTATTAAGAATTTAAAGCATCTTTAATACTCTGGGTGTTTGTGAAAAATGTTAAATTAATAAGGGATCTTGTTTTGGAAAAATATGATCCTTGTTTATAACATTATTTATTATAAAAATAACATTTTCTTTTCCAAAAACTGGGTAAGTACCCCACCAAGCCATTGGGAACCTTTTAGGAAGCCACTCAAGGCCTTGGTGGGTATCTCACCCACAACACCTAGAAAATGGCCCAAGGTGGTGCGTATGCAGGGTGTGTTCTAGGTCGCACACACATGGGGCATAGTAATCCCTATGTGTACACGGGCGTGCATTTGAAAGGGAACCAGAGAAAGCCACCATGCGGGGTATCACAGCAGTAGGGGTGGGCATAGAGCGTGCCCACAGAACCCAGTACAGGGCAGTACCAGGTTGGGGGGAAGGAGTAATCTGAGCATTGGCCGGGAGCCCCATGCTTATAATGAAGCCGCAAAACCTGCTACATTTCGACGTGGGATGGATGTTTTTAGAAAAATAATTTTGTATGTACTATCAGATCAGGCCACACATGATCTGATCCATCCGATCAGTCAGTCCATTGATCCCTAGAAGCCATGGAGTCCCCTCTGTGTTTTTATTAGCTGGATGATCCAAACCACTGTAGATATCAACCATTCATATTTTATAAAACATGAGGATGCACCCAATATTTTAGATCAGGGTGTGATTAAATCCAAACCATCCATTGTATTCCTAGTTTACCATCCTCATCATCTTCTTCCTCCCTCGTGCAATGTTCCAGTCATGTTCAGCTTCCAATTTTGCTATTTTTTCTCCACCCGTGACACCGGGTGGTCCCTTATTTCCCTCTTTTTCCACAAGACTAGACACCTTGGATTTTATTTTAAATTGAGGTGCCTTGGTTTTCCATTCTAGTTTCTTTAAAATATATTATATATATATATATATTATTTATACAATTCTTTTCCACCCAAACCCTACGGGTGTTCATCTTCTCTAACGCCTCATTCTAGCTTCCTCAGACCTCTCCTCCTCCTTGAAAACATATAAGGGTCCTAAGTTGCCTTTCCTTGTTTATGTTTTTTATATAAATATATATATACATATATAAGTATATACATATATATGTATATATATATATACGGTTGAGTATATGATCTACTGGTTCCTCATAAGATAATGAATTCTTGAACTTAAATATATTCTTAATCCTTTACCAAAAAAGGGTTTAAGTTTTTATGTGTTTGATATATATATATATATATATATATATTTATATATCGATTAAAAATAATCACATATATATATATATATATATATATATATTTGTCTGTTTGTGTGTGTGTGTATAGTTCATAACCAATCCTTTTATATCTTATGGCACGATTATAAATAAATAATCCCCTTGTTTAGCTAATGATCCTCATATGTTCAAAACATATGAGAATCATTAAATGTTTGGTGTAAGACCCTTATATACACAATGTATATTCAGTTATACATATTTATAAATACATGCATATATAATCTTGGATCTTAAATCTAGTTTATATCATCTAAATATTTTTTAGAATGAATGGTAATGTATCATATGAAAATATGAATGGTTTTTATTTAAAAATACAATTCGTTGTATACGCCCTTGTTTATAAATGGATTTACACAACACTAAACCCTTGATAATTTTGGATTTTCCAAAATTAATAATTTTGATGCATTTAGTAATTATGTATAATTAATGAGTATATTATTTGGGGTTTTTTACTCATAAAAACATATTTATTATTTAATTATTTTCATAAATATTAAATGGTATTAGTTAGGGTTGATTTTAATGTTTTCCATTTTTAGCATTATGTGAATGTAATTGGGAGTGACCTTGTGATATGTTATACATAAGAATACATTTAATAAAAGTTTTGACATTTATGTATTTTATTCCCCAATTAATATATTTTTTCTCCTTTAAATTAGTAATGCATCCAATCCATAATTAATTTATAATATGTAATTTATTAGTAAGATTTTAGAATTTAGTGTTATTATTTGATGTGAAAAAAACTATATTTATTTTTGTGCATTAGTTTTCATCACATATTCTATAATCTACCTATCAAACATTTCATTTATTACAAAAGCCATGCAGTTGTCAATATTATTATTAACACTTATAAACATGACTAAAATTTTATATGTAAATTCTAAAGAATTTAATCAAACACAAATGACATTTTATTCAATTAAGAACAAAATTATTCAATGTTGAATGGGACAATTTGAATTATATGAAATCAGAAATTAAATGTTAAAAGTGGTATGGGAAAATTTGAACATATGACCTTATATGGCATATAAGGAATATATTGGACATAGAATGTATCAGGTGGGGCCTGCTATCGCCACTCGGTGCATCAGTAGGTCTTAGAAGGCAAACTAAAGTCTTGGAACAAGGCATTTAAAATGATTATTTTTGGTCTTGGCATGAGGCCTTGAAGGTATGGTTAGGTTGTCCTGCATTATGCATTCCCTCATTATGTTTATGATAATTAATAAACCAATTGGATATTCGAATAGTAGAATATTCATGGGTAAGAACTTGTACTTAAGAGTAACAGAAGATGTAAATTCATAAGGCATAATGTTTATTCAGAACTCATAAATTATATATCTAGTTTCTGTTTAATAGTTTGTAAGGGAAGAAATTGAAGTTAGTATTTTATGCTCAAATATGATCATGTATCACTCTCAGTTGTAAATTTGGTACTTACTCTTTTTCATGAAAAAATTATTAAAGTTATAATGACTCATACAATATATGATACACACCCTATATTTGTTATGAGCATGAATATGTTTGGAATATTTTTCATTGTAACATTTTTAGTATTCGTTGAAATTTTCACTTATAATTTTTGGTAGAAGTGTTATGACATGATTCATGTGTCTCATCTTTCCATCAAATTTTTTTATGGATAATTTTAATAAAATGTTTTCAAGAGATTTTAATTTAAATATTATTTTATTTTATAACCCCTTACTGAGCATTTGTATGCTCACCCTAAGTTTAACTTTAAATTTATAGTTTTAGTGGATTTGAGTTACACTATTTAGTGGCAGCTTTGTGGAGTTTCATTCTTTTCCAGTTTTAAAAGAATTGTAATAATTGTATCTGTTTTTCTAGGACCTAAAACAAAATGATCCTCTATTGTAGAACATCATGGGTGTTTTCATCCTTTATTTTTATAAAAAAAATTACAGACATTGTTTTATTTGAAACCGCTCTAGATCTGGGATAGTTTGGGGTCATGGTGTGATAGTTGGTATCAAAGGATTTGTTTAGACAACACTAGAAAAATAGATCAACACTAAAATCTTGTTTATGTCTCTCTAAGTAGAAGTATTCTTAATATTTTCAGATGGTATACGAATTGAGCCTTCTGTCTCTCCCAATGAAAATATTGGAAACTATAGTGGCCAAGTCATATTCAGAGGGTTATGATACTTTTGAAAACCTTAAGTTGCCTTCTAAACACCTTTATCATATATCCAATTCTCCTCATTCTCTTAAACATCATCGAGGGTCTGGATTTTATTACTCTATGAGGATGCATGCCCAAAATACCTTTTATGCACATAAGGGAAGGTATTATGAAGGACAATTCAGACACTTCACCATGGACAACAATTTCCAATCACTAATGAATTTCTAGGAAGCTGTACAAGCTGGTGACCTCCGAGAAGAATACCTTTGTTAGATCATAACCCATGGTCTTCATGGTCAGGTCATAGACATCGAAATTATCTAGGATGTGTCTACTCATTTTCCTTATAGACATCAAGTTCAAGCATATTTTTCCCTACTCCATAACCATCATGCTTTACTTTGTTAGAACATTAGATGTTGACATCCGACAGATCTGGACATCCCATTCTACATTTGGACCCAGCTGATTGAAGAGTTTTGAACCACTTTGGGAATTCCTTTGACAAGGAATTGGGAAAATCGCCAACACCGAGTAATCAGGTGAAGTGTCATCTTAGAGGACATCATGAAATCTATACTATTATTGTGTTAGAGAGAGAGTACTTGTGTAACACCTTGGGTTTATAAACTTTGTACAAGTGAATAATGTTATATGTTTTGATACCTTAACATTATTTATCAATAAAGTCTTTATTTTAATATGGTTATGCCATGCAGAATAAAACATATATCTTGAAATTTTCAAATATAAGACATGATTTCACCAACCCATATCCTATAAATTTTTACAAAATATTTTTATTTTATAATTGTCAAGAATTTCTTGAAAGAATTTAAACCATATAAAAACATACATTTTTCATGAAAACAACTCCATAAAGTGTTGAACTGGCCAGACATCCCCCATCTCTACCAACGAGAAAATTTTGTCTATTATCGTATCGAAAATGAAAAATTTTTAGAATATAGGCAGAGGAAAGTATCATGAAGGCCTTTTTATATGTTTTATTTTGGCTGATTACTACCGAGTTGTAGGTAATATTCTACAAGCTTATTTGGAGGGTGACCATTGATCATCCTACATGTTCTAAGTCACATGTTTTAGTGTGTATGGGGAACTCAACAACATCAATATAGTCAAGCACGATGTGGTATGATGGATTTATATAGATATAGTCCTCTCTCAAATCTCCGACATCCACAACTCTCATGCCTTTCTATAGAAGGATGAGTGATTTATGCACATGTTTGATCCTAGATGTTCATAGTGTATCTGGACTAAGGAAATCAGGGCGCTGAATACTACACTAGGAATCCATCTATGGTCGTTAGCAGCCTACCCTTAGTGTTGGTCTTAGTGAAGGGCTGTTAGAAGTGATGTGTGTCTATTTTTTCCAGTGGTTTGTGTACAAGTATATTTTAATTTCAAGCACACAATTAGTTGAAGGGATGGATAATGTGACCCCCAATATTTTTCCCTTGTAATAATAATATTATTGTTAATTTTAATTCTATCCAAAAAAACATGAAAACTAAACACAAATAATTTTATTTAATAAAACATCGATGTGTTTACATTAAAAAATTCCAAAGGAAACAAAACTACATAAAAAACTCTTACGGGACTTATTAGAATTATAGGGAGAGCACCCGATACAACAAAGAACTCAAGAAAATTGTAGGGGTCCTTCGAATCCATCATAATGAAAATTAGTATAGCCAGAGCCATTGAAACTGCACTAAGAATCAAAGGATTGATGTGAACCATATTGTACAAATATTTTTAAACATGGAACACACAAATTCATGATTTTATAATACCCTAAATCAATCCACCCATTTCCTTCTTTAGGTGACTTTTGGAGATTCATATGACTGTTATTTTCTTTTTAGAGCAATTGATGATTAAAATAAAGTTATCATTGGTATCTTGTTAAACTAAAATAATGTAAGTAAAAATTTAATATATATTATAGGAATTTTCATAAACCCTAAATAACTAAATTATGAATTTTAATTATTTTGATATGTTTCACATATCATATGTTTTATCATTAACATCATGGTTTTATATATAAATGTGTATTTTACAAAACATAGCATGATTTAAAAACATAGGCATATATTTCAAATACTTTTCAAATGTTACAAATGTGTTAAATATCCTATGGTTATAATGATATTATAAAGATGTTTTAAATTAATGGTACATGGTTTATAAATAAATTCGTTGTATAGTAATTATAAATATTCTTTTTCTTAATCATAATAAATAATTTTCTTATTAAATATTTTAAGAATCTTGAACATTGTTTGTATTTGTGAAAAAATGTTAAATTAAGAAGGGATAATTTTTTGGGAAAATATGTTCTTTTTGATAACCTTATCTATAATAAAAAAACATTTAATTTTCCAAAAATTGGTGAGTACCCCACCAATCCATGGTCCACCTTTTAGGTAGCCTCTCAAGGCCTTAGTGGGCATCTCACCCACAACCCATGGAAAATGGTCCAGGGTGGTGTACACGCATGGTTCATGATAAGTCACATGAAATATAAGGACCCGACCATAAACATTACTTATTATTCAATTAAATGAATAATTCACATAGAGGATCTTTTTAGGTTTAGAGTTTTAGAGAATTAGGACATAACTATTACATCTCAAAATATTACAAAGTAGACACTTCTACTATGTTTACATAAAATAAAAACTCTTAAAAATAAACTTGTCTAGTTCCATGTTTTAGATAGCATGACGTTTCCTTGTTCCCATCCTTGACCCTATTCCACATTAAGTCATATGAAAAACATTTCAAAAAAAGAACTTGGGGTGAGAATAAAGAGCTCAGTAAGGGATACACAAAGAAGGAAAAGTGTTAGATTTTCAAAACAACAAGTAAACCATGAGTACTTTACCAAAGTAATACTTTTCACCTTTATGAATTAGTTAAAACTCTTCACTGAATAAATGACCATTACATACCATTTTCTAACCAAAAGATTACATAAAAACCCATATAAAGAACACATAACATATAAATGTAACTTGGGACATAAATATACTTATGTGGAATAACTCTACAGTCGACTTCCACACATATCACTTAATGGAATAGCCATACGACCGACTTCCATACCCAATGCATTGGAGGTTATAACGTAACTACCCGTCCTGAAATTCACGGCACCACCCATCATATGGTTTATCAAGTAACCACCTGTAAAATGTCCAAGTACCATCGTTACAAATAAAATACTGAAAATATAAACATTTCAATAACAACTTTTCATTTGCAATCACAATAAGTAATTCTAAGATATTGAATTAATCAATCCATTTTCAAAAATCATTTAAAAGAGAGTTTTGAATCAAAGTGTCCCATACCACATTGAAGATTTTAATGGAATTATAATTTTAAAACATTAATGTCCATATAAATAAATACTGAAAACGATTTTGAAAACATGGACATTAAAGATAAAGATTTAGTTTAATGAATCTTTAAAACATTTAAAACGATATTTTTGTTAAAGAGTTTTAAAAAAATGAGAGACTCTTGAATACCAATAATTGTGGAATAACATTTAATATGAAAATTATAATATCATGAGAATAAAGAGAATCATGATATAATATGCCAAAGGACATTATACACACCATATAAGAGTGAATTGGTGCATAACAACTATGAAGTCTCAATGGAAATGTAAATTGAGATAAAATACATTATAAAGATGGTATCCTTAAATTAAGGATAAATATATCACATAATTATATGTGAGAAATATAAATACACCCAATATAATTGGATATTAAGTGTGAAACAATCATAGTTCATTAACACATAATCTTGGAAAAACAAAACCGATGACATAGATATTTAACTCAATGAAATGAGATTGGGTTATGATTCCCCATACAAGTTCGTAAGAATTTATAAATGAGATGATTATGTGTAGAAATATTATATCCACACAAAGGATTGTGGAAATTAAAACATAGATATTCCACACATAATCTTGGCATAATAAAATCAAGAAGTATAGGTTTAACCCAAAGAATTGAAAGTGGGTTAAGAAGTTCCCTTATAGAAATCTGACAGCCTAACGACGTCACAATAAAATTCAGAAAATGAGTTGATGAGAGAGAAAATGGTATCTCATAACTTAGAATTAAAATTTACATAAATAAGGATATATAAGAACATATCCCAACATAATTGTATGTGAATTAAAAGACATAACTAAAGAAGTCTTTTAAAAAGAGGAGGGTGAAATGTTCCCTTACCGAGTTGGGTAACTTTTGAAACGTACACCCCATGGAAGAAGGGTCATACAATGAAGATGTAAATACACATAAATAAATTTATACTACACAAAGTTTATAATAATGGGCAGTACATACACCACTCAAAGGAAATAGTGGTAAACATAGCATAAATTTCACGGGAATAAAAGTGAGATGAAAAATCCCTTACGAAAACTCGGCAGCCTAACGTCGCCACTTAAACATCCAAAAATGGATTTATGATATAAAATAGGGTCTCTCATAATATGAACATAAAAATTAAAGTATGAGGAATATAAAATAACACCCCCAAACATAAAAAATATGATCTTAAAATAAATGACATAAAAGAGAGTACTTAAAAATAAAGAGAGAGGTTGGATCCCTTACCTCGGGTCCGACTTGACTCGATCGTTCTTTAACGTCCTAAATAGTAAACTTGAGTTAATGTATAATTTCTTAAGAACCTTTTTAAAGTTAATTATTACTTTTATATCACTTATTACCATGTAATAAATATTATGTAATCATTTAAGTTTATAATGTTTGTTTTGTCGATATTTGGTTCTTAAGTCGAAAGTGGACTTCTTACAATTACATGTTGTTCGTGTGGTCAAAGGTTCATTATATCCAGAATGATATTCATGATTTGGATATCATATATATCATATATATCCAGAATATACATGTATTTATAATATTACAAAATCATTTAGAGGTAAGAAATGAAATGCACCGTTCAGGGAGAGGGTAAGTCGTACGTACGCATGAATGTTACTTTCATTTCTATGTCATATTAATGGAATTAAAAATAAATGAGAGATATGTATATTTTAATTCCAGAATTATATTAATCATTTATATTTAACATACATCATATATATTCTTTATATATATATTTACTTATAATAGTACATTACATTTGGGAATAAGAAATGAAATGCACCGTTCATGGAGATGGTTAGTCGTACGTATGCATGAATGCTACTTTCATTTATATCTCATACTTTAATGGAAATATAATAATAATGATATAAAATTATATAATAATTCCAGTATAAAATCATATATAATAACTTTAAATCCATCCTTTATACGTACCACATATGGCATTAACGAATCAGATCACTTTGAGGGGGCGGTAGTCCGCACTTCCTAAAATGAAATTATTTTGTTTACCCACAATGGAAACCATTAAGGTATGCCAAAAATTAAAAATACAAAAGCTTAAGTAAAAAATAAACATATTATATATCATATATAAATATAGTGGCATCTTAATGGCCTCCTTTTAAGGTGTTATATGAGTGTTGAACAATCATAGTTTCGTGAGGCAGAAATTCGCCATCCACAGAAACTGTATGTTCTTTAACAATTATATGAAGGTGTGTGTATTTTTTTCTAGAATAATTATTATAAAAACATCCTAGAATATTTAGTATACTGGAGTTGTTACAAAATAATGGAATAAAAAGTGTTTAGGGGGTTGGAGAAGCAAAATAAAACAAAAGAACACAAGAGAAGACACTACCTTTAAATCAGGTAACTCTCTTTGGTTTGAGCTCAAAGGCTTCCTTGGGAAGACTTCTGACCAAATTGAGGCTTCAAAGAGTAAGAAAGCTATGTAAAGAGAAAAAATGGTCAGGGGTTGGTCGAGAAAAAGGCTTGAGAGGTGTGGGTAAGGAGGTAGATGTGGGGGCCTTTTATAAGAGGAGAGGAGGGGAACTTTTGGAATGTTATAAAAGGTTACTTTATTATAAAATGAGTTTCGGTTTTTAAAGGTCCCACAAGGATATATTTCGATTCTAAGGTGATAAGGTTTCTAAATCCACCCATAAAATAGGTTTTTGACATGTTTAGGTCTTAGATTTTACATTATCTTTTTATTTTATTTAAATCGTTAAATAATGAGGTAATCGTTGTATCATCATGATGTCATAAATAATTTAATTTATTTAATGTCTAAAAATTATAAAAAAATGATGTTTTAAATCTATTTAGCTTTCCAATGACTATTTATAGTCAAAAATCTGACTTGTATAACCCCATGTAAAAATTATTTTAGTAAAACAACTCATGTTTGTGACATTTTTATTTTAACTTTAAATAAAAAGTTATTTATGACATTTTCCTACCAAAGTGGCTCCATGGGGTCCCCAAGTTTACCCATGGCTTTTCTTGGTCATCCATGACACATCCAATAAGGGTATGACATGTGTCTAGGTATTTTCAATTTTTTATAATATCATTTTTGCCATAAATTGCACTAATTACCTCTAATCGCGATTAAAAACATAAATGTTACTATTCACCAAAAAATTATATGAATCCCATTGAACCACATTTTACTTCTTAATTAAAACCATGTATGTCAGATTTTTGAAATTCAAAAAACAAAGGTGGTAACATTTAATTTAAACAAGAAATCAGTTTTTAAGTACCACTTAGTGGTTTCACTATTCATAAAAAATTGCTATTTTTTTAGAAAAATACAAAAAAATCACCATAAGCTATATTTGATATTCCGAATTCAAAAATGATTTCTATTTTACAGAATTCGAAACATTTATGCTGAAAAAAAATAATTTAATAATTAATTCCCACTGTCAGAGCAAATTGCGTGTTTTTATGAAACAATAAGTATCAAAAGGTTGACACTAGTTTAAGTCCAATTTCAAAGTGAAATTAATTCCAATGACCACTATTGGATTAAATGGCAAAAATATATTCTAACTTCACATTAAAACTAATTAAAATGATTATATAATCATATAAAAAATTATATTAAAAAGTGTTTTTGAATTAAAATACAACATTTTCACTATTCATTAAAAAATGAACTTTATCGGAAAAATACAAAAAATTTACACAAAGTAAAATTTGATGTCCTAATTATAAAGAGGAGTTTTATTTTGTCCAATATAATGTATAAGAGTGAACAAAACTATATTTAAATAGGGTTCTCCATCAAAAGGCGATAGTTCGACCTTTTAGTGAAAATTAGCGTATATATGCCTAAAATTGTATTCTTTTCTTATTTAAAGCCTTTATCTTTTATTTGATAAATATAAAGACATTTAAAAAACATATATAATCATATTTTAGTTATTTATATTCATTCCCGCCAATACAATGGCTACGTGCTAACTACTATTTAAAAAAATATTATTTTATTATTAGAGTGCAACGTTAGATTTCAAAGGAAATCGTTGTCGCGTATTGGGTATGCCATAGAGCATAGCGTTCCCTTTGAAGTAATATTAATATTTTATTCACAAATATGGATAAGTATAAAAATGTCATATTCTTTATTTACCTGGGATGTTACATCCTTACCACCTTTTTGGAATTGCGTCCCCACAATTTTAAAATTGGTCTCGAAAACATCCTTGAAAGTCCCACATCAGAAAAAGAGTAAATTAAACTATCCCTTTAAAAGAAAGAAAGCGAAGTACAAAGGTCACCCAAGTTAACCCATACTATGATTCCATGTATGAAAACATGGATATGGATTAAAAACACAAAGGGTCATTTTCTGAGGGAAATTGATAGTAAACATGTCTAGGAGAAAGTTAACAATAAGAAAATCACAAACTTGTGATGGGTTAAACGGTATTCGATTCCCCAGTAGGAAAAGATAACTTAAAACATTTTTTATGTTACAATTCATTGAGGAATTTATTTTTGAGCTTAACTAAAACATAATGAAACATACATACTTGCCATGTTGACTTTCAACTTTTACTTGATTTATTACACGAACTCATATTTTCTCCAAAAGATGAGTATTTAGGATGACTTGTTTTCATTAAGAGAGCTATAATAAACTCATTGAGAATCACATAATCCAAAAAATAGAACTGTATATTTCCCATGTCTTTAGACAAAAACTAAAACCATAATTTTTAGTATGAGATCCGATAATCTACAAAAGTATAATCCTTTATACAAAGAAAATCTATTCTTAATCTCCAAAATTGGTCCAAAAAAACCCAATGTTCAACGAAGACCATTTGATAAAAAAATTTCAATAAAATTCTTCCAAGTAAACCAAATTAAGATTAAAATCCAATTATATGAAGGATTTAATCCCATATTCTTCCAAGTTAAATCAAAACATTTATCTCCAAACAACATCTGTCGCTCTTAATGTCTCATATTGAAAAGTAATTAAACTAGTCACATATCCTTCATGATAGGTTAATAAATTTACATAGATTTCCCAAAATCAACTTACTCTAAATTCATAAAATCATCTAACTAAAAAGAATTAGTCAAACTAACCAGGGACTTCACGTAGTCTAGTGGTAGGCGATAAATACCCATTGCACTTGGGTTGTGGGTTCGATTCCCGCAGCTTTGTCTGACGCGACGGGTTGTCAGGCGGTCTGCGTGTTGTCCTTTTTCCAAAAATACATAATTCTTAAAACATTCCCCAAAACGAGATAAAATCTTTAAAAATAATCATAACATATTTTATCATCAAGATTATCTCATGCCTTTCATTTTTCATCATATCATAGAGTAACCCATAATTACCTAAAAAGTAAGGATCATATAAACACTAATGGTTACCTTAATTATTAACTGAACATCCACATCAATTGGTCATCTCGTACATGATGCATTATAGAACATACCATGGTTCAGGTGGTTGATCATGAATCTTTGATAGTCGGTTTAGAACAAGCACGAGTTTCCTCATTGAATCCCCCATTTCATCCAGTCTTTTAATCAGAGAACCACAACAGTTTCCTTCAAAACTATTGTCACTTGGGTGCCAGGTAGATCCTTTAATTCACTAAAAATAGAAATGTCAGTGTGAGTATATCAACAAAACTATCATGTACTAATGAGGAAGATAAGAACTAAGATATACATACTCATTCACTTTATCTAAAACTAGGTCTCTTTCTGAAATCCTAACCATTATGGTAATGTCACTTATTCTTAGAGAATACCCTATCCTCTAAAGTTATCTGAACCTACCTCTGATACCAACTATAAGGCATCGACCATAAACATTACTTTTATTGAATTAAATGAATAATTCACATAGAGGATCTTTTCAGGTTTAGAGTTTTAGAGAATTAGGACATAACTATTACATATCAAAAGATTACAAAGTAGACACTTCTATTAAGTTTACATAAAATAAAAACTCTTAAAAAGAAACTTGTCTAGTTCCATGTTTTAGATAGCATGACGTTTCCTTGTTCCCATCCTTGAACTTATACCACATTAAGTCCTATGAAAAACATTTTAAAAAAATAACTTGGGTGAGAATAAAGAGCTCAGTAAGGGATATACAAAGAAGGAAAATTGTTAGATTTTCAAAACAACAAGTAAACCATGAGTACTTTACCAAAGTAATACTTTTCACCTTTTTGAAGTAGTTAAAACTATTCACTGAATAAAAGACCATTACTTACCCTTTTGTAACCAAAATATTACCATAAAACCCATATAAATAACACATAACATATAAAGGTAACTTGGGACATAATCATACTTAAGTGGAATAACCCTACAGTCGACTTCCACACATATCACTTAATGGAATAGCCATACGGCCGACTTCCATACCCAATGCATTAGAGGTTATAACGTAACCACATGTCCTGGTATTCACGGCACCAAACGTCATATGGTATATCACGTAACCACCCGTAAAATGTCCAAGTACCATCATTACACATAAAATATTGAAAATATAAACATTTCAATAACAACATTTCATTTGAAATCACAATAAGTAATTCCAAGATATTGAATTAATCAATCCATTTTCAAAAATCATTTAAAAGAGATTTTTGAATCAAAGTGTCTCATATCACTTTGAAGATATTAATGGAATTATAATTTTAAAACATTAATGTCCATATAAATAAATACTGAAAACCATTTTGAAAACATGGACATTAATGATAAAGATTTAGTATAATGAATCTTTAAAACATTTAAAACGATATTTTTGTTAAAGAGTTGTTAACAAAATGATAGAAATTTGAATAAAAATAATTGCGGAATAAAATTTAATCCGAAATTTATAATATCTTGAGAAAAAAGGGATTCATGATATAATATGCCAAAGGACAGTATACACACCATATAAGAGTGAATTGGTTCATAACAACAATGAAGTCTCAATGGAAATGTTAATTGAGATAAAATACATTATAAAGATGGTATCCTTAAATTAAAGATAAATATATCACATAATTATGTGTGAGAAATATAAATTCACCCAATATATGTGGATATTATGTGTGAAACAATCAGAGGTCATTCACACATAAACTTGAAAAAAAAACCGATGACATACATATTTAACTCAATGAAATGAGATTGAGTTATGATTCCCCATACAAGTTTGTAAGAATTTATTAATGAGATGATTTTGTGTAGAAATAGTATATCCACCCAATGGTTTATGGAAATTACAACATAGATATTCCACACATAATCTTGGCATAATAAAATCAAGAAGTATATGTTTAACCCAAAGAATTTAAATTGGGTTAAGAAGTTCCCTTTCCGAAATCCAACAGCCTAACGTCATCACTTAAAAATTCAGAAACTGTGTTGATTAGAGAGAAAATGTTATCTCATCACTTGGAAATAAAATTTACATAAATAAGGATATATAAGAACATATCCCAACAAAATATTATGTGAATTAAAAGACATAACTAAAGAAGTCTTTTAAAAATAGGAGTGTGAAAGGTCCCCTTACTGAGTTGGGTAACTTTCGAAACGTACACCCCATGGAAGAAGGGTCATACAATGAAGATGTAAATACCCATAAATGAAATTATACTACAAAAAGTGTATAATAATTGGCAGTGCATACACCACTCAAAGGAAATAGTGGCAAACATAGCATAAATGTCACGAGAATAAAAGTGAGATGAAAAATCCCTTACAAAAACTCGGCAGCCTAACAGCGCCAATTAAACATCCAAAAATGGATTTATGAGATCAAATATGGTCTCTAATAATATTAACATAAAAATTCAAGTATGTGGAATATAAAATAAAATCCCCAAACAAAAGAAAGATGATCTTAAAAGAAATGACATAAAAGAGAGTACTTAAAAAGAAAGAGAGAGGTTGGATCCCTTACATCGGGTCCGACTTTAATTGATCGTTCTTTAACATCCTTAATAATAAACATGAGTTAATTTATACTTGCTTAAGAAACATTTTCAACTTCATTATTACTTTAATATCACTTATTACCATGTTATAAACAATATGTAATCATTTAAGTTAATAATGTTTGTTTTGTCGATATTTGGTTCTTAAGTCGAAAGTGGACTTCTTACAATTCCATGTTGTTCGTGGGGTCAAAGGTTCATTATATCCAGAATGATATTGATGATTTGGATATCATATATATCATATCAATACAGAATATACATGTATTTATAATATTACATAATCATTTAGAGGTAAAAAATGAAATGCACCGTTCATGGAGACGGTAAGTTGTACGTACACATGAACGCTACTTTCATTTCTATGTCATATTAATGGAATTAAAACTATATGAGAGATATGTATAATTCAATTCCAGAATTATATTAATAATTTATATGTATCATACATCATATATATCCATTATATATATATGTACTTATAATAGTACGTTACATTTGGGGATAACAATTGAAATGCACCGTTCATGGAGATGGTAAGCTGTACGTACTCATGAACGCTACTTTCATTTCTATCTCATACTTTAATGGAAAGAAAATAATAATGATATAAAATTATATTATAATTCCAGTATAACATCATATATAATAACTTTAAATCCATCCTTTATATGTCCACATTTGAAATTAAGAAATCAAATCACTTTGAGGGGGCGGTAGTCCGCACTTCCTAAAATGAAATTATCGTGTTCACCGATAATGGAAACCATAAAGGTATGACAGAAATGAAAAATAAATAACATTTAGTAAAACATAAACATATTATATATATTATATAAATATAGTGACATCTTAATGGCCACCTTTGAAGGTGTTATTTGAGTGTTGAACAATCATCGTTTCGTGAGGCAGAAATTCGCCATCCATAGAAACAGTATGTTATTTAACCATTAGATGAAGGTGTGTGTATGTGTAGCTCGAATAATTATTATAAAAACATCCTTTTATATTGATGATACTTTAGTTGTTAAAAAGTAATGGAATAAAAAGTGTTTAGGTGGTTGGAGAAGAAATATAAAACAAAAGAACACAAGAGAAAACACTACCATTAAATCGGGTAACTCTCTTTGGTTTAAGATCAAATGTTTCCTTGGGAAGACTTCTGACCAATGTGAGGCTTCAAGGAGTAATAGAGAGATGTTTAGAGACAAAATGGGCAGGGGTTGGCTGAGAAAAATGCTTGAGAGGTGTGGGTAAGGAGGTAGAGGTGGGTACCTTTTATAAGAGGAGTGCAGGGACACTTTTGAAAAGTTATAAAAGGTTACATTATTATAAAATGAGTTTCGTTTTTTAAAGGTCCCAGAAGGATATATTTCGATACTAAGGTGATAAGGTTTCTAAATCCACCCATACAATATATTTTTGACAAGTGGAGGTCTTAGATTTTACATTATCTTTTTATTTTATTTAAATTGTTAAATAATGAGGTAATCACGGCATCATCATGATGTCATAACTAATTTGATTTATTTAATTTTTAAAAATTATAAAACAAATACTATGATGTAGGAAATTATTTTAGATTTAAAATTAATATTTATAGTAAAAAATATGACCTGTATAACCCCATCTAAAAAATGTTTTAGTAAAACTACTCATGTTTGTGACATTTTTATTTTAACATTAAATAAAAAGTTATTTATGACATTTTCCTACCAAAGTGGCTCCATGGGGTCCCAAAGTTGACCCAGGGCTTTTCATGGTCGGACATGACATATCCAATAAGGGTAGGACATGTTTATAGGTATTTCCAATTTATTATAATATCATTTTTCCTTAAATTGCACTAATTACCTCTAATTGTGATTAAAAACTTAAAAGTTACTATTCAACAAAAAATTATTTTAATCCCATTAAACTACATTTTACATCATAATGACAACCATTTATTTTGGATTTTTTAAGTACAAAACACAAAGGTGGTAACATTTCATTTAAACAAAAAATCAGTTTTTTCAGTACCATTTAGTGGTTTCACTATTCATCAAAAATTGAAGTTTTTCAGAAAAATACAAAAAAATCACCCTAAGCTATATTTGATATTCCAAATTCAAAAATGATGTCTATTTTACAAAATTAAAAACATATAAGTTGAATTAATTACTTTAATAATTAATTCCCGATGTCAGAGCAAATAGCGTGTTTTTGTGAAACAATAATTATCAAAAGATTGACACTAGTTTAAGTCCAATTTCAAAGTGAAATTAATTACAATGACCACTATTGGATTAAATGGTAAAAATATATTATAATTTAATTTTAAAACCAATTCAAAAGATAATCTAATCATATAAAAAAATTAGATTAAAAAGTGGTTTTGAATTAAAATACAACATTTTTCACTATTAATTAAAAAATGAACTTTATCAAAAAAATACCAAAGATTTACACAAAGTAAACTTTGATGTCCCGATTCTAAAGAAGAGTTTTATTTGGTCCAATAGAATTTATATGAGTGACCAAAACTATATTTAATGAGGGTTCACCATCAAAATGTGATAGTTCGACCTTTTAGTGAAAATTACAGTATATATGCCTAAAATTGAATTCTTTTCTTATTTTAATACTTTATCTTTTATTGGAAAAATATAAAGACATTTAAAAAACATATATAATCATATTTTAGTTTTTTCTATTCATTCCCTCCAATACAACAGTTACGTGCTAACTACCATTTAAAATAATATTATTTTATTATTAGAGTGCAACGTAAGATTTCAAAGGAAATCGTTGTCGCGTATTGGGTATGCCATCGAGCATAGCGTTCCATTTAAAGTAATGTTAATATTTTATTCAAAAATATGGATAAATATAAAAATGTCATATTCTTTATTTACCTAGGATGTTACATAAAAAGGGGTAATAGTAATCCCTAAGAGTATAGGGGCATGAATGTGAAATGGAATGAAAGAGTTACACCATATGGGGTGGCATAGTGGAAGGGTTGGGCGCAGAGCGCTCTTGCAGAACCCAATACGGGGCAGTACCAGGAGGGGGGACAGAGTAATCGGAGTGTTGATAGGGAGCCCCAGTCTTATAAAGATGTCGAAGAACATGCTCCATTTTGATGTGGGATAGATATTTTAAGGAAAAACGTGATCCACATCATTAGATCATTATGTACATGATCTGATCCATCTTATTGGTCAGTCCTTTGATCCTCAGAATCCGCAGAGTTCCCTCTGCATGTTTATTAGTCGTCCGATTGAATCCTCAACAGATCTCAACCGTTCATATTTTATAAAACTCATGGACAAACCCTATACATTGGATCAGGGTGTTACCAAATCCTAACCATGCATTTTATTCCTCGTCTTCCCTCTGAGATTTCTTCTTCCTCCCGCATAAACCATTCCAGTTTCACTCAACTTCCACTTTCTCCATTTTTTCTCCACCCGTGACACTATGTGGCCCCTTCTATCCCACATTTTACACAAGACTGGAGTCACTCAGTCTTATTTTAAACTTAGGTTCCTTGGTTTTCTATACCAGTTGCATTAAAATATTATATATATATATATATTACTTAAACCACTCTCTCGCACTAGAACCCTACAGTTGTTCATCTTCTCCAACGCCTCCATCGAGATCCCTCGGACCTCTCCTACTTCAAAAAATGTAAGGTTCCTATGTTGTCTTTCCATGTCTCGTTTTGGTTATATATATACACACATAGATATATTTACCTGTATATATATATATACGGTTGAGTATTTTACATATTTTTTCCTCTTATGATGGTGAGTTCTTGATCTTAAATATGTTCTTAAACATTTATCGAAGAAGGGTTTGAATTTTTATGTGTTATATATATATATATATATGTCGATTATACATAATCAAATATATATATATCTGTGTGTGTGTGTGTGTGTGTGTAATAAACAAACCCTTTATATCTTATGGGACGACTTGAAATTAATAAACCCCTGTTTAACTATTGTTCCTCATATGTTCAAAACATGTAAGAATCATTGTTCGGTGTAAGACCATTATAAACACCATCTATATTTGGTTATACACACACATATATATACATATATAAATGTTGATCCTAAATCTAAGTTAGAGCATCCAAATATTGTTGAGAATGAATGTTAAATGTGGATTTTGAAATATGAAAGGATTTTATTTAAAAATAAAATTCGTTGTATACACCCTTATATATAAATGTATTTACACAACACTATACAAAGATAATTTTTGATTCTCCAAATGTTATAATTTTGATGCATTTAGTAATTATGGATAATTAATGTGTATAATTTTTGGGGGTTTCTACTCTTAAACACATATGTATGATTCACTTATTTTCATAAATATTAAATGGTATTAGTTATGGTTGAGTTTCAAGATTTTAATTTTTGGCATTGTGTGAATGTAATTGGGAGTATCTTTGTGATATTTTATACATAATCATACATGTAATAAATGTTTGGACATCTATGTGTTTTATACCCCACATAAAATATTTTTATCACCATCAAATTAGTTATGCATCCTATCCGTGATGAATTTATAATATAAATTTTACAAATAAAATTTTAGAATTTAGGGTTATTGTTTTATGTGACAAAACCTTTATTTTCTTTTGTGCATTAGTTTTCATCAAATGTTCTATAATTTTCCTATCATACTTGTCATTTATTACCATATCCATGTAGTTTTTAATATTGTTATTAAAAATTATATGCATGAATCACTTTGTTTATGTAAATGCTAAATAATGTAATCAGACACAAATGACCTTTTATGGAATTAAGAACTAAATTATTAAAAGTTGCATGGGACACTTTGAATAATATGAAATGAGAAAATAAATGTTCATAGTGGTATGGGAAAAATTGAATTTATTACCTTACATGGCATATGAGGAATTTATTGGACATAGAAAGTGTCAGCTGGGGCCTGCTATAGCCCCTCGATGCATCGGTATGTCTCACGAGACAAACTACTATTATGGAACAAGGCCTTATCAAAATGATTATTTATGGTCTTGGCACAAGGCCTTGACGGTATGGTTATGTTTTTCGGAATTATGTTTTTCATCATTATTTTCATGATAAATAATTAACCTATTGGACATTCGACTATTTGAATATTAATGGTTAAGATCCTATACTTATGTGTAACATAAGAATTAAATGCTTAAGGAATAATGTTTATTCAGCTATCAGAAATTGTTCAGCTAGTTTATGTTTCATAGTTAGTAAGGGAACTAATTGAATTTATTTTTTATGCACAACTCTGATCATGTATTACTCTCAGTTTTAAATTTGGTACTTACATTTTTTCATTTCACACCTATTAAATTTAGAATTACTCTTACATTATATTCTACACACCCTATATTTTGTATGAGCATGCATATGTTTGGAATATGTTTCATTATATCCTTATTAGTATTCCTTGAAATGTTCACTTATAATTCTTGGCAAAAATGATCTGACATGATTCATGTATTGCATCTTTCCTTTCAAAAATGTTTTATGGAAAATTTTAAATAATTTTTTTCATTAAGTTTTAATTGCAATAATTTTTATTTTAAAACCCACTTCTGATAATTTGAATGATCATACTACATTTTAACTTGAATTTTATAGGCTCAGTGGATTGGATTTACACTGTTTAGTGGAAGCTTTGTGGTGTTTCTTAATCATCAATTTTTGAATGAATTGTAATCATTGTATCCAATTCTCCAATACCTAAACCAAAAATGATAACCTTTAATGGAACATGATGTGTGTTTTCAGCCTTTATTTTCAAAAAAATTACACACCATGTTTTATTTCAAATTACACCGTCTGTGGGGCAGTTCATGGTCGGGGCATGACAATAAGGGGTTATAAACCACTCCTTGGATTGATTTGAGGAGAATAAATGAGTTAGTTTTATATGTGATTTTATAAGAAATGAAAATTCATGTATTAAAAATTTAAATAATCCTAATGAATTTTGATGTTTAAATTCATTTTATTGGGGATAGAATTTGACACCCAAATGTTATGTGATTTTTTTTAATTTATTGAATATTTTGATATTTTTTACTTCACAAAACACTGAATATCTCCTTTTTTATAAATCACTATTTTTGTCTCACATTATATTTCGTGGCTTTTAAATATTTCACTACTCACAACACCGAATTGGCTTGCATTACACACAACATTGAATTATTACAAAAACAACATTCTATTATTATAATAATTTGAATGGGATAATAATAACATATTTGTTAAAATTAATAAGATAAATATTAATATCTACATTTTGAAAATAATATATAATGTTTTATATAGATAAATTATATTTTTAATAATACATATAATTTTTATTAAAGTCTTTAAATGTTAAAAAACTTTATTTTCCTAAAATAACTGCGTTTTATTTTCTTCTAGGAACATTAATAAAATTAATTTAAGAATATTTTAGAAATATAATTTGATAAATTAAACTTCATTTTCGGATTCATAATTTCAACATTCTCTTTGGGTGATGTTTTAGGATTTTTAGGAGAAAATTAATTTTTGGATTAATTATTAGAAATATAGAATTTTAATTCAAAATTTCATTTTTATCTAATTTATTTATGTTTCTAATTATAATTTATGTTGGTTTGAAATTATAATTTGATGAATTATACATCTATTAATAGAATTTATTTCATTTTAATCATTTTATATTGAATTTGGATATAAAATCTTGAGGAACTTTTCAATATTCTCAATTTAAAAACCTAATTTCTTATTATGTCTATAGGGTTAATATTTAACATAATTTTATTGATTCTATGAATTGAATTTAATAATAATATTTTTTTATAATTATAATTTTTATTATATAATATGATCATCTAAATTTTGTGTCAATGAAATTAGTGAATGTGATTAAAATTAATTACAATTGTTTAGGTAATATTATGATTAAGAAGTGATAATGCATTAAACATAAGGGACAAAATGATATAAAAAATTCTCAAAAAACCATTATATGGAAATATTTCTCCCATAAACCATATATTTTTTATTTTGGTTTTATTTTTTATGATTATTAGGTAAAAATGTGGCTACACCTAACTTGTTAAAATAAATGACAAGTTTATCCTCTACCTCCCTTATAAAGGCCACCACCTCTCCTCCTTCGTCACACCTTTCAATCCAATTATGCTTTACCCATATTTACTTAATTATATTCCATAAAACCCACAATAATTTCTTAAATCCTCTAATTTTTTTATAAATGCAACCAATTAAGCCCTTTGGCGCAAACTAAAAGGAGTTACCGAAAGAAGAGGTAAAATATTTCTTCAAGATCATTTCCACTATTTTATTTCTCCACTAACTCAATTATTCAATTTTCATGAATAAATAATAGTCATATTATCCTAAATATAATTATATTTTATTGTGATATTATTTTTAACTATATTAACACACACTTCCATCAAATGGTTAACGAAAAATTGATACTTATGTTCGACGAACTACCACATCAAGATACAATGTTGTTCGTTTTTCCTTTACCAACTATCATGGTCTGTAATTATGATGTAAAAATGATTAAAATAGTATATATATGTTATATATATGATTTATTTTTTCATATATAATATCTATATAACCCATACCTTCATGATTTATATTTTTTTTGTAAACAAGGTAATTTCCTTTGGAGAAGTGTGGACTGCCTCCTCCCCAAAGCAACGTAATTTGTTCACACTGTACATGAAATTTATTAAGGATGGGTTTATTAATAATAAGTGATATATATGAAACAATGATTAAAATATAATTAATATATATATATATATATATTCATATATTTCATTAAATTTGTTCTTTCAAAAAAATAATTTGACAAAAATAACGTTCATTCATACATACGACCTAATTTCTCCATGAACGGGGCATTATATTTCATATTTATATCATTAATATATTATTATAATCAAATAAATACTTAATAAAAATTATATTTCTATTATTTTTTACATTCGTGAAATAATGATATAAGTTTGAGGACAAAGAATATAACAAATTAAGACACATGTTAAAAACAACAAGGATATTACCCAAAATGCAACATTAACATGGAAGTGTTTATAAGTAGGTAATGAGAAGCCATATATAGTATTAGATATAATAATATGTATCTATGTATGATTTATAATTTAATTATATTTATTTTAATGGAGGTTGGAATGATTATGATTTATAATTTAACTATATTTATCACTTTTATTTCTATGAAATTTATACCTTATTCAAACCTCATTTAATTATGTGGTTTATATAATAAAAATTAATATATACTACTACTATTATTATTAAATATATATGTATTTATATATACATTTTATTTTATTTTTTTAATTGGGTATATGTTTGAAATGTTACAAAATTAGCTATGTAATTTTGTCTCAATTTTCATTCTTTGAGACATATACAATTTTATACTCCAAAAATTTTTATATGAGGTATACATACTGTCTTTGACATGTTATATCATGAATATAATAATTATCATGATATTTTAAGATTCATTTAATATTATTATTTCACATGTATTTTCATTCACGTCTACCAAATTGGAAATGATTTATTACTATAACATTGTCATTTAAAGAGAATATTTATGATTGTGCTTCTACTGAAGAAATATTATGATGCACCTCTCATGAAATCCCATGTTTTTTCATAACCTCTAATTATTCGATTTATATCCATGTAATTTTTCAATTTTTCCACTCTAGGGCATATATGATAATTATGAAAATACTTTTATGAAAATTTTACTTTATATCTCTTTTCGGTCAGAAATGTTTTTCTTTCAAAATTGTGTTTTCTAAAAGTAGTTTTCAAATTTTTTTACTTCCACCCTATTATGTTTAAAGAAATTTTTTTTCCAATGGTTTAACTTTTTTAAAATTGTTTTTAAAATTAATATTATTTTTTTTCTCAACAATTTTTTTTCTAAACTCTTAAAGTGAAAAACAGATGTTCCTTATGTATGGACATACCTGCCGTCATGAACATCATTCTGTTGATGATTTCTTTTTACATTTACATGGATTTTGTTAATGATTTTTCCCCTAATATTTTGTAAATTTGGTGATTTTTTAATGGGTTTCAAATAATAAGTTTTTCAAAAATTGTTTTTAGGTTAAAAAATTATTTTAAATTATTTTCAAATATTCATTTATATGTTTTAAAAAATTTTGTATCAATGAAAATGATTTCAGTTCATTCAGAAATTATTTTATATGTTTTAATATTAATTAAATGAAAGGGTATTCAAAATGTTTTCATGATTTCATTTATAGTTTTGCAAAGTATTTTTCTATATATATTTATCAAAATGTTTTTAAAATTTCATTATAAGCCTTCAACATGTTTTCAAAGAAAAAAGGTTTCAAAATGTTGTCAATAATATTTTATAAATTTTCAAGTAAATTAGTTTTCCAAATATTTTCAAGATTCCATTATATGTTTTAAATGGATAATATTTTCTATATTACTTTCTATGTTTTAATCTTTTTTAAAAAAAATGGTTTTTTATAAGGTTTTATATATTATAAATCGCTTTTAAAATAAAAATATATATATAATTTAAGAAATGTTTTAAAAATATGTCTCAAAGTTTTATCCATATTAGATAAAATACCTTTGATTTTAATAATTTATTATGAGGAAATTATTGAAGGGTTCCATTTATATTCTTTTTATTAATGGTTTATGTTTTGATGGCATGATTTTTATGACACCTGTTTCTATTCAATGGGTTATATTTTTTTGAATCCCTCTTCTTTACATAGGTTATACTTTGATGAAATTATTATGAAATATATATATATTCCCGATATAACAATAAGATGAAATTCTTATGATAAAAATTTAATTTCATGGGTTAAGATATGATTGTAATGAAAAATAACACCTTTTATGGGTCTTGTTATGATGCATGTTTTATTGTCTTGTGGAACATGTATGTATGATTTCATTATATGACATCTGGGACCTATATCTCCCTCCAATGTATTGAGTAATGATTGATATCTCATGAGATACTAATGGAACTAATGATGGTGGCCTTAATAGACTATTGGCTGATGGGGAAACCTAGTACACTCTGGGAAGATGGGGAAACCCGGTCCACTATGGGAATATAGGGAAACCCGACCCACTATGGGAATATGGGGAAACCCAATCCTTGCAAGGAAAGGCCTATGAATGGGGTTGGTGGTGTGTGCTGCCTAGTAGGTCTAGTCCCCATGAAGTTTCCTGGAAATGTTATAGTAATATGTATTGACATGTAGGGACTATTTTTACATGTTTATGTGCATGAGGCAATTCCATTTCTTCATCATATGTTATGATATTATGCATTATTTTCTAGATTACCTTAAGATTATTGTCTTATGGAATAATTATATTTATACTTTGATTCATTTTTTTGATCTTTGATATGTCGGGTATGTTCTTATAATGTTATGTTCATGTTCTAATACCATTATACTCATGTTTATGCAAACATATATTTCTTGATTACCCTTACTATGAATTTGAAGACACACATTTTTATATATTCTTTACCATGTTATAAAGATATATTTTATATATGAGGTTTCTAATAGGGGTAATATTATTATAGAACCTAGTGGTTGATCATGTATCTCCCCATGTACTATCGTTTATGTTTATATGTTTCCAAATACACTAAACTAGTATGGTCTTTGGACATCGGTTTGGGTAATGCTTTATGTATTTAAAAAACATGATGTAATGTGTCTGTACTTTAATATTGGGTTGTTATAATCTAAATATACGAAATCATCTTAATTTTTTTAATGAAAATAGTATGTGGTTTCCCAAAAAATGTATTCTTTCATGGAAAATGTAATTTAATATAGGTTATAATTCTAATACACCTACAGGTAATGAAACAAAAAAGGTTCATTTGGTTATTAACTCAATATTCACTCATTATAAAATAAGTGAACCAAACTAGACACTTGGTTTGACACTCATTTGGGATATTATTTTTTTGTTTTATATTTAATTTATGAACCATTATGAAGGATTTAAATAAATTTTTATATCATGAGTCACAATTATATTTAGAATAACATTTTTTATTTTCAATAATGATATAAATTATAATTTTCAGGGAACAATTTATGTATTCGGGATATAATGTACCATCCTATGATTTTTATATGTTAGTTTATTTAAATAAATACAATCTTTAATAGTTTGTATCATACACATCATAAAATAAAAATAAATCCGAATAAACTTTAAAATATAATATAAACATTAATACATCATGAGAATAAAATGTGAAATATTGTTAATTAAATTAAAAGAAGAGTAAATGAAAATGTGAATAATAAATATATATATAATTATATTTATTATTCCATACAAATTTTTTTTTATAGATTCATTTTATGATTCCCTATACGAATGACTTGATGAAATTTAATTATTTGAAGATAGAAAATTAAATTAAATGGGATGTGATAACAAAATATATTGTTAAAATGAATTACCATTCAATGGATTATTCGTACTATTTTTAAATGTTCAAACTAACAGGTTAATACATATTTAATTTTTAATTGATATGAAATATTATTAATAATAATTATGTTCTTAGAAGTAATTTTCTATAAAAAATTATTATTATTATATTATTTATTTTAATTTAAAAGTTAAATTTATAAATTATAGAATTTAAATTTTAAAAAATAGTAATTCATTTTTGGAATCATTATGTGAAAAAAAGTTATGGTGAATTTATGTTATTTTTTGTGAGGATGTTTATTTTTTAAGGAATAGTACCAAAATATTTCTTTTTACATACAACAAAAATTTTATGAAATTTTCATGATGTAAGCATGTATGAAAATATTATAAAAACATTTTAAAATTTAAATATAAATTGTTGAGGTAAAATAAATAATTTAATAATAGTTTTTTTTGTATTTTAAATCCTATGGTAGATGTTTTATAATTGAAATTATAGTAAATTTAAATAAATAACAATTATCAATTCCTTAGCTTTAAATTAGTATTTAAAATATTCCATCTAGTTTTTTCTAGTTTTAAAATTCAAATGAACCTCGTTTATTTATCTTTAAACTGTTAAATTTCATGAAATGAATAATTTGAAAAAGATTTCCCTAAATGATTAAATAATTAAATTTTTAACAAACAAAATCCCATCTCCTCAAATATAAATACCCTCCCCTTCCCTATCCAAAATTAAATATTATCCACTTATAAATCGTAATATATTACAATTAAACCTATATTTATTCTCTTTGTTCCCTAAGATATGTTGTTGAGTTACCTAATCCCAATCCGACAAGGCTTTAACCAACAAGTAAATCATTACTGAAATGATAACTTGAATTCACTTTTTTGTTTTTCTATCAATTTCTTTACTTACCTAATCAATTTCAATTCCTATGTCTTTAAAATTATTAAATATATAACTATATGACATATTAAGGTTATTATTATATTTTTATAACCATTTTAATTTATTTATTTCATAAACTCTCTCTCCTATTTATTGACACATATCTATAATGATAGGTTGTATCCATATATGATGATGTATTCAATAATTTAATTATCATCTCATTAAAATATATTTACTATATATAATGTAATATAAATGTACTTTCTAGGATTATATGAATAATTTTTCAAAATAAAAAATTTTAAATAATCCAAATTATAAAATGAAAACAAAATGTTACACTTTTTAATAAAACATGTCTTCAAGACATCCTGTCTCCAATCTACATATTAATAAAACACAATAGTAATTAATATTAATAATGTAATTAAAAAAAGAATATAATAAAAAAATTTATTCCGAATTTTATAAAAAGATTTATTATATAGGTGGTGAAAAGATGGAAAATTATATGGGATCTTTGGTAAGCATTCTTGGTCTTAATTTCAACTACATTAGGCTTGGTCCATATAATGAACCTTGTCTTTTTATATGGTGAAATTAATAACTTATTAGAATAATTTATAATATATAACATTTATGTAATGAAATTTGTATGTACATTTTATCATCTCCCTTTCATATTCTTTGATTAATATAACAAAAAATTCTTACTGTTTTCCCATATCAAAATTTTCTTCTTTAGTAAATGTATTGTATTATACACCTTTTTTTATTTTTATTGTGTATATAGAGCCTCATGAACTATTATATCGTGATTATTTCTTTATTCATGGTATTTAATATTCTAATTCATGTTCTATCTTTCACGGGTTTCAGATTCAGTGGTTATTAAAGATTCATGGGGTTGTTACTCAATTTTATATACATTAGGTATTAAAATTTATTCCTTGACTATGTTATTATATTCTTATACTATTATACAGCCTCTCTATTAAATATGACATATTTTATTTCTCACTAGGAAAATTACATCTTTACATCAAAATATTCTTTTCTGATTTATTATATTCTCCAAAAAAATATGATAGTTTTTAGAATAATTTGAATTGTTTATAGTGGTTCTATTTCATTAAAATCTATATTCTTTGAATTATTTATATTGGTATGAGATACTAAAAAATGATACAAAAAATTGATTTATGAACATATATTTACCAAAAATTTTATCAACTTGTAGTTTAGTGATATAAAAAATCAACTATCAGTACTTTACTTCTTAACAGTGAGAAATATCATTAAAAATTTCATTGCATACTAATCGCTACTTGTTTATCTCTCCACATGAAAACTCCAAACATATTCAAAAAATATATGAGTAGAAAAATAAATGGTAAAAAAGATTAAATGATTTGGATAGTCATCCTACATTAAAAAGAGGAAACATCACTGTCATTATATTTACATGTTTATAGAGGATTAAAAACACATTATCTTAGGAGTTAGTTTTACAATTTTATTCGATATAGAGTAAAATGATTCAGTATAGTACCCCACAATATTTTACATCACCAATCTTTTAACGAAATACATAGTGGATAAAATGGTTTCTCCACCATTTGATAATCATATTCATACCTCTTTTGACATCACCATTCAATAATATCCTGCACCGACTCAACCTATATTTCTTATAGACTATTCACTATAAATATTCAGTGAATGTGGACTAGTCCACCGAACCCATTAAAAGTGTATGACCTTCTAGTGAACATACTTATATGCAAATGGTTTGTATGTATTGTAGTTCTTACAATATTGAGGTTATCTACCTGAGAATGAGCCTCTAGTGTGTTAAATTTTTTGAATTTAAGAAGCTTCACAACTGCAAAAAAAATTCCACATGACAATTTTTAATTGAATATCTTCAAATTATTCTAAAACATTTTCTAAAAAATATAATTTTTATCTATTCAAGTAATGATCTATATAATCCATTAACTCAATTGAGTCCCAATAGGGTTTTAGTGTTTCCTTAGGCTCTTTAAAAAATAACACCATTGATAACCATATCAGTCAAATTTTGATTCTGTTATCCCCAGAAGATTAAATATCCAGTGGGAGTTAATAATGGTTTGACCGATCAAAAAAATGAATCTTTGGATATTGTATCATTTAAAAAACACTATTCCATTTACTTCTCATAAAACATAATAAAATATAATTAAAACATGCATATTAAACACCAATTTTAATTCGTTCACTCTAATTGCGATAATATACAAGTGGAATTAAAATGAAATTTACCTATTCTCAAAATCCATTACATCACAATTCCATAAAATTTTTCTTAAAAGGAATCAATATTCCTTCCCATTTACAACCAATCATGATTCAGAAGATAAATTCTCTCTTCACTAGTATGTTCTCACTACTTCTTCAAATAAATCATATACTTTTCTGAATCACCTTAGAGTTGTTTCACACATATATGAATGGGTCATGATATCCTATATTCATTTCTTTGAATAAATACATTTCATTATGGGTGTATTGACATAAATGTATCCCTTTCACAATTTTTTTATTCTCATATGTGAACTACCTTTATCCCTTCATAAATTTATTCATCTCCTATGAAACCTACCTATATCCCTTCATAAACTGGATGTCATTTTCCCTGTTATTTTCTTTGAGAACAAAATCTCCTACCCTATTTGATCATATTCAAAATTCATCCATCACGAACCATCTTTAGAGTAAATGAATTTTTTCCATCAATAATATTCTATAATTAAATTTTTTCTATATCAATGATGTGATTATGGGTCCAATATATATGAAAAAGAATTTCAAAAACCCAGTAATCCCAATTAATCAAAACTATTTATGAACTATACATAACCACATGTTGCATTCTTTATATGGTTCACGTATCATATTATTCCTTTGTATGGTATCCACCTTCATCAAATAAAAAATAAAAAAAATACTTTTTGGTTCCCTTATAATCACTACATTAGACATAAAATGACGAGACTCTATCATGGTTCCCATAGTATATCGAATTTTATGAAGAAATATTTCATTTTTTGTGGTTGTGAAAAATATTTATAGTGTGAAAATAGCCATACATGAATGTTATTGAACATGTTTTTGAATAATCACAAACAAACCAAAAAAACTGAAAATTTACCTTTAGGGAATTCTCCAACAGTCTCACCCTTTTGGATAGTTCATAACTCTGCTCATTTTATCCACTATAAAGCTTCCTCTATCTTCTACCAAAATTATTTTCACGTAATTACAGATACCAATCAATGATTTAATCAACACACACTCTATAACCACATTATCCATTCCCAATGGGAGAAACATGAGTATTATCCAATGTTCATCATTGCAACACTTCATTACTATAACATTCAACTAATTTCTTCACAAACCCCATCAGTTGTGATTTATAACATTTTATTGATCATCATTTGCATCGTCAGATTTTAAACCCTCCTACTTCATTTATCCTCCAATCTGCTTCATCCCCTATATTGATCAATAAATTTTCTACCACATTGTCAATTAACCCCATGGTACCTACATTTTGGTTTCAACATTATAATGAAATCATATCGACCCATATGGGAAAAAACAATACCTCGAGGAGAGGGGGTCTCACATCCATACTTTTTCAAGAATGGGGAGTTGAATGAACTCCATGATCTAGTCAATAATGCTGAAAAACTTATTTGGGTAAGGACTTCATCATAATATTTGTAAACATTACACATGTAGGCACATACTCCGACATAACAAGATCATGGCCCACCTTATCCTTGATAAAATGATACTTTATTTCATTGTGCTTCATTTGGGAGTGATGGAATGGATTTTTTATCAGTTTTATAAAACATGATTTTTTCACAATAGATTCCAATTTGAGACATTATATCAACAACCAAATCATTTTTTATTTCTTCATCCATAATAATTATTTTAAAGATCGGGTTTTTGTAATATTTTATCTTATATTGTTCTCAAAAAATAAAATCTTGTTTTCTCATGCGATGAAATACACAATCCTCCATGATAAAAGAAAGCACATATTATTTATTTTCCATCCAATGCTGAGTCATCACATCTGCATCGGTATAACCCAATACCTATTGATGATATTTATCACTGTACAATAAACTAAAATCCAAGATTTCATTGATATTAAAAATAATTATTTATATTAAAAGTAATATTACATCCTTCGAATAATTTTAATGCCATTCTGATTTTCATGTTCCAAAAATTAATAATTTAATGTTATTGTTTAGTGTAATAGACTACCAATGATATACCTATATTCATTGACATTATCATATTTTCTTTTATCATATATTGATAGTTTCATCCAATTAGCCACCAGAGTCATCATCTCCTTGGAATATCACTTCAAAATCTTCTCAAAACCCACTGTGCATGCTTGGATTTGGAATTGAATGTTTTATTACTTCATTGTGTCAACTATAAATTAAGTAAAATGTTCAGTTTAACCATTGTCAAAATTTCAAACTAACATTTTATTTATTATGTAAAATGTTTACACTAAGCATCATTTGATTCACCAAATAATATGTTTTTTACATACAATAACTACATAATCGATTACATACTACTAATATAGGCATATAAATTTAAATAAACTCTACCATAGTGAAATTAAATATTATTTAAGTACTGATCTGGTCTTGAATACCATTCTCTTAGTGCCTGTTTCAACACATATATCACCTTCCTCAACTAAACAAATATGTTCTCTTCATCATGAAATAGAAAACCATCTACATGATCTACAAACACTTCTTCTTCTTGAACACCATTAAAAAATTTTGACTTAACATTCTACTAAAAAAGATTGAATTTCATTTGTACTACTATGGATAAGAATAGGTGAATAGACTTGGCATTAACATAGTTGAAAATGGGTCATCAATTTCTATTACCTGAATCTGGGATTACCCCTTACACACAATTCTTGATTTGTTTCAAATTACCAATATTTTTTCATTTATTTTGTTCCAAAAAAACAATTTTGCCCCAATGAAAATATTTTCTCCTTGTCTTAAAACAATCTCACATGTTTTCTTGTTTTCTATTTGGTAAACTTATTCATTCATTACATGAACCCAATATATAGTCTCTTTGTGATTATTTTAGACACCTTTTATTTATCTATAATATAAAAGATTCTTACTATAGAGTCTTCATCCTATTTTTATGTATTGGTGTTGTCTGATAACTAATTATTGAATGATTATTAATTTTAGATCATCTCTTCAGTTTATATGCAGATACAAGATTATTTTTATCCAATTAATTATCTTAATCTTAATAGAATTTTCCATAGGTAAGAGAACTACCCTTGAGATGATCATCCCTTCAACACTATACACCTAAAACAATCGATGTATGTACTATACATTATGATACTTTTTTTAAAAAAACCACATAATTACATTCTATAACAATTCCTAGACACATGCTAAAATATTTATATGCTATGATTTTTCTTGAGTAGTCAATAAATATCCCTCCATCTCCATGGGATACAAAATTCATGTCTTTCTCCTTATTGATAATGAAATAATTACTTATGAAGACTCAAAAGTATTTTAGTATTAGCTTATTTACATACCATAGATCATATAGAGTATTATATTAATTTATAAATAATAAGGATCTATTTGATATATAAAATTATATCAATAATTATACTTTCTTTAACTTTTCTGGAATGTCTTTCTCTATAAGAATTATTCTAGCCATTTTGTTGATAATATGTTTTATTCTCTGAATTACTCTATATATTTTGTTTCTATTACTTCCAAAACGTGGTTCCTTATCCCATGTTTCTCAAGGTAATCCTCCACATGGATGTTTTTTAAATTAATTATATTTTTATTTTAGAACATCTATATTTTCTTAAGTTAGCATCTTTTTAAAATTTCTTTGATGACATGTTATGGAATTATACACCTTAGACATGTGTGTGCTAATTGAAAACTATTTCATTCTTCAAAAATCATCAATGATAAGAATAGAATATCCCCTCCCATTAATAGATCATGGTGAAATAGGTTTACACAAATAAATATTCACCAACTCATAAACTTTTGATAACATTTTCTTTTTTTCCCTATTATGTCTTTCGAGTGATATTCCCTTGATGAAAAGAATCACACATATGAGTAAAATCATGTGGGAAACAAGGTAGATATTCAAATACATCACATTTCACCACATATTCCAAATAAATTTTATACAGGGACTAAGTCATTAATTTCATTACTTTTTTTTCCTTGGATTAAAATAACATATATTCCTATCCACACACAATGTATAGATTCTGTTTTGTGATATTTCCTGGAAAAAAATTATTACAATATATTTCCTTATTGATACATAATTGTTTGGTAAACATTATGGAATTTATTGAGTTATAATACTTTACTGACACTTACCTTATTCTGAATGAGACCATCAACAACCAATAAATATATACATCACATGTATTTTCCCCCAAACTAGGGTTTTCTTGACCCAATAATTTCATACCTTAATAATTCCAAAATATTAAAATTCCATACTTTTTTTATTTTATTCCTATAACTATATATTTTTTTCCTATCATATAGGATAGGTAACCACAAAGAATGATCCATATTCTAGTTTTATATGATTATTTAAATAAATATCCAAAAAATACTTACTACACATATATATTATTTCTTATCCATGTATTTGACTGATATTATTGATATATTTTAGAGTACAATGGACCAGTTTCATCTTCCAATTCTACAAATTAGTTTCATATTTTCATCTCATTTTTTTATTCCATGAGTTTCTACTATAAACCAATATGAGTCTATTTTGTATCATTCTTTTAAACAGTTGATGTATAGTATCTTTCCACGAGTATAAATACTCCACACAATAAAAAATGACCAAAAAATGATATCCTGGATTATTGATCTTTATTTGAATATATCGGTTTATATTATTTCCCTCAATACCTATTGCCTATGGAACATAAATTTTGTGAGTGTTCCATATTTCCATAAGAATAAAACATGGTGTGGGGTTCATTATTGCATATCAATGCAAAACCACTGGTTGTACCATGGGTTTTATGAAACTGAGGGCTCAAGTTCATACCCAAATAAATATTCAACCTCAGAGTGAATTCTTGTGGCGTAACTTCAATCATTCTAGATTTTGTTTGTGATCAAGCCCTATACTAGATGTATTATTCTAATATGCAATTTTATTATCCTAAAATTCCTTTATCTATTTTATTGGAACAATTAACTCTAATTTTTCTTTTTCTATTAACCATATAACATTTTTTCATAGAGTCAAGTGATTTTCCTAATATTTTAAAATTCTACGTCGGCTTATAACTTCCACCACTAGCTCATTGATTTTTTTGACTTGACCTTTAACATTGTTGGTCAGACAGTCGATAATCTTCCCCTATTCTTTAACATTGATCTTATACTAAATGGATTTCTCTTCATTTTATATCTTCTCATATTTAGTATTTTTAATTTCATCTTTCATCCAAGACTTCTCTTCTCCCTTCTGTTTCATATATATTTTTGCATCAATAACCTCCCTATTGGATTTTTTTATTTTGGATCTCTAAATGTCTATATCATCCTATGAAACTTATAATTCTATATGAAGTTAAATTATTCCTTTGAATAACCCTTTAAAATTATCACTTTCTTCCATTATTTGTAAATTTCTGAAAACTACCAATATAATATCTTATTCATGATCTTTATAGTCCTTTATATCATCTTCCTCGTATTATTATGATCAATTATATTCTTTTGAAATTGGAATATTATTATTGAATAAGTTTCTATTTGTATTTATCCTACCTTTCACATTCTCTAAATAATTCTTTCGGATATTTTCATCATCATCCCCATCATAATCTTAAATCATCTTTTTAAACTTTTCTACAGGATTTATAACCACTCCCCATTAAAAGCATCCATGTGGAAGCTTCCCTTTGAACATTCCTCTTCAAATTTGTGGATTTGAGGAGAGGAATGAATTGAATTCATCAAAAATTTATTCTTCACAGCTAGCTTGAATAGTAATCTTATTTATGGTATCTAATTCTACTTATTTGGACTTCCCTTTTTCTGCAGCATCATTATCATCACTTTTCATCTCATTTTAGACAAGATTATTGAATGATATCTAATATCAGATCCTTAGTATTTTTATCCTCTTGTATTTTGAATTCTCGATTTAACTGAGGAGGATGTATTCATAAGATATTACTAATAATCTTCAAATCTTCAATAATTTCTCCAAGACCAAAATTTTCTTTATCAATTAAATTCACATAATCAATGAATGAACTGACATACTCATTAGGGTGAATTCTCAAATCAACATATGCATTCCACAAAACATGAAACTTATCTTCTCATACTTTTAAATTTTCTTGATATATATTAATATGATTTTTCTAAAAATCCTGTGATGCCTTACATGATAGGACCTTCATAGAGACATTGTTGGATAAATCCCCCATATGGAATTATTACATTTGGAATAAAAAACCATATGAGTATGTTCTAATTTAGATAAAACATCACTATCCATAATTTCATATATACCATGATTTACAACTATAAATACAACCATACCCAATGATTGAAAGAATTATTTCATCAAATTCTTCCATATGTGAAAATTATCTTCATCGATGATTGGAATCCCTTCTTGATTAACATCTTCCTTTTCTTATTCTGAGAGATATATCAACAAATTTTGAATTATTTCTCTAATTCCAATTGTTATCCCAACTATATTAAATACCATTATAGTGGAGTTGAATTATGGTATGACAGATTAATATAACACTCTATAGACTTTGTTTTATTGTTAAACAAATCACTCTTCTCCCTCATTCCCATAACACATAATAATTGAGTATTAAATCCTGAAAATGATACATAAATTTTAATTGGTTCACCCTAACTGGGATAAATTCAAGAATAATTCAAAGGAAATGTTTCTATGTAGCAAATCCACTGAATTGAACTACCAATATATGGTTTGAAGATGGCTCACTATCCCTCCTGATTTACAACCAATCATAATATGAAAGATCATTACTATACTCACACAAGTGTGCCCACTACTTATTTAGAGAAATATTTTATGGTGCGTAATCACATTAGGATTGTTTGACACATATATTCAAGTGCCATAAATTCATGTCATCATCCAGAATATAGAATAAACTTATTGAGAAGGAAATATACATATGGGTAGTCCTTTCCCAATTTTTTTTTCTTATTTGTGAACATCAATTATACATTCGTGAATTACTTTTTCCCTTATGTGATCTATCTATATCACATTATGAAATCCCTTTACATTTCACAATTAATTTCACTACAAAAACATATACCCCATAAACTAATCCTTTGTGGACTTCCTTCTTCACAAAAAAACCTTGGTAGTAAATCGTGTTATTCTATAAATAATATTATAAAATGATATTCACTCTATATCAATGATTTCATTATGGGTCATTATATATGAATATGAATCCAAAAAACATGAAATCTAAAATTACCAGAAAATGACTTTTGGATTAGTTGTCATCACATATTTCTCTCACTATGTAGTTCACATAGAAAATAATTCATTTGTGAAGGTTATATTCACCCTTAAAGAGAAAAATCATTTATGGTGCCCTTAAAATCAATAACTCTAACTACAAACGACATGATTCCATTTAAATTTTGATAGTATTAAAGATTGTAAGCATAAATCATGTCAATAAACAAAAATAATCCAAAACACTTTATAAAGTTACTTTGGTGGATTTTTTCCTAATAGATTCCCATTAATATTCTATATCATTAATACATTTCGTTTTAGTATATTCTAGATGAAATACAATTCCAAAACAATGTGATTCATTATTCATAATGTATAATATTTTTGGAATGGAGGCTAACACTTTAACTATCACAAAATAGTGCTTATCCTTTCAATACTTTTCCAATTACCTCTAGTAAGTGCTTCAACAATATAAACAACATTTCATCTTCTGTAGATGAATCTTATTCATCTTCCATTGTAGAAAATTTGTCTTCTATCCATGGTTAGGACATGAAGATGACCGTCATTATTTAAAATTTAAATAAAATCCTAGTTTTTCTTTAGGTATTAGAATCACTCAAAACATATGTATAAAAGTATTTAAAGATAATCATATATCCCAATAATTTTTTTATATATCAATGATTTCAGGTGTAATATAATCGGCATCACATCTTCCCAATGCACCTTAAAAGATTTATAGATGAAGAAACTTACTAATCCCACTATAAAAGAAATAATTTTCCATGTACATATCACAACATACATTAGGATTATGACTACTAAAGAATACAACTCATTCAATTTGTATTGAATATCATCTCCTATTAAATATATATATTCCATAGATAACTAGATGTTATATAAAATAGGGGTTATTTTAGATTTATATATTATCATCATTAATTATTTGGTGATTATACATGTGTATTTTTTTGGATAACACTATGGTACTATAATTTTTATCTCATTTTATCATCATCAGTGTGATTTCTTTCCATGGTTAGGATCATTCATTTTAACTATTCTAGATATCCTCACCATTATCTCATCACTTCATTTCGTCTATGAACCAAAATGAAAATTTACTTCCACACATAACATGTATAAAATGTATCTCCCATCATTGGAGGATGTTTGATAAAAAGAGTGATCAAATTCATTCATCATACAATGTTATTTTGTGAGGAAAGATTAAAAATCCATGTTTCACTACAAAGTGTATGTGTAAATCCATAGTGACATCACTTCAATTTACAAACAATTCCCTAATTTTTAAATTTTTCAATACCAATATTGTTACATTTTGTTATATTCTTCAGAATTACCATGAATAAAGGAACTATTCATATTAATATTCTCTAAATATAAGCTGTTTAATTGAAAATTCTTAAAATTTAATGGATAGTGTTATACCTAACTACTATTGAATATTTTACTCAGAAATACATTCCTTAATTTTTTGTGTAATCCTTTTATAAACAACTATTTATTATATCTTTTAATTTCAAATTCTTCATACATAAAATGAAAAACCAATTAGTTCACTCATTAAAATATACCTTCCTCCAATCTAATTAAATATAGTGTTATACTAAATCTTAAGGAATTATTTTCCCCAAAGGGTGACCCCCACTAATTCAAGTAACTATGTTTAATAGTAGTTTTTTGAAATTTTTTATTCTCTAATTTCTAGTTAATATTATAATATTTTATCAAATCCAATCCAATGTATGGTTAGTGTCACTCAAGATGATATTCAAAACTAATTTTAATCACTCTTTGGTACTTCAATTCTAAGTATTTGAATATGTGGTTTTACTACTACCTATTTTTCTGCTACCAAATATTTCTCTCGGGATTCCATAGTTCATGAGAATTCTATAACATCTATTTTTTGTGTCAAATTTCAATGGATTCTTTAAAAAATCTAGTATAAATCGTATTTGTGGCATACCCATGATTTCATCTAGATATATTCATACATAATTAAATGATCTCTTTAACAAAACTTATGAATCTGATAAGTTTTTATATTTTCATATAATTTGTATATTTCAAATGACATATCAACTTCTAATTATCATATATTTATAATAATTTGATAGATAGTTCTCTATATTTTTCATTCCTATATCCTATAAGGATACAATCATTTTATTTTTAAATCAATTTTTTAAGGTCCATTTCACAAATAAAATCTTATGAAATGTAACCAAAGACATTTACATATGATTTATTAGGTAAGATACCATACTATATCTATTATAGTGAAAATGGTCTCACTGTAGAGATTGAACTTCTATTGACTATGTATATAACTTTGTTGATTGATTATTTTTTGAAAACATTGGACATACATGACTGGAAACATATATTTCTTTCTATTTCTATCAATATATGGTTTATCCTCTCCATAACTACATTATTGTATAAAGTTATAAGTATTTTTATCTTATAAAAACTCTATTATTTATTTCAAATTAGCTCATGATTTATTCGATATGATTAAACATAATTCAAACTCAAAGTTCAAGAGGTATAGTGTATTTAGGAATTAGTTACATATCAGAACATCTTGAATATGGTATAACACAACATTATTAAAAACTTCTTTAACATTCTTCTATAATTCAATGGATTTTAAAACTGCATAGGATAACCTAGGGACACACATAAGAAAATAGTGAGTTATAATCCTCAATAAGGGAATAAGCTTGGAATAACCTGAAGAGATTAATAAATGTTACAAAATTTTCATATCGATTTGGGATAAATAAGAGTACGGATAATAAACTTGAACAATAAGACATGATATAACATGATAATTATAATAAGGTAAATGGGTAAACAAATTTAAACATTAAATCATAAATTTAGGTCGAGGATAAAACCAATAATACATCATGGAAGAAAAATTCACATAAAGAATCAGGTTCAATACCGATCCCAACTTGACATATCAGGGTACTATGAATTTCCTAATGCATTGTACCATTATTCAGGAACACCCATCATAATCATTTCATTATCATAGTAATGTGTGCCACATGGATCATACAATGTTGATTCATTTATCATCAGAATTAGTTCCATGATAAAAATATGGAATACACATTTTTGATTCCCAGAAAAAAATGTATACGTGCCTAAATGTGAATACCCTTGATTGGAAAAGGATATGGTATTACCTATACAATTGTTTTGGAATGGAAAATTGTGGTTGTTCTTCGATAGTATAACGATTTCAAATAAAAATTCATAAAATGGGATGATGAGAGAAAAATGGGAATCTCATAATTTAAAAATGAAATTTAAAGTAATAGGCACATTTTAGGACCTTCACCAATATTATTAATTAGTAATAGAAGGAATTTGATATTTATGAAACATTAATAATTAATATAAACGAAATAACTATTAAAAATTTTTAGAAAGTTAATGGGTGTACATAATTGATAATATGAGGTAAAACCTTTGTGAAAGGGGATATAATATTTTTTATATCAAATGGGAATTAACGGGGATATGTAATAATATATATTAATATATGAAAATTGAAATTGAAATATATAACATAAAAGGAGTTCTTGATAAAATAGGAGAGTGAAGGATCAAATATTAAATTCTTGTATGGTAATGGGTGTATATAAAATATCAATAGAGGATTAATGAGAGTGGAAAGTTGATATATTAATTTATATATAAAATTTAAATTAATGATTATATTTAATAATATGCATTCACTTAATGAAAATTAAAGTGACAAATCCTAAATGAAGTGCTTGAATGGAAATATGAAGAGAGAAATCCCATAAGAAATTTCGGTATAGAAACGACTTAGAAAAAGGTAAAATGGGAAAGGATAAATGATATATCATTCAAATAACATCAATTGGGTTGTAAGGGAATGTTTATAAATAAATTAAATTATAAAAAATTGAAATTATTAATGAAAATTCAAAAGGAGGTGCATGAATTTAAAGGATTAGAGGAAGGTGAGAATCCCTTACTTGAGTGTGTGATTCCAAAAGCAAGGTAGGGGATTATTTAGAACTTGGGGGAACATTGGAGGGACTTTAGAGAGTGTAAGAAAGTGTATGTATGTCCAACAAAGATTTTTATTGAATAGAAATGGAATATTGGGTGGGTTTATATAGGAAATGGGAAGAGGATTTCTTTATTATATAAGTTTTGGAATCTACATTATAAAATACCCAAACCCAAAAACCAACCAATGGATTATTCCAAATGGGATCTTTTATAAGATTATAAGTCTAATGTGTAAAATTATTAAAATAATTCCCTTCATTATGGGGATTTGAGTTCACTCTTAAAGAAATGATTTTTTAAATAACAAAATATATTATAAGATTATGAGAATTCATAATTTCTTTAGAAGATAAATTAAAGAAAACTAAAATCTAATTATTTTAAATGTAAAAATATATTTTGTTGTGAATTCCATTTATAGTAATTATTACATCACTTTTTAGTGATTATGATGTCATAAAACATAATGTATATATATTTGATATTTAATTTTTTACCAAAAAGATAGGTTCTCTTAGAAAATTATTCAAATTTCACTTTGGGATAAATTTTATGTTATAATTCAAACAATAATATTAACTTTCTCTAAATAATTTTCTAAATATGTAAATTTTTACGTTAAAAATAAATTTGACGTTTATTAGGAAATACCTTATTTTTTATAATAATAGTTTTTGAACCCTTATAAAAATTACATTTGACACCATAAAAAACATATGATCATTTATATTTAATAAAAAATTATTTATTATTTATATTCTATTAAAATATTATTTATTTTAGAAACCCAATAATTCATAAAAATAAATTCTTAAATTGAATATGAATATTATTGAAAAACACTATGGTTACAAAATATTTTTTTATCAAAATTATTAATAAATTATATATAAAGTAAATAAATAAAGAATAAATATAATAATAATTTAAATTAAAAGTGAAAATAAATATTTATACTATTGGGGTTACTCTTATTCTAGTATTTGTTAAATTAATTTTACCGTTAATTAACAAATTTTTCTTTTATCGTGGTTATAAATATATACTATAATTAAAATTCATATTTTTCAATAATTATGTTGATAATATTACCAATTATTAATTATATTCATTAAAACTATAGAATCCATTTTATAAAAATCAACTAAAATAGGTGCCGAAATTTAATTTAACATAAATCCTACAAGCAAGATGGAATGTAGTTTTCCAAAAATTAATTTTTTAAGGAAAATATGGATTTAATTTAACTCGATAAATAATAATATTAATTATTTTAATTAAAAACCTTAAATATAAATATTTTTTATAGAAATTTTATTTAAATAATTTCTAATTATGATTTTTTTAATTAATTATAATCGAGAACCAATATGAATTTTAAAACAGTTTTTAGAAAATTGTTTCTTAATCCTAAAAATAAATATATATTAAAATATAGTATAATTATTATTTAAATTCAACTAATTTAAATAATTATAACTAAAAAATAACTTTATTAAATTTAATTTAATTTAAAATAATTTTTTGACTTCGTTAAATCATTTGTAAAAATAAATGATAATATTACTTAAATACACTATTTTTAACTATTCACTAATAATATACATATTTTCTAAAAAATCATAAATTTTTAGCCAAATTATATTTTTATTTCCTTACAAAAAATTTATTTTTCATATAAAATAAATTTTTTATTTTTAAATTAAATATTAATATTAATAAAATAATATGAAACTCATTTTTGATGAAAATATATTTCGATGAACAAAAATGAATTAACAAAATTTTATTGATTATTTAAAAATAATTTATAAACATATTTAAAAAATACATATATATATCATTATGTAGTAAATACTACTATTAACCACAAATATAGTGGAATTTTTAAAATGATCATATTTAAAAAATTATTTTTCATTTGGGTTTGGCTTTGCATATCTCATACACTTTCGCAAATAGTTTTCTCTTTTAAAAAATCGAGGTGTTACATTATTCCCACATTAAATAAAATATTCCATATAAATTTAAACATGATCACAAGAAGATATATTTTTATAGAAAAAAATATTTTTATTGAAAACACACATCATATAAAGAGATAAAAAACATCTTCAAAATAGAGGAATTGATGTTTAAAGGTCATCACATATATAGGTGTCCCAGTAGGATGGCATTAGTTTTATGTAAAATCATGGAAGTAGAAGAGAAACGTAACACGAAATAACTAATTGAGTTTAATAGATAACGTGGTCTGTATAAATTTAATGACCATAATAACATAAATCTATGATGGTGGAAATAATCATCAATTAATCAGAAATGATCATAATAAGAAAAAAAAAAATACTATTTTCCTAGTGTTAAGGAATTACATTATTATTTAAACTAGTAACATAAAAAAATATTATTTCTTGAAATGTATTATTAATTATTACCATAATATCATTATTTTATTCAAATTATGAGAACGTAAGATGAATTTTTATACCTTAACCACTAAAATATAATTCTAATGGATCACATAATAGACCAATTAATAACAATATATCCATCATTCATTTAATAAATTCAAAATGATTATCATTAAGTGTGATAGTACTTTAACAAATTAGTCTCCAAAATTCTACAAAAACCCAAATGTTTAACAAAGAGTAATCCTCAAATAGATACCTATATATGACACAAATAACATAAAACATTTTAGATTTTTTAACCTCATAGGATGCCTCATATCTTTCTTACTACACATCTGAAAATTTGGGAAAATTCATAAAAGAAAAACTTATTAGTCATATATTCATAAGCTCAAATAAAACAACTTCAAAAATATGGTCAATGACAAAAAAAATATTACATTATCCTGTAATATGTTTTAAAAAATATCATTCTATACATACATCAAATAAATCATATAAAGTTGTATAAAAAATTTTAAAATTAACATTATCCTTAGACAAATAACCCCAATAATCTTTAGGTGTTTCACAACATCAATTAATTATTAAGGGTTATCAATCCCTCAATCATGTGTTTTCTAAAATATCACTTTATCATTAAATCACATATATAGGTTATTGTTACTATTAAATATAAATTTAATGTTATTAAAGGAAGAATACTCTAGAAGAATATTTAGATGTTTCATGATTCTTTTATGTTGAATATCATTGATATACTAATTTTAGAACATAAATATCAAATACCCCAAAATAAAAACACTAATAATTTTAACAACTTTTTTAGTATTCCAAAATCACATTAATGATTAGTGAGAACTGAAAAATTTCTACACTTCTAGTGATGAAAACACATTTTCATTCACATTGATTGTTTATATGATTCTTCATATTTCCTCACATTAGTTAGAATAAAATGAAAATTATGGATGATTATTTTATAAAAAAAATTATTAAACACATAAAGGGGAATCTAATGACATTAAAGTGATAACATATAAATTAAATTTATTTCCTTAGAATATGAATTTCTACGAATAAGTATATGTTATCAATGATCTATTTCTTAACATATAATATTATGTGCATTTTTTATTCTGTTAATAATGGTTCATAATGATATTTTGAATTAACCAATGAATAACCCCCTAGAAAATGTCAAACTAGGTGCGAAGTATGTCTTGTTGTCATATACCAGGTTACCATGAGTTAGGCCTAAGACACCTTGTCAAATTTATTACCCCACGGTATATATGTTCCACAAGTATACCCACTTTTATTATTCAGATAGGTATGCATTTTTCTGGTAAACCACTTACTCCATACTGACAAAAATTTAAGGATTATTTATTACACTTAGTCATATCCCTAAGGATTTCAATATAGTTTCCTAATAATAATCTAAAAAAAATTAAAATTTTCATATGATACCAACTATAACAAACCTTATCTTTATTTTAGATTAATTACTTATTTATTACATAATATTACACTAAATAAAACATGAAATAATGAAAAGTCTAGTGTGTTTTTAAATTAGTTACAAAGAAGAACATTTTGAAAATATTATATAACAACAATATTAAAATCATAGTTAACTTCCTTCTAAAATTCCATTTCTTTATAAACTATATGGGATAACCTCATTAACAACATAAGAAAGGAGTGATCTATAAAGCCTTTCAAGGGAATTAACATAAAATAAAATGAAGATAATAATACATGTTATAGAATAGGAATATCAATGGGTAATATTGAGAGTAAAAATCATAAACATGAATAATGATACAAGATATAACATGATTATAATAACATGGGAAATGTGGTGAAAATGTCAAACACTGAATCTTAAACATTGGACAAGGAAAAACCTTCCAATAAATCATACCTTAAAAAAACACATTAGGGAATTAGGTTCACTCATTGTCCCAACGTGACATATCAGTGTAGTAATTATTACCCAATTCATTGGATTTCTAGTTTGGTACACCAATCATAAACCTTAGATTATCATTCATAAGTGTTTCACATAGATCATACAATATGGATTAATTCAACATCATAATTTTTTCCAAAATCATGATATGAGTAATACAAATATTTAATTCCCTAATAAAACATTATATATCTATAAATTTGAATACCCTTCATAAGGAATGTTATTGGTAATCACTCCACAATTGTTTTGGAATGTAAAATAGTCGTGACATTTAGGCAACATAACAATATCACATAAAAATTTATAAAATGGGTTGATGAGATAGAAATGGGTATATATTCATTTATATATAAAATTAAAAGTAATCGGTATATGTAAAGACATGTAACAACATGAGTAACTGGAAATATATAGTATACAATATTAAAGAAACTTTCATAAAGAAAAGAAATTAAAGAACCCTTAATTTGTTTTCATGGTAATAGGTGTAGATAATGGTTCATATGAGGAAAATTTAGATTGAAATGGGATATAGTAAGGTATAAATAAAAATTTATATATTGATGATATGTAATAAGGTATCCCAACTTATTAAAATTATAATTAATAGATATAACGTAAAGTGATTTCTTCATAAAAGTGGATAGTAAAGGATCACTTACTAAATTTCATCATGGTAATGGGTGTGCATAAAATTCCATGGGAGGAGTAATGAAATTTATGATAAAACCTGATCATCTATAAATAAATTTACATTAAGGGGAATATGGAAGAACATATCCATACTTATGAAAAAATAAATTTAGAGAGAAATTTTTAAATAAGTGCGTTAAAGAATGTTAGAAGGGATAAGTCCCTTAAAACTTGTTTCCATAGTAACTAATTAGATAAAGGTAAAAATGAGATAGGGTAGCTAATATATCATTTAAATAACATAAATTTAATATTAAGTTACTATTTATAATCAAATTAAATTATAAACCATTACAATTATGATGAAAAATTCTAAAGAAGGTGCTTGAATTGAAAAGAGAATATGAAGGTGAGGATCCCTAAAATGAGTGTGTGACTTTAAAAGTTTGGGAGGGGATTATTTAGAGTTTGGGAGAACTTTGGAAGGAATATAGATAGTGTATAGAAGATTATGGATTTGATAAATGGTTTTTAGTGAAGTGAAATGTGAGCTTAGGTGGGTTTATATAGAAATAGGTGGGGATTTATTTGTTATTTAGGGTGTGGAATCTACATAATAAAATATTCAAAACCACAAACCATCCATGTTTTCAGAAAAAATAATCTCTTTAAAATTGGAGTGGTTTTTATTATTTTATAATGATAAGGGACAAACTTATTAAAATTATTCAATTAATTATAAAGATATGAGTCACACTCTAAAAGAAATGATTTTAAAAACATAGAATATATTATAGATTTTGTAAGATTCATAATGGATTTCAAAAATAAATAAAATAATCCAAAGATTAAATAATTTTATATTAAAATAATTTTTTTTTCATGGATCCCATTTTTTATAATTATTACATCACTTTTGGGTCTTTTGGATGTTCTAAAACACAAAGTTTATTTTACGATATATAATTTTTACCAAAAAAACGACTGTCTCAATAAATTATAAATAATTTTGAATAAAAATTATCTTTTTATTATAAAATCAATTTTTAAGAAAAGTGAGAAACAATTCCCCTTAAATCTAGAGGTAAATCATCATAGGATAAAGAAAAACCTTAAATGAAAATTCTTAACCTATTAGTGCTTTTCTCTTTTTAAATATTCCAGTTCGTAAGCCATACATTAACAACAGAATTGTTGCTAATAACCTTTTCAAAAAGACACACCATTTTGTCCCAGGTTCAAATATACTTTTCTTTGATGATTTTACCATCAATAAAGCTTCTCATCATAATCATATCTTGTTTGCCGATCCATTCTCCTACTCGTTTTTGACCTCCACATGAATAAGTCTTCCCATCATCTCTACCTATTCATGAGGGATGTTGACATAAAGAACGACCTACACAATCTCCACCTCAGTGTGAAGGATAGGTTCTGTAGAGTCCATTACCATTCTAGTAGAGTTTTCATTATTGTTGTTTTTCTAAAATAGTAACATGGGTCTTCTTTTGAACCATAACTATGAGGGATGAATACATATCATTATCACAGGTTTTAAAATATTTACCTGATTGTGTTTTAATCATTTTTGGTAAATGCAAGTAGTCCTTGCATCCTTTACCCATCTTCTTCTAAGGGTTTTACCCCTCCTTCCATGACTTAAGATACATAGACTCCACACCGTCTGCAATTCCTCCATCTGAGTCATAGGGCATATCCTGGATAGACTCATTAGTGTCCAATCACTCAAAGGAGATTTGAGTCTGAACACCATTTTGAACTGATGCCTTTCCCACTATTTTATTTTTGTACCATGAAATACTCTACTTGATTTGAGGTTCGTTTTCCACCCCTTCCGACCACACCTCAATTTCCATTTTAGCTAAACTCTTACCATCAGCTTGAGACGCCTGTGAGGAGGATTCATCAATCCTCACTAAATTACCCAGGTCCTAGTCCCTCAAATCCTCCTTAATCCAATAAGAAATCCCCAACATAGAGGGTTCCTCAACTAGTTTGGCCATAAGGATTCTTTTCACTGCCTTACCCACCAAAAGATTCGTCTGGATAGCATTGTTCCGCTTCATCCCCTACATTGTCACCTTTCTCTAATGGCCACCCAATATACATATATTGATCGAGTGACCCAGTCTACTACAAGAAGAGAAAACCCCCCTAATGATTGAAGACCACTGGTTGTTTAAAAAAATATATATTTATTTTATATAAATCTATTTTTAAATTTGTCATTATTCACTTTTTAAAATAAAGTTGACATTTATTGAGAAATGGCAGTTTTTATAATAGTTTTCAAACCCTTCTAAAAAATAAATTTGACTTTATAAAAATTATATGATCATTTACATTTAATATAAATTCTTAAATAATAATATTTTATAAAAAAAATATTATTTTAAAAAATCTAACAAATTAATTCTTTAATTGAATTTGAATATTCGTAAAAATTATTATTATATCAAAATACAATTCTTATCAAAATGATTAATTAATGATATATAATGAAAACAATTGGTGAGTAAATATAATAATTATTTCATTAAAAATGTAATATAAATATTAATACTATTTGGTTTACTTTGTTTCTAGTATTTTCTAAATTAGTTTTACCCTTAATTTACCTATTTTACTTTTATCATGTTAATAAATATTTAATACAATTTATATTTATATTGTTCAAAAATTAAGTCTTATATATTACCTAAATTTAATTATAGGGCTTAAAAATATATAATCAATTTTAAAAAAATCAATTCAATTATGTATAATAATTAATTTTATATAAAACTCACAAACATGACGGAAAGTGTTTTTCCAATAATTACATTTTCTGAAGGAAAATATGATTTTACTTTAACTCTATAACAAGTAATATTAATTAAATCAATTAAAATTCATAAATATAGATATTAAATATAAATATTCTGTTTAAATCATTTCTATTTAGATGTTATTTTAAATAATTATATTGGAGAAACATTATGAATTTTTAAAAAGTTTTACGAAAGTTGTGTATTAATCCTAAAAAAACATATACTAAAATATGATATAATTATTATCTAAATGTAATTTATTTATTTAATATAACTATATTATGACTATGCTATATTTATTTAAAATTAAAATAATATTGTTACTTTATTACATAATTTATAAAAATAAAAGATAATTTTACATAAAAATATTATTTTTCCCTATATATATATATATTCTAAAGAAATTCAACATAAGTCAATTTTGATATCCATATATAGAAATGAATATTTCGTTATAAAATATATTTTCTAAATTTTCTATAATATAAAATTATTAATAAAAGGAAAAAAAAATTTATAAAGGAAAAAATTTTGAAGAACAAAAAGATATTACCCAAAATTGATTTATTATTTACTAAAAACTTATCAATATTTTTAGGAAAGATGTTAATATTTCGTAACTTATATAATCCTAATATTATCCAAAAATTTATTTTGATGTTTTAAGTGGTTTTATTTAAAAAATAATTTTTTGTTCTAGTTTAGTGTTGTGTATCACAAACATAATCAAATATAGTTTTCTCTTTTTAAAACATAGGGTGTTACATCTCTAAAGATTGGTCCCATAATTTTGAAATAAGATTTGTAAATTTTTACTGTCATACACTCCACCATTATAGAATATAGTGTATTTCAATTTTCATTTATTTTATAAATCCACCATGACATTCTAATGTATAAATATAATAAAAAAATTATATTTTTTTTAGTAAAATAAACCCATAACATCCTTGAATAATCATAAATGAATGTGAAAATTTAATTCAATCATTAATGTGATTTGACTGAGGTAGTTCTCTAGAAATTTTTGTGAACTAATTCCAACATCTAGGTTATAGGCGTCCATCATTTCAATAGTAATGAAACTGTATTTTTCATTCCAAGATCAAAGATCTCACAAATTTTAATAGTTATGCAATAAAGCATTTGAATTAGATTTCTTTATTGAACTTCCCTGTTCTTTTTAGGTAAGATATTGATTCTATTATAATATAACAATATATTTTAAGGGGATAAAATTCAGAAAACTATATTACCATATGAATTTTTGATCAACTAAAAAATGTCCTCATTTTTTCCACATGCCACTAGCATAGATCCCTAACAAAATTTCAAAAATAAATTTGTCAATTTTATACTAAATTATTAATAATAAATCTTCCCCATAGAGATGATATTATTTTAGAGACCACATATGTTCCTTTTTCCCATGAAACATATAAAACTCCCATTCTCTATCAAGATATTCATATATATATATATATATATGTTGTGATGATAATATTAGAAGCTCCATTACCCACAAGATAACTCTATTGAAACTCCGTGGTGTATAATTCACCATGCATCAATGAGAAATTATTTATTTCAAGGATTATCCAAAATGATCCACCCATAAATCTACCAAATTATAAAATGTAATAAATAGATTGTTTCCTATATACATTGAACTATATGTATTTGATATTCTATAAATTTTTCATCTGGAAATTTCCTTTAAATTTAAATAATTCGTCAAGAGATTCCATTTTATAGTGTAATTACAATAGTTATGGATTTTAACAATTTACTTTCTATAAATATTCTCCCTATAAATATACTATGGTCATTGAAAAAAAAATTAATGTGAGATTTTTATTCCATTTGTGCTAATAGAATTACCAAAAGGTACTTGGACCTATATTCATCAATGCTCCTCATAGTGGAAAAAATTTAATATATATTCATCTACCAAGTTGGTCTTAAATATAGAATTAAAAGCTATAGTAACCATTACATCCCAAGATTCATGTAAATATATATTCAATAAAATTTCCTACACATCATCCATGAGTATCATATTCACTACTTCATGATAACCTCTAATTAGTTTTAATTAGTTCATATTTTTTCAATGATCGTCCCTTGGATAAACTCATTCTAACAAAATACCACATCCAGTAATTTTTTTAAAGATGATATTTTTTCATATATTTCATCAATGAAAACTAGAAGTCCAGTTACGGTCTCCTTCTCTACTATGTTGAGGAAACAATTATACACCAACACCATCCCCATTAATCCATGTTATTTTCTATCAACCTTTTTTCATTCATCTTTTCTCTATATTTTCATGTTTCTCTCCACCCATTTGAAGTTTAATACAATTCTAGATGAGATTGGTTTCTATCTTCATCAATAAAAATCTAATATCAGATTCATTGAACTAACTGATCTAAACCATTACTTATTCCATTTTAATATCATTTTATAACAATAAAAAAACCAAAATTAATGTAATTAAAATTAAGGTATGGATGTTATGTGAGTTATTGGGTGAGTATAACCATACTATTATACAAATTTTTAAGAATTAATCAAAAAAGTAATTTAATCTATCGATTGTTAATCTGAAGTTTCATGGAAATTTGTATTTACTTGTAGTTAAACACTGTGAAAAATATAGTATCAATACATCACTTTTATACATATAGAACTATAATTATGTTTTTTCATCCTATTCACTAAATCTATGTCTCATACCATGTACACACTAAATATAATCCTAAAATCATGTTCATCTAGAATTGAAATGAAAGCATACGATTATTTCTCTTGAGATTTCATCCTACCTAAATGTGAGAAAACTACAAAAACATTATTTTAGTAGAATTAAAAATGATTAAAAACTATTTATAAAAAGGGAATGTATTTCCATTTTATAAAAAATCTAAAAATATTATATGTATCGGTAAAATACCTCATATTAGCTAGACCCTCATATCTTTTATAAATACCCACAATTGAAAAATTAGTGTCACCACCATATGAGAATCATTGTAATCCATCCTTTTACATCACCATTTTATAGTATCTAGAATTTAGACAACCACTATAGTTGGTAGAATTTTACACACCCCCATTAATGATATGTATACCAGTCTACTCATCCCATAAAAAGTGAGTGATTAGGATAAATGTTTATTTTTCCACTGCTATAACAACAATGAAGAAAATATATTAATCTTAAACCAATAATTAGTGAAATTTGATAACTTCATGATGTTCAAAAATGAATTTTGTTTCCCAGATTTTCTTCTCTAAACATTTAATATTTTTATGCTAATTTTACACTTGATTTATTATTATTTTAAAATTTTTATAATGTTTCTTATTGACATTCTCCAAATGGTATATTTTTTATTATCATTGTTCAATATGAAATGTATATAATTTTTAAATTTTAATGGGAGGGTCCAATTTCGAAAATTTATAACCATTATTTGTTATGACTCGTTCTTTTTATGTTTTTATTTTTTTGATATGTATTTTACATTCTCATTGTTTTTTATTTTTCATTAGTATTAAAATAATAAATAAATAGATAACATTCCTTTTATGTGTATTATTTTCATCTACTCTGAATTTTTTATCTTTAAATTTATTTAATTTCATATTTAAAATATTTGGAATTATTTTTTAAAAAAAGGTTTTATTTTCTTCCTTTGAACCCTTTAAAATAAATTTTTGATGTGACATATTTATTTATTTTTTCCCCATGTTACAAAATCTTTATAAAAATTACTCATATCACTATGATATCATATTCCACTAAAAATATCAATTAAAAATATCATTTAGAGTTATTTTTCTTGTATTAACATCTTAATGATCTTATAAATTTAAAGTTTATAGATATCTTCATTCATATGGTTTATGTTCTAAACCACTCTTTATCTCTATATTTGTATTATTTTTTTTAACTTTTATTCATCTATTCTTTAATTTAAAGGATGTATTCTATATCACATCCAATATATATAGATATTTTTCTTATTTTTAATTAATTACATACCCATTACAATATATGGTTTCGAGGGTTATTACCATTACATTTATTAAATTTTATTTACTATGGAAATTTTTACCTTTAATATAATTTTTATTTCATTATAAAAATTTGTTGATTAGTAAGGCATATTGGTTATATGTTTTTTGTCTAATTCATTGATATGATAAATGAATTGGACACGATTAGTGATCGACATGGGATAGAATTATATATCCCATAGATTCCTTGATTATTGTTACGAAACAAACTATCTTGGGAATTTGGTGTAATCCTGACACATTTAGTTATGATTTCATTTAATGAGGTCGTGATAATATATTTATTATATCAAGATTTATGGGTTTCATAACTATGAAATCATGTTTATTTCATTATGATTGTTTATATTTTTATATAATCCATGGATATATTACTTACCCATATTTTAAATTATAACGTATTATTATATTACAATTTATTTATTACATATTACTCATGCCATATTTATACAATGAGATATTCTACTATATGACTCACCTTACTAAATATTTTATTTCAACATTATTATATTTATTTTACTCTAAGTTATAATGAATATTATTAAAAATCATGTTTATATAATTTAATGATAAGTGGAGAATTTTTATGTGAGATGTTGAAGTCTTATTGTATCATAATGAATAATATATTTTTTGGGAAAATATTCTTTCAATGGGAAATCTATGAGTTTTTATAGTTACGTGTTGTTTATCATGATTATAAAACTATAAATCTTGAAGTTAGTGCATATGTATGTGACACAATATATATTAATCATATTTTAATTATGGATAGTTATGTTTGGTTCAATTCAATCAGTATCAAAATTAGTTTATAAAGAATATATATAGTAAAAATTATAGAGAAAATGTTTTAGGGCAACAAAAAGGTTCTCTACATCAAATGGATTTGAAATAGTACCCTAAACTACATGGGGGTTTATTAAATATATAGAAATATATTGGAGGTTTTTTGTGTATTTAATACAAAAACTATTGTATCTCTTCCTTCATTAAAACCCTTTATCATTTTCAGATGGTACAACAATCCATCAAAAAATTATGACATCCTAAACGATGTAAAAATATAGAATATAAAAGTTAATATTTTTAGTGTAATATAAAATATCATCAGAAAATATTTTCTTTCCTAGATGAATTATGATCCCTTCTCTATTAGGGATTTGATGGGACATAGTTATTGAAGAGGCCTTGTAATGTTAATTGAATGATGGCAGCTATGATTTGTTCTCAAATAATGAATGGTTATCATAGGATTTATTTTACATCTATGGTTTGACTACTATCACAATAATCATTCTATAATTTGGGAGTTTTTCATAGATAACCATTAGATTGTATGAAATATTTGACTTGTTTCGGGAGACAATTAACTAATGTGTCCTAAATATGTTGCACAATTTTTTAGTTAATATATGATGATAAATGAGTATGAAGTTCGTTAGAGTTGATATGAAAAGAAAATAACAATATTAAAATTAATTTAAATCATATTGGGATGTGTAAGGGTCTTATTAGATAAAGATAGAACTGTAATATATAAATGTTTTTTCTATTTCTAGACACATCATGGAATAGTAATATAAGTTATTTCATGTGGTAATTGAAGTTGAGGTGTAGTTTAATCTTGCATAAGGGAGTCACAATTCATGGGAAGAGTTTCATTATTATGATTTTAGTAAGGGGTTATGGGGATAAGTATACATTGGGAAAATACCAAGGGAAATATTTGTTCCCAATTGATTAGTATATATGAATAACATCTCATTGAAAATATTATTATCACATTATAAAAGAGGATCTCATGTCACAAACAAGCCCAGATACCCCAGTAGCCTACAAACCAAGCTGACTCTGACAAAATCCAAATGGTTTTCCCGAACCCCACGGGTCGGTGACTAGAACCTTGAATCAAACAAGAAAAAATACATAATGAATTTTCCAAAAAATAGTGGAAGAAAAAAGGTTACAAATCAACAAGACCAATAATCCAAAAAGGGGAAATTTCTAGTAACAAAATAGGTATAACAAAACCCAATGAAGTAAATAATAAAATTATACAAAAAATGACAAGATAATTCTCAAATAACCTATTCAAAAAGTGGATAAATTATTCATTTGTCACTTCCATAACTCTCTGCCGAATGGCTTAAGAATATAAACCTCTTCCAAGAGGCACATTCCCTCTTCTCAGACCTGAAAAAAATACAGTAATGAAGAAAGTAAAAGGTAGGGAGTGATATATAAATAAATGTTGGGTCTCAATAAGATTTTCATATCTGATTCCATAGTAATCAATGAAATAAATATTTTAATTTAATATAAAATAGGGAATAACATAACACATCATTATCATATAAAAACATAATATTTCTTTTCAATAATTGAAGAAATTTCAAACATGGACTAATATAAATGAATTTATATAATTTATCTGGGATTAGTAAAATATTTCTATAATCAGTGGAAAATATAATCAAGTCAATCATAAAAAAATAACCAAAGTCATCTACCGTGAAGTACATTAGTTTTTGGAAATATGATAATCACACTTGTCAAATTAGTTGTCATGAAAAAATATATGTGCACATGAACCTTAGGCTTAGGCCAAATGTGACTCATCTACATTATAATAGGGATAATACTGAACAAGTATGTTGTTTTTGTTTTCAACATTAATCCATTTCCATGGGATTATATACAATTATTATTCTCCCATATAACAAACTAACTACCCATGCATTCTTATGCTATATAAATCCATCAATAATGCGAAAATAAATTTTTTAAATATTCATTATCAACATTCAAATTAAATTTAAAAACATAAACAACATATTTTCATCATCTCTTGTTGTTTCAATTAAAACCCAATATTGATTTTTATCATTTTAATTTAATCTATTTTTTCCAAAATAAAACCTCAAATAATTTAATTATCATCATAATTTTAAAAATTACTCTCATAACTCCAAATACATTTAGAATGGGGATATTTCTCAAAATATATGACATTTATAATTCCATACACAAATCATTCCAAATAATTGATTAACAAATCAATTTAATTCTATTTAAATCAAATAAATGAATAAATTAAAATCTCAAATGGAACCACTTACCTTTAAAAAAAGAAAACAAAACATGGAACAGATAACTGTAATAGAGAACAGAGGCTCAAAAAAACTGGAACTCAACCATGTATCAAGATCAAATTAAACTGAGTTTATATACATCAAATATGTGATTGTCCATCAACGTCTATGGTGGGGATAAGATGGTAACTAAGGGTACTACTCACCCATAGTGATGAACCATAATAACCATGATGATCAAACATTTAACAAAAAATATAGAAGAACAAGAGTTCTCCAAAATTGGACCTATAAGGACCTTAATCAAGAGGGCAGAGTGATGTAAATAATAAAATTAAAAAAATCCATTCAACATGCATAAAGTCATCTTTTTTGTGAATTACACAATGTGTCATTTTGGATCAAATTGTGTAGTCAATGAATGCCACATAAGGTGAATAATTTGTAACAATTATTAAAATAAAATTTCAGACCATTTCTTGTCATGTGAACTCTAAATGGTGTGTTATCATTTTTTACTATGAACCGGTTTCAAGATATCTTACTAGTAAACATTACATGAAATTTAATACCTTTACATGTTGTGTTATCCCCATGTAAACTATGAAAACCTAGTTTCTTCAAAAAATACTGAGACAAAAAACCAAAACAAATAAGAATACCTTAAAAGATTAATATTATTTTATAACCTCCCCATAATAAAAACAATTTTCACCAAAAGTGGATTTCCATAAAAATTAAGAGAGGTAAAATGATCTTATTAGTGAATCACACTCCCATGTATCAGGGGAATTATAAAAATGATACCATATAAAATGTTCAATGGTTTAGTCGTCTAATGAAGTTCCTTTTTTTTAGAATTAACTATCCCAACTTGATGATCAGTCACAGATAAATCATGATCAACATCAAGATCCTCCAAACTAAAGACATGAGATAGGTTAAAAAGTTATTTTTGATGTTTCGAAACTAGTAACATATTGTGTATAAGTTCCATCTACTATTGAAGTGATAAACGGTAAGAAATTTTCCCTAAATACACAATAAATTCAAAAGGACCCACAAACAGGGGAGAAATAACCCCTTTCCTTCCAATACATTGATGACCCAACTGAGGTGAAATCCTAAAAAAAAATTCGTAACCAATTAATAACTCCAACAGTCCCCTATGATGGTAAGCATAATATTGTACTATCATTATCCAATCAAAATTCTCTACTGAATCTAATATACAATTTCTCTCATGTCTTAAACAAAAATCAGTCCAACCAAGTAAGGTTTAACCCTATTTAACCCGTACATTAGGGATTTACATGATCTTCCATACAAGGCCTCAAAAAGATCTATTAAGATTATATAAAGGTAAATATTATTATAATAAAACTAAACTAGGTACACGTTTTCATTTTAAGAACCACCAAATTATAGAACAAATGCACATAGCATATCCTCATTAATATATATTGCTATATCTATTTAGATATATTTTTATGAATGATATGACATATAAAAATGAACCTATTACCATATTTCCTCTTGATGTCCTTTCCAGAAACAAGATGAAAAATAGGGATCTTTCTAATAGAGTATTGAATATGAAACCCCATAAAAATGAATGATCTTTTGTCATAGTGATTTCCAAACTCAACAACATTTTTTGTATCCTAAATGAGTATAATGTTTGGTGATTTTTTTATCTAGCTAAAAAAAACCATATCACATTATACTTTTGAGGGGTACATGGAAACTAAACCAAATATTCTATATATATCTCATCCCATTTCAAAGTCGGCATTGGATGTGGATAAAGTAAACCCGAAGGTCCCTGGTGCTCGTCCATGTCCTTTTATAATTTATATCTACCTAAAACGAAATTTTTGATTTCTCTTAACATACCTATCCCCTAGAATCTTCACCGCATGTCATAGAACAATGTTGTGGTTCTTGGATACACAACCCACTATGAATTATGTAAATTCACTATTATAGCATTTCTTAAAGATAATAAAACACCAAATCAATATTTAAAACATAGAATACCATTTATAGAGAAAGAATAGACTATAATTATTTGCAAACCATACATAGATTCCGTAATTCTAAGATATTCATAATCAATATGATTTTTTATAAAGAATCACCTTGATAATAGAGAATATTAACTAAACATTAGAAAAGTCAACCTCGACCTATTCCTCCTAGAATCTAAAATGTAATTATGAAAAAAGATCCCTAAAATACACTATTATAATTATTCATTCAAGGAAAGGGTAGGAAATTTTTATCAAAAGGAATCATAAATTACATTTATCTTCCAAATGTTGAAGGCATTGTCAAATTCAAATGACTAAACTCACTCTAAATAACTCGTTTGTTAGAGATTCATATATTTTCAAGAGACTATCTCAATAGTTTGTGCTTAGAAGGGATGTTAAACAACTCTCAGAAACAGTAATGTCACAAACTCTTAAGAGCATGGATCATTATTATAAGTTCAAGATCATGGGTCAGATAATTTTTATCATGTATCCTAAGCTATTGAGAGACGTAGGCCACAACGTGATCTTACAACATATGAACACATCCGAAACAAAAACATGGTGTGTCATAGAAGACCATAGAGCCCTGTTCGGCCTCTAGAAAATTCAAAAGTTGTGAAAAATTTAAAAATAAGTTTCATCTCAACAATATAACATTCTCATGTCACATTTGAAATGAAATTCAATACTTTTTTAGAGAGAATGGTCATTAGAGAATCTAACCTGAAGTGAATTTTTTAAAACTATACTAATACCACTTCAAACAAAAGAATCTATGAATCTATAAATCATTCTATGGTTTCTACCATGTCATAATAGCTTTCATCTTCTTCGAATCAACAGAGATATCATGATCTGACACCACATGTTCTATGAACATCACCTCTTGAATCCAGAATTCACATTTCAAAATATTTTCTATGAGTTGATGATTTCCCAACATTTACAAATATGCTCATAGATGACACACATGATCCTCCTCAAACTGAGATTAAACCAATATTTAATCAACAAATATCTACATTAATATATTAATATAATGATGGATTATAAAATTAATCAAATCCATAATGAATTTATGATAATTAGTTAGACAAAATGGAATGAATTGATACTCATAGTGGCTATACAATTTTTGGATGATTTTTTCTGAATGTTAGATTAATTTATTATCAATTAGTTATAACAATACCAAAGATACATTGTTAAAAAACACATAACCCATTTCAAATGGTAAAACAAATCATATATCTGTGACCACATATAATTGTTTTTTACTGTAACTTGATTGAGTATCCGATAATAAATAGAAATGAAAAGTGTTCAATAAACTGTAGATTGCATAGAGAATAGGAACCACCCAAGGTGAAATACTCCAGACTGTAAATTATTTCTCAAAAATATCATCTAAATGATTCTTCATACCCTTCAATTAAGTTAGTTGTATAAAGAAATAAGGAATTTTTTTTAAGAAAGATAGAGGCTAAACCTGTTTTATTAAAAACAATGAAAATATAGGAACCCACACATGTATAGTAAAACATGAAAAAATCCAAAACAAAATCTCTTTATTAATTTTTTAAAAAATTACGCACTTTTCATCCTTTCTTCTTCTCAGAATTTATTCCAGTTGGACCTTCTAGAACCGTGTCACTATCCCCTCAATCTACCCCTTATTGTAAGAAGATATTGAAGCCTCTCGTAAATCATCTCAGAATTAGTTCCTCCGAATCAAGGATATCCTCTTATCTATCCTTTTATTTTTAGGTGAAGTGTATCTTATCACTAGAGACATCATTTCCACTGCCACCATTACTTCATCCAGATCCAAAGTCTCCTGATGAATTTTCTCATCATGTGATCTCTGAATGGAATATTGCATCTAAATGGGGAAATCAATATTCAAATAAGAGAATGAAGTAGTATTATATGATATCAATTTCTCAACCACCACTGGATTAAACATCAAGGAATTTTTATTCTTCCAGCAGACAAGATGAAATCCCTTGTTGGTCGGAGTGGATACTCAAGAGGGGGTGAATTGAGTTCCAATAAAAAAATTTGTTAAAATTATTTCTATAAAAATCCCCCAATTTAAAAACAAAGTTAAACTGTAGTGAATCTATACAGAGTGTAAATGTTCAATCAGTTTCAAAAAGATTGATTAGGTCTCAGTTGACTTAATCTGAAGATTAAATTAACTTTTGAAACTAACTTACTGGTTTACAATAAGAATAAACACTTGCTAATTTAACTATCAAAGTAGCTATAAAATAGTTTTGTATTTCAAATTAATAAATAGTGGAATGTAAAATATTTATGTAATACTTATAGACTTAAAATAAAAGCTCAATAAAGTTAACCAAGAGGTTCAGTCTCAATCTGAGTCTTATTCCTCTCAACAATTTATATAAATTGATCCACACCCGGGATCGGGGTTAAACAAAAGTACACTACTGTTTAGGTAGAAATACCTCTACCACAGTTATTTGTGGCAAAAGAAAACAACAACACACATGTTATTCTGGTACAAAGACCTCTACCACTATCTACAGTGGAAAACAAAAGAGTTATGGAGTTTGAGTGAGGATTTAGGAATCCTCCAGTTTAGCTTAAGAGACAGTGTGTGTAAAATAAACAAGGTACAGACACTGCTCAAAATGTAAATGAAAGAATCACTAAGAGAAGTATGATTGGGTTTAGAAATTCTTTAGTGATTAACAGTGCAGCTCTGGACTTGTTTGGTTTATTAGAAAAGATTCTGAGTCCTTCTCTATTTTTTCTTAGAAAACAGAGTGTCATTTTCTTCTCTGATTCTTGGTCCAGCTTAACAGCCCGAGTGCAAGAAATATTTTTTATAGTTCTTCACTCAAGATGCAGCTTGTGTTCTCCTGTAGAATAAGTTTCTTCTTGTTTGTCCAGGATTCTTGGAGTATGGATGTAGACTATTGAAAAATGATCCACATTTGCATGTTTTTCAGCTCTTGTCTCTTTCACCATTCATGTGTCTTCTTAGTGCCTTTCGTGTCACATACATCAATTCATGTATCCAATGTTCTCTTTCCATCCCTTTTTAGCTTTCAGCTTTGGAAGAAAAGAATAATTTCCTTTTTCATGAGTACTAGGTATGGTTCTCGGACATGCAACAAAAATCATTAAATAACATTAACTACATTAAAACAATCAAATGTAACTGTTAGCTAAATAAATAAATAGTATGAAGAGTATAGAGTATAGAGTTTGACTGGTTGGTCTAGCATTGGTATCCTTTTATTGGTAGATGTTCATGGTAGACATTGTGTCACAAAACCTTCCATCTATAGCTCTTTTGAACTCACATCGGTAGCTCATATAACAGTGACTTTATTCCATCAGTAGCTCTTGTTATCGGTAGCTCTTTTTATCGGTAGCTTTTGATCCATTAGTTGATGTATCTCCATCGGTAGCTCTTTGCATCAGTAGTCTATCGGTAACTACTGGTAGACATGCACATTGGTAGCTTGTCTGTTCTGTATTGGTAGACTAAATCTGTGAACTGGTTCTATCGGTAGACTTCTATCTATCGATATATTTGGTATGTTTGTCTGTTGGTATCTCTATACACATTGGTGACCTTAGTGTATCAGTGACTCTGTCTATCGGTTGACTAAGTCTATCAGTAGACTGAGTACCGGTAGCTCTAGCTAAATGCATACCAGTGACTTAATACATATCTTTTTTATACAAAACATATCCAAATGGGTTAGAATTACTTCAGAGCTTATATAAACATGGATAAACAAAGATTAAACTTTCTCAGGGATTATTTTAATTTTATTATCATCTTGAGCATAGATTGAAAGAATTAATATATAGAGAAATATTAGATTGAGATTATCAAAGTATATGAATGCATAATTGGGATTATCAAAATATGTGAGGTCAAAAATCTCCCCCTTTTTGATAATCACAACTTATGATATTATAATTTAAAAATATTATATCAGATGATATAAAATTAAACTAAATTTTCTCATAAAAAATGGTGTGGTATAAAACATAATTTATCCAAGATAGAATTAAATGTATCGGAGATAAAAGAAAAATCAATGATATCATAGGTATAATTTTGTAGTATCAGAGATATAAAAGAAATGATATCCGAGGATGAGAGAAAAGGCACTGTGATTAGAAGTTGAAATTCAGAGGTATCAAAGGGGAAAAGCATGATAGCTCTTAGTTAAAATTTCTCCCCCTTTCATTAATATCTCTCTCTATGGGTGAATATGCCTTCCTCTTTTGATACTTAGAGATTATTTCTCCCCCTTTGTAAAATATTTCTCCCCCTTTGTGATAATCAAAGGTGGGAAATAACAAAGAGAAATAGAATAATATGAATAGAAGAAAATAACATGTATTAAATGTTACAAAAAGGTACAAAAATAGAAAAAATACATAGGATTCCTATCAAACAGTCTAACCACTTGTTCAATCCAAATCCTCAATGTGATATTTTCCCTTGGGATCAGAAGAGGAATCCATTAGTGAGGATGCGGGTGAAGGCCTAGAAATTCCTGAAATGACCACAGGAGGTTGAACAACTGACACTGTGCCTGGCCGATATTGATTAGTCCTTTGTGTGATCATAGGTGTGAGGCTTAGAATGGCTTGGATATGAGTCAATTGAATTGGAGAAGTAGTAGAGGAAGAGGCAGGAAAAGCAGGAGGTACAATCACTGGCCTGGCATCAACATGCAGAAAAGGCAGCAACAGATTTCTGAAATCCATAATTATTCCTCCTCCTCTATCTATAGAGGATATGAAGTCATCCTTGTTCAACATAAACTTGTCCAATGCTAGAGTCAATTATCTTAGCTTGATAATTTTCTCTCTGAAGGCTTTATTAATAGGAGGCAGTTTTATATTCTCAATCAGAAGCTTGAAATTAATGGTCATTTTGGTCATTGTGTAAATTTTGGAGAAATAGGAGTCCACCTTTTCTTTCAATTGTTTTTGAGAGGTAGAGGCTTCTCTCATGTAGTCTTAGACTATCATCATAATTTCTCTAGCTGAATCTCTGGTAGAGAGAACAACTATCCTTAGTTCAGATGAGTCCACAGAGCCACTGGTTGAGGCAGAACCAAGCTCATCTTTCATCATAGCTTGAAACTGATTCAAATCCATTGAAGGTTTAGATACAAGAGAACCAACAGAGAAATATATAGTCTCTTTGAAGCTTTTGGTCAATCTACTGATAGGATTTTGAACTTGGGAATCCTGGATTGTAATATGATCTTTCACAGAAGTTTTGATACCTTCAAATACTGAATCCATCTGGCTTACAACACTCTGGACATAGGTTAAGTCCTTGTCTGCTTGGGATTTTGAGCTCATGTAAGAGTCTAAAGAAACAAAAGATTCCTTTAGAGCATCAAGATCAACTTCACGTCTAGAAAATTGAGTCTAAAGTCTTTAACTTATTCAACCATTTCACCCATAAAGTTTGATAAATTACAGGCAAGTGATAGTTCAAAAGATCTTTCCAACATAATCATTTATTCAGAAAAACTCTGCTTCATCTCAGCAACTAAGGCACTAAAAGATTCTTTCAGCTCATTCCTTAAGGTATCCATATCATCCTTGGTAACCAAATCAGCAGGTTCAACTGCAACAGATACTATTTCAGAGGCTAAACTGACCATAGAGTCAGTCATAACTGATTGAATTGAAGATACCATAGAATCTTCCATTTTCTTTACCTCTTCCACAAAACATTCCTTAAGGTTTTTCTTCAGGTTATCCAGGTCAGGCATTCTGACCACATCTTCAGGAAATAATTCAGATTCAACATCATAAACAGTTTTTGGTCTATTTAGAGATGCTTCATTATCTTAATCCGGATAGTCTAAACCAGATACTATAAAACTAGGGTCTTCTGCCCAATCATTAATACCAACATCCACTATAACACTTCCAAACATAGATTTATCCTCCCCCTCAATGGGTGCATCCTCAATTAGGATAACAACATTCTCAGTATCATGCTCAGCAGCATTCAAAGCAGGTCTTTCATCCTGAGGAGAATCTTCCACTATCATTTCCATCACTGCAGCAGCAGGAGGGTCTTCTAGATTAGGCAAGGGTATGTCAACTTCATTTGCTTCCTCAGTAGGTACTAAAGATTGTCCAATCACTGGACTCAGGCTCAAATCAGCTGATAGAGATGCTTCACTCTCATGAAAATCTTCTCCAATTTCTACAGTAGCCACTTCAATAGCCTCTAAAGCAGCTTCTTCATTATCTGATTTATGTTGATCTATATTTTTAGGAGTTGGGATGGGAGGAAAGTCAGGGTCTCCTCCTTCATCCGTAGAGGAATCTTCCTCTTCTGAATTATCACTATTATCTGGATCCTCTTCATCAGGTCCCAGACCATGATCCCTCACATCCTTTGGTCTTGAAGGATGATCCATAGGATTAAACTTTTCATACACCCTCTGGTCATCATTGAGCCATTCTCCTCACCAAGGGTTCCAATTTATTTTCAAGTACTTACAAACTGTAGAGGTGATACAGATGTTATTCATCACTACTACTGTCTCATCTTGAGACTCAGCTACCCATTTTACTTTAATCATCACAGAGATCAATTTAGCAAAGAATAGGGCATTTGTATTTGATTTTGGCCTTGTCATATCTTCCATCTAGAGCATCAGAAATCTGCACCAATTAACCTTTACACAATTTCTTAAGAGGTTCACAAGATAGATATCCTGATATCTCAAATTGGAAAAGTCTCATCTCCTTGGTATCAAGACATTTTGAGAAAATTTGAATAGAAATATGTTCTCTCCATGCATTTATATAGCAACTACTTGTCATTGACTTCAATCACTAGTCACCTCTTCCAAAGTAGTCTCATAATAAAAAATTTCACTAGTTGGTGGCATGGCTCTCTTGACATATCCAGATACTCATCTATGTGGAACATTAAAGCACTCAACCCATTCAATAGATGAAAACGACATCTCCTTTCCATTCACAAAAGTTGTTACTCGATTTTCATTCTCCGATTTTTGAAAAGGTTACAAAATCTTAAAACGGTTTCACTAATTTTGGAAATTAAAGACCATTGTTGTTCGAAAAACACTCTACCCATTTTTGATCTTCAAGAACATCAAGCACTAAGGACCTACTAGGTTACAGCCATTCTACACATAGTTCCTTTTCAATCACAATAACTCGATTTTGTAGATGAGGATTCACTGGTCATCTCCATGACCTAGTTCTAGCAACACTTCAACTACCACTTGCTTCTTGCTCAGCATTCTACTTCTTTGTTTTTGGCTCAACAGAGTCATCTATTATGGTAGGAAGTTTGGGTTTTTCCATCACTGGTTTGAAGGATTTAGAGTTCTCTAATGATTTGGGAGTTAAGGTTCGAGGGTTATGGTTTTAGGCTTGGTGGATTTAGAAGTAGCTCAGACTTTAGTTTTATCATTTAGGAATCATAAGATAAAGAAAATGAAATAAATTAAAAACGATTCAGATTCTGGCAGTAGACATAAGTTTTAAAATAGCGCACACATTAGTGAGAATTTATATCAGTGAGGATTCCTATTAGTGAGAACTTTACATTGGTGAGAACTTCACATCGGTGAGAACTTCACATCAGTGATAACTTCACTTCGGTGAGAACTTCTCATTGGTGAGAACTTCACATAGGTGAGAACTTCACATTGGTGAGAACTTCACATCGGTGAGAATTTCACATCAGTGAGGTTGGCTACCAATAAAGGTTAAATGTACCTAACTCATGTCTAATGTAACTTAACCTTTCTGAACTCAAAGGTTTATTGAAGATGTCATCTAATTGATGTTCAGTGCCTATAAACTCAAGAATAATATCTCCCTGTTAGTAATGATCTGTCAAGAAATGGTGCCTTACATCAATGTTTTTGGTCCTAGAGTGATACATAGGGTTATTCAAGATATTTATAGCACTAGTATTGTCAAAGGTGATTTACACGTGCCTAAATTCATATCCATAGTCCAAAAGAGTGTGTTTCATCCACATAATTTGTGCACAGAAACTACCAGCAACAATGTATTCTACTTCGGTAGTGGATAATGCTACATAATTTTTCTTCTTACAACTCCAATATACTAAGGACTTTCCCAATAAATGACATGTTCTTAGAGTGATTTTTCTATCCAACTTGCAACCAACAAAATCAGCATCTGAATAACTCATTAACTCAAAGGGTTGTCCTTTTGGGTAAAATGAACCAAAATTACAGTATGTTTAAGATACTTAAAAATTATTTTAACAGCAATTATATGTGATTCTTTTGGATTATATTGAAATCTTACATACATTCACACACTAAAAATAATATCCGATTGACTAGCAGTAAGGTAAAGTAAGCTTCCAATCATACCTCTGTAATTGGTTTGATCCACTGGTTTCCTAGTTTCATCTTCATGCAATTTACAAATAGTACTCATAGGAGTTTCACTTTCCTTAATAATATCCAAACAAAATGTTTTAAAAAATCATTTTTTTGTTTACTTTGAATCAAAATAATACCAATTTCATTTTGAAATACATGAAATCTAAGAAAATATTTAAGTTCTCCCATTAAACTCATTTCAAATTCATTTTGCATGATATATAAAAAATTAGTACATAAAGAATGTTTAGAAGATCCAAAATAATATCATCAACAAAGATTTGAACTATTAAAACATCTTTAGAAATTATTTTAATAAAAAGAGTTGGATTAGAAATCCCTTTAGTAATACATTTTTAAATAATAAAATTAATAAATCTGTCATACCAAGCTCTTGGAGCTTGTTTTAAACCATATAAAGCTTTAGAATGTTTAAAAACTTGATTTAAAAAATGAGGATTAGTAAATCCAGGTAGTTGTTCAATAAAAACATCTTCAACAATAATACCATTTAGAAAATCACTTTTGACATCCACTTGATGTAACTTGAAATTCAGATGAGCAGCATATGCAAGTAAGATCCTAATGGATTTTAGTCTGGCTATAGGTGTAAAGGTTTCCTCATAGTCTATACCTTCTTCTTGAATATATCCTTGTTCTACTAGTCTAGCTTTGTTTCTAACTATGATTCCAGACTCATCAACTTTGTTTCTAAAAACCCATTTTGTTCTTATTGTTAAAGTGTCCTTAGGTCTGTCAACTAATTCCCAGAATTTTTTCTTTCAAATTGATTTCACTATTCTTGCATATCCATTACCCAAAATTCATCATTGATAGCATCATTGATATTTTTAGGTTCTAGCTGTGAAAGAAAGGCTTGATGTTCAACCTGGTTTCTTAGGGAGGCTCTAGTCTGTGTCCCTCTATTAAGATTACCAATAAAAACATCCAAATGATGGTTATTTATAATCCTTATTGATCTAGTAAAGTTAGGATGAGAAATTTCAGGTTCATCTAAAGATTCGGGTTCCATAGCATCAGATTCTGGAATATGTACAGAACTGGATGTTTTTATAGCAGGTTCTTTAGATTTATCATTAAGGTCCAGAACACTCAAATCATCCTCAAGATTTTCAAGAGAGGGTTTAGGATCATGTGGATCAGTTTCATCAAACATGATGTGGACAGATTCTTCCATAGATTTGGTTCTCTTATTAAAAACTCTATAGGATTTCCAATTAAAAGAATAAACAAGAAAAATTCCTTCATCACTCTTAGAAGCAAACTTGTCCAGATTATAATTTTTATTAAGAATAAAAACTTTTCAGCCAAAGACTCTAAAGTAACTAACTTTAGGTTTTCTATTATTCCACAACTCATAAGGGTTCTTCTTAGGAGCTGGTCTAATTAAGACTCTATTAATGATATAACAAGCTGTATTCACAGCTTCAAGACAAAAGTAAATAGGTAGGTCATATTCATTAAGCATGGTTCTAGCTATTTCTTGAAGGGTTTTACTCCTTCTTTCTACTACACCATTCTGTTGAGGTGTTCTAGGAGTAGAAAGGTTGTGATTATAGCCATTGTGTGAGCAGTAAGATTCAAACTCTTGATTTTCAAACCCACATCCATGATCACTTCTCAGGGTTTTGTTCTTAAGTCCACTAAAATTTTCTACAGATTTGGAGTATTTAACAATGTAAGAATAAGCTTCACTTTTGTGAGATAAGAAGTATAACCAAGTATATCTAGAATAGTCATCTACTAAAACATAGACATAGTGCTTCCCATTTAAACTAGAAACTCTTGATGGTCCGAACAAATCCATGTGAACCAGCTCGGGAGGTTGAGAAGTTGAAAACTTCTTTGTTTGATTTAAAAGAAACTTTATATTGCTTTCCATTTTGACAGGGATTACAAACGTTGTCATTTGGGAATTCAAGTTTAGGTAGGTATCCAAATATGTTCTTCCTAGTTAATTTTCTAAGTGAATAGATGTTTCAGTGTCCTAATCTTCTATGACAAATCCAAGACGTTTTATGAAAAGAATTTAAACTAGTAACATTTTTCTTAGGTAAAGAATGTTAATCCACTGCATAAACATTTACATTTATTAATACAGATTATACTAAAACATTTTTGGAATTAAAAAAATTACAAGAATCATTTTCAAATTTCACATTAAATCCATCATCAAATAATTGAGAAATACTTAACAGATTATATTTAAGTCCATCAAAAAATAAAACATTAGAAATTAAAACTGAATTAGATTTACAAATCTAGACTAGGTTGATGATCTTTCTTTTAAAATTATCACCAAAGGTGACGTGGCCTCCATCAAACTTTATTAAACTTTTGAAACATGAATAATCTCTAGATATATGTCTTGAGCATCCACTGTCCAATTACCATACCTTTTTGTGAGAACTCTTCAAACAGGTTTCCTATAATATAGATTAACATAGGAAATGATTTTGGTACCCAGATATTCTTTGGTCCAGAAAGGTTAATAATCAAAGCTTTAGGTACCCATATTTGTCTTATGAGTCTCACATAATTTTCAGAATCAATATATTTTGAAATATAAAATTTATTTGATATATAACCATACGAATAACTGGTTGAAGCATAGAGATTTCCAGAACCTGAACTAGCAGTATTCTGTCCAGATTTAGCAATAAATCTATTTTTGATAAGCTGTCTCTGTCCAGGTTTGTAGCCTATTCCAGTGGTGTATTTTGGTGCAACATGTTTACCTAACATTTGAGTTATTGTATCCTTTCCCTTTGTAACTTCTCTATGTCTTTTCTATGATTATCATTTTACATTTTCAGTTCTGTATTTTCCTTCAATAGTTGATCAATTTTTCCTTTTTCAATAGTAAGTTCAGTTTTAACAGTAGTAGTGAGAGCATGCTATTTCTTTAATGATTTGTATTTGTCTTTAAGTTCATTTCATGTCTCTTCCAGCATATTACAACATTAAAATAGGTCAGCTTTATAAATATTTTCATCATTGTTTGAGTCACTATTATATCTTGAATAATAATCATTTATTATAGAGAAAGCAGGTACCTCATAGGTATTGGTCATAAAGCAAATGTTGGCGTGATTCTTCTCAGAATCAGAAACTTCAGATTCACTTGTGTTGACTTCAGATGCACTCCAGGTATCCTTCATAGCTTTCTTGTACTTCTTTTTTTTATAATCATAATTCTTTTTGACTTTTAATTTTGGACAATTAGATTTGATGTGTCCATTAATTTTACACTCAAAGAAAGCTATTTTATTATCCTTGTCAGCTTTCTTCAAATCCTTTTTCCAGTGTCCCTTATTGTCATACATTCCTTTGTAGTTATATTTCTTGAATAATTTCTTCTTCCTATAAAACATCTTGAATCTCTTGGCTATCTAAGCCATCTCAGCATCACTATCTGAATCAGAATCTTCACTGGTTGAACATATAGTAGGTATTTTCATTTTCTTTTTGTCTTTACTCTTAGAAGAATTAGACTTGAAAGCTATGGATTTTCTCTTAGGTTCATCATCTTCTTCCTTATTCACCTTGAGTTCTTCCTCATACATCATTAATTTACCAATAAGCTCTTTTACTGGCAGTTCCCCAATGTCACATGACTCTCTGATTAAGACAGAGGTTCCTCTCCATCATTCTGGCAGACATCTCAGTATCCTCATAATTTGTTCCTTATCTAGAATATATTTCCCAAGTTAACTCATTTTATTGACTATCTCATTAAACCTGAGATACATATCAAAAATATGTTCATCAGCTTTCATTTTAAAATTTTCATATTTAGTAGTATAAGTATTCAATCTCATTTCTTTAACATTGGTTGTTCCTTCATTAGAAACACCCAAAGTATCCCATATTCCATAAGCAGTTTTACAAAAAGATATTATATTAAACTGTTCATCTCCTAAAGAACAGTACAGGGCATTCATATCTTTAAAATTATTATTGTAAGTAGTCTTTGTAGGTTCATCCCAAGTTGTTCATTCTGTTTCTGGAATTTTATATCAAGATTCTATAGTAGTCCAAATATTAAAACCCATTCTTTCTAAATAAATTTTCATTTTCCCTTTCAGCTGGCCATAGTTTGTACCATTGAAGAAAGGTGGCCGGTTAGTAGCAGCAACCTCTAGTCTATTATCCATAGATAGTTTTTAGAGAATACTTTTAAAGAGATAAAATTTATAACTAACAAAAATTTAAGATCATCAAAGATGCAACTAAAATCACAGTTGAAAAAAAGAATATTTCAAAAATCCTATAACAAAAACAAACCTCTCTTATCAAATGTTGGTCAGAGTGTATACTTAAGAGGGTGGTGAATTGAGTTCCAATAAAAATTTCTGTTAAAATTATTTCTCTTAAAATCCCCCAATTTAAAAACAAAGTTAAACAGTAGTGAATCTATACAGAGTGTAAATGTTCAATAAGTTTCTCAAAGATTGATTAGGTCTCAATTGAATTATTCTGAAGATTAAATTAACTTTTGAAACTAACTGACTGGTTTACAATAAGTATAAACACTTGCTAATTTATCTATTAAAGTATCTTAAAAATATATTTTTATTTTAAAGTAATAAGAAGTAGAATGTAAAATATATATGTAATACTTATAGACTTAAAATAAAAGCACAGAAAAGTTAACCAAGAGGTACAGTCTCAAGTCGAGACTTAGTCCTCTCAACAATTTATATAAATTGATCCACGACATAGATCGGGGAAAAAAAAGTACATTACTTTTCAGGTACAAATACCTCTACCACAGTTCTTCTTGGGAAAAGCAAACAACAGCACATAGGCTATTCAATAACAAGGACCTCTACCACTATCCACAGTGGGAAACAAAAGAGTTATGGAGTTTGAGTGAGGATTTAAGAATACTCAAGTTTATCATAGGAGAAAGTGTGTGTTTAAAATAAATGGGGTACACACACTGCTCAAAATTTAATTAAAGAATAACTAAGAGAAGTATGATTGAGTTTAGAAATGCTTTAGTGATTGGCAGTGTAGCTCTGGACTTGTTTGGTTTATCAGAAAAGCTTATGAGTCCTTTTCTGTTTTTTCTTAGAAAACAGAGTGTCATTTTCTTCTCTGATTCTTGGTTCAGCTTAACAGCCGAAGTGCATGAAATGTTTTTTGTAGTTCTTCACTCAAGATGCATCTTGTGCTCTCCTCTAAAATAAGTATCTTTGTGTATGTCCAAGATTCTTGGAGTATGGATGTAGACTAGTGAAAAGTGCTCCACATTTGAATGATGTTCAGCTCTTGTCTCTTTCACCCTTCATGTGTCTTCTTAATGCCTTTCGTGTCACATACATCCATTCATGTATCCAGTGTTATCTTTCCATCCCTTTATATATTTTAGCTTTGGCAGAAAATAATAATTGCCTTTTGCATGGGTACTAGGTACGGTTCCCTAACATGCAACAGAAATCATTAAATAACATTAACTGCATTAAAACCATCAAATTTAACCGTTATCTAAATAAATAAATAGTATGAAGAGTATAGAGTATATAGTTTGATTGGTTGGTCAAGAATTAGTAGCCTTTTATTGGTAGACATTCACGGTGGACTTGGTATCGCAAAACCTTCCATCGGTACCTCTTTTGAACTCACATTGGTAGCTCATATACCGATGTCTTTAGTTCCATCGGTAGATCTTGTTATCAGTAGCTCTTGTTATCAGTATCTCTTGTTATCAGTAGCTTTTGATCCATCTATAGTTGTCTCTCCATCGATATCTCATTGCATTAGTAGTCTATCGGTAACTACTGGTAGACATGCACATCCGTAACTCGTCTGTTCTATATCGGTAGACTAAATCTATGAACTGGTTCTATCAGTAGAATTCTGTCTATCAGTAGCTCTGGTCTATTTATATGTCGGTAGCTCTGTACACATTTGTGACCGTAGTGTATCGGTGAATTTGTCTATCGGTAGACTATGTCTATTGGTAGACTGAGTACTTGTAGATCCAGCTAAACACAGACCAGTGACTTAATACTTATCTGTTTTATACAAAACACATCTGAATGGGTTAGAATTAATTCAGAGCTTATATAAACATGGATAAACAAAGATTAAACTATCTCAGGGATTAGTTTAATATTATTATCATATTGGGCACAGATTGAAAGAATTAATATATAAAAAAATATTAGATTGAGATTATCAAAGTATTTGAAAGCATAATTGGAATTATCAAAACAGGTGAGGTCACCAATCTCCCCCTTATTGATAATCACAACTTATGGTATTATCATTTAAAAAAATTATATCAGAGGATATATAATTAAACTCAATTTTCTCAGAGAAAACAGTATGGAATAAAACATAATTTATCAAATATAGAATTAAATGTATCTGAGATAAAATAAAAAGAAATGATATCAGTGGTAAAATTTTGTAGTATCAGAGAACTAAAAGAAATGATATCATAGGATGAGAGAAAAGGCACTGGGATCAGAAGATGAAATTCAGAGGTATCAATGGAGAAAATCATGATAGCTCTTTGATAAAATTTCCTCCCCTTTCATTAATATCTCTCCCTCTGGGTGAATATGTCTTCCTCTTTTGATACTTAGAGAGTATTTCTCCCCATTTGTAAAATATTTCTCCCCCATTGTGATAATCAAAAAGTGGGAAATAACAAAGATAAATGGAACAATAGAAATAGAAGAAAATCACTTGTATTAAATGTTACAAAAAGGTACAAAAACAGAAAACAAAATACCTAGGATTCCTATCAAACTGTCCAACCACTTGATCAATCCACATCTTCAATGTGAAATTTTCCCTTGGGATCAGAAGATGATTCAGGTAGTGAGGATACCGGTGAAGTCTTAGGAATTTCTGAAATGATCACAAGAGGTTGAGCAACTGACACTGTGCCTGGCCTGCATTGAGTAGTCCTTTTTGTGATCATAGGTGTGAGCCTTCAAATGGCATGGATAGGAGTCAGCTGAATTGGAGAACCAGTAAAGGTAGAGGCAGGCAAAGCAGGAGGGACAATCACTGGCCTGGCATCAACATGCAGAAAAGGCAGCAACCGATTTCTAAAATCCATAATTATTCCTCCTCCTCTCTACATAGAGTATATGAAGTCATCCTTGTTCTCTATAAACTTTTCCAATGCTGGAGTCAATTCTCTTAGCTTTCTAAATTACTCTATGAAGGATTTATTGATAGGAGGCAGTTTCATATTCTCAATCAGAATCTTGAAATGACTGGTCATTTAGGTCATTGTTTAAATTTTGGAAAATAGGAGTCCACCTTTTCATTCAATTCTTTTTGAGAGGTGGATGATTCTCTTATGTAGTCTTGGACTATCTTCATAATTTCTCTGGCTGAATCTCTGGTGGAGATAACAACTCTTCTTAGTTCAGATGAGTCCACAGAGCCACTGGTTGAGGCAGAACCAAGCTCCTCTTTCATCATATATTGAAACTAATTCAAATCCATCGAAGGTTTAGATGCAAGATAACCAATAGAGAAAGATACAGTCTCCTTGAAGCTTTTGGTCAATCCACTAATAAGATTTTGAACTTGGGAATCCTGGATTGTAATATGATATTTCATAGAAGTTTTGAAACCTTCAAATACTGAAACCATCTGGCTTACAACACTCTTGATATAGGCTAAGTCCTTATCTTCTTGGGATTTTGAGCTCATGTAAGAGTCTAAAGAAACAACAGATTCCTTTAGAGCATCAAGATCTGCTTCAAGTCTAGAAACATGAGCCTGGTAGTCTTTAACTTCTTCAACTATTTCTCCCATAAAGTTTGATAAATTATAGGCAAGAGATAGTTCAAAATATCTTTCCAACATAATCATTTCTTCAGCAAAACAATGCTTCATCTCAGCAACTGAGGCACTAAAAGATTCTTTCAGCTCATCCCTTAAGGTATCCATATCAGCCTTGGTTACCAAATCAGTAGGTGAAACTACTATAGATGCTCTTTCAGAGGATAAACTGACCACAGAGTCAATCATAACTTATTGAATTGAAGATACCATAGAAACATCCATTTTCATTACGTCTTCCACAAAAAATTCCATAATTTTTTTATTCAGCTTATCAATGTCATGCATTCTGACCATATCTTCAGTAAATAATTCAGATTAAACATCATAAATAGTTTCTGGTCTATTTAGAGATGCTTCATTATCTGAATCAGTATAGTCTAAACCACAGACTATAAAACCAGGGTCTCTTCCCAATCATTAAAACCAACATCCACTATAACACTTCCAAACATAGATTGATGCTCCCCCTCAATGGTTTCATCCTCAATATGGATAACAGCATTCTCAGCATCAACCTCAATAGCATTATCGGCAGGTCTTTCATCCTGAGGAGAATATTCCACTATCATTTCCATCACTGTAGTAGTTGGAGGGTCTTCGGGATTAGGCAAGTGTATGTCAACTTCATTTGCTTCCTCAGTAGGTACTAAATATTGTCCAATGACTGGACTCAGGCTCAAATCAACTGACAGAGGTGATTCACTCTCATGAACATCTTCTTCATATTCTACAGCAGCCACTTCAACATCCTCTAAAGAAAAATCTTCATTATCTGATTTATTTTGATCTAGACTTTCAGGAGATGGGCTACGAGGAAAGTCAGGGTCTCCCCCTTCATTTGCATAGAACTCTTACTCTTCTAAATAATCACTGTATTCTGGCTCCTCTTCAACAGGACCCAGACCTGGATCCCTCACATCCTTTGGTCTTGAAGGATGATCCACAGGATTAAACTTTTCATACACCCTCTGGTCATCATTGACCCATTCCCCTTTCCAAGGGTTCCAATTTATATTCATGTACTTACAAACTGTAGATGTGATACAAAAGTTATTATTTAATACTACTATCTCATCTTGAGACTCACCTACCCCTTTTACTTTAATCATCACAGATATCAATTTAGCAAATAATAGGACATTTGTATTTGATTTCGGCCTTGTTATATATTCAATCGGGAGCATCAGAAATCTACACAAATTAACCATTACACAATGTCTTAAGAGGTGCAGGAGATAGATATACTGATATCTCAATTTAGAAAATTCTCCTCTCCTCGGTATCAAGACATTTTGAATAAATTTGAACAGCAATCTGTTCTCTCCATCAATTTCTGCAGCAACTACTTGTCTTTGACTTCCATCACCAGTTAGCTCTTCCAAAGCAGTCTCATATTTGAAAATTTCACTAGTTGGTGGCATGGCTCTCGCAACATATCTAGATACTCCTTCGTGTGAAACTTCCAATCACTCAGCCCAATCAACAGATGAAAAAAAACATCTCCATTCCATTCACAAAAGAGGTTACTCGATTTTCATTCTCTAATTATTCAAAGGTTACAAAATTGTATAACTGTTTCACTAATTTTGGAAAGTAAGGACGATTGTTTTTCGAAAAACACTCTACCCATTTTTCATCTTCACGAACTTTTAACACTAAGGACCTGGAAGGCAGCATCCATTCTACACACAGTTCCTTTTCAAACACAATAACTTGATTTTGTAGATGAGGATTCACTGCTCGTCTCTCCGACCTAGTTCTAGCAACACTTCCACTACCACTTTCTATTTTCTCAGTCCTCTGCTTCTTTGTTTTCGGCTCAATAGAGTCTTCTTTGACGGTGGAAGTTTGGTTTTTTCCATCGCTGGTTCGAAGGATTTAGGGTTCTCTAAGGATTCAAGAGTTAAAGTTTGAGGGTTAAGGTTTGAGGATCAGTGGATTTAGAAGTAGCTCAGACTTTAGTTTTATCATTTATGAATCATAAGATAAATAAAATGAAATTAATTAAAAAGGATTCAGATCATGGTGGCAGACAGAAGTTTTAAAACTGCACACACATCAGTGGGAATTTCTATTGGTTAGGATTCCTATTAGTGACAACTTTACATCGGTGAGAACTTCACACCGTTGAGAACTTCATATCGGTGAGAACTTCACATTGGTGAGAACATCACATCGGTGAGAACTTCACATCGGTGAGAACATCACATCGGTGAGAATTTCGCATTAGTGAGGTTAGCTAACGATCATGGTTAAACATACCTAACTCATGTCTAATGTAACTTAACCTTTCTAAACTCAATGATTTAGTTATGATGTCAGCTAATTGATGTTAAGTGCCTATAAAATCAAGAATAATATAACCCTTTTTGGTAATGATCTCTCATGAAATGGTTCTTTACATCAATGTGTTAGGTCCTAGAGTGAGACACATGGTTCTTTGAGATATCTATTGCACTAGTATTGTCACAGTTGATTGACACGTGTCTAAAGTCATATCCATAGTTCAAAATAGTTTGTTTCATCCACATAATTTGTGCATATCAACTACCAGCAGTAATGTACTCTACTTCAGCAGTGGATAATGCTACATAATTTTGCTTCTTACTACACCAAGATACTAAGGACTTTCCCAATAAATGATATGTTCCTGAAGTGATTTTTATATCCAACTTACAACCAGCAAAATCAGCATCTGAATAACTCATTAACTCAAAGGGTTATCCTTTTGGGTAAAACAAACCAAAGTTTACAGTATGTTTAAGATTCAAAAAAATTCTTTTAATAGCTAGTCAATTAGATTGTTTTGGATTAGCTTGAAATCTTTCACACATACACACACTAAACATAATATTTGGTCGACTAGCAATAAGGTAAAGTAAGCTTCCAATCATACCTTTGTAATTGGTCTGATCCACTGGTCCGGATTATCCTTTGTATTAAAACATCTTTAGAAATTCTTTTAAAATGAGGATTAGTAAATTCAGGTGGTTGTTAAACAAAAACATCCTCAACAATAAAACCATTTAGAAAAGCACTTTTTCCTTCCATTTGATATAACTTAAAATTCCGATGAGCAGCATATGAAATTAAGATCCTAATGGCTTCAATTATTGCTATAGGTGTAAAGGTTTCCTCATAGTCTATACCCTCTTCTTGATTATAACCTTATGCTAATAGTCTCAATTTTTTTCTAACTATGTTTCCAGACTCATCAACATTGATTCTAAAAACCCATTTTTTGCATATTGTTAATGTGTCCTTAGGTCTATCAACTAATTCCCAAAATTTGTTTATTTAAAATTGATTTAACTCTTCTTGCATAGAGATTACCCAAAATTAATCATTGATAGCATCATTGATATATTTAGGTTCTAGCTATAAAATAAAGGCTTGATGTTCAACCTGGTTTCTTAGAGAAGCTCTAGTCTATGTCCCTCTATCATGATTACCAACAACAGCATCCAAAGGATGATTTTTTAGAATCCTTGTTGATCTAGTAAAGGTAGTACTAGAAATTTCAGGTTCATCTATAGAATCGGGTTACATAGGAGAAGATTCTAGAATATGTCCAGAACTGGATGTTTTTATAGCATGTTCTTTAGATCTTTCATTAAGGTCCTGAACACTCAAATCTTCGTCAAGATTTTCAAGAGAGGTTTTAGGCTCAAGTGGATCAGTTTCATCAAACTTGATGTGAACGGATTCTTCCACACATTTGGTTCTCTTATTAAAGACTCTATAAGCTTTTCTAGTCATAGAATAACCAAGTAAAATTCATTAATCACTCTTAGAAGCAAACTTGTCCAGATTATCCTTTGTATTAAGAATAAAAACATTGCAGCCAAAGAATCTAAAGTAACTAACTTTAGGTTTTCTATTATTCAACAACTCATAAGTGGTCTTCTTATGAATTTTTCTAATTAAGACTCTATTAATGATATAACAAGTTGTATTCACAGCTTCAGCCCAAAAGTAAATAAGCAGGTCATATCCATTAAGCATGGTTCTAGCTATTTTTTGAAGGGTTCTATTCCTTCTTTCTACTACACCATTCTGCTGAGGTGTTCTAGGAGAAGAAAAGTTGTGACATTAGCGATTATGTGAGCAGTAAGATTCAAACTCTCTATTTTCAAACTCACGACCATGATCACTTCTCAGGGTTTTAATCTTAATTGCACTATGATTTTCAACATATTTTGAGTATTTAATGATGTAAGAACAAACATCACTTTTTTTAGCTATGAAGTATACCCAAGTATATCTAGAAAAGTCATATACTAAAACATAGACATAGTGCTTCCCATTTAAACTAAAAACTCTTGAAGGTTCAAACAAGTCCATGTGAACCAGCTCGAGAGGTTGAGAAGTTCAAACTTATTTCTTTGATTTAAAAGAAACATTATGTTGTTTTCCCTTTTGATAGGGATTACAAACATTGTCTTTAGGGTATCCAAGTTTTGGTAGGTCTCTAATGTTCTTCCTAGTTAATTTTCAAAGTGAATAGATATTGCAGTGTCCTAATATTTTGTGCCAAAGCCAAGACTCTTTATGAAAAGCATTTAAAGAAGTAACATTTTTCTTAGGTAAATAATTTTAAATCCACTGCATAAACATTTTCATTTATTAAAGCAGAAAAAACTGAAACATTTTCAAAATTAAAAGCATTAAAAAATAATTTTCAAATTTAACATTAAATCCATCATCACATAATTGAGAAATACTTAACAGTTTATACTTAATTCCATCAACAAATAATACTTTAGAAATTAAAACTGAATTCGAGTTACCAATCTAGACTAGGCCGATGATCATTCTTTTAGAATTATCTCCAAAGGTGACATGGCCTCCATCAACCTTTATTAACCTTTTAAACAAGAATAATCTCAAAACATATGTCTTGAGCATCCACTATCCAAGTACCATACCTTCTTGTGAGAACATTTCAAACAGGTTTCCTACAAAATAGATTTAGATAGGAAATGATTTTGGTACCCAGATCTTCTTGGGTCTAGAAAGGGTAGCAATCAAAGCTTTAGGTACCCATATTTGTCTTATAGGTATCATATAATTTTCATAATCAATAGATTTTTAAAGATAAACTTTAGTTGATCTATATCCATATGAATAACTAGTTGATTCATAGGGATTTCCAGAACATGAACTAGCAGTATTCTGTCTAGATTTTGTAATAAATCTATTTTTGATAAGCTGTCTCTATCCTGGTCTATAGCCTATTCCAGTAGTGTATTTTGGTGCATCTTTTTTTACCTAACATTTGATTCAGTGTATCCTTTCCATTTGTAAACTTCTATAAGTCTTTTCTAAGTATCTCTTTTGACATTTTCAGTTCTGTATTCTCCTTTAACAGTTGAGAATTTTTCTCTTTTTCAATAGTATGTTCGATTTTAAGAGTAGTAGTGAGAGCGTGCTGTTTCTTTAATGATTTGTATTTTTCTTTAATTTTATTGCATGTCTCTTCCAGCGTATTACAGTATTCAAATAGGCCAGCTTTAGACATATTTTCATCATTGTTTGAGTCACTGTTATTTCCAAAATAATAATCATTTAACACAGGGGAAACAGGTACCTCAGAGGTATTGGTCATAAATCACATGTTTTCATGATTCTTCTCAGAATCAGAAACTTCAAATTCACTTGTGATTTCTTCAAATGTACTCTAGGTATCCTTTATAGATTTCTTGTACTCTGTGTCCTTATAATCATATTTCTTTTTGACTTTTAATTTTGGACAATCATCTTTGATGTGTCCTTTCCTTTTACACTCAAACAGACTATTTCATTATCCTTGTCAGCTTTCTTCCAATCATTTTTATATTGTCCCTTGTTGTCATACTTTCCTTTTTATTTAGATTTCCTGATTAATTTATTCTTATTATAAAACTTCTTGATTCTCCTTGATATCTGAGCCATCTCAGCATCACTATCTGAATCAGAATCTTCCCTCGTTGAACTTTTAGTAGGTATTTTCATTTTCTCCTTGTCTTTACTCTAAGAAGAAGTAGACTTGAAAGCTATGGATTTTCACTTAGGTTCATCATATTCCTCCTTATTCACCTTGAGTTCTTCCTCATACATGATTAATTTACCAATAAGATCTTTTACTGGCAGTTCTCCAATGTCACATGACTCTCTGATTGAGACAGAGGTGCCTCTCCATCGTTCTGGCAGACATCTCAGTATCCTCATAATTTGTTCCTTAGCTGGAATAGATTTCCTAAGTGAACTCATTGTATTGGCTATGTCATTAAACCCGAGATACATATCATAAATAGGTTCATCATTTTTCATTTTAAAATTGTCATATTTAATAGTATAAGTATTAAATATCATTTCTTTAACATTGGTCATTCCTTCAATAGAAACACCCAAAGTATCCCATATTTCATAAGCAGTTCTACAAGAAGATATTCTATTAAACTATTCATCTCCTAAAGCACAGTACAAGGAATTCATAGCTTAACAATTATTATTGTTATCAGTCTTTTTAGGTTCATCCCAAGTTGTTCTTTCAGTTTCTGGTATTTTATATTAATATTCTATAGCAGTACAAATATCAAAACCCATGCTTTCTAAATGCATTTTCATTTTCAGTTTCCATTGGGCATAGTTTGTACCATTCAAGAAAGGTGGTCGGTTTGTAGCAACACCCTATAGTCTATTATCCACAGATAGATTTTAGAGAATACTTTTAAAGAGATAAAATTTTGAACTAACAGAAATTTATGATCTCTAAAGAATTAACTAAAATAACATTTCAAAAATAGAGTATTTCAAAAATCCATTAACAAAAACACACCTCTGATACCAAATGTTGGTTAGAGTGGATACTCAAGTGGGGGTGAATTTAGTTCCAATAAAAATTTATTTTAAAATTATTTCTTTTAAAATACAATAATTTAAAAACAAAGTTAAACTATAGTGAATCTATACAGAGTGTAAATGTTGAATCAATTTCTCAAAGATTTATTAGGTCTCAGTTGACTTACTCTGAATATTAAATTAACTTTTGAAACTAATTTAATAGTTTACAATAAGTATAAAAACTTACTAATTTTACTATCAATGTAGTTTTAAAATAGTTTTGTATTTAAAAGTAATAATAAGATGAGTGTAAAATATATATGTAATACTTATAGACTTAAAATAAAAGCACACCAAAGTTAACCAAGAGGTTCAGTCTCAAGCCGAGACTTAGTCCTCTCAATAGTTTATATAAATTGATCCACACCCTGGATCGGGGATAAACAACAGTACACTACTATTCAGGTACAAAGACCTCTACAATAGATCTTAATGGGAAAAGAAAACAACAGCACACATGCTGTTCAGGTACAAAGACCTGTACCACTATCCACAGTGGGAAACAAAAGAGTTATGGAGTTTGAGTGAGGATTTAAGAAACCTCCAAATTATCTTAGGAGATAGTGTGTGTGTGTAAAATAAATAGGGTACACACACCACTCAAAATGTAAATGAAAGAATCACTAAGAGAAGTATGATTGAGTTAGAAATGATTTGGTGATTAGCAGTGCAGCTCTGGACTCGTTTGGTTTATCAGAAAAGCTCTTGAGTCCTCTGGATTTTCTTAGAAAACAGAGTGTCATTCTCTTCTCTGATTCTTGGTCCATCTTAACAACCGGAGTGCATGAAATGTTTGTTGTACTTCTTCACTCAATATGAAGCTTGTGTTCTCCTATATAATAAGTATCTTTGTGTATGTCTAGGATTCTTGGTGTATAGATGTAAACTAGTGAGAAATTCTCCACATTTGAATGTTGTTCAACTCTTGTCTCTTTCACCATTCGTGTGTCTTCTAAGTGCCTTTCGTGTCACATACATCCATTCATGTATCCAGTGTTCTTTTTCTATCCCTTTATAGCTTTCAGGTTTGGTAGAAAAGAATAATCACTTTTTTCATGGGTACTAGGTACGGTTCCCTGACATGCAACAGAAATCATTAAATAACATTAACTCCATTAAAACCATCAAATTTAACAATTAGCTAAATAAATATATATTATGAAGAGTATAGAGTATAGGGTTTAACTGGTTGGTCAAGAATTAGTAGCCTCTTATTGGTAGACATGAACAATGGACATTGTGTCACAAAACCTTCCATCGGTAGCTCTTTTGAACTCACATCGGTAGCTCATATACCAATGACTTTAGTTCCATCGGTAGCTCTTGTTATCGATAGCTCCTGTTATCGGTAGATTTTGATCCATCAGTAGTAGTCTCTCCATCGGTATCTCTTTGCATTTGTAGTCTACCAGTATCTACTGGTAGACATGCTCATCAGTATTTTGTCTGTTCTGTATCGGTAGACTAAATCTGTGAACTGGTTCTATCGGTAGACTTATGTCTATCGGTAGCTCAGGTCTAGTTCTTTGTAGGTAGCTCTGTACAAATTGGTGAACTTAGTGTATCGGTGACTCTGTCTATCGGTAGACTAATTCTATCGGTAGACTGAGTACCAGTAGCTCTAGCTAAACACAGACCAGTGACTTAATACGTAAATGTTTTATACAAAACATATCTGAATGGGTTAGAATTACTTCAAAGCTTATATAAACATGTATAAACAGAGATTAAACTATCTCATGGATTATTTTAATATTATTATAATCATGAGCATATATAGAAAGAATTAATATATAGAAAAATATTATATTGAGATTATCAAAGTATATGAAAGCGTAATTGGGATTATCAAAACAGGTGAGGTCAACATCCCTCAGTATCCAAAGAAGTATTTGAAGATGTATGGAACGTTTTAGAAATAACTAGAGAGTCTGATTCTAAAATTTTCAAACATTTTTGGCTACATGGGGATCCATCCTTTCCTGTGAGAGTTGATGATCCACCTCTTGGTAGATTTCCTCCTAAAACACTTGTCCAACTATTAGACCATCACCTTTAGGAGTCGAACAAGATTGATTTTATTATGATGTAGAAAATTATCCTATATTTTTAGAAGTGAAAAATGATATTATTTTTCCAAAAATATATATATAAAGGACATATATACTCCACATGGGGTCTCATTCTCACTTAATGATACAATACTCTGCATCAGGTATAGTATAAGAGCTCCCTTAAAGATAATAGTCAAATCAACCCTTACTATAAATAATCCCACCCATCATAAAAATGAAATCAAAAGGTTTCATGTCATGAAATAGAAAATTCTAGGTGATCTCAATGTATGATAAAGATAAAATGTAAGAAATAAAATGGATACCCAACTATCTCTTTATTACACATGGCGTAGTAATATCCATCACATAAGAGAAAATATCCAAATGATGATTTAGTATCTCCACAATACATGTTGATATATACCCAAGAGATGAATCAATATTCAATAACGTAATATCATTAGATAAATCTATAATTATGATACCTCTTAGAGTTTCTAAATGGCTATCATATTCCTTAATTAACTCTTCCACTATGTAAATAAACATTTTTTTGTTTTACTGTCATGGGAACCCCTTTGATCACAAAGAATATATTTGTATTATATTACTTTTACATGCTAATGTTCCCAATATGTTAATTGGGGTAGAAAATATATAACATAATTTATTCTAGTAACCTGAGCTTCCATAGGAACTGTAGATATTTAGTACCTTAATGAAATCCTGTTTCTAATGCATAGCCTTGCCACACAAGGAGAAAATAAAAATAAACTATAATAGAAACTATAGGAGGTATGGAAGAAAATTTTTATTTAGAGCCACCATGAGACTCATCGGGAATACTCATACCTTTAATGGAATCTGTAAAATCACCATGTGGAAAATAAGGAACTCCCATAAACAATAGCATATCAGCATTAACATTCTAAACCCACAACTCCCTATGTTACACATCACCATAAGAAGAGACCTTATGTAAGAAAACCAAAGAAAATATCTGGTCCAAGAACCACATCTAAACATCAATTCTTTATCTTTTTATTCAATACAATATTAGGGAAAAATATCACATGATTGGAAAATGAATTCAAATATTCTTTCACAGTCCTATCACCCTATTCTTGTATGAAAAATTATATATAATTTTCCCAAAACCATAAACTCTATATAGAACTAATCAAGGAAAAGAACTTGGAAGTCTTTCCACTATAAATCATCATGCTTATTCACCATTACAATAGAATCCCACCACCTCATACAAAGGATCCTCTAGCTTTATTAAGAAACATTTCAGCTTAATAAAATTAGGAATTTCGACAAAATCCTTTAGAATATATATATTTATCTACCAACAAACATCCTCTTGAGAATCATTAGATTTATGGAATGATTTCCAATTCCAGAAAAGGAACACATGGTCATGATTCCAAGATTCATACCTATGAGGTTCCCCAAATGGATCTTGACTAGAAGATGTGTAGGTTTTGAACCTAGAGACTAGAAATCATGCATAACAACCTCCTCATGATTTTGATCCACTAGAGAATTTTCTCATTGTACTTTACTAACAGCTTTCTAGTAGATCTAATTCACTTGTCTACTCATAGTAATGATGTTAAACAACATAAACAAACAACAATGAAGACCTTATAATATTATATGAATAAATAACTCAATCAAGTGTAATTGTATTATCAATTTCATTAGATAAGATTATATTGTTTGGATTCCAACACATTTAAATCAAAAGTATGGAAATGAAAACAATTTCACAAAATTATTCCTCAATATGAATTTTCTTAAACATAATTGGTTACTAAAGGCTCTTTGTGGTGATATTTATCTATATAGTCACTAACAACCACCTCCTAGATCCTTGTATGATATCAAAAATTTCGTTCTAAAATCAAGTAGAGATTCTTAGCCTACATCTTTGATTCAAATTTGTCACAAACCAAACAAGATACCGTAGTACCCTAATACTCGAGCTGGTATAAAATAACCTGAAGGGTGTTCTTGATCTAGAAGGTTTAGGGACAATAACCTACAATCAAACAAGATAAAACAATGAATATATTTTCTACAAAATAGTATAAGACAAAATATTATAAGTAAAATTTCTCATCACACCCAAAAAGAGAACAGAACAGAAAAAATTGGTATAATTAAACCTGAAGCAGTAAATCATCAAATTAATAAAGAAATAATAATATACAACTTACAAAATTGATGCAACAAGTGTAAAAAAAATCCCTTGGTCACCTCTATCACTCTGATCCCAAAATAATAAAAACATTCACCTCCTCCAAAAGGTGGTTTCCATTTTTATAGACAGGGAATAAGAAAATCTATAGGCACCTGAAATAAAAGGTAAGGTGTGAGGTATATTTCATAGTAGTGTCTCACCAAGTGTTCTATATCAGATAGAATATTAATAAATAAAATATTTAATTCAATTTGAAAAATAATAAAATATTTAATAACACATAGTTTTATTATTTAATAAAAAAATATTTTATTTAAATATATGGAATAAATTTCAAACATGGAAAAAAATATTTTCTATAAAAAAATTATATAATTTATTTCATGAGTAAAAAAGTTCTATAATAAATTGAATATATATAATCAAGTCAATCCTAACCATAAGATCCATATTTATCTTCCCTGAAGTATGTTAGTTTATGGGTATAATATTCTTACACCTCTCAATTTTGGGATCATGGATGAAATTATAAATGTGTCTCTCATAATAAGGTCAAATAAGAATCACTAACATTGCATTGGGGATAATAATTCCAAACTAGAATTTTATTAGATTTTAGATCATCAATAAATTTTTAATTAATCATACCCTAACATGTTTTTCCCAAATAATAGACTCACTACTTGGGATCGCTTGTGCTAAATCAATCAATCCTTAATCGGCTAATCAATGGCGCAATTTTCAAGTTCAATATACCAATTATATTTCATAAAACAGAGAATAGGATTTTACTCATCCCTTGACACTTAAATCCAAAATAAATTATGCCCTTTATCATTTAAATTTAATAAATTTTCGCAAAAAACATCAAATTGTTTCATCAATTCCATCATTTTAGAAATTTAACCCAAAATTACAAATCCCATTGAATTTGGGTGTTTCTCAAATAAACCATGAAATTTATATTTTTGTACTCAAATCATTCTAAATTATTGTTTTATAAATAAATTTAATGTTGATTCCCACAAATCATGACAATCCAGGTATTAATTACAAGGAAAATAATAAATGGAACCACCTACATTTAAAATAATGAAAACCACACTATAAATAGAGAACACCAAGAGAAAAAAATGGAGAGGAAGATCATGGATCTCAAACTTTTATATAGATGGAAAAAAATTTAGATCTTTCAAATATGTGACGATCTATCAAAATAAAAGGAGGTGAGAATGATACAATGGAAAGAACTACTTTCCTGAAGAGATAGGCCAAAATAAAAAAGATAATCAATCACTGAATGAATGATCCAAAAGGGTCAAACATCTCTGAAATAACCTATGAAAAGGCTATATGTCAATAGTGGAGTGGTATAAAAATAAATGAAATAAAAATTATTTATGTGCCTTATATAGTACAAGATTCCTTGTGAATTTCATAAATTTTAATCCCGGTTCACATTATGGAATCCACGAAGGTTGTATACAAAGAAAAAAAAGAATTAACGATTATTAAAATACAATTTTGACTATTTCACATAATTTAAACTATATAAAGCATGTAATCATTTCCTAATGTTCACAGGTTTTATGGGATCTTACCATGGAACCTTACATGATGTTTAATACCATTAGACAACATAAAATCTCTTAAAATATTGAAAATAACCCAGTTTTTGCACAAAATCCCATGAAAAAAAATAAACAAATAGAAAAGGCATACCTTAAAAGCATAATAGGACGTCTCATGTCATGCCATAGGTGTTTGGACATGATAATTTGGTGATTCAATATATTTTAGTGAATAGCGTGATCGTAGCATAATTTTTGTAGTCATGTCGTAAGGGGTGGGTCAATTTTGTGATTTAGTCAATGATTTAGAAATGTATATTTTCTATATCATTATGCTGAGATGGTGATATGTAGTATAGTTCATCATACCATAATTTGTGAGACACTTATAAACAACAGGGGATGAAAAAAAGATGATACTGTAAGATAATTAGCCACCCATTCAAGGTTTCATTTTGATAGGTCTAAATATATGAACAAAGGTGCATATATGATCTAAATTCTAAATAGTCTTATCATTAGGATTTAATTATTGTTTGAATTATTCACTCTTTACATTATTATCATTTAATTTGATTTTAGGACTATCGTCCTACATTGTTACCTATTATTGTTTATAATCAGATAAAAATGTGAAGATAAGGATTGTAAAAAGTGTACACTAAGGATTAGCAAACTATAATAGGGTTATTAAACCTACAAATAAAATTATTCTGTCTATAATTTTTTAATATATCTATAATTATCTCATCACAAATATTGATATACAATTTCACAAACTGGTTCTTGAAAATACATTTATTTAGAAATTTGATCTTGATAACCACTAATGAACTACACAACTCTCTCAATTATGGAATACACACTCATGGAAGAATCAGTTAGTATTAAAGATTTATTAAATTAGTTCAAGTAAACTTTCTCATTTATTTGAGTTTGATATTATTAAAATCATATTATAGTTCATGAGATCTTATGTGGGTATTAATTATGTCAATAATAATTTTATTTCAAATGATTGATGGTAAAAGATTCCATATATAGATATAGATGTTAGTTGTGTATCATTTATCAATTTTCATGAATTTTCATGACATCACCATGAATTTTTTTCAACTTCTTAATTATTGGATATCATATACCTTACTAAACAAGAATAATATTTAATTTCATAGTTGACTATCTATAATAGATCAGACCTCTCTGGTATATTAATTTGCTAAAATATGGTGTCTTAGGTTTTCTAGGAGGTCAAGGTGACTTATCCTCAACAATTTTCCAAATTTATTATTCGGTGAATAGTGGTTCCGGTTTATTGAATAGTTTCATCGATGAGACAGACATGAACAGTGTTGCCATTGAGTCATTTTTACTTTCGATGTCGATTAGTCATTTGTACTGTCGACATTGGATATTCAATTATATTATTGGCATAGGTGAATTATTTTTAATGTTTTCACATGTGATTTATTTATAAGGTCGGTGTCAGTGAGTCATTTGTACAGTTGGTGTTAGTGAGTCATTTGTACTGTCGTCTTCGGTGAGTCATTTATACTGACAGCGTCAGTGAATAATTTGTAGTGTCATCATCGGTGAGTCATTTGTACTATCAGCATCAGTGAGTAATTTGTTCGGTCAGTGTCAGTGAATCATTTGTACTATTGGTGTTGGTGAGTCATTTGTACTGTTGGCTTCGTTGAGTCATTTGTACTATCGGTGTCAGTGATTAATTTGTACCGTCAGCATTGGTGATTCATTTGTAATATCGTCATCGGTAGGTGTACAGTGTTTACAATGATTGGTAGGTGTAAAGTGTTTCCGGCCATTGTTAGGTGTACAGTGTATCCAACCATCTGTAGGTGTACACTGTTTCCAGCCATCGGTAGGTGTACTGTGCTTCCAAATTCCTCCAGTTTTTCCCATTTATCTTTTTTTTCAATGAAAACACATTCAATGCCTTTCTATAAGTTATTTACGGCTGATTCAAATCCCATAAATCATATATTAATTTTTCTAAGGGTCGGGATGCCATTAATTGTTCAAAACACATGATTTAATGCAATTACCTTTTAATAGAAAATCCAACATATCATAAACCCATGCTCCATTAAATAGATATATTCCTCCCTTGCCTTCAGGTTCCATTATGTGAGACATTGGATCCATTCCTTCTTCCCATTGGAGTGGTGTGATTGGTCCTTAATCCTTAGATCATTTCCCCTTCAAGTTTCTTCTTGTTGCTTGCACACCACCTGTTTTGGTGTCAGCAGCATGTGTCGATCCCACATCGATAGAAGGTATGTTCTACCTCCGTTCATGTGTTTTTATTGATACTTCTTATCCCATTTCTCCTCTCCATGTTATGTAATGTGATCTCTATGATTATGATAGATTTTTCTTGTCTTTCGGTTGATGTGGTTATACTGCAATGTCATCGGGTGGATACAATTGTCATAGGGGAGGAGATCATGTGCCATTTTGTGAATCATTCTTGTACAAAGAACATCAAGAACTTTTTGTGGTAGGGGATTCCTGGATTCTCTACTCTTTTACCTGCAACTATAGAGTGAGAAAGTAATTTCCCACTAGATTATAATGGAATTGACTTTATAAATATTTTAACAGGATAAATAAATTGGTATCTATCATATGTTATTTCTTCTTGTTTTTCTAGATAGTGTGATATCTATTCTCTCCATGTTTAGTATGAAATTGTTGATGGAAATTGGTAAATAAAGTTAAATCAGATTAATTCTAATTATTTTTTAAGGATAAAAGTTTAATGTAAATGAATTCGATTGTTGTCGTTTCAATTTGATAATAGTCAAAATGGTGCATTTTGCATGTTTAATTATTTTTGATAGCTATGATATATTTTTTAGGTTTCCCATAGTTGGAACCTACTATTAATCAATCAATTAATTCATGATGGATTAATTTACTTGTTTTTTGATAAAATATAACTCCTAATAGGTTTCTGAGTTACCCTCTTGCTTGTAAGGCCATCTGACTTGTGCTTTAGACCAATGAGTTCTCATTGTGATTGAAGGATGAATGCCTTGTTTAATGTTCAAGATCCAAGTTGATATGATGATTGTTTTTTGTTTCCTGTGTTGTGATGTGATCATTGGTGGATGTTGTGTTATGTGGGGAATAAATTCCAATTGGGTGTGGTAGTAGTTGACACCTACAGTGGCGAGATTCATCCGTTTTTGCATGTGTGTGTCGAGGATGACACCAGATATGATGAACCAAGTTGGATGTGAATGTTGGATGATTGTTGAATCTTGTTGGCTGATTATCTTCTTTACATTCCCCACTTCTCAAGGTAGTTGGTCTCTCTTACCCTCTTTCTAAAAGTGGTGAAGATGTGTGGGTTATTCCACATGCTTTCCATGTTTAGCTTCTCGAGGGAGGATCGTTCTACGCTCATATAATAAGTGGAAAAGACATGACATGTAGTTTATCTACTCACTGGGTTGATAACCCTTTTGTTTAGAAGATTAGAATATTTTTCTATAATATCTGGGTATATGGGAAAGTAATAACTCTGTTAATAAATGATTAGATAAATGATGTTAATCGATTGGGTTGGAGCTTGCTGGGATGCAATGTTGAGGTAATATTTTTCAAAAGCTATGGATTTGGTTTTGTTTTTCCTAGAGGGAATGAAACATTGGTGTGATGTTAATGAAATATAATGTGGAATTATTAATGATTAATTAATGTTTAAATAATTTATTAATTTAAATGAAACTGTTAAAAAATGGAATGATGTAATGTACTAAATCTCTTTAAATGGTTGTGCTTATTGGATACCTAGTCTTAGTAGTGGAATCTCGGTGTCTAAGAAATGTTAGTTTCCATTGATTCTAATACCAGGTTATTCCCAAAGTGTGATTGTGAGCTATAGTATATTATTTAGTTTTTTGGTTTCTATATTCAACTCCACCCTCTCAGTTCATGTAACTGACACCCTAGGGATTTTGGACCCTAGGGGGTCCCCCAACATTCTGGTGGGAGGATAGATGGATGACTACCCCCTTTTCCCCTGATATTTTCTCTTGGTAGTTACTTGTGATATTAGGAACAATTGATAGTTTTCCCATATATGTGTGTAAGGGGATGTAATTTTTTGTGGTTATTCACACACATATATTGTGGATATAGTTTCCTGTGGACTACTATAGGTGTAATGTGTATTGTCTATGATGGATTGCGGTTCCTTACACATTGTATAGTATATAATTGCTTTAGGTGAAATCCTTGATGTATGATACATGTAATATGGGATATGGTCGCTCCTGGAAACTACCTTGTTACATTGGAAATGTGGACATGGTGGTTGTGCTTCTTGAGGTTCATGTTGTGGTGCTTTGTCCAGGTGTCTTATGGAAATACATTTTAGAGAGAAATTCTTAGGATGTTCGACATTGGGGAAAAGTGGAAACCCAGTTGGGAAATAGTAACATGTTCCCCTTGATATTTTTTATTATATTATATACTCTTGTATGAGATACTTGGTGAGAGTAGCCGTGGTGAGGCTGTGAAAATATTACACCAGTTTAGATGACGAGTTAGTTTCACTTGTTAATCACTGTTCTTTATATTGATTTATTTACTTTTGCATGAGAGGCTCCAAAAAGGATCCTACTGAGTATACTATTATACTCACCCTATGTATATATAAATTTTTCATCAGGTGACATGGATAAGGCTATATATCATAATGGTTACTACTAGTATGGGGTTGTAGGATCTCTTCGGGCTTCATGGTCACTGCTATTTTTACTTTCCATTTGTACATACAGTTTCCCAATATATTTTAAGTAGTTCTTGTATGAAATTATATATGTGTAATTTGGTTTTATTTTATATTACAGTCTATGTTGGAGTTGGTAAATTTCTTTATTATCTCTATATTTTTCATGTCTTCTCTTAGAGGTTAATGCCTCCCATTTTATGTGTTTACTATACCCTCAGTGCTAGTCGCCAACCCGAGGCCTAGTGGAGGAAGGACTCAGGGGGTCACTATCTCCCTTCTAATATTGCCAACATAAGAGTGGTACACCTTCTGGGGGGAGTCATGATAGAGTCGTAACATATCCTCTTCTTAAGGGATAGGACAAAGTTTGGTGTTAGGCACAAGTTTGGTTACATGGGTTGGTAGGGAAACATTGTTATTCAAGTTTAGGAAGTGATGTAAACATTGAAAAATAGCAGAGACATAGGCGTTTATGCCCCTCTGTGATATGATTCATAGAACATTATGTTTGTAGTGGCTACTAAAAGTTTTGATATGGATTGGAGGGTAGAGACCAAGTAAAGGATAGCACATAATACATATTTTTGTCTATGATTGAATTGGTAGACCTAGGGATAGGTTAACCTAAAATGAATAAAATAAGACATTTATTTAATTAATTTTGAGCCTTGTACATTAAAATATTAAGATCTCTAACTATTTTTATTTTTTTGGTATGACATCAGGTGGACATCCTCATTAGGTTAACATAGAACATGTCCAGCAGGCCATGACAACAGATTATCATAGGGTAGAGGTTCACAATGACAACACTTGGATGAGGAAACCACACGAGATTTAGTTCCAATGTCTACAGAAGTAAGAGGGATCTGTTTCAGATGAATTCATGTAAGATTGTTTAGAGAAGTTTGAGATATCCTTTAGTTTGATCCATTCTTGAAAGGAGCACCTGGTCATTGGTTGTGATGATGCTGCATAGGACAGAGAGGTAGTGGCCGTTCTTGTTCCTCCGGGATCACAAGGAGATGGCTAACTCATGGGAGGATATTAGATACATGTTTAGAGTTGATATTCTTTCTTCAATTCTAAAGGCATCTAGTCACCAGAAGCTGCTTACCCTTCAACAGGGGAGTTCTAGTGTGTGAGAGTTTTGAATCCATTTTAAGAACTCTTAAAAATATGACTCAGACCTATTTCTAGATGAGGAGGATAGGGAGAGGAATTTTGAGGAGTATTTTCATCCAATGATCTCTTACCAGGTTATCCCTTTTCTGCTAAAGACATATCATGAGGTTCTGGTGATGCTATAGGACATCTAAGGGACGTTATCCTGAACCAAAACTTCATGATAGGGGAGTCATTTGGATTCCTCATAAAGTAGAGTTGTGGTCCATGGTTCCCTAATTTTAGGGAAGAATAGTTTTCATTCAGATGGGGGTATATCCCAGCCCTCAAAAACTTATTTCTCCAAGGGTGGTGTATCTCGGGCCTCTTCCAAGTGACTAGGAAGGTTTTTTTTTCTTATGGAGGATTTGGTCATTAGTAGTGAGCATGCCCGACATTTTAGAGCAGTCATCGTGCACCAGGTGTTCCACTCCAGGTTCCTTTTTTGAGGAAGTTCCATCTAAGGTAGAAGTAATAGGTTACACCAACTTTGGATTAGTAGATAGAAGATTGGGTAGTTAGAGGGAATCCCGAGACACTCCCTATCCTCATAGTTTAGATTGTGGTCATGGTGGTGGTCGTCATTAGCGTTAGAGAGGCCATGCAAAAGGTTGTGGTTAGCTTCATGATTTAGAAAAGATAGATCCAGGTGATCCAAACGTTGTTCGTGGTACCCTTTTCCATTTTTCTAAATGGGTGTATGCCTTGTTTGATTCAGGAGTGAAACACTCCTTCATATCACTTTCCCTTGTCCATGCTTTGGGACTTGAGGTAGAGATGTGTTCAGTTCTTTTGGCATTGACTAATCTATTTGGAGGTCAAGATGAATTATTTGAAGTATGTGGAGACTATGAGATAATCCTGGGGGACCAACGATCATGGGGATATTTCTTATTTTTATGGATACAATCATATGATGTCATCCTTGGAATGGATTGCTTGTATTCATTTTAGGCTATCATGGATTGATTCAAGAGGAAGGTGGTTTTCTTTGATGTTTATGGAGAGAGATACCCTCATATGGGTCAGAGACATGTTCCATCCTTGTCATCCTTAATGGTTGAAATGATGTTAATTTTTTTAGAGTTTTAGCAGTTGTCATCTCCTAAGATCGTAGACGAGTACCATGATGTATTTCTAGAAGAAGTTGTAGCACTAACACCTCAACGAGAGATCGAGTATCAAATCGAGCTACAAAAAGGAGTGTCTTCTATCTCTGTGTATCCATAGAGGATGACACCTTCTATGTTACAGTAGATGCTTATATAGATCGATATTCTATTACAGTGTGGTTTTTTCATCCAAGTGTATCACTGTGGGGTGCACTTGTTTTTTTCATGAAGAAGGATGACGTCATTTTGTGACTGTGTATCGATTATCATCACTTAAACAAAGTGGCAGTAAATATTTCCTATTCTATTCTGCACATTGATGATTTATTTGATAAACTGAAAGGGTTCAATTTGGTCCTCAAAGATTGAATTTTTGTTATGATATCATTAGATTCATGTGAAGGACGAGGATATCTCGAAGACTACTTTCTGTTGTCATAATGGGCATTAAATGTTTGTTGTAATGAAGTTAGGTGTGATGTATTATCCATATGTGTTCATGGAATTAATGAATTCTATGTTTTGTGAGTTCCCAGAAAAGTTCATTGTGGTTTTCATTGACATCATCTTTGTGTAAACTGCGTCTTATGGGGAGCTTGCAGAGCATCTGCATGCCATTTTTGGAGTTCTTCATCAACAGTAGCTATTTCAGAAGTTATTGAAGTGTGATTTTTGGGGTAGAGAAGTTCATTTATTTGTTCTTTTGTTGTCCCATAATAGAGTATTTATGGATCCGTATAATATAAAAGTAGTGGTATCTTGGGCATCCCCCAACAGAGTGTCAGATGTGAAATGTTTCCTTGGTCTCAAAGGATACTACTGTAGGATAGTAGTCGACATCTCTTAGGTTGTGACTCCTTTGATTACATTCACCATGAATGATCAAGAGTTCGTATGGACTGATCAGTGTTAGCCATATTATGAATATTTGAAGGATATGTTGGTAAGTTATTCAGTTATTTTTTCAACCAGTAGAGGGAGTTCAGTTTGTTGTTTTATTTGATTCTTCAAATTTGGGGTTAGGCTGTGTTCTGATATTGTAGAGATTGGTCATTTCATTTGGTTCTCAATGGTTTCACCCCCATGAATGTAACTATGCCACCCACATTCTTGATTTTTCGGAAGTGGTATTTTCTTTGATGTTTTAGATAAATTACCACCTTGGAGAGAGCTTTGTGATTTTCGCCGACCATAAGAGCCTGAGGTATGTTTCCCCTAGTGTGAGTTGAACTTGGAACAACTTCAGTGGATGGAGTTCTTATAGGAATATGACTTTGAAATCTCATATACACTTGGAGTGGAAAATGTTTTAGCTGATGCACTAAGCCAGAAGACACATACTGATGCCATGTTTGAATCTGGTGATTCCTGGAGAGTGATGGAATAACATTCAACATTACATCTCGATATGGGAGAAATTGGGGAAGAGGTTGTCTTTTTTAGATGAACGTGTAGTAATATTTGGGTAAGATGGTGTAAGAGTCCCAGTTGGGGTATCTAGAGGTGTAGGTCTATCGAGATTGAGTTATGTGTGGAGAGGCCCCTGATCATTAGTTTGAGGATGAAAAACACTAAGGGTTGTATCTGAGAAGGATTTTCATTCCATTGGAGATGCATCAGACAGCTCTTAGACAGTTTCATACACCTCCATTAGCATTTCATCCTAGCATGAAAAATATGTATTGATCCTTAAGGAGCCAGTTTTTGTGGCCTGGGTTGAAGCATGTAGTTGCGGAGTTTCTGTCTTGATGTTTGGTTATCGAAATGGTGAAGGCCAAACACTATGTCCCTGGAGGTTTTATCTAGGAATTAAATGTTCCTCAATGTATGTGGGAGGGCATATCAATGAGCTTTGTTACTAGTTTACCATGATGTCAATGATTCCATGAAACTATATGGGTGGTAGCTGAATGTTTGTTGAAATCATCTCAATTTATAGTGATTAATGAGTCAAGTTCAGTAAAGGTTTTGTCAAGGTAGTATCTAGAAGAGGTGGTGAGACTCCAAGAGTCCCGAGGATGATCGTTTCAGATCTAGGTCCTTTATTTACGTCTAGATTGTGGAGAGGTATCTAGAATGATTTTGGTTTTTAGATATGCCTCAGCACTACATTTCATCCATAGACAGATGGTTAGACAGAGTAGACCATCTAGACACTTGAAGACAGGTTGCGCTCCTATGTCTTGGATTTTGGAGGATTTTTGATGAGGCACATACTCTTGGTGGAGTTCTATTACAATAATAATTTTCACACCACCATTTTTCAGGTTCTATTTAATGCATCGTATGGATGACCTTTACATTCTCTTTTATACTAGACTCGGTTTGGAGATTTAGCAATTATCGGGCTGGATCCATTATTGAATGCGACAAAGATGGTTAAGGTGATACGCAATAGGATGCAAGAAGTGAACGATCATCAAAAATCAAATTTCAATCAAAGGAGGAGACCTTTGGAGTTTGATGTTGGATATCACATGTTTTTTAAGGTGAATCCCCATCATGGGCAGTGAAGGTTTGATTATGGTAGTAAGATGCCTCCTAGGTTTTTTGGGCCTTTCGAGGTGTCGGCTTATGTTCGAATCATGTCGTATCATGTAGCACTTCCCCCACAGATGATAAGGTTACATGATGTTTTTCATCTGTCAATACTCTAACATTATCTTCATGATGACTCTCATATCATCGATTGGGGTGAGATCAATGTTTATCATGATGTGACCTTCATGGAGTGGCTTGTAGATATCTAGTAACACAAGGATAAGGTGTTTTATTGGTGTTCTATCCCCTTTGTTCATGTCTTGTGGAGACACAATGGTGCAGAGGAGAGTACAATGGAACATGAGTCACAGATATGTGATAAGTAAAACAATATTTTTATGTTTATCTCTTTTCTAGTAATAATATTTTCTTTGTGGTTGAAGACCTTTCATGTTTATGAGAATCATTTCTTTTGTTTCTTTATTTGTCTTGATATTTTTTGAGATGCATCTCAATGGGTGGTTGTTTAGACCCCTTTTTTGTTTCTATTTAGGTGGGTTTTGAATTTTTGGGGATGATAATGTTTTGAGAGGTATCTGATGTAATTTCATGGACATCTCTTGTCCATTTCATTAAAGAACTCTAGTGTATGAGGTGTTATAGGAAGTTAAGGTGACTTATCCCCAACAATTTTCAAAATTTCACATTTTGTGAACATTGTTTTCTGTTTTTTGAATAGTGTCATCAGTGAGATAGACATGAACAATATCATCGGTGATTCATTTGTTCTGTCGGTGTCAGTGATTCATTTGTACTATCGGTGTACATGAGTCATTTGTACTATCGTCCATGGTGAGTCCTTTATGATGTCGGTGTCGGTGAGTCATTTGTACTGTCGGCATCGGTGAGCCCATTTTACTATCAATTTCAGTTATTCATTTGTACTGTCGAAGTCAGTGTGTCATTTTTATTATCGGTGTCGGTGAGTCATTTGTAATGTCGGCTTTGGTTAGTCATTTTTACTATTGGTGTCGGTGAGTCATTTGTACTGTCAGCGTCAGTAGGTGTACAATGCTTCCATCCATCGATAGGTTTACATTGTTTCCAACCTTCAGTAGGTGTACAATGTTTCTTGCTTCATACTATTCCATCCATTTAGAATTTTACTTGATGAAAATATCATTAAAAACCTTATTTAAAGGGATTTATGGTCGACTCATACCCCATAAATCCTATATTAATTTTCCAAAGGCTAAGGATACCGTTTCTTGGTTAAACTGTGTGGTTTAATATGATTCCATTTTAATGGAAAACCCAGTGCATATGAAACCGCTACTCTGTTAAATCTTTAAAAAGGACAAGAAAAGTTCCCCCTTGTTATTGGTTCATATTACCTAGTGCGAGACACTCAAAACTTTCCTTCTTCCAACTAGAGTGGTGTGGTCGGACCTTAATTCCTGGATCATTTTACCTTGATTTTTCATTCTACTACATGCACTCCCCATATTTTGGTGAATGTAAAAAGTGTTTATCCATCATCGATAGAAGGTATGATATTCCTCTGTTATTGTTTTTTCATCAATAATTCTTCTTTTCATTCTCCATTACATGTAATAAAATGTGATATACATTCTTCTATTAGAGTTTTCTTAGGAGTCAGTTTGTGTGATTGTGCCATGACGTCCTTGGGTGGATGAAGTTGTTGTGGGGGAGGATACCATAATCTACTGTGTAGATAATTCTCATATAAATAACATTAAGAACCTTTTGAGGTAGGGGTTTCATGGATTCTTTATTCATTTACATGAAGCTATAGAGTTAGAATGATTCATCCCACTATGTCACAATGTAATTGACATAATTAATATTTGAATTGGATAAAAAAATTGGTTTCAGTCATATGTTATTATATATTGGTTTTCTAGATAGTTTGATATCAATTCATGCCCTTTTTAGCATGAAACTCTTGTTACAAATTGGTAGATAATGTAAAATCAAATTAATTATATTTATTTTTTGAAGAAAAAAGGGGCAGGTAAATGAATTGTGTTGTTCTTGTTCTTGTAATTTGATGTTTTCCAAAATACTAGAGTATGAATGTTTAATTATTTTTGACAGCTAGTATAGCTTTCTTTTTAGGTTTCCTATAGTTAGAACTTACTATTAATGAACCAGTTAACTCAAGATAAATTCAAGAACTGGTTGTTTGATAAAAGATAATTCCTAGTAGGGTTCTGAGTTAGCCTATTTTTTATGTCCAATTTTCTTTTTGATTTGGAGCCATTAGTTCTCAATATGTTTGAATGATGTATTACTTGTTTGAATTCTAATATCCTAGTTGATATGATGTTTTTTTCATGCTTCTTGTGTTGTGATGTGATCCTGGGTATATTTTGTGATAAATGGGGATAGGGAGGCCCATTGGTTGTGTTAGCATTTGAATCCTTGAGTGGTAAGGTGCATCATTTTATACATGTGGGTGTCGGGGGGGGGGGGGGCACAAGAGAGGATGAGACGAGTTGGATGTGAATGTTGAATGCTTTCCGAATCTTTTTGGTTATTTATCTTATTTAATTTATCCACTTCTCAATACATCCGGTCTTCCCTACCGACCTTCCAAAAGGGGCCAAGACATGGAGGGTATGGAACATTATTTCTATGTTTAGCTATGTCAGGGAGGATGGGTCTACGCTTATTCTATAAGTGTAAAATACATGACAGGTAGTTCATTTACTCGCCAGGTTGAGCCCTATTGTGTTTAGTATTATTGAATGTTTTTATAGAATTCATGGGAATAAGGTAAAGTAATAATACTGTTAATAAATGATTGAATAAATTATGTTAGCCCATGGGGTTGAAGCTTTTTAATATTTAATTATAAGGTAATATTTCTTAGAAGCTGTGGACTTGGTTTGGTTATGCCTAGAGGGCATGAAACTTTGGTGTGATGTTAATGAAATATAATGTAGAATTTATAATGGTTAATTAATTTTATAAGAATTAATTAATGTATAGTGAATTTTTTAAAAAAGGGAATGATGTAATGTAATAAATCTCTTTTAATGGTTGTGTTCTTATAATATTCCTAGTATTAGTAGTGGAAACAGAGAGTCCGAGAGATTTTAGTAGAATTTGAGACTAAGACTTTGTTATTCCCATAGGGTGGTTGTGATATATAGTATATTTTTTACTTTTTGGTGTTTTTATATGATACTCTAACCCATCGGTTAGGGATACTAACACCCAATGGATCTTGATCCCTGGGGGTATTTTCCCAAACATTCTGGTGGAAGGATGGATGCCTAAATACCCATTTGGCCCTACTCTCTTATCTTGGTAGTTACTGGTGTTGGTAGTCATAGTGGTTAGTTTTCACCATATATGTGTGTAGAGGGGTATAATGTTCTGTGTTTATTCATAAAAAAATATTCTGGATATATTTTCCCATGGAATACTTTACGTATAACGTGTATAGGTTTTGATGGATTGAGGATCTATTCTCGGTGTATTGGAAATAATGGTTTGAGGTTTAATGCCCGCTTTATGATACATGTTATACGGGCTATGGTGGATCCCATAAACTACCTTGTTACATTTTATATATTGATTTGATGGTTGTGATGCATGAGGATCATGTTGTGGTGCTTCGCCCAAGTGTCTACGAGCTTGCCTTTTTGGAGAGATATGCTTATGACGTGCATCATTAGGGAAAAGTGTAAAACCATTAGAAACATAGTAGTGGGGAACTATTGATATTTATTATTATATTATTTACTCTTGTATATGATACTTTGGGAATGTATCCATGGTGAGGTTAGGAACATAGTATACATGTTTAGGTGACATGTTAGTTTCACTAGATATTCACTTTGCATTGAAATCTTTCATTACCTTTCCACAAAAGGCTCTGGGGAGGATCCTAATGAGTATACTATTATACACACCCTATGTATATATAAAATCTTTTTCAGGTCACTCTGATCAGGTTGGTGATTAGGCTGGTTACTACTAGATTGGGGTTGTAGGTGCTGTTCAGGCTTCGTGGTTTCTACTATTTTTACTTTCTTTTGGTACTTGTAGTTTTCTGTTTCAGTGTTAGTAGTTCTTACATAACATTACATATATTAACTTTTGTTTTCTTTTATATTTATATCTGAGTTGGAGTTGGTTTGTGTATGTATTACCACTCTCTTCCACATGTGTTCTATAAGAGGGAAATGCCTCTCATTTTGTGTGTTTACTATACCCTCGTTGCTAGTTGCCAACCCAGATCATACTAGAGGTGGGACTCGAGGGTCACTACCTCCCATCTCACATTGCCGACCCAGGAGGGGTACACCTTGTGGTGAGGGAGTCATTAAATTACACAACAAATTACTTTAATCCATCTTTGATAAGAAGTTGACATTAGTTATTGGTATAAAACCTGAATGGTGCTTACGTGAAATTTTTTGACATTCATGAGGTGGAATGGAAAGTTAAGGAGGAATATTTTCAAATATATTTTACTTAATTAGACGGTATTATTTTAATAAATACTGAATTTATAGTAATGTATTCAATACAGTGATCAAAGTATAAATCTAAATTTAAATATAATAAGAAATTCTTTATATTAAATAAATTATGATTAAATTAATGATGATTATCATATATAAATTTAATGAAAATATTTATAAACATAAGGATAAAGAAATTAATGAATGTATAAATAAAAACTAAAAATAATTTTATTATTTTATACGATATGATAAGAGGTCCAATATTAATTGGAAGAAGATAATCTAGATTTGAGAAATCATTCACACCATCAAAAGGAATGGAACATTTGACCCTATGAATTCCCCTAAAAAGGAAACTGATTTAGTGATAATGATATAGAATTTAGTGAGTTTTTTTAATTAATTTCCCAAGGAGTTCAATGAGTGGTAGGAATATAAAAGGGTAATCATCAATTATAGTTTTTCAATTATGGAAATATTGAATACTTTTAAACTAACTAACCTAAGGAGGAATAAGAACATGATAAGGATAGTCATAGTAAAATACCATAACAGTAAAATAATATGAATCAATATGAAAATGAAGAAAATTCCTTCAAATGAAAAAGAATGTCCAGAAATATAAGATAAAACATCCCTCAAAATTTGATTCCACATCTGGTGATGAGTATAGTCAATGTGAGAAATTGGAATCATATTATGAATAAACGACGTCTTTCATGGATATATAAAATATTAATATTGACCTTTTGAGTGAAGAATTATAAGAGGGTAATCAATATGAAAAAATATATAAAGAGAAAACAACTTATAATTTTAAAATAACGATGGATAATATAGTATGCATGAATGAAAAATGAAGTATTCAAGAGAAAAAATGTTTCCAAACATCAAAATGTTAAATGAGGAAATACCTTCATGAGTCATTTGAAAAATATATATTTGATATGTAAGTGGATTTCTTATAAAATATCTGATGTATCAATTAAATTCCAAATGTTAGGAATTAAATTATTTTGAGTAACAATGTAAATTGTATTTCCTGGAATTTTCTGATAAAAAATATTGAGTTAAATTTAATGAATTTGATAATTTATTGATAAAATTATATAATTGGGTATTTAATTTTTTTTAATAATGTTAATTATTCATAAAAAATTTGGTTTTTTATAATTTAAACACCTGGAAAAGTTATATTATATTGTACGGTTCAATTTAAAATAATTTTGTACACCCAATAATATGACATAAATGGTGTCAGGAGTGAGAAGAATTAGAATAAAGTGATTAAATCAGCTATGAAAGAGAATAAACACAATTTTATATCATATATTTATACCAAAATAAATTTAATTGGAAAGGTTTAGAAGAGGAATAATATAAATGGAAAGAATTATGGAATGGCCAAGGTGAAGGTAGAAGCTCCAAATTATAAAAAATTTGGAAAATATTGTTAGAATTTGAATCCAAAGTAAAATAAATTATTACATTTAAAAGAATCCATTTATTAACAAATTATATTACCAAATGACATAATATTATTCATTTTTAATGATCGTGATCCCAAATTTTTTGTGTGTGCGTCTAATTTATTAATACCTTAGTAAAAGAGACATAAAAAATTGAGTCAAAGACATCCTAAAGTTAACAAAGGCTAGAGGTTAGAGTATTTAAATGATAAGTTTCAATTTTATAATGAATTAAATTCAATAAACGAAGTTGGAGGGAGTTAAGAAAAAAGTTAACACAATGTACTAAGTTTCTCACTATGCTACGATATAAATTAACGAAAACATGATTTTAAATATATCAAAAATGTAAATATTGAATAGAATAATATGTAGTTTATAGTTTATTTAAATGATAAAAAATGAGAGAATACATGGATACATTAAAGTGATCAATTATCACCAAATATCGGTGAAATTTATATGAAAATATAACCATATGTATGATGGAGGATTAATTTTTACACTCAATCATCAATTCAACATTTCATTTTATGGAAACAATGATACAATGAGCATAGATTTATTTAATAATTTGATTTAATATTAATATCATGAATTTATAAATTTAATATGATGAAATTAATTTCATTTTTCAATTAATTATTTCAAAAATAATTAATTTTTTATATTTTTAGATATCATTAATTTTTGGGTTAATTGTAAAAAATTCAAAATTTATAGATATTGTCAGTTTTATGACATTATAATAATATGATAATGATATAAAATATTTAGGAATCATTTTTATATACAAATGAAATATTAAAAAGTTAATTTAGTGCATTTAAAATTTTAATATTTTTCTTATAAATATATTCTTATACTTTTTTGAAAATCTATGAATTGATTTCTAACAAAATAAAAACTGCTTTTAGTTCTTCTATTTTAATCATGTACTTATAAAGTTTCTTCAAGTTTTGTGTTATTTTGAAATAAGAAACTATCCTTTTATTTTAAATAATCCAATTAATTCCATTGAAAAAAACACTATAATTTTGTTTCTATAAATTCATTTTTATTTTTAAAATAAAGATTTTTCGAAAGATTGTTTTCATAGTGTTTTGAGAAAATGCATTGAAAATTATTATTTACTGTTACAAATTTTAATATTTTAAAATAGGTTACATATTTATAATTGTAATAATTTTTATTATCTAATAAGTTCAAATTAATTTTTTTTAATTATTAGTAAAAATTTAAAAAATAATTCTGAAAAATAAGGTTAAAACTTGTTCTTGAGGGGGATAAACTAAGAGAATTTTGTAAAAATGCCAATTAAATTTTTTTTAATCTAATATATTTAAGATATTCAGACAATATATTATCAAAATTCTATTTTCCACTTCCAGTGGAAAATTCCTCTTTATTTTTTTAAATATTTTAAGTAATTCAAAGTGTATCCTTCCCCTCACTTATAAAAGGGTACATGTTCTCCAATATTATTAAAAAATATTAATCACTCCACCTCATGCATGAAAAAAACAAAAACCTCGTTATATTCCATCCATTCGTTATTGACAACCTAGTATTCTCCAACGAACATCCTTAGAAGGATTAATGTGTAATCCAAAGGAGGTCTCTTAATAAAGGACTAATCACAATTATCATTTATTTTTGTGTTAATTTATTATTATACATGATTGAAATATTTTTTAATAATGATAAAAATATTAATATAGTATCATTAATAAACATATATGCTATTATCAATTAGGAAAATCATTTTCCGGCTTCTTTTATTAGTATGGATAATGAAAACATTGCTCGTATATACGTGCATACAAAAGTCTCTATGTCATGATGTAATTCATTTATCATCACCACGTTACATTGATGGTTATGAAGATAGAAATAATGAACATATATGATATTTATGGAATAATAATTATTCTTTAACTATAATATATCATTTACATTTTTTTCCTTTCACCCATTTAGAAAATTATAATCGTTATAGTAAGTACTTATGAACTACCTCCTCTCTAAAGCAATAGGATTCAGTTTTCATGTAAAACAATCATGGATGATTTATAATATGTATATAGGTAATATATATGATATTTATATCATTATTAAAATTATATAGATTATGGATCCATGATCAAGATGTAAGGTGAAAAATTCCCAAAACGAAACATACATGAAAAATGAAGGAGTTAACACACGAAATGGTGATGATAATGAAATATTGTTAATGAAAGGGTGATAAAATATTATTAAAAAATATCTATATTATATTAAAATTATTAATATTATTCTTTTATATAAGTATAATACATTAAAAATTATTAAATATTATTTTAAAATAACTTACAAAGTAAGTTCAACTTGGTGTACAGGGGAATATCACCATCTCATCTTTATTCATGATTATTTATATTTAATTTTACATGAGGGAAAAATATGTTATTTTTACTTAAAACTACATAAATTTTATTATCCTATAGTTATTTATATAAATTAAAAGTTTTACTTTCTTTTTTCTCTCTATATGTACTCAAATTTATGAATGATTTTCATAAGTCAAATCAACATACTTTTTTATAAATATTCTACTTTAATGTCTATAGTTTTATAAAAATGTTTTTAAGGATGTTTTTACACTTCTCCCATGATTAGTTAAATAACTTTTTCACATTTTATTTATTTCAGTAAAATGGTTTAACGCGAATATTTTTATCATTTTATAAATGAGGTTGTTTTTAACAAGTATGTGAATAAAAAATTTATTTTTACTCTTTCTACAAGAAAAAACTTTTCCCATAGCCAATGATTATTTTTTACATTAATATTACATTTCATATTTTCATGGTAATATTTATAGAAAATTATTTTCCTAGTATTTAGGAAATTTTAAAATTGTAAATATGTGATTTCAAAATTAAAAGTGAATTTTCATCAATAATATTAAAACTATTTCATAAATGAATATTATTTTATTACAATATACTTCGACTAACCTAAGGATTTATTTTGGATATACTCTATTGATACAATCCACTATATAATCATGGATGTATTTTGAATCTTTTTATATATTTATCAACTTTTGAAAATATTGACATTTTTAATATCAGTTTCTTTAATATGTATGATTGTGTTTATTATTTATAAAATATTTATTCATATTCTCTCATTTGATAGATACATTAGACATATTATTTAATAGGTGAGGACCATTAAAACACCTTGATTTGTCACTAGGTCCGATGATAATAGCTGGTGTGGGTATCTGGTGTATGCTTTAATATTAATTTATGATTTCTTATCCGAAGGCCTTTAGGTTAATATTATGATTTCCGATGTTATGAATTCTATAATTTTAAAACAGTTTTTATTATCTATGTGAATATTTATATTTTTATATCATCTATAGATTTGATACTATTTTTTGTTATTTTTTATATAGAATTTTTATTTATTGTTAACCTTTAATATATTATTGATTATATATTTATAATATTATAAATTAGTTTGTACACAATTCCATTACAAAGAATATACGGTCACCCTTAAATCTGTTTTATTTTACATGGGTTACCATGAAGGGATTCGAGAATGATTTTAATAATATACTATAGGACAAAATAAATTTCCTTTAAATATTAGATGAATTTCATGTTTTCTAATTTAATAATTTAATCATATATGTATCTTATACACAAATAAAACTAAAAAATTCAACCCTCTGGGATATGAGACATTGTATCTTATTCCAATTTAGAAAAACAACTGTCAACTCTATATTTATAAAAACATATATTTGATAATAAACTATTTAATATACTATGAAAATAATTATATGTATAGTATCATATTATAATGTTTTTGTAATATAAATTTTTTCCATGAATATACATCTTTGTATGTATACTATCAAGTGTATGTTGTTGTGGAAAATATTATCATAGGGGTAACAAATATGAAAGGGGTGGATTGGGGATTAATTCGATCATCACTGTTTCACAATGAGGGGGCCTTCTACTACATACCTCACCAGAAGATCCTGATGGGTATATTCAATGGTTGATTTAAATTCTCTTTACAAATCATTATAAATGATTTCAAAATGTTCTTATGATTTGATAGCATTCCCTAGGATACTAATATTATTATTATCAGAATATATGTCTAAATATTAAATTGATGTTCATTATAATAGAATATTTATATTTATAATTTTTAATTATATGATCTTATTTAGTATATGACATTTTTCTAAAATGAAACCTACATAAAAAATTAAACCATCATCAATTCATTAAATATATGTATGAGATACTATCTTGGGAAAGGTAATGAAGTTATAGTATGAGTTAGAAATGGATCTGAAAAATTTATAACTATATTGGACAAATGACTCAGATATTGAACAATTACATTGTCTTTCGAGAGTAGCCTACTTGTACAATACATTGTGAAATAATGTTAATGACATCCTGTAATAGAAACCTCCATAATTATATGATACTAATAATAAATTATAATATATGAAATGGATCAATTCCTCCTAGAATATATTTCCATTTTTTGGATGTAGTACAAGAGATTATGTTATAATGGAATGTTTTGGTAATATCTCAACCCTCACTCATTGTATTGGGAAGGGGATATATAGTTATTGGAATTATATGACATCCTCAAGACACTAATGGAAGGAAAATAATTACAAGTTCTTCAATAAAATTTATGGGATGATTTTCTATTTAAAATATAAAAAACCAGACAACAAAAAAATAACCAATGAACCTATATATGATTCATGAGTAAATAAATTAAAAAACAAAAACCCAACCAAGAAAATAATCATATCATAATACAATAAGATTACATGTGACATAATCAAATAAATAAAAAAACAATAAAACCCAAAAAATACAATAGAAATCCAACCAGAAACTCCAAATATGATCTGAGCTCAACCTCAACATTCGACACCCACAGTATTAATAAGAACATTAAAAGTTCTGAGAAATGTTACATTTACTCATGTCTTGGTAGATGACATCTATAAATGGAAAATTATTCCTAATAAGCGAGTGAGCCTAAACTAAAATATATTTCCCCAATGATATATCAAATCACACCACTAGGAAAATAACTGGTTAGCACAATTTAATTAAAATAATTAAAATTGTTAAAACATTTTATATTAAATCCAAAATATTTTCCACGGAATTAAATACAGTAATCCATAAAAACATTTCTCATCAAAGTTGAAAGAAAAATTCCAGGTTTTTATATACCCAAATATACACAATTCATTACTCAAAGATAGTTCAATACTCATGAGAAGTTTATCAATGATCTACCAATTCATCACAAGGTAACAAATACCAGGTACCCCAATGGAACACACCCCTTCTATAATGAATAATATTGTAAAAATAATCCCACACAAACCATGTACTCCAAAAAAACCATGTCAATCCATTTCAGAATAATAATTATTTATTTAAAAAAAAGTTAAAAACAATTTTTCATATTTAAATAATTAAAAAAAACAAAAATACCATTTATAAAATTTTCATCATAGAGGATTTTCCACAAAACCGTACTATTTCAAAAAGTTCTCAAAAATACTAGTGAAAATATTTCCAATAATAATTAAACAAGAATTTCATAATAATTTGATGAAAATAATTTATCTCTAGTCAATACTATAATTTCTAATAATGTTGAGTTGCGAGAGAAGACACCTACTTCACAAAAGTTAGAAAAAATGACGAATTACACAAATATTCTCTAAAAATAGTGTTATATAATTTACACAAAAATAGATTCAATATATAACATTATATTCCCCATCAAGAGACTAGGATTTATGAATATAGTATTATTTCTATGGTCTTGGGGGAAGGGGATGTGATCATATTTAATAAGAAAGACCAATATCTGAGACTTTTTAGTGAATCTGGATCTATAAGGGAATTTGAACCACCTAAAAATAATCATGGATAAAATAAAATAACCACTCAATACATGAGAGAAAATTATGTTTGGTATAATGAAATATTAGGAAACTAAAAAGTATATCAGACTGTAATATGTGTTAAATCAATAAATTTCAGTTATATAACTATATGCTGCATTGTTAGGCCACACTATTTAGAAGTCTGTCTACAAACTATACGGTGATAATGATCTAAGACTACTCCTCACACAATTAGATGAGATGGTTAAAAAACCATTCAATTTCCATGATATTGCACTATATTCATAAATTCATGGGTTTCTCCTATAAATATGCATGTTTTCTCTATGATTTTCTCCAATTTTGTGGATCTACTATCACTCCTACCACGAGTAATACCATTTCCTAGGTGGGATTCATGGTTTGTAACAACTATGATCAAACTATGAACATCTTTAAAAGCCTAAAAAACATGAACAAACGCCACTGAACCACCCATTATATAACCTTATAAATATTTATATGTAAAATAAATAAATAAAGAGTCATTTACCAGAAACTGGGTGTCATACATTTTCCAAAATATGTATATTTTCATCCCAAGAAACTAGAAAACCTCAGTGATTCTAAAAGTCTTTGGTCCAGCAATCTAACACTTCCATCTCACACTTATATGTTTCTTTTATGATCCAAATAGATTTCCAACAAACGTGCACTAGAACGGTTTTTTTCTTATGCTATATTTTCTCTAAACAACACAAAACTCGTACCTTTAGATGAATAAATGGGGAATTAGGCAATATGTCAACATTATATAATCAAATAACACAGTTAAAATCTAGTTTATACATATTTATCTAATATACAAGATCATAGTGTCCACTGAACTAAACAATGTTGAAAAATCTAATTGATATTACAACTAACCAAATCATTCATGCATCCCAAAAGTGACTATTTATCAAGGAGATATATTTCATTGCTTAAAAAATTTTCATTTCACTATGTATATAGAGATTCTAAAGAAAACATATTACTCAACCCAAATGACAATAGTTTTAGATGATGATCTGCTTATTTGTTTATGACTATTAGCCATCACCATTCTCTTCTTGATCAACTAAATGTTTTTGTTTTTTCTTATAGTAGAATAAGTCAAACTAGTGATGTATGAGTTGTTCCCACTAAAAAATGTATATAATGATAAATAATTCAATACAATGATTCAAAATCATCTATAGTTACCAAGGAATTATAATTTTTGTTATTTGAGAACTCAACTAATGTTATTTTCTCCACCCATGAGCCAAATAAACTCCACAACACAGTCCCTATGAATGTACTCCATCATTTGGATCATAATTTTCAATCTTCAATCCATTTTAGGTTTATACATGATGGTAATAGACAACTATGTCCCAAGGGACTTCTGGATGGATTTCAAAACATTATATGTATAACTGGGGTCTCTAGGGAATACAATCTAAACTGGAAAACCAATTTAGATTAAAACCTATCAAATATAAATTTTGAATAAGACTTCCAATAAACTAGTATCATGAATATGGATAAAAAGAGATGAATTGATGACCCAACCAACTATCACTTGAATGTAATTGTGTTTACTAACTAACCATGGTATACTTGTTACAAAATCCATGGCTATCTATTCCCATTTCCAAATAGGAATTAGAATATTCTGTAATATTCCTCTAGTAATTGGTATTTCTCTATAACATACTAATAATTATAGCATCTTGAAAAAACTCTACCGATTCCCTTTTCTTGTTGAATCATCCAAACTATGATTCAATGATTTATACATTTTTTGAATCCTAGAGTGAATAACCCATCTATAATTTTGGTATACAGAAAGAATTTGTTCCTAAAATTACAAATGTCTGACCATATGATTTCCAAAACACAACATAGAATTCCCAATAAGCTTTCAACACTCTTTCTCCTCTCCACCGCTGTGTTTTAATCTCATAGAAACAAAATTAATATCATATGTTTGATTTTTTATTTATTTCTCAACTAAATCAAAAATAAAAAATAAAAAATTAATGAAAAATGTAACAACACTTTTCTATGTTAAATCTATATGCATTTTCACTATGATTATCATTAGTTACCACTGGTCTAATGGCTCCTTTGAAATTTGGGCAAATGATAAAATTCTCAAGGAATATTCTATAGATTTACTTGTACATAGTGTATATATCTTGTTAATTTCAATCATATAGTGATAATCCTTCCACCTATGCTAACTTAAATCAAAACCTCATTGTGAGAAAATGTGTTTCAAACAATTTTTAACCATAAACACATTGAATTTATCTACAAAGGGTAATTTTTTCCATGTATTCAAAGCATAGACCATAGAAGATTTATATAAATCATTTGTTGTGTAGTTCATCTCATGAAACAATAACTATCTTGGAAAAAAATAAATAACATGTTTCCCAAAAAATAAAACAAATCCCAACATATATTTTTATGCATCACAATAGACTATATAGCCCTATCTTGACTCTGGAAATATGAGAATATGTGATGATATATGTCTCGAATTTTATTATTTAGAGGATTCATGAAATTATTTTCTCCATTGAAATGGTACTAATTTTCTCCTGAAATATATAATTTGTGATTTAAAACATTAAAAATTGTGTAAAAGAGTCTATATTATCCTTCCATGGGAAGGAAACTACATATCTGAAATACATTATTTTAAGATATTCAAGAGATGAAATCTACTATGTTTTCCAAATAAACACAAATAAACTTTATTTAAATGAATCATCCAATGAAACACACCCCTCGTTTCAAAAAAATCATAACTTGGTAACTTAGAATACAAAATATTCTCCCAATGAATACCCAACACTACAACCATATGTTTTTCATGATCTTTAATTATCCTAGAATACAAAAGTATATTATCCAAAAAACACCACCACAAATGAATGTAGATACCTTTTAAATATATTAATTAATTCTATACATTAGGATGGTGAATTTATGAAACCAAAAGGTATTAAAATAAAAAAATAATTTCAATATATGATTCTAAAAGCTATCTTTCGAATTTCTTATTCTCTAACCCAAAGTTCATGATATCCTAAAAGCATGTAAAATTTAAGAAACAACTAGGATCACCATAATTGATCAAAAAACTCTTCAATTCATAGAATAAGATATTTATTATTTAATATAACATGGTTAAGAATATGATAATTTACACAAAGCATAAGTGTTCCATCCATTTTATTCAAAAAAGAACCAGTTTTCCCAAGGTCACATAGTTAGTAAGATAAACCATTTACATTACAATTATTCTATCTAATCTTTCAATTCCATAATTTTATTTTTGTCCTATCTTATAAGATGGAATTTAAATAATATAGGTCCCTTGTATAAGATAAATCATATACTACACCTCTCTTTTGGGTGGAAACACAAAGAAATGTTTAGGGAAAACATTAAAAAAAATAGTGTATTATCGTTGGAATATCTCTATCCACCATCTCATCTAAGGATTCCAAATAAACTAATATCATCTGGTAAGGGATAGTTCTAACCACTATTATTGAGGGTCCTACTCTACATAAATCCAATACCCAATCTCCTTTAAAGAGACACCTAAAACCATCAAAATATATGAAAATCACCCACCATGTATAATAATCGATATGGGCCTCAATGTACTGCAGCTAATCCATTCCACAAATGAACTCATAGAATACCATCTCTTATACTGAGAATTCTAATACCATCATAGGCCCATCTATTTTTATCAAACACAATACATATTTCAATGCTTAACACTCTCGTGGTACCAATGGTGTTTGGTGTTTCAAAATAGGTGGAATCATCTCAACATGTGAACCCAGAATATCAACAACAATAGAAGAAATAACTTGTTTAGATGAAACCACATCAAAAAAATCCCACATAATGGTATAATTAAAAACAATCCTACCTATCACTATTACAGTAATATATTTATCATCCAGGATCACTTACACATTTGAATATAATAGGTTACTTGGTACACATTACTCTTGGTTACACTATTGATATTTCACTACTTGAGAATTCATGGTGTTGCAAGAATAACTTTTTATAACTCTATTCTAATGAGGATAATTATTCTCCTTCACTCATCTAGTCCAATCTTATGATTCTTGAGAAGTGTTAGATTTTTCTCTAGAACCTGGCCTTGGATCACTATATCAACAACACTTAATATGACCCATATTTTTGAGGTTGCAAAATCTTGTAGTTAGTGTTGTACAACATCAATATATAAGATCAAAATAACTAAAATGAAAACATCTTGGAATAATTTTTGTTTCGGTGGATTGTATAATGATTCTATGGTATAATTAAAAGGTGTACCACCACTCTTGACATAAGTTTCAATATTACTCTTATTCTCAATATTAATATTCCCCATATTCCTATATGAATGAATATTACCCCCACCAAAATATTCGATGAGATATATATTTATGCAATAATCGCTCATTTTACCAAATCTATTTAATCCATTATACAATGAAAATAAATATTTGAGAATATATCTATTCGTAATAATAACTAAAAAAAGAATTCTTTTTAGGATGCAAGTGCAAAAAATTCCATGTAAAATTTAACAAATTCATATATTAAGCTACATACACTATGACCGAGAGATTCACTTATTTCAAAATGAATAAATCTATTGATCTATAAAATTAAAAGGATCGAGGTAGAATTTATTGTTAATTTTTTTTCCAAAACCTCCCATGTCATGACTTGGTCTAATGTAGATTAAACCACTAAATACCACCACTATTGTACCAGATCATCCTACATGGGAATTTCTAACATTACTATTAACACTATGGGTGTCCCCAAAAATTTAAGATTCAATTCATCATATTCAAGTAGACTTCTACATTTTCTAATTTAAAATCCCCTGAAAATGTGACTCGTTCTTCTTATCGAACTAAACTGAATGGTTCAATTTTTTAGTCTCATAATTTTAACTAATTATATCTATGACCTAAATTTGTTGAAAATTGAGTTGTATTAGTTTTTGGTTCACCCTTAGATTAGGTAGAATAGTAATTTCATTAGCTTATTCAATTTTGTATCTATGAATTTTATCTGATTCAATTCAATATAAAAAAAATATGCTTAATCTCGAGAATTAGTAAATGAAGGATTATAAATTTTAATTTATTATTCTAAAAGGTCTCACAATCATTTTTATCCACAATAATACATTTTAACAATTTAAAAAAAAACCATAATCAGTCATATATAAAACACATCATTAGAAAAAATCTCCAATGATTTTTTCAAAAAGAATTAATTTTCATCATTATAATAAATAATTAACTCAGTATAGAACAATGAATTCCTAATCGACATCATACCATCAATAGATTTTATGTAACATTCATCATCTAAATCCACAATGATGACGTTACAACTCACATTAATGATTATTAAAAACATACAAACTCATTCACCCTAAAAAATTGAAGTTCATTACAAAGATGTTATCTCTTCATTTTTATGATCAACATTTAAATTTCCAAATAACCCATATCCCTTCTACCATACTAATAATTTAATGATTATAAAAAAACTAACACCATTTCCTACTCCAAGACTAAACAAAACTGATACCCAAGGATTGAACAAATTGATACCATTTGTAACATTCCTCTCATCACCCATTATCTTGGGAATTGTAATGGTGTTTTTGGCATTAAGTGTCACACCAAAGAAACCAAAGGCTAGATGTAAATATAAATGGAATCCGGATCATTTGAGAGACTTTTTTACCTCTAAAATATAAACAATACAATCACATGACTCTAATTGAAAAATCGTTATATGATACTCGAGTACAGAAAAATAAAACACAAAAACATAACCCACACAAAAAACGTGTCATAGTAGAAGAATAAACCATCTTACATAAATAAAGGAATCAAAATACAATGAAACCCAATATTACCAAATACATCTTGCCAGAAAATCCCTACATACTCTGAGAACCTACTAGATAATTAACACAAACAATGTTAAGAAGAATCACTAAAGAAATTTGATACCTTGTCTTCACCTATGTCTTAACAGATTACATCAACAAATGTATAACAGTGCCTAAGAAAAAAGTTAATCTAAAGATTTTATTATTTCACCAATAAATTACAAACTCATGAAACTATTAAATAAAAATTCTAGCTAAATTTTATTAGAAACATTTTAAAAAAGTTGAAATTTTTTATTTTAATTATGAATTATTGTTACATGGAAGGAATAAAACCCTTTAAAATGTTTCTCTCCTCTTTTTTCATAACCATTCCATTTTTATACATACCGAAACATCTAAAAATTCATTCCCAGGTTAATGTTCCATACCCAGTAGTGGTATATCATTGATCTATGAAGACATCATTAGGTAACCAACACATGTTTCCCCAATAGAACACACCCCTTGCACAAGGTTACATCTAATGAAAATAATCCCACACCATGCACATATGCACAAAATATACTTCCAATATATTTCAAATAAATAATTATTTATATAAAACATTTCAAAAAGTATTTACCATGTATCAGATCAATAATATAATTTTAAAATTTTCTAATTTAAAATTATTATCAAATTGGATTTCCAACAAAAATATACAATTTCCATAATTTCTCAAAACCCTAACTAAACAGGGTTTAAATAAACGTTGCACAATAATTTCACAATAATTTCAACCAAAAAATTTATTTCATGCTAATATATCAAGCTCTATTCATGTTAAGTCGATAAGGAATCCAACAACCTAACAACAGTTGGAAAAAATGAAGAACAACACAATGATTGACAAAATGTTGGCATGCATCTCATATACATAAATATATCTATAAAAAACATCAAAATCCCAATAAGGGAATATGGAATATCCACAAATTATTAGATATAGAGTTCATGGAATAAGAAGGAGAAAATATCTATTATAAACAACCAAGAATAGATACTTATTTTTGAATCTGGATCTCCAATGGGCTTTCAATCGCATAAAACATGCTCCTAGATCCTGGGGAAATTCCTCCCAAGATGTGGGAGGAAAAATAATTTGGGTGTATTAAATATTAGAAAATTAAAATGGTTCATATATAAAAATCCATGTAATATTCACAAATTTTGGATCTATAATTATATGAAGTAAAGTTAGGCTTCACAATTTAGTAGACCGTGTGCTAATAATTTTGTGCTACTACCTTAAGCCCACCAAACACATGGTTGGATCACATAGGTAAAAAAATCACATTTCAAATGGGATTTTATATTATATTAATGCAATCATGGTTTCTCCTGGATATCCATATAATTTATCTAATCTATGAGCATACCATTCCAAGCTTCTATCCCTCATAACAGAAGACACATATTTTTCCATGATTGGGTAAATGGTTTTTACTACCCTTGCACAAAAGTGACCCCTTTATAAAATCCTCCATTTAATTCCAAAACTACAATGAACCTCCAAAAATATAACCTGATAAATATATATACATAAAATACATCAAGAAAGAGTTAAGTACCTAAAACTAGGGTTGTTACATTCTTCATAATAAAGGATATGTCAATCAATAATATTAATTGATGCAAAACACTAAGGAGTGGTGGGAAATAAATTGTACGATGTATAAGATTATAAATGATATATATTATAAAATATTATTTCTATATTAGAAATGATATGATATGGATATAATATTCAGAAATCAATATAAAATGAAAGGATAAAATACTAATAAATATTAATTTACAGTTATATGGTTAGAAACTAATGATTTGGAATATGAATGTATTCCAAAGAGTTACATTGACCATTTATTTTATGGGTTAAATCCAATTCATTAAATTTAAATATTCTCTAAAATATATTATTTAGGTGAAGATATATTTTCAAATTCAATTAAGATAAATAAAAAATTATCTATGTAATATTCTATTAGTGGTTAAAATAATATTTCTATGAATAAGAACACTATAAAACCAAATATAGCCACAACAAATATGGTAAAATCAAAAATTCATTCTTATAATAATTTGGAGAAGAATATATATTAATAATTAATGATGGGAATCAGAGTCTTTTTATTTTAGAGAGAATTTATTTTTGGATAGTGTTTCTGAGAGAAAAAAGAAGCAACTAATGTCCAATGCTTTAACTATAAGAAGATGAGGTCAGTATTATAATGATTCCCCACACATTTAGAAAATTTAACACATAAATGACCATGGAAGCATGGATATTCTTTTGTGATAAATATACTAAATATTCATATTCTTAAATATGTAGTGGCATATATATTGTTCATAAAATCACATATAGATAATGATTTATTGTATTTTGTATCTTTAAAAACATTTATATCCTACATGTTTGATAAGAAAATTTTATATTTTAATACCACCTTATAAAGGTATTTTTCAATAAAGTGTCGTATTGAAAATGAAATTGCAATAAAATATGTTATTTAGTGCCTACTATGATAACTAAAATTACCCTACTTGAAAACATGGTTATCAAACATATGGTTTACATTGATATAATCCTTGGCATGGACTGGATTTCAAATTATAATTTTAAAATTTATTTCTAAAAGGAGGAGAATATGATTGGTGGTGGTGATATGGAATCCCTTCATTTTAGGGGGACTATGTTATCCAAATCATGTTGGAATCCTCACATAATATATCAACATAATGAAAATCTAGATAGGAATAGTAAAAAATCAATAAATGGTAAAGGAATCAATAGAATAGAGTAATGACCTATTTTATAGGAATACAATGATGTGTTTCCAAAAAAAGTCTATAGAAAAACACCTGATAATGATGTTTATTCATTAATTTATCTGATCCTAGATATGAAACCTATATATAAGACTTGCTGGAGGATATCCACCATGATATTAGTTAATCTAAAGAAACAACTGCAGGATTATTCTTGTAAGGTATTTATCATCCCTAATATTTCACCATGGGTAGACCCTGTTTATTTTATTTATAATAAATATATCCTTATAATGATCTCTATATATTACATGTATTCTAATTAAATTTCTAAATATATTGAGTATCCCCTTCCCTACAATGATGAACTATCTGATCAACTTCATGGAGGTATTTTTTTAAAATATTAATCTTCATTCTTGTTATCATCATCCACAATTATTGAAGCAACATATTCTAAATACAATATTTTATATGAGCTACGACCATTATGATTTTACAGTAGATAACATTTTATTTGACTAACGAAAACATTATTTATAGAAATATGATGAATAATTTATTCAATTATTTTATTGATAATATCATTGTGTTATTTATTTATGATATATTAATATACTCTAAATTTTATGAATATCGTAACAGTTATATTTGATTCATTTTCAAGACACATAGAGAACATGAGTTATATAAGAAATTCATAAAATTTTAATCATAGATTCTGATTGTTTTTATTATCAGCCATATTATCTCAAAAGATGGAATATTAGATGATCCTTTAATTATAAAGGTAGTAATGGAACTTTTAATTCCAATGAATATAAATAAGTATTGTGTATTAATTTTAATAATAGGTTACTATCATAGATTTTATCAAATGGTTTATCTATTTGATAACACGTGGACTAGTTTTCACACTAATGGGATATGTTCATATAGCCAGATTTATTTATGGTAATATTTGAATAACTAATAATGATATTGTTCAATACACATATATGGACATTAAAATCTGAAAGGTTTGTATTTTTGATTTATATTGATGAATCAAAGGATTTAATTGTATGTTCCTTATATATAATGATACAATCATTTCATATAAATTAAGGATGATATATTTTCTTGAATATAATTATTCTACTCCGGATCTTGAGATAGTAGTCACGATATTTTCATTATGATATAGAGGAATCAACTAAATGGTGAAAAACGTGAAATATATACGGATAAAAATGTATTAAAATATATCATGTCTTAGAAATAAATTGATATTTGAAAAATGACATGGATATAATAACCCATGAATTATGATTTATCATTACTCTACCAACCTAGGAATGTAAAAAGGTGGCTAAATAATTGAGAATGAACGATCATAATGTTATTAGTAATATTAAAATGGATAGAGATACAATATTTGTGGATTTAGTAAATTTTTATATGATAATAATTAAGAAATTTGAAAGATTTATCTATTCCATATTATTCTAAAACCATCATTATTGGAGAAAGAAAAAATGTATTAGCATGATGATGAGAATATTAAAAAAAATTAATTCCATGAATAATGTGAAGTTGGTGGAATTAATATATATAGATGGTATAATGATATTTGGAAATATTATTTGTGTTACTTCTATGATTAATATGAAAACATAATTATTAGATTAATCTCATAGTTCAAATATTTGTATAATCAATGTTAAAATAATGTTTCTAGATTTGAAGTAACTTATTTTGTGGGATAACATGAAAGAGGAAATTACAGACTATGTATCAATATGTGTGGTTGTTGAAGGGGTAATTTCTAAAAAAACAACATCCTAAAGAAGTTACGAAAGACCCAACATATTCTTATGTTGAAATGGTATAACATTACTATAGACTTTATCATTGGAAAAGAAGAGACTCCTAGAATGAATGATTCCATATGGGTTATTTTTAATCTCCAACCAAGTCCACACCTTTCCAAATTATATTGGATAATCTACATCTTTAGTTCCTTGGGAGGATCCATATTAATGGAATTTAGATATATCATGGTTCACGTACATTGATTGGATCGAATCATGATATGTGTTTTACATTGAAATTATTGAAAATTATTTTAATGGATCTAAACACCGTGCTATATTTGAGAACAACCTATCATCCTCAAAATGATGTGATTTATGAATGGAATATTTACACATTAAAATAAATGTTGAGTTAATTCTTACATGACATTAAAGGTATGTGTGATCAGTATCTACCACTATTGGAATTATCATATAATAGTAACATTTATTAAAAAAATTAAATTGACGAATATGTGTAATTGTACAAAATAAGGTTTCATACTCCAACTTCTTGGAATTATTTTTTCAAATGAATATTGTGTTCCCTAGTATTATAGAGGATATTATTGTGAAACTGATGAAAATTCAATATCATATTAAAGAAGATCAAAGTGGAAAAAAAGTAATGCAGATAAATAATGGATGGACATATAATTTCATGTGAGAGATTATGATTTCCAAAATGTATATTTATGTAATGGGTTTATAAGTATTTCAAAGAAGGGAAAAATAAGTCCTAGGTATGTTAGAGATTTTGAAATTTAAAAAAGAAAATGATTTATGTCTTACCCTTTTGAAATGTAACAAAGCCTCTATAAAATGCATCATGTATTTCATATATATTTCAGGAGGATATACATTACAAACAATCATAAAGTTATCACCTATAAATAAATATTATTTTAACCTGATTTATATTTTTTTGTAATGAGATGTTCCCTTCCATTAACACTAGATAACAAGTGTTTCATAATCATATGACATATCAAGAAAAGGTATTTTGGAGAAATTAGATGATAAAAGAGGTGAAGAGGGAACTTAAAAAAAGTTATGATGAAAATCTTCATAAAAATTTTAATAAGGTCACCATAACATCCCAAGACATTATGTTGTTTTTTATTTTAAATATTTTCAATAACTTTTATATCATTAAATTCATGCAACACTAGGTTTTAAAGATACTTGATTCTATAATAAAAATAATTTAAACATGAACATTATATCCTAGAGATTAAATTGATGGTTAAAAATAGTAATATATAGAAATTAAAAATATATATATATTACACATATTCATTAGTTATATATTTATTATAAATAAAAATAAGAATCATTTGAAATTAAATTAAATATTTTTAGTAAAACTTTATTTTCCAAGAGAACGGGTTCATCACTTCTTACACACGTCTGATAGAATTAATTTAAGAAAATTTTGAAATTTTTATTTTATTAAATTAATTTAGTTTTTGATAAAATAATTGAAAAATTATATTATTATAACTTTTATTTATGTTTCATAAATGTTTCATTTTTTGAGGAATACTGAAAAGTAGTTATATTTATTGAAAATGCATTTTTATTTAAATTATTTAAAAATACTAATTAAACATTATTTAGGTTTTAAATTAATATTTTACCAATTATATTACCATTTAAATAATTTGGGTCTTTGGTATCAATTTCAAATTCAATTTCAATATAAAAACATATCATACTCAAGAGAATGCTCTTTTTGAAAACCTTCTTTTTTTGTCACCTATACATGAATAATTTTAATTGGATTCATTCATATCTCTGAGATAAATTTTAAAAAAGGGATTATATTCTTATAATAATATAATTTTTTATTTTATAACAATTTTAACTTATTTTTATACCATTATGAATTGAAAATGTTGAAAACATTACATACCACGTTTATGGTGAAACAGTTTTACTAGTGGTTAAACTAATAAGATAAAGGTTAAACTAACATACATACTTTTCAAACACCAATTTAATGGTCATAAATATACATTATAACCCCTATATTTTTATAATGACCCATTTTGAGAATTATTTGATGATATAATCTTGGGTGTAATTGTTTCTTAATAAATATAGCATGTGTGTCTCTCCTCAACTTATAAATGGACTCCTCCCATATTCAGACTCTAAAATCCACTTGGATCAGCCGATACCTACACAAATAACTTATATTATTCCCTCAAATCATATAATAATCCTTTTTTTGATCATAAGTTCTTCCTAAGATGGATTTTCTTATAATCATACGTAAGATGTCTGAAGAAAATATAACGTTCCTGAACAAAGGTTTTGATTTTATTTCTTATTCTTCCTCCTTAAAATAATATTCTATAATTCTAGTATAATAATACTATATAACATATAGTTATATCTTATTATGTTAATTTAATAACATATATCAATATCCAATTCTATTAAATGGGAAATGAAACTACCAGTCGTGTGTACAACGTACTGTCGCCTCGCGAACTGATTTAATTCTTTTCCATCACCACATTTCATAGATGGAAAAAATGATTGATTTAACACATTTATATGATATTTATGATATTATTAATATTGTATAATTTTAATATCATGTATCAATTTTTTTCATTTAATTATTTTTAAAATATGATAATACCGCTCATGTGTATAGAGGACCACCGCCTCGCGTAGTGATGTGGTTTGTTTTTTCACAAATTATTTACATGGAATATGATAATAATAAGATTAATGAATATATGTAATTTTTATATGAGATGATATTTTTTCAATAAAGTTAATATATCAACGACATCATTACCATTTCACTCCATCTGAGAATTATATCGTTGTATGTGCGTACGTATGACCTACCATGACCACAAACAGATGCAATTCATTTTACATGACCAAATTCCAAGAATGTTTGTAAAAAATTATATAATGATTAAATATTATATTTATAACATTAAAATATTTATATATAATAATAATATATCTCGTATTCAAATAAAAATCATCATCCTGAAAAAATATACATGAGAAAACAATGTATTTAATCCCTGAAACGGTGAAAATAATGAAATATTACTAACAAATGGGTGGTAAAATGTAATAAGTGTATAATATAATATTATAAATATGAATAAGGTTATGGTATAAATTAATAACGTTCCCAAAACCATTTTAATTAATATAAAACCCCTTTCATAAAAAACATAATCGCGAGGTAATGGACTTTCCTCAATTTAAATTCATTGTGGAATATTCTTTTACTGTGCCCCTAATTTATTTAATATAGTGTAAATACATCCCATTTTATATATTATATAATTAAATATTAATACATAATTTTATATTATGATTAAAATTTAATTATATCATCTAAGGGGTTTTTAATTAAGAATTGCCTAGTAGAAAATAATTTCATGACTCGATTCCTTTTCATTGGGTTATGTTACATTTTTATTGACTTTTAAATTATAGGATTATTTATGTAAGAACATGATAATATATTATGTTGTATTTAATCATTATTTATTCTTATTTAAATATTAAACACATAATCTATTCATTAATTTTCACTACAACTTTATGATTATTGTAAGACATTTGGTCCAAATTTTCATTTTAGTGATACATATTTTTTAATGTGGATTGATTCGATTTTATGAGATTATATACTAATAATTTGATGTATTTAACATGAACTCCTGTTTATTCATTATTCATGTTGTTTTAATTCAATTTTATCCATATTCATTATATCAGGGATATGAATATTTTCTAAACATTATTCCAATCTTACATACATCATTTCATTTAAATGTTATTTGATTAACTAAGGAAATAGTAATAAATATGTGTTCATAACTAAATGTATCTATATATCAAAAATTAATATTACTAATTATTTAAATAAATAATTTAATATGTGAGGAAATATTTGGATGTGGGTTGATTGGTGGGGCCTAAAATTTTATAGCCCCTCGATGCATTGATAAGTCTAATGAGACGAATAAGTTAGAAAAAATAAAAAGGTTTATATGTTTAGTTTAAAAAAATATAGTGAATGGTTTTGGAAGTGAAGGTATCATAATTACTAATTTCATGATGTCCAATAATTAAGAAATCACATCAATTAGAAATATGTTGTTTTTTATCCATGATATTTTAACAATGATATAATCTCTTGATGAAATTAATTATCAGTTTATTGATTAAAAGGAAAGTGTGTTCCGTTATTTACATTGAAATAAAAATTATTATTTATGTAATTATGAAATTCAATTTTTTGATTATATTAAATGTGCATTTAGGTTTTTCCATTCCATATTGATTATTCTTGATTAATTCATGATAACATTCATTTTATGTAATCCTTACTAAGAATTTTACCTCACCCTTATACTTTTCCATTCCTTGGGATACGATGAAGGAATTATTGAATGTTTATTAAAGGATTTAATTACTTTTATTTTCATTCTAATTATTTTTGAATTTATATTAACAATGTAAAATAGCTATCATGTACTTATCAATTCCTCTAGAACTGTTAAATTGATCAGTACTTTGGGATTTAACCCCAACTTATTTATACCAATGTAATAAATTAGGCACTGGATCTGAGTAACTTGGTTTTTTTGTTATAGTGAAATTATAAAAATTTCAAGGATCAAAATTTAAAGGATAAAAAAATGTAAAAAATGTTGTAATTATAGTAAGATTTTCTTTTTAAAGAAACAATTACACGATAAAGTTAGCTTTTTTCATGAAGGTTATTTAATTTTAAATTTATTATTTTATTAATATAATTTAATAAAAATAATTTTATTTTCTTAACTTAGAATTTAAAAACAATATTAGGGTGAATTTTTGAGATTTTTTTGAAATATTAAACTTTGTGTCAATAGTGAAAATTACTCTTAATGTTTTTTAATTTTATGACATTGTAATGATATATAAATAAGTTTTTTGATTACAAAATAAATTCATTGAAAAAATATATATTATATAATTAATATATTTCATATAAAAATACAATTTTAGAAAAAAATATAATCATAACATTAATAAATCTATGTAATGTTTTTTCTAAAATACATTCTTTTTTAGTTCTTCTATTTTATTTGAGTATTTGTATTGTTAATTTCTATATTGGGTTAGTTAAAAAATATTTATAAATTTAATTTATTTATTTTTGAATAATTACATTTGAATAAATATTAAAATATATTTTTTTTCTTTGAATTAAATTTTATTCTTAAAACAATAATTTTTATAAAAATGGTTTTCAATGTGTACTATAGTAATATTTAAAATTAATTTAATTAAATTCTAGAAATTTAATCTTTTAAAATTTATTCTTAATTTATAATAAAATAATTAATATGATTTAATAATTTAAAAAACAAGTGTTAATGAATAATAAAAACATTAATTATTTGTTACCAATTTGAGGCCTGAAACGGGTTTACTAGGGGTGGAACTATTTGAAATGTTTAAAGGTGATTCCTAAAATTGTCTAAATCATATTTTTGGAAGACATACATACCCTATATTATCTAATCATATAGTACCTGGTAATTTATTTCCTTTATCATAATAAAATATATTTATGTTATTTAAAATTTTTTCTAATTCCATGTGAGTCCCTCAATACACTTGTAAAATGTAACGCCCCGACCCCAGCTACCCAGAGTCGGTGCATTAATTACATAACATTGGCATGATCACAAGAAAGATCAAATCTCGAAAGACCGATTGGTTTAGTAGCCTTGGAAACACTAGATATATTCATAAGTTTTACATTACATCATAAAATGAAAAACTAATACAACAACATAATGTTTCCACAATCCACACTATTAACCCCTCATAAAATCCCTGCAGGTCATTCATAACTTACTTCTTCACATCCTGGGAAAAATAAAACATAAAAAAAAGGGGTGAGCTCAAATGCCCAGTAAGGATAACAATAAAGTGGAAACTTTCATAAATAAGAATAGACATTTAAGGAAATGTATAACTAAAACAAAAGCCTTTTAAAATTGAACTTCAACATAGTATGGCAAAAGTAAAATGAAATAATTCCATTTACTTGTTCACATGGATATTCTACTAATAGAATAATCACATGCAATATCAATAACCACTTTCATAATTATGGAATGCATAATGCCAGACTATCATAACCACATAACTAAGGCCTCGTGCCAAGACTACAAATAAGATTTTGTCAAGGCCTTGTGCCAAGACACTAGTTTGTCTCATGAGACCTACCGATGCATCGAGGAGCTATAGCGGGCTCCACCCGTCACTTAATAAGTCCAATGCATTCCCATATGAAAAAGGTTTAAACATAACATAAACATTCGTATTAAAACTAGCATACGAAATGTCAACAATTTCACCATAAACTATGAATGGTATAAAAATAGCACATCCACAGTCAAACATATCACAAAACCTTCAATACAATATAAAAGTTTTGTATCATAATAAATCAACTTCAAATAATCTTAAAATCCATCAAAGGATGTTGACATAGATGAAATCAAAATTCTTTTTAAAGAAATATCTCCTTTAATTTTGAAATCATTTAAGATCCATATAAAATAAGACATTTTCTTTGAAAATATTCTTATAATCTTGTAAGGAAAACTTCGATGATTTATAACGGCGGAAAATAACCGCACCCGCCGTATAAGTTAAAAAAAACATTCTTACCTCAATTTTGTCGAAAAGGTTAAAAAGGACCTTGTTTTGAAAACGACCGAAAGATTCCTTTATAAACCACTTATAAAAGTCAAAAGGGGTATAAATGACTTTAACTCATATTCTAGTAAATAGTAAAAATGTTTTGAAATACATTTTTAAGAAACATGGATGTGGATGATAAAGAGATCCCAGTAGATTATTACGTATAAACAACCTTGGATAATGAAGAGGTTGTAAAGTAAACCCTTACCTTGTACTTTTCCTTGGTTGGGGTAGGTTAACCTCCTGTATAATGGTGAAATAATTGTTATTAAATTATACAAGAATCATATATATTAATATGATATCATATATGATCTTTTAACATTGATTTATTAATAATATCTTAGAATTATCATCGTTTCGGGTGTTAACTTACTCATTTTCTTTTATATGTTTTGTTACATAAGCCATGTTTGTTGTATCTTATTCATATCCAGAATTATATCAAGTCCTTAAACATCATTTTTAAATCATAAAATGATAATTATACATGAATGGATACGATGGAGAATGAATCTCATCGCGTTCGTGGAGACGGTAGTCCGTACGTACGCACGAGCGACAATATCATTCTTTTGATATTAAAATAATATATAAATGAATGGTATATCATATATACAGAATCATTAACATGTTATATTTATTATTTACATGAGTTACACATCATTATTATACCCATCCAAATAATATTATATTGAATAACAATTACACCACGACGTGGAGACGGTAAGCCGTACGTACGCACGTATGGTGACATGTTATTCAAAGGGTGGATAGAATACTGAATATGGTTGTACCATACTTATAATAACATCACAGTATATGTGAGATACTGGAGTTATTATTTTAGAATGGTAAGGACAATGGAAGAAGAAGTGGAAGAAGAAATGAACTTAGAAAAGGGTGGTGAAATCATTACCTCTTCTTCGGGGTCTTCCTTTTGATTTGATCAAAAGGGCTCCTTAGGTTGGCTTTCTGATCAAACTAAGGCCTCTAGGTTGTAGTGAGGGATGTTGGGAGATTATTTGGGCAGAGTTTGGCCGAACCAAAAGGCTTTGAAGGTGTGAAGAAATGAGAAGGAGGAGTTCCCTTTTATAAGGGGGTGAGGGGCACCTTTGGAAAAGCTAGAAATATTAATTTATAATAAATTCATATTCGGTTTCTAATAGCTCCAAAGTTGACTATTCAAAGTATAAGGTGGGGATAGATCGAAAACCACTCAACCAATAGAATTTAGACAGGTTTGGGTACTTATATTAACCTTATCTTTAAGTATTAACTCTAAGTTAATTAGTTTCACTTTTACAATGTCTCTTTGTATTTTTATATAATATGGTTAATAAACATACTATATACATCCAAGCGACCCCAAGTGGTCCATTAATGAGGAACCAATCATAATATAAGTCTCTTGGCCGAACCTTAGATTTTTAGGAATTTAATATCAATTAATAATATAATATTTGTTTTAAGAACTCTTTTATGTCAATTTTGACACTATTCAATAGTTGATTTTTGTGAAACTCCTAACAGATTGATTACTTAGAACAAAGTAAATTAAATCAATCCTAATATATCATATTATCATATAAAATTAGTTTAATTCATTAAAAGTTTCATATTATAATTATTTGGGTATTTATAAGATCAATTATTTTAATTTTTCACTATTTTAGTAATTACTGCATCATCATTGTGTCATAAATAAAATAAATTATTTAATGTCTAAAAATTATAAATAAAATACATTATGTAGGAAATCCTATTATCTTTCTAATGAATATTTATAATTTAAAATCCAACATATATAACCCTATGTAAAAATTTTTGTTCTAAAAGATATATGCTTGTGTCATTTTTGTATTCATTTTAACTAAATTAAAATAAAGTGTCATTATCACTTACAAGTGGATCCATGGGGTTCCAAAATTGACACAAAGATGTCCATGGTCGACCATGTATCAACCAATAGGGTTAATACACGTTTTAGGGTAATTTAGTATTATTATAATATTATTTTTTTAACCCTTATTTACCGGATTTACCCTTTAACCATGGTAAATAAAATATTTACCGCAGTAATTATTCAAAATGTGTAAAAATAAAAGATACCTATTTACACAATTTGAACTTCCTGATTCCAAATATGGAATCCATTTTCCTAAATTCAAAACACAGAAGTGGCAGAAATTAATTTAAAATTAATTCCCGCTGTCAAAACAAAAAGCATGTTTTTAAGAGATAATAACTATCAAAAGATTGACACTTGTTTATGTTCGGTTTAATTGTAAAATTATGTCCAATGATAAACATTAAATTGAATGGTAAAAATATATTCTAAATATACTTTAAAACCACTCGAATTCATAATTTATCACTATTAATTATTTTGATTAAAAAAGTTGTTTTTAATTAAAATTTAGAAATTTTCACTATTCATCAAAATATGAAAGTTATCCGAAATGTACCAAAATTTCACCCTAGGCTAATTTTGATATTCCGAATCCAAAAATGAATTCCATTTTGAAATATAGAATATATATGATTTTAAAAAGTAGGTATTACTATTCACAACGGCTAGTTTAATTAGTTGTGGTGTGTGTTAGAACTCGAGGTTGCGTACAACACACGCTATCGCATTATTCGAAGGGAAACGTACCGTAGAAGCTTGGGGTGTTACATTCTCCCCTCCTTCAAATAATTGCGTCCTCGCAATTTCTAGGGTTTTACTGCATAAAAATACTCGGGTGGTTCTTCATCATAAGTTCCTCGGGTTCCCACGTTGCCTCTTCCATCTTATGATTTCTCCACAAAACTTTTACCAGACGCGTCGTCCGGTTTCTCAGTACTTGTTCTCTTGTATCAAGAATCCTGACGGGCTCTTCGCAATAAGACAGATCGGGTTCCAGTTCTAATTCCTCATAGGTGAGTACATGCGTCGGATCAGGCATGTATTTCCTCAATAGAGATACGTGGAACACATCGTGAACTTTGGAGAGACTTGGCGGCATTGCCAATCGGTAAGCTACAACCCCAATTCGTTCTAGAATTTCGAAAGGTCCGATGTACCTGGGACTCAATTTACCTTTCTTACCAAAACGTATGACTCCCTTCCACGGAGATACCTTCAGAAAAACATGATCACCGACTTGAAATTCCAAATCCTTCCTTCAATTATCGGCATAGCTCTTCTGCCTACTTTGAGCTGCTTTGATGTGATTTTGGATTACTTTCACCTTTTCCACCGTTTCCTCCACCAGCTCTGGGCCTACAAGTTTTCTTTCACCAACGTCATCCCAACAGGTTGGTGTACGACATCTCTTTCCGTATAACACTTCATATGGTGCCATCTGTATACTCGAATGGAAGCTATTGTTATAGGAAAATTCTACCAGTGGTAAATATTGATCCCACATACCCTGAAAGTCAAGTGAGCAAGATCTCAACATGTCTTCTAAGGTTTGAATAGTCCGTTCTGATTGTCCGTCTGTCTGAGGGTGGTAAGCAGTGCTCAAATGAAGTTCTGTATCCAGGGATTTCTGAAGACTTTTCCAGAATCTTGAAGTAAAACGGGGATCACGATCAGAAACAATTGATAGGGGTACTCCATGAAGTCTCACAACTTCATTAATGTATAGTCTTGCTAGACGTTCCAGGGGTAGATCTTCTCTTATAGCAAGAAAATGTGATGACTTGGTAAGACGATCAACAATAACCCATATTGCATCGTTCCTTCTAGGAGTCTTCGGTAGCCCCATGAAAAAGTCCATCGTAACATTGTCCCATTTCCACTCCGGTATGGGAAGAGGTTGCATGACTCCTCCAGGCTGTTGCCTTCCAGCTTTCACTTGTTGACAAACCATACATCTTGACACAAAATCAGCAATCTCCCTCTTCATGTTGTCCCACCAAAAATGTTCCTTCAAATCTCTATACATTTTGGTGCTCCCAGGGTGTATAGATAAATTGGAACTATGAGCATCATCCAGCAATTCCCTTTTTAGATCAGGTATATTGGGAACACAAAGTCTCTTCCCGAATTTCAAAATTCCATCTTCATACACAAAGTCTCTCAATCTCCCATCATTCACAACATTAATCTTCTTTTGGAATTCTTCATCATCAGTCTGAGAACTCTTAATCCATTCTAGTAAAGATGTTTTGGAAACCATTTGAAAAAGCATTGATGTTTCACCTTCCCTGGTTATTCCCATGTCCATCTTCACTAGATCCATGAAAATTGGATCCCTTTCAATTCTCATATTGTTCAAAACTCCATGGTCTTTTCTACTCAAAGCATCTGCCACCTTGTTTTCCTTCCCTGGGTGGTAGTGTATCGTGCAATCATAATCCTTGAGTAATTCAAGCCATCTCCTTTGCCTCATGTTGAGTTCTTTTTGTGAGAAAATATACTTCAAACTCTTGTGATCAGTATAAATCTCACATTTTTCACCATAGAGGTAGTGCCGCCATATCATCAAAGAAAAGATCACAGCTGCTAACTAAAGATCATGAGTAGGATAGTTTTGTTCATGAATTTTCAACTGTCGTGATGCATAGGCAATAACTCCATCATTCTACATAAGGACACAGCCAAGTCCTTTCTTTGATGCATCACTATAAATAACGAACCCATCATTCCCCGATGGTAGAGTCAATATAGGAGCATTGACTAATCTTCTCTTCAGTTCTTCGAAACATTCTTCACACTCTTTTGTCCAAACAAATTTAACCCCTTTACGTGTGAGCTTCGTTAATGGGTTAGCCAATCGGGCAAAATTCTGGACGAAACGTCGATAATAACCTGCCAAACCAATAAAACTACGTACCTCAGTTATACTCGTAGGTGCTGGACATTCTTGGATTGCCTTGGTCTTAGAAGGATCAACAGAGATTCCATCTTTAGAGACAATATGGCCAAGAAAAGAAATCTCCTGAAGCCAGAATTCACACTTGCTAAACTTTCCATATAATTCATGCCTCCTCAGAGTCTTCAAGATAATGTGCAAGTGATTTTCATGATCTTTGTAGGTTTTGGAGTATACCAAGATATCATCAATAAATACCACCACAAATTCATCGAGATACTCCTTGAAAACTCTATTCATTAGATCCATGAATACAGAGGGTGCATTAGTCAATCCAAACGGCATTACAGTAAACTCGTAATGCCCGTACCTGGTTCGAAATGCTGTCTTCGGAATGTCTTCTTTCTTTACACACAACTGATGGTATCCAGACCGAAGGTCAATCTTTGAAAAGTATTGAGCTCCTTGCAGTTGGTCAAATAAATCATCAATACGAGGTAGGGGATACTTGTTCTTTATTGTTATAGCATTGATCTCCCTGTAGTCGATACATAACCTCATAGATCCATCTTTCTTTTTAACAAAAAGAACAGGGGCTCCCCATGGAGAAACACTAGGGCGAATAAATCCCTTATTACTCAATTCCTCTAGTTGTTTCTTTAGTTCGACTAACTCTACAGTGGACATTCTATAAGGGGTCTTCGATATAGGCCTTGATCCAGGAATCAAATCAATGGAAAACTCAACTTCTCGTTCTGGAGGATGTCCAGGTAAATCTTCCGGAAATACATCTACAAATTCTTTCACAACAGGTACATCCTCTATTTGAACATTCCTTTCCTCACCGACAGTTATTTCATTCTCTTCCTCCCCAATAATTGAATTAAGTTGAGCTACTGGGGGTGGATCTAAATAAGAATTAGGTGGTGACGATTCTGCTTTAAAAATAAGGTGTTCCTTATCATTATCATCAAGAATCGTAACCTCTTTCTTCTTACAAAAAATCTTCGCATCATAGTCCGAAAGCCAGTCCATACCGAGGATTATATCAAACTCAATCATAGGTATGACGATGAGATCAGAAGATAAAGAAAATTTATGTGCTCTAATGGGGACTGATTCGCAAAACTTTGTTGCAACGATACTTCCCTTAGGAGTTTTAACTGACAACTCCCTTATTAAATCAAATTGGAAATATCTAATTTTCTTAGCAAACTGGGAAGATATGAAACAATGCGATGATCCAGAATCAAATAATGCATTTGCTAAACTTGAGGAAACCATTAAATTACCTCCCACCACGTCTTTCGGAGCTTCTACCTCAGCAGTAGTGATAGCATAAGCCTGGCCTTGATCCCTTGGCCTTTTCTGAGGTATGTTCTCCTGACGCTTAGGACATGCATTTTCATAATGCCCCATCTCCCTGCAATCGTAACACTGAACGTTGGTAGCTTCCTTCTTCCCCTTGCAATCATGAGCTTGGTGGCCTTTTTCACCACACTTGTAACAGACTCCCATTCCCAGATTGATCAGAAGGTCTCTTCTTCTCTTGCTTCGCTTTAAAGTCATAAGACTTAGAGAATTCTTTTTCGGTCTTGATAGCACATGAGACAATGTCTTCGTACGACGAAAAGGATTGTGAGACTAATGCTCGACGGAGAAATGGTTTTAACCCATCAAAGAAACGATCAATCTTACTTCTTGGGTTGCGAATATAATCTCTAGCATACCTCGCTAACCTTGTAAAGTTAGCCTCATACTTTGTGACATTCTCATCCTCCATTTGTCTCAGACTCAGAAATTGTCTTTCCATATCTGCTCGATGGTCGCGAGGAAAGTATTTTTCTAAAAACAGATCTTTGAACTCCCTCCATTCCATGTTTGATACTTCATCATCTTTCTTCATGTTTTGAATCAATGACCACCATTGATCAGCATATCCAGTGAGGCGGTAAACTGCCATGGTAACTTTTTCCCTTTCACTACTCCCCAAAGCCTGAAATATTTTCTCTAGGGAAAATATCCATTGCTCAGCTACTAAGGGATTTGTACTCCCATTGAACGTTGGTGGTTGTTGTCTCATGAATCGATCTAACATTGATCCTCCACGCTGCGGATCAGGGTGCTCCATACGGGTAAGGTTATTATTCATAACCTGAGTAAGTTGTCCCAGTACGGTGATTAGCTGATCAGCACCAGTTGCATCACCAGCCCGACTATAATTATCTTGAGCAGGAGGGCAATCCCTACATGGAGTGCGTGCATTGATACGGTTTCCATTTCTTCCACTAGGCGCCATTTCTAAAAAAATGGCATAAACTAGATCCGTTTATGCATCAAAATACATAATCCCATACTTATAAAACACTAAACATAAATTGAACTATCTATGGATATAATCCATAATCATAAATATGTTTTCTTTGAGGAAGTATATACTCATAAACCCTTCATAATGATTTGTAAAGAAAATGAGAGTTATCCTAAGCATATCCCCCGGGAGTGTCGTAACCAAGAGTGCAGCAAGGCCCGTTGTCGTGCACCAGTTCCCGTTCGAGTCTAGCTCAAAGCGGTGTTTTCGGGTTTTACCCCTAGGTACATCTGTGCCAGAGCCGCCTCTACCTGCTCGTATCCAGACAGGGATGTATTGCTCGGAAAACTCACAAAGTCTCTACAATACCAAAATTCTAGGAAGTTCTTCAATACTAATCCTCAATGTTCATCTTAGGTCTATGTGCTCTAATCAGAGTTTATCTAAATCTAGATTCCAAGGTTTGTACTAAACTTCCTCTGATACCAAGTGTAACGCCCCGACCCCAGCTACCCAGAGTCGGTGCATTAATTACATAACATTGGCATGATCACAAGAAAGATCAAATCTCGAAAGACCGATTGGTTTAGTAGCCTTGGAAACACTAGATATATTCATAAGTTTTACATTACATCATAAAATGAAAAACTAATACAACAACATAATGTTTCCACAATCCACACTATTAACCCCTCATAAAATCCCTGCAGGTCATTCATAACTTACTTCTTCACATCCTGGGAAAAATAAAACATAAAAAAAATGGGTGAGCTCAAATGCCCAGTAAGGATAACAATAAAGTGGAAACTTTCATAAATAAGAATAGACATTTAAGGCAATGTATAACTAAAACAAAATCCTTTTAAAATTGAACTTCAACATAGTATGGCAAAAGTAAAATGAAATAATGCCATTTACTTGTTCACATGGATATTCTACTAATCGAATAATCACATGCAATATCAATAACCACTTTCATAATTATGGAATGCATAATGCCAGACTATCATAACCACATAGCCAAGGCCTCGTGCCAAGACTACAAATAAGATTTTGTCAAGGCCTTGTGCCAAGACACTAGTTTGTCTCATGAGACCTACCGATGCATCGAGGAGCTATAGCGGGCTCCACCCGTCACTTAATAAGTCCAATGCATTCCCATATGAAAAAGGTTTAAACATAACATAAACATTCGTATTAAAACTAGCATACGAAATGTCAACAATTTCACCATAAACTATGAATGGTATAAAAATAGCACATCCACAGTCAAACATATCACAAAACCTTCAATACAATATAAAAGTTTTGTATCATAATAAATCAACTTCAAATAATCTTAAAATCCATCAAAGGATGTTGACATAGATGAAATCAAAATTCTTTTTAAAGAAATATCTCCTTTAATTTTGAAATCATTTAAGATCCATATAAAATAAGACATTTTCTTTGAAAATATTCTTATAAGCTTGTAAGGAAAACTTCGATGATTTATAACGGCGGAAAATAACCGCACCCGCCGTATAAGTTAAAAAAAACATTCTTACCTCAATTTTGTCGAAAAGGTTAAAAAGGACCTTGTTTTGAAAACGACCGAAAGATTCCTTTATAAACCACTTATAAAAGTCAAAAAGGGTATAAATGACTTTAACTCATATTCTAGTAAATAGTAAAAATGTTTTGAAATACATTTTTAAGAAACATGGATGTGGATGATAAAGAGATCCCAGTAGATTATTACGTATAAACAACCTTGGATAATGAAGAGGTTGTAAAGTAAACCCTTACCTTGTACTTTTCCTTGGTTGGGGTAGGTTAACCTCCTGTATAATGGTGAAATAATTGTTATTAAATTATACAAGAATCATATATATTAATATGATATCATATATGATCTTTTAACATTGATTTATTAATAATATCTTAGAATTATCATCGTTTCGGGTGTTAACTTACTCATTTTCTTTTATATGTTTTGTTACATAAGCCATGTTTGTTGTATCTTATTCATATCCAGAATTATATCAAGTCCTTAAACATCATTTTTAAATCATAAAATGATAATTATACTTGAATGGATACGATGGAGAATGAATCTCATCGCGTTCGTGGAGACGGTAGTCCGTACGTACGCACGAGCGACAATATCATTCTTTTGATATTAAAATAATATATAAATGAATGGTATATCATATATACAGAATCATTAACATGTTATATTTATTATTTACATGAGTTACACATCATTATTATACCCATCCAAATAATATTATATTGAATAACAATTACACCACGACGTGGAGACGGTAAGCCGTACGTACGCACGTATGGTGACATGTTATTCAAAGGGTGGATAGAATACTGAATATGGTTGTACCATACTTATAATAACATCACAGTATATGTGAGATACTGGAGTTATTATTTTAGAATGGTAAGGACAAAGGAAGAAGAAGTGGAAGAAGAAATGAACTTAGAAAAGGGTGGTGAAATCATTACCTCTTCTTCGGGTTCTTCCTTTTGATTTGATCAAAAGGGCTCCTTAGGTTGGCTTTCTAATCAAACTAAGGCCTCTAGGTTGTAGTGAGGGATGTTGGGAGATTATTTGGGCAGAGTTTGGCCGAACAAAAAGGCTTTGAAGGTGTGAATAAATGAGAAGGAGGAGTGCCCTTTTATAAGGGGGGTGAGGGGCACCTTTGGAAAAGCTAGAAATATTAATTTATAATAAATTCATATTCGGTTTCTAATGGCTCCAAAGTTGACTATTAAAAGTATAAGGTGGGGATAGGTCGAAAACCACTCAACCAATAGAATTTAGACAGGTTTGGGTACTTATATTGACCTTATCTTTAAGTATTAACTCTAAGTTAATTAGTTTCACTTTTACAATGTCTCTTTGTATTTTTATATAATATGGTTAATAAACTTAATATATACATCCAAGCGACCCCCAAGTGGTCCATTAATGAGGAACCTATCATAATATAAGTCTCTTGGCCGAACCTTAGATTTTTAGGAATTTAATATCAATTAATAATATAATATTTGTTTTAAGAACTCTTTTATGTCAATTTTGACACTATTCAATAGTTGATTTTTGTGAAACTCCTAACAGATTGATTACTTCGAAAAAAGTCAATTAAATCAATCCTAATATATCATATTATCATAGAAAATTAGTTTAATTCATTAAATGTTTCATATTATAATTATTTGGGTATTTATAAGATCAATTATTTTCATTTTTCACTATTTTAGTAATTACTGCATCATCATTGTGTCATAAATAAAATAAATTATTTAATGTCTAAAAATTATAAATAAAATATCATTATGTAGGAAATATTTTTAGATTTTTAATGAATATTTATAATCTAAAATCCAACATATATAACCCTATTTAAAAATTGTTGTTCTAAAAGATATATGCTTGTGTCATTTTTGTATTCATTTTAACTAAATTAAAATAAAGTGTCATTATCACTTACAAGTGGATCCATGGGGTCCCAAAATTGACACAAAGATGTCCATGGTCGACCATGTATCAACCAATAGGGTTAAGACACGTTTTAGGGTAATTTAGTATTATTATAATATTATTTTTTTAACCCTTATTTACCGGATTTACCCTTTAACCATGGTAAATAAAATATTTACCGCAGTAATTATTCAAAATGTGTAAAAATAAAAGTTACCTATTTACACAATTTGAACATCCTGGTTCCAAATATGGAATCCATTTTCCTAAATTCAAAATACAGAAGTGGCAGAAATTAATTTAAAATTAATTCCCGCTGTCAAAACAAAAAGCGTGTTTTTAAGAGATAATAACTATCAAAAGATTGACACTTGTTTATGTTCGGTTTAATTGTAAAATTATGTCCAATGATAAACATTAAATTGAATGGTAAAAATATATTTTAAATATACTTTAAAACCACTCGAATTCATAATTTATCACTATTAATTATTTTGATTAAAAAAGTTGTTTTTAATTAAAATTTAGAAATTTTCACTATTCATCAAAATATGAAAGTTATCCGAAATGTACCAAAATTTCACCCTAGGCTAATTTTGATATTCCGATTCCAAAAATGAAGTCCATTTTGAAATTTAGAATATATATGATTTCAAAAATTAGGTATTACTATTCACAACGGCTAGTTTAATTAGTTGTGGTGTGTGTTAGAACTCGAGGTTGCGTACAACACACGCTATCGCATTATTCGAAGGGAAACGTACCGTAGAAGCTTGGGGTGTTACATAAAAGGGAACATATTCTCATTTCTTATTCAAAAAATTTGATAATACTATATTGGAAAAACCATACTAAAAAACCATTATACATCAAGTCCCTTAATTATTAATATTATGGTATTAACCTAATACAATCCTAATAAGGATGAAATTATAAGCCAAATGTGATCTCAAAAAGAAGATGTACTCATCATTACCAACTCTTTTAAGAATTATTTTCTCTTATAGTATCACCATATCTATTGTAACCATCATAAGATAAATAATTCAGTATCATAAATTACTTTAGATTTTATTTTTAGTATGGTACAACCATGTGACTTAACCTTTTCATCATATTAGAAATTCATAATATTGTATGTGTGTACATATGGCATACCATATCCATATAGTGGTGAAATTCATTATTTCATCACCACTATATTTGAATGATTAAAAGGATGGAACTAGTTAATATATATTATTTTTATGACATAATTGTGATCCAATATATTTCATATATCATTTATCTTCTTTCCCATACACCTTTTAAAAAAATTAAAACGCCACTCGTTTGTGTAGGAGACCTACCTCATTCACAAAGAGATGTGACTCCTTTTTCATGTATTCCTTTCATGTATGATTATAAATATATATTATATCTATATTATTATTTCAAATCTTGATATGATGAGACCATGATCTAGATTCAAGGATCATAACTATTGAACTAAAACATACACGAAAAACAATGCTGTTAAAACTGGAAATTATTATGTTATCGAATGATTGTTATTTAATCAGTGATAAGATATATAATAAATAAATATTTTATTATAAGTATTATTATAATATTTTCAAAAATTAATGATAAGTTTAAATTTATTATTCAATAGGTTGAAATTAATTATGATGTGATTCAGACATGAGGTGAGGGTTTATTTTATTATCTCGCACTTGTTTAGGACTATTTATGTTTATTTTTTAATTGGGGGAATTTTAAGGAATTTCTGTCATAAAAAAGGCTCATCACTACTAGTTAATTTTATTAATTAATATTTTTCCTTCCATTTTATTATACATATGTACATAAAATTCTCAAATAATGAGTTTAAGGAAAACCAAATTTTTTTATTCAGTAAATATTTTTTATTCCATGTCTATATTTTCTTTTATTTTTTTCCAAAAAAATATTTAATTGTTATGAAATAATTTATTAAATAACTCTTCACTCACTCTTTATTTTATATAAAAATTTAAAACAATTTTATTTTATCATTTTCCAAATGTGAAAAACTTTAACTGAAGTATGAATAAAATAATTATTTTCAAGATTACGACACTAATTACTTCTCCCATAATCCTGAATTTTATATTTACTAAATAATAATTTTTATGATTCAATTTTTCTTTTCATAGAAATTTTTTCCAAATATTTTAGAAATTTTTTTATTTTAAATAACTAATTTCAACTTGATAAGGGAATTTTCCTCAACATATTTTCCATTAATATTTTATAAGTCTTTTTATCAATACAAACATCATTTAATGAATCTAATGTTTTTATAGGTACATAATACAATTATACCATCACCCATATTACAATGGATGGATAGTAACCATGTTTTGTTTTATTTTTAACTTTTTAAATTTTTGTTATTTCGTATGATTGTTTCTTAATATGAATGTTCATAAATATTATGTATTTAATTGGTATTCATATTAATTATATTTATGGATTAAATAAACCAAGTATGCGATAGGTGGGGCCCTTTATATCCAGTATATCCATCAGTAGGTCTCATGAGGAAAAATAATTTCGGAATTGTGCATATTTCTTACCTATTTATATATTATGTCACTGAACAAGGTATTGAAGGTAATATTATGATTCCAAAAATATTGAATTTTATCATTATGAAACATATTTTTGTGATAAATGTGATATATAATGTATCTTTTTCATCCATGTACTGAGTACCATTTATTATTATATTAGCTAAATAAAATTGTCAATTATTTTTTATCTCTATGATATTATTCATTATTATTTTATCCAATGGTTACATTTGTAGTGCATTTTCCCTTAAATGGAATTACATCACACACATTATTATTATATTAATTTAATATGTTATTAATAATGTATTCATAAATTATTTTAGGTAAATAATATAAGTAATTATAAAGTTAACACTATAATATTTAGTTGTGTTTCATGTATTCAAATGTAATAATAAAATCACGTATGTATCTAGTTAATCTAGAATACTATAATAATCAATCCTTTAAGATTTGATACCTTTTCTCTTATGGAAATTTAGTAAAATAACCCCTAGATCAAGATTACAGTAATTGGGGTCTTACATTTTATACTTTATATAAGGATAGATCCTTAATGTGAGAGGACTTGGACTCAAAATGGATTTGATTATGAAATATAGAAAGTTATATTTGTTGTTGGGATGAAGAACAACATATATAGTTACTATCAATATGTTATACTGGTAGTAGAGAGACATTTCATAATAATTTGTGATCTAAAAATAGGTTAATGGATGGAACTATCATATTCTTGGGAGAAATTACATCTGGAAGTCAATGTCACATTTCTAAGGATAAGACATATACTAGATGAGTGTAATAAAATAAAATAAACATTATTATAGAAAATCGTTTTCTATTTTGGGAATTATAACCTGGAAGATATTATGATATATAAATCTATGAATAATATACATATGATTAATCAAGAAAGGCATAATACTTGTTACACTGGTTTCAAGGAAAACATGGAAAATAATAACCACAAATTTTTTGATATCTATTTCAACAATAGTTTATAATATATCATGTTTTTAATATAGTTATATTATAAAATACTTATAATGAATCATGATTATTGTGAGATGTTTGTGTGGATATTAGAGATGTAATTATGAATAATGCCTTTCACAAAACCATGTTCATCTAGGAGAATCCTTTGAATAAAAATATATTGGCTGGTAAGAAATGTCATATTCTAAAGAACTCCAATGAGTATTTAAGAGAGTAAAAATTTTCAAAAAAAAAATCCAAATTGATTATTTCATGCACTAGGAGGAGATATTTTTAATTGTTAGGCCAAATATATGGATAATATTGCAAGAATGTTCAGTGTGGGCTAGTGCTAGTCTGATTAAAGAATATAAAAAACAAGGTAGCACTAGGGGATAATAGTTCTCATGGTGTGGTGTTGAACCTTGTGATAAAATGAGATAATATCCTACCCTATATATTAGTAACATGTTTCCACCCATGTGAAAATTGATGTGGGATTACAGAGTTTTCAACTACATTTAAATTGGGATATTTACGCCGTAGTAGATATTGTTATAAGAAAATATAGAAATGATGAGGACCATGATGTGGGGAATATCATATAAGAATAAAATAATCTGAAACAATCTTCTGTAGTTTTATCCATTATATGGGAAATTGAACCTAAATCATTTTTTTGTAAAATAGAGAACATTTTTTCACAAAAATATACAAAAATGTGTTTAATTTAGAATATTTCATTATTCAAAATGGGGAATCTAACTATCATGGTTTTGTGTATATGAATAAGGTAATTTTTATTTATAGGATATTATGAGTTAAGTGATAAATTTTCAACATGATAAGACTGTATCAGGTAGTTCTTAGTATTGGTGTTTCAATTTTATTAGAATCAGGGAATCCAACTCTGGTGATTTTGATTTACATCAACGAATTAAGTGAGAATAGTTGAAATGGGATTATATTAGAGGCCATTCCATGGAGTGAAATGCATTAGAAATTTCCATTTATGATTTCAATAAAACACATCCAGGTGAACATGATAGTTTTTATGTTGTATGGTGTTCCTCTTGGAAGATTTTTATTTAATGGTGATCATAGAGACACACAATGGTTAGATAATGTTAGCTAATAGAGGGTATCATTAATGTCTTATTGAAATTATTATGGATCTAACCTATATAATTAATGGGTGTTTGATGAGTGATTTTAATGATAAATAATTTATATTAAGGTGGAAATTTTATAACACATTTTTTATAAGAAAATGTTCCCTAATTTTAAAGACAAATTAATAAGTTCAACATTTATGAGAGTGGAATGTCAAAACAATGGAAAGTACAAGGATAAGTATAAATTAGAAGATATAAATTTTTTAAAAGTGAAATATATTGAGTACCAGGACCTAGAGATGAATTTGAAACATATTAACATCATCATCCCAATATTGGTGCTTAAATTTATTGAAGAATCATTACGTGATTATCCACTTTCAAATTACTATTTTCTTCATCCTGAAGTGGTAATAAAATAGTCAATTATAGTGAGTTCCTATAGACGAGAACAAAAGTGAACCATGATTCTCATACATGGGTAATACATATGTTTAGATGAAAATTTAATAAATCGAATGAAAAAATTCCCAAGGACTATAATATTTTTGTTCTTGGGGAAAATTGTAATCCAATATTCTTAAGTGTTGAATTATCATCAATGTTTCCCAAAAATTTCTTCCCATTTTTAACTACTCATAAAAATAACATACATTAATCTATTATTTGTATCCTATGGAAAGGAACCATAATAAAATATGAACTTATATTCTCAATAAGGGTAAATAAAAGATATAGGTAATCATAACATAATCATAAGTTTATGATAACATGAGAAAAATATTTAAAAACCATAACATTCATGCCACAGATCATAATGTTGAGTTATGGGATAAATATTGGCATTTTAGATGACATTTGTCAAATGAAAATAAAATAACATGAACCATGAGACACTAAAATTAGAGAAATACATATATCTGTGTCATCCACTTCATCTTATAAAATTGTGAGCCTTTATAAATAGAAACAGGTCCACTCAATAAGTTGGAAACATGAAATCATTACCTCATGTAAAATAATGTACATTCTATAAGGACCACACATTTAATTTGGAAAATGATATACATGTCCACACATAACACTAAAAACATTTAATCGGGTCCACACATTATATTTTTCACATATAATGAGGTTCTTGAATTGCATTTTTAAAATTCAAGAAACTTCATTCATAACATTGTGAATATGTACTTAAGTTCTCACATAACATGTTGAACTTGTAATTTGGATCACACATAACATTTTGAACACATAATAAGGTTTATCCATAAAATCATGATCATGTAATAAGGTTTACACATAACATTTTGATCATTTAATCAAGTTCCCGTATAACATATATGCTCATGAGTTAACCATTATGACCTAATGAATTAGAGGGGGATATAGGTTACACACGTCACATAATGAATTCCAAATTATATGATACACAAAATAATAAAAATTATTAATATAATAACACATAAAATTAAATACATATTATAAATATTTCAGCATACAAAAACCTATTATATGAAAAAGGTTTCAATATAATTTCATTATAGTATTAACCATGAAATGAAATAGGTTTCATATGTATGTTAGCATTGTATAGCCTGTAAAATAGAACGATGCATCATACACTACATGTCATTACAGAAATTAACCATTAAATGAAATAATAATCATGGTTTCCTCATATCATATCCCTAAACAGGAACTATATCAAAGGATTTCATCTTAGATGAAAGAGAATTTTGAATGATCACTGGGAACATTTAATAAGGAAACTAAAATCTCATTGAAAAAATATTATTAAAACATAGATCATTTTGAAACCCATTTTTTTAATATTTTTATAACAAAAAATTATGATTTTAAATTAATATGAAACATTTATTGTGGAATATAACCTTCCAACATTAAATAATTTTTTTAAAATAAAAAAAAAATTGAAAACATTTTTTGTTGAAAATTTACCTTTAAAACTTATATAGGATGAATTGAAATCCATTTAAAAAATTTTAAAACATAAACTTTAAAAAAAATCCCCTGAGAATTAGTGTAAAATATCATTTAAAAATATATAAACTGTTTTTAAAAACCATTTTTTAAAAGGAAACTGATTTATGGTTGAAGAGAGAAATAAAGTTAGATTTTCTTATAAACATTTTATGAATTATATTAAGTACCAAATAGTGGGTAAATGGGATCATTTTGTGAATATATTAAGAATAAAAATATGATAAAATATTTAATTATAATTATTGAGTGGTAGATCATGATATTTAATCATTGGAGACTTAATCTTAATCATTCTTGATAAATAATGACATTGTAACATAAATCATTATGACATTGGTAACATTGAATCATAATATCCATGAAGGAATAACATAAAATGTTACAAAAAATATAATTATTATAGATAATTTCCTGATATTTCATGTAAAATAGGTTATACATATACCTAATTAATGAATATTGGTGCATATCATAATATCATTCTCAAAGAAGGAAAATTTAGACAAAAACAATTTACTGATTTGGTAACTTATAAACCATATACCAAATGGAAGATAGATACTAAAATATATATGTAAATAAATTAATTATGATAATAATAAAAAAATACATTTATAGGTATCACATACACCATAAAGAAGAAATAGGTTGTGAATATAGAATTTGTCTCAAAAATGTAAAAACTTTGATGAAAGTCTCTTACCTTAAATCTTGAAATCTATCATACTCATCCAAACCTCCACTATAAAAAATATATCTTTATTATAAATATATATAAGAACCATACTCATTTATATCCTACCATATATTGTTTTTATTATGACTTTATATTAACGTGGTTTTAACAATCCCATGTTAAAATTAGGTTTCAAATAATAACCACTTTGTTTTCTTAATGAGGGTTAAATTGTTATTTCCTATCTGATTACATTGATCATTATTTAATAAATTATAGAATGAAAAAATATGTATAAATTTTCATTATATATGATTTTAGATCAACCCATACAATTTAGTTATAGGAAATGTAATACAACGTTCTTAGAGATGATATTCCATATATACGAAGGAATGTTGTATCCATTTTATTTTCGGATTGAAATAAAGAAACTAAATGATATATAGAAATGATGTCATTATTGGTGATTTTGTATTTTCTATATATAAAAAATTTGTAATAAAACCTTCCATAATACATTTAATTTATTGTGTGAATGAATCACATCACCTTACAAAGCAGTAGTTCACTATACACATGAACGATGTTATCGTATTCAAAAAAAATAAAAATAATTAATGAATATGTTATATAATAATTCCAAAAGCATTAATACATCATAAATTTCTTATATATCATAAAAAACTATGTTTCTATAATCATTCTCAACCTTGAATGGTGGTCATGAGAAAACAAACAACATTTGTTTGTGAGGTGGTACTTCATCGTGCACTTGAACGATAATTTTTTTACCAAATTGAGGGAATTATGTGTAGTTATACGTCATAATAATAAAATAACAACATATAACTATATTTATTACATTGAGTTTATTATATAATAATGATATAAAATTATTTTAATGGGGTTGAGAAATAAATAAAATAGAATTTTTTTTATTAATGTTACCTCTTATTCGAGTATCCTCTTTTTCAACAAATGCCTTCCTTGGTTGGATATATTCTAAAAGAATGGATTCTTGGATTATAGTTGAAATAAACATGTTATTTAGGTATTAATTGGTTGAGAAACATTTCTTGACAGGTGTGAAGAATTTAGGAGAGTGGGTGCCTTTTATAGTTTAGTAGGATGGAAATTCTTGCAACTTCATTAATGTTTTTACAATTGGGATGTATCCCTGGAATAATGCTTCTCAACAAATAGATAATAACTGATGGGGGGGTTATGTTGGTGAGGAAAATCGACACCACAAAAATAGGAATTTATTTTTATAAATTTATCCTTAACATATCTTTTTTTTTAATTTTTACCATTTTGATTTTTTATCAAGGAAACTAATTTTCAAATCTAGTTAACTTATCTATTAGAACTAAATTTATGAAATAATTATTAGAATTTTTATAAACATTGATTACAAAAATATATATATAATTTATAATATATACATCATATGTGTGTTAAAATTTCATTTAATCCTTGTGCATGTAACACAATAAAACACCGATTTAATCGTAACTATGCTAACTAAATTTATTTGTATTTAATTGTCAATATTGTAATTTTGATAAAAAAATTTGTTTCTGAATGGGTCATAGCTTATATTTATTAATAATTTAAAATAAATTTATAGAATATATTATTTTATGTAAATTCAATTTTATTAATAAAATATATAATATTTTAAAATGACATTAAATTCAATTTTGAAAATATTTATATAATTTAAACAAAAAAATAATGAAAATATTGGAAATCATATGAATTATTTTAAAACCTATGTAATATTATATATTAATTTATGAAAATAATGTAACGCCATAACTTATATAATGTACATAATTTTTAGTTTTTTTAGTATCAATTTATAAATGTATTTATTAACTAAAAATTTATTATATTGTCTTTTCTTATGTTTTACTAAAATTAATATAAATTATCATGATAAAGACTCATTTATATTCTAAAATAATATTTATAACATAACATATATAGTTTCTCCACATTTCAAATCCTTATAGAAATAATATGGATAAAAGGTATATTCTTTTTCTTTTTCATTACTTATTTGGGTCACATTCATGAAATAATTTCCAAATAGATCATAAAAATTCAACCTAATTGGGTATGGGTAAAAATATATCCATAAAATGGGCATTAGACAAGTTTTTAGGTGATTTATCAAATTTATATTAATGTTCAGTCCATCGATAAACATGTTTTTCTCTTAATTTCCACGATTAATTTTAATTATTTTCACTAATCATTTTTGTTAAAACATAATTTTTCTATATTATAAAATATAAATTATTCTGATTCTAAATATTGAGTTCATTTTGAAATGTTCAACTCACATAAATGGAAGGAATTCATTTAAATTAATCCCATAGACATGAGTAGAAAGCAGATTTTTAATAATAAACAAATGATCAAATATTTACAAGGTTTTTATATCAAATTACAAAATGAAATTGATTAAAATGAACTAAATTGTATTAATATATATAATTTTTTTAATAATTTTAATATAAAACTAATTTACAAAATAATTTATCATTATAGTTATTTTTTTTAAAAAATAAATTTCATAATTAAAACATTATATTTTTCCCTATTCATTAGAAAATGAATCCTCTCATAAAAATACCTTAAATTAACCCTATTATAATTGTTATATTATTAATTAAAAAATGAATATATTTTTTAAAATATATTTTATAGAATTGTTAAAATTGAATTTTAATTTATGTTATCCAAGAACAGTTAACCTATCTTTTAGAATAGATACTTTTTTTTAGAAAACATTTCTATTTATTTTATAAGATTGTTATTTTATTTCTAAATAATAGATAACTAACAAACAGGTAAAAATCATAGATTTTCATAGACTAGTTAATTCTATTCATTACCTAAATTCAAATGACTAGGGGATAACTAACATAATAATAATAATAATAATAGTAATTATTATTATTATTAATATATTATTATAATTTTGTAAAACATGGTATTACATTTATCATTGGCTATCGAAGGAACTCAATATTGTGTGAAACACAATAAAAATAGTGTCATGGGTACCAAAATCAAAACATAGTGGTCCATGTTTTATAAGAAAAATATAGTGTTGTGTGTATGGAAAATATAACTTGGTGCAAAATGCAATGCACTCCATCCATGAGTTTAAATTTCATCATTAAATAGAATTTATTAAAAATCTAGGTATTACATTATTACCCTTAAAATTAATTTCTCCCTCAAACTTTTTCTATGTAATCAATGATTTAATACTTTAATTCTCTGTTCGTATAAACCCACATCAAAAAAATGATTACTAAAACATTCGTTAAAATTGGAATGTTGGAAACACAATGCTTACCCAATGTAACTCATACATAGTTTTCCACAAAGGATAACATAGGTGGGATGTGAAGATTTGGACATAGAACACAAGATTAAATAGTTATAGAGATGCAGAGAGTTCACTATTCATAAAAAACTAGGTGATATATAGAAACCTAACTTCCATAAAACCATAAAACAAAAAGGCATGAAAAAGGTCATTGATATTTTAAAAAACGATCATAACATAACATAATTTTATCCAAAGATCCTTTTTCATAATGTTGGATAAATTTTATGAGAATATATAATTACTTGATTTTAGCATAATATCAGAATTTGTTTATGCCTTGATCAATCTATTATTCTTTTATTAATATAAGTAATGAAAGTTAATTTGTTATGCCTCATGAAATAATGGTTCATAAAGTACATAAAAATGAGAATCTATTATTTCTATCTCTATTTTAACAATCGTACTAATATCCAATATGGATAAATCATTATATGGCGAATTCATACATAACTCATTAAAAACCACATCCAAAAATCAACTTAAACCATTCCATAAAAGATTAACCTTATTAACCTTCCAAAATATTGGAAACCAATCTTTTGAAATAAGGTCATTAAATTTTAAAAATGATCTTATCATTAATCCCCTATACACTATAATGTTTCTATTCATTGTCACATGCCATATTTGTGAATACATTCATCATTTATTTTTTGAAACATGGTAATAAAATGAATTACCATAAAATGTGGTATAAAACATGAATTATTATTAATTACTTATAAAAAATGATTATTCGATGTATTCCTTAAATCTATAATGTTGTAAATTCTATCTAAGATATCATATAACAATTTTTCAATATATAAATAATCCATTATAAGGTAATCACAACTTGCTTATTTATTTATTCATATCCAATATCATTTATCCCATCTTCATTATCTAATAATCAAGAACGTATTAAGGGTTTTTTTCCTTTAAAAAAATATCTCTTTTACATTTATTTAAATTTTTTATCCTACAACATCTTTGAACCTATTATTATATATTATTGATGATGAAATTATACTAATCAATAATTATATAATAATTAATCCATGAATTCCAATATATAAACAATTTTATCATTACACATCATCCATAATACATAAATTAGGATTCTCTATCTTATTACTTAAAACCAATTTGCTTTCAAATGTAATTTGTAGTCTCATTATTGTCAACAATATAATAATTGCTTGTAACACATTTATGATTCTGTTCATTATCTTACAACTAAATACATTAATTTTATCATTAACATACCATCCACAATTCAAGAATTCAATAGTCAATGATATCTTATATATTCTTTTATTCTCATCCTTTGTGTTAACTGATCTATTTCATTTTCCCTTTATAGTTACTTGATGTGTATCCATTTTTTTCACAATAAAAAAAACATTTTTTCCTTAATAGGTCCACTTTGAATTTCATTCAATGTTATTGAAACCATCAAAACAAAATCATCTTTCCTCAGTGGTCCCCATTACCAGATCTCCTAGGTAAATATTTTCTTCCCTACTTTGGTGAATCTAAGTGACTTATAATGTACACTTTTTTAATAATGTTTTGTGAAAACTAATTAGGAATAATGACAATATCCTTTACATCAGTTATCACCCAATTTGGTTTCTCATTAAAAAACAAGTCATCACATTAAAAGATGACCCTATCCTTTGTAGATACTATCATTGACAAAAACAAAAAATCATAGTGCGAGAAACAGTAATCATTGTGGGAAACCAAATAATCAAGATAATCATTTAAAGGATGTATAAATTTTACCAACCCTAAATTTTTAATAAAGTTTTCTTTCTAATATTTTATTTTATTTTATTTTATACTCAACAAAACTATATCCATTAATTAATGAAGTGAGTATAATTAAATAATACTGTTTGTTTTTGACTGTTATATGATCATTGGTCAATATGACAATTGGAAACAAAATTATTAACTTTATAATTATTGTTTATATATTCAAATGATATTGGTTAATTATTATAGAATGAAGAGTAAATGGCATCATACAGTAGACTCGGGCCATATGAAGCCCAACTGTTGGAGCTTGGGAAGTAGGTTGCATCATCGAGCTTTACTCTAGACGAAACCCAAAATGAACATCAACATGTAAATATTGAATGGAAATGCCTCAGGGGGAATTTCAAGAAGATATTAATAACCACTCAAGAAATGTTGTTTGAGCCACCCCAAGATTCTATCTCCATATCACACCTTAAACATATATCTTATGCATGTGTTATAAGGGGCTATGTAACGAATTCTTGTTTACTTTCTAAAAAACTTTTGTATAAATAATATTTTTACTTCTTATTATGGTAAAATTTGTGAATTTTAAATGTCTGGATAAATACAGGATAAATTTTTAGAAGTTCTATATTGTGGATGAATTTGGGAAAAAGGGTTATTTTTATATATTTTTTCATGCTTTAAATAATTAAAAAAATGGTTTTCTACAATTGTGATCATTAAAGAAATTTAGATTCTAATAAGATCAAATTAAATTTTATTGAATAGTAACATATGAATAAGTAACATACTTGTATGAATAGTAATGAATGGTAATTCATAGTTAAACTGCCAAAAATAGAAACTTTACCCATGAATGTATAAATACATTTTAGTCGTCTTAAAATAGAAAATGCGATCATAGTATAAGTTTTAGTATTTTTGTATTTCATAAATATTTAATTTATAATTTTATATTTAATTAAATAATATAATATTGAAATTTATTTTCATAAAATGTAATTATATATTGTTACTTTATTGTCTTATGGTTATATGATAATTTTATGGGACCTTGATTACTTTCTTAAGGTGCTACAAATTGAGTTATAGCTTTAAAGTTATATTTTTGGAATAAATAATTATTTAAAAAAAATTAAATTAACAATATTTAGAAAATTAGTTTCCTAAAATGGAGTTAATTTTTGAATTCAGATCATTGATATTACGTTAGAGTGAGTTGTTGGGTTTTTTTTCTGAAATAGTTGTTTATTCAGTGAACAGTAAAAATACAGTTTTGAGTTTCAGGTGTTTAAGGACTTCATTGAGGATGTAATCATGATGTAAGAAATATGGTAGACTTTTGAATAGTAATATATGTTATGAGTTGTCCAAATTGGCCAATACCATGTGAAAATACCTTGGGCAAGCCCCTAGTTTTGCAAATACCACCAATGAGGTGTCCGTTAGAAATTAATTAAAAATACCCTCACTTTTCCTATAAATACTATGTCATTCATTCATTCATTTCATTCCAAAATCCTCCTCAATGAAGATATGTTATTTATACCTCCAAAGGAGTCCTACAAAGGTTCCCTCAAGCCTCCAAATGTCCCGACTGTCATGCTTTCAATGTTACTATTTTAGTTAAGGGAACATTTCACCCTCCTCTTTCAAGTCATGACTTCCTATATGTTATGTCTTATAGTTACATTTTATTATGTCGGGGACTATTATTATACATCATTACTACTCTAAATTTCATTTCCAAATGATTATATATCTTTTCTTGTCTTATCAATTTAGTTTCTGAATTTTTATGTGAAGCCGGTATACTGTCGAATGTTTTCTAAAATATATCACAGTTTCTCATTCCTTTCAAGTTTTTTTTTCATGCGGTATGACATTAAAATATATATAACATATTATTATATCCATTTTATTTTGAATATATAATTTATTACTAGTTATTTATGAGTGGTTTAGCCTTGTACCCTCTCTTTTTAATTTTTTCTAAATGGATGTTATGTAGTCGTTATGCAGCAGAATGTTCATCTCCAAATTCCTCTCCCATTCTCTCAAGAAATTATCTTGTTTTATTTGTGTGAATACCAAAACCTATTTATATTCTATTAGTGTCCATAAATAAAAAAAATGTATTTTATTTTGGAATAGACATACATATAACCCTCACTCTCATTCCATGGTTTATAAATGACATAATGATCTTATTTTTTAAGAACTTTTAAAACGTCCCAATTTTGAAATGAAATCCATTTATTTTGTTCCATATTAATTATTTATGAAATGTTTGATTATGATCTATGTGGATCACATTAATTTAATTACATATTAATGGTGCACACTGATAGTTATCCAATGCATTGGGTGGAGAATTTAATCTCTAGAGATGACAAGTTTCATGATATCTTGGGGAATAACCTTGGTAATATTTATGACACATTGGGGATGAACTTAGAGGATATGTTCAAGAATGTATAAATTAAATGTTGTATCCACATATTAATTTTATGTTTCATGTTATTTTCATTATTAAATTCCTCTACTTCCATTGCTCGTGTCTTTATATTTTTTATTAAGTCTGTATTGATTTCACAAGTGAACTGATTCCCTTGTTTTCCTTACCGGGTCTTCTGTCCACCCTTTCCTTTGATGTATATCTCTAGGTTATGATATGTAGTAATCATAAAAAGGCTGAACCTACGATGAAGACATATAGGTTTATTAGAAGAATGTTCTTTGTTTTTTATGTATTATGTTCCTAATTTCCAAGACACTAGACTTGAAAGATCCTATGTATCTAAAATGTAATGACAAGTTGTTTAATAAAAATGTGGGCTGTCATAGTTTGTATCAAAGGAATGTTTAGTTATTTATGTAAAATAGAATATGAAAACATTAGTAATAAACCTATATAAATGTTTAAATATATGAATACATCATGGTATTTTTTTGAGTATTGGGTTAGTGGTTTATAAAGAAAATATATCCCTGTCTGGATATTAGAATGTAGAGGCGGCTCTGGCACAGAAGTACCTATGAGTGAAAGCTCTGAAATCGTGTCTCGAGATTGACTCAGGGTATCCTGGTACATAATAACGTGTCTTGCTGCACTCTTTATTATGACACTCTTGGGGGATATGTTTGGTTAATCCTAATCTTTTTATGAATTATTATGAAGGATTTATAGAAAAATATAAATTTTTGAAGAGGTTTTAAAACCTAAAATCTTTTATAGTTATTAATTCATAAATGAAATAAGTTTCTCACTAAGGTTATATTATTTTAGAAATTGGAGGGAAATATAAGGAACTATGTAAAGGGTTACCGCAATGGACCATGCGCTAATGACCCTCTGTTGGAATCCAGTATGGAAACTTTAATGTGAATGATGAACCAAATGACTCGTGTTATGGGAAATAACTTGAATCAAGATGAATGGCCGATATCACCATGAAGGGAACAAATTTATATTGAATACTTTATACGTAAATGACAAAAAAAACGTCAGTGGATTGACTGACCTACTGATTACGGATCAGTGGATCAGATATACCGAGAAGATCTTTTTTGTGCTCTGCTGTTCAGAGCAAGAGAAAGTCATCCTGACTGTCTATCGCTTAGAAGGAGAAGATGATCAATTGTGGGAATATATTTAAAACACAAGGAAAAGAGTTTAGGTTTAATATATGTACTGTGAAGTGTTCATAGAGATCTTCTTCAGAAAGTATTTTCCTCATTACTTGAGAACAAGAATAGAGAAGGAGTTTCTTGAGTTGAAGCAGAAGGAGAATGAATATGTGGGAAGCTATGAGATGAACTTCACACGACTTTCATGTTACACATCTGGAATTGTTTTGGATCCAAATTGTAAGGTTTATAGATTATTCAATGGATTGAGACCTCATATTCGGAATAATCTTGTCAACCGTGACTATAATAACTATGAACAGATCATGTGGAGTGCGATGAAAGTTGAGCTGGAGTTTCGGAAAATGTAGTGGTCTCATAAATCTAATGAAAAGAAGAGATCAATGGATCCCAGCTTAGGTAGGACCTTTGATCAGGTAAGAAGAGGCAAGGAAGTGCAATATCCTATGTGTAATAAATGTATGAGGATGCATTTGGGGAACTACCTTCTCAGGAGAAGGAAATTCTACAAGTGTGGAATAGAAGGACATCTTGTGAGGAATTGTCATATTGATGTAAAACCTCAACATCCAGACACTAACAAAAAGGGGATGATGGTGTAGGCCCTACTTGATGTCCAGTACTTTAAGTGTACACAACATGGGCACTTTTCCAATCATTGTCCAAATCTGAGGTCAGTGGAGGGGAACCACCATCATCCTCAGCCAATGCAAAGGGATAAAGGTTGTGCTTTTTCTATCATGAAATCTAAAGTTGAAGCTCTAAATGATGTGATGGCATGTACTCTTGTTTTTATATAAAATCTAGCAAGAACTTTTTTTGATTCTAGTTTTACTCATTCCTTTATTTCATCCATGTATGCAAATAGTTTCGAATCAACCCCTAATTTGCTAAAAGTAGAGTTATCAGTCAAGAATACCTATGGTATTATCCAAGAATCATCAATGTTTAGAAACTCTTATATTTACTTTAGTGAGGAAAGTCTTGTAGTCATTCCCAGGATCAAATTTGACATTATACAAGGTATGAAACGGATCTTATGGTATAATCCTAAGATCAAATGATGAAGCAAGAAAATCACATTAGTCCTGAATAAAAACCCACAATTGTATTCCAAGGAGAGATATCTCAACCCGATCTTTGTCTAAAAGAACCTCCTGTATCGTTTTTTATAGATTTTATTGGTGAAGAAGAAGAAGGAAATGTGTTTTTGAGGATAGTAAATGTCCCCATCATCCAGGAATACGTTAACGTATTTCCTGAGGAGTTTCCTGGAACTCCCCTATAAATATTGGTAGAGTTATCCATTGATCTCATACCTATTTCTCATATGATATCAAAGACCCATATAGGATGGAAAATGTGGATCTTGAGGAATTAATGAAACAACTCCAAGATATTTTAGAGAAGGGTTTTATCAGACTGAGTGTGTCTCATTGGGGAGCACATATTCTGTTTGTGAAGAAGAAGGATGGATCGATGCAGCTATGCCATGATTATAGAGAACTGAACAAGATCACAGTGAAGAAGAAAATACCATCTTCAAAGAATTTATGACATATTTGGCCAACTTTGTGGGGATCAATTCTTCTCTAATATTGATATTCATTCTCATTATCTCTCATAACCTGAACAAAAGGTTCTTGATCAGTGACTCCCCAGGCCCCTCTCCAATTGGCTAGTGTTTGGAGACTAGCACCGAGTAGGATATCACACACAAGGGAGGAATTAGCCTAAGGTACCTATACACATGCACCCACATACACCTCCATGTAATAGTGCATAGATATATAAAACTAAATAGTAAATGCATACATACAACAATCCAAAACTATAGTACAACAGTAGTATAAAAGGGAAAAATAGGGACAACCAAAAGAAACCTACAAAGGCATCCATCATCCTCGGAAGAAGGGGTACGCTCCCAAAAGCATCACCGGAAAGCTCGTTAGCATAACTCTGGTAAAACTCCACGGTCAGTCTCACTCACTTAGCTCCGCCTGCTCCGGGTCCTCCTGGTACTCCATCGAAAGGCATGTGGTCTGTATAAGACACAAACATCTGCAGGAAAAGCACGTTCAGGGGTGAGTATAACAACACTTAGTACGCACCCCAAAAACCTAAAACAATAGAGAGCAACTGAATGGAATCAGTCTGCTCATCCCAGCCAAAGGGAACCCAGATGAGAGAGAAACTCTATCTCGTAACCATCCTCGGCTAAACAAAAATAGTATGCTCATTCCAGGTGTATTCCCATACATACACATTGAATATCCTCTTAGTTATACGCCCAAATATCTATCTCGAAAATCTACCGAGGTATACTCCCATACATATACCATGAACATCCGCTCAAATATACGCTCTTATGTATACCAAAAACATCCATTTATACTCAGCTCACACACCAAGACACATGAGGTACCGACCTCTTCAGTATCAAAGGTTCACAACTAGGAGAGTACACTCTATGATCTCTGTCATCCTAGATAACACTTTTCCAAGAGATACACTACATCAGGTCCAACACAAACATCTTAGATTCTCACCCAAGAGATCACGCTCATAAGATATTGTCACTGAAGAAACCATGATGAAACAATATAAACACCAAACTCCTCAGATAGGGGATCTCTCCTAGGGACTGCTAGGGGATACCATAACCCACACTAGTATACAAAGATCTCACAGATAAGGGACCACTCCCAGGGTCCACTAAGGATACCACAAATTGATCTGGCATTCGTAGATCTTACATATAGGGGAGTACTCCTAGGATCTATTGGGGGATACCAAAACCCGATATGGCATTCATAGATCTCACAAATAGGGTATCACTCCAAGGATCTGTTGGGGGATACCATAACCCGATCAGGCAATTAACAAGAAACAAATCACTCAAATAGAGGATTTTCACTCAAGTAGAAATGGTCATGGTGATACTGAAACCCTATCTAGTACATCTCGCACATTATGGGATTGAACTAACAATAAAATAACCCTAAAAAAACCAAGCGCCATGTATGGGGTCGTATAACCAATGATATCACAACCCTACTATAATCCTCTTACTAAGTAGGGGATCATATACCTGACGATGCCACAACCCTACTAAGCATGACCCACTATGTTGGGGATCATATTCCCAATGATTCCACAAACCCTATGGGGTTAACCTACTATATAGGGGATCACAGCCGGTGGATAAGCGGTCATAGTGATACCAAGAACCCAATCTAGGGAAACGATGCTAGAGGATCCCTCTCCGGGCCAATCGGTGGGATGCCTCAACTCTAACAGATTAATCATTCCATCGAGAGGATCACAAACCAATACTAAGGTTGTGATGTCCTGAAATCCCTAGTAAGAACAAACCAAGGAGGTACCCTCAACCTTTTATCGGTCCAAAGGTCACTAACCCAAGTGACCCACCATAATGCCACACCACGCACCTCTGAGGCCGATATCGAGGACACCATTGCGATCCATGAAAAAATACATGTAGGATAGGATGTTTTGTTTTCCAAATGGAAAATCAGTGAAACAATCACTATTCACCATAGCTAGCCCGTGTGGGGCCCACACTACAATCCTGAAACTCATCAAGAGGATCACACCACTATCATCCCCTCGAAAAAACACATGGGATGGATTACTCGATCATCCCAAATGAACAACTGGTGAAAAAGGTACTATTTGTTGAAGCCAGCCCAAGTGGGGCCCACACCATGCTCCTGAAACTCGTCAAGAAGATCACACCACTGGGATCCCCTCGAAAAAACACATGGGATCGACTAATCAATCGTCCAAAATGGACACCTGATAGAAAAGTTGTGTCTCTTCGAAAACGCCAAAAACTAGCCTCATGCAGCCCACACCCTGTTCTCAATTAGAACACCAAAAAATCATTAACAAAAGTCCACCGTACCATCAGGGTTTCAACACCACTGACGACACATCAATCAGACTCTCCAGGTAGAAGATACAATGGTCCAATGTCGAAAAATAATAAAATATCATTATTTTTTTCAACGTTTCTAGCACCAGGGGCACGGTCCCAATCATCAAAACCCCCAAACCCACACCAAAGTGTTCAAATCGTCTCTAGTGTCACATCTCTATAGACAACATGTCATGACCCGTCCTCGGGGATCGTGTCATGACTACCCCAAGCCCGCCTTCCATAGGCCAGGGGCTGGCGACTAGCACAAAAGGTGTAAATCCGATAACTGGGAAGGCATTGCCATTATAAATGTAAATAAAACATCACAAAGTACAAGCGGAAGTAATACACTAAGTACATAAGAATGTTCTGAAAAGTAAGTGGGCCAGAATACAAACACAACTAAAAGTACAGCTATAACTGAATGAAAGTACAACAGAAAAAGAAAATAGCTGGAAGAAAGGAAGTAGCTCCTGGGTCATCCTATTCATGTCCTACTAGAAGGGTAGGTATAGATAGCGCAGCTCCCGGATCGTCCACCACAGATCCTACCTGAAGGGTAGGTACATATAGCCTCCACAACTCTTTTTCCCTTCAACCTCCTCTGAGTGTCGTCTCATCGTAAAGTCCACCTCCGGATACTGACTCGTCATCAGGTCCACCTCCGGGTACCGTCCATTCCTCGAACACTCGGCCTCTATCAGTGATGCCTGTCTTCTGCAACCAACACAACGAGGTGCGAGCATAGCCCGTGTAGTGGTGAGTATATGATACACAGTAGGGACCTCAAGACCCACAATCTCTCACTAAATCCAACTAGGATAACGACAAAGAAATACCTCAACTGATAACCTCTACTTAGGTATATGCCCATATATATAACCAATTTATTAAGTAACCCACCTCAATCATGAGGAAACACAAAGATTATGAAAATCAATGGATAACCACTACCTAGGTATATGCCCACACATGTACCTGAGTTATCAAGTGACCCATCTCAAACATGAGGTAAACACAAAGGTCATAGACTCAGCTAAAACTAGGATTTTTTATTAACGAAACTGTAACTGCTGAAGACCCCATCTCTAGAGAGTACAGTGATCCTGTCACGACTCCGAGGTATTGCTCAATAACATAGGACTGCTGAGGTACTCCTCCTGTCGAGTACTGCGGGTCAGCAACCCAAACACAATAGTGCTTCCCACTGGGGTTTGCCACCCAAACACAGTAGTGCATCCCCCCTAATAGCATGTAGAAGTACTCTCTGGATGAGTACCACGGGTCTGCACCCAAACATAGTAGTGCTCTGTCCCCTATGGGTATGCACCCAAACAAAGTAGTGCTCCGTCCACAGGGCTAGTCGACTCACTCCATGTCGAGTCGGACAAGCAGTCATCAGGTCACAGCCGTCTACACGCTCTCCGAACACCATAAGCTCATATCCGAGAGGGTCCGCTCCATGAGCTACTAGTCGATACTCCAAGTATCACAAATTCCCACGAAGAAGTATCTCAAAGGACTGCCTCGTCATAGGGGTCTCAACACAACAGACGACGCGTCTATCAGGCGCCCAGTCTGTGAGTTATTAGCCTTTTCATCCTATGGTCCCGGTTGGTTTCGTGTGCGAACCAACCCGGCCATATCTCAATTGTACCCCGAACTCTCATAGGGTAAACTCACAGGGACTGTTTCTCAACGTGGCCACCAACGCCGCTGACGGTTCCTCAAACGGTCGTCCGGTCTGAAAGTTATCAGCTTTTCCATTCCAAGGGCCCTGTTGGATTTCAGGTTCAATCCAACCCGGCCACTATCCAACTGTGCCCAAACCTTAGGCAAAATATTCTGAATTTTCTTTCTCATCAAGAAGAATCCAACAAAGTCGACGACACACCAATCGGATGTCCGAAGCTCAAGTTATAAGCGTTTCCGCTCCATGGGCCAGGTTGGTTTCTAGTTCGAACCAACCCGGTCATACCCAAAGTTCTCCTAAACCTTGATCATAATATACCTAAAGGACTGTCTCGATCCAAGGATCGCATCAAAACTGACGGTGCGTAGATCGGAGGTCTGTAGCCCAAGTTACGAGCGTTTGAATGAAAACTGCTCGAAAATAGGGGGTTCGGGCCCGGTCCGACCCGGCCCGAGACCCCCTAGGTCTGCCCGAACCGGGATTGGGTTCAGCCCATTAAGGCGTAGCCTGGCCTGGCCGGCATGGCCCGTTTTGGGCGGCTCGACCCGGCGCTGGCGCTGGCGTAGTGCCCGCGTGGCCTGCGGGTGTGGGGGGTTACAACCACCGCGGTCGACGAAACTGGCACGACTTTAAGTCACACTACTCGACCTCCAGAACAGCTAAGACGTTCCGGTTTGGCCCACTTCCATGTCTCATCCATGGATGTTCCGTTCCAATGGCGTGCTGCCGCCGCCTTCCGCGGACCATCGGACGTGCTTCGGTTGTCCGTTTTGCTCGCTGCCTTCTCCAATGGTCCTCCCGGTACCCAACCCTCACTACAGAGGCTTCAAAATGACTTTGTGGCCCCGTTTGTCATCACCCATCAATCCACGCACAACGATCAACCAGTGGAGTCTTCGAATCTCCTCTACGGTACTGACTCCGGCAGTGGTTTTGTTCGGCCTCAACGGCGCGACGTGACGGCTCCACACTTCTTCGCCGCATTTTTCCTTGTTTTCATGCGGTGTGTTAGCACCGCATTGATTTCATTTCAAGACATGAAGATGACCATCAAAAATAAAAAGTGGAGGAGGTTCAGCTATGTTTGTGTGGTCCGACCTCCTCCGTTATTTTTATAACAGTTGGCCGTTAATATCGAAGAATGTCCAATTAAAAATCTGAAAGTAAAGAAAAACCCCTACAGTTTTCCCGCAATCATGAATTTCCATCCCGCAAACATATTCATTCGTGAATCGACATAATATTTAGTATATCCGTGTTCTTTTTTTTAGAAGAAAATAAACATGGGCTCATTGACATTCACAAATTAATTCCCTACCTCGAAAATGACGTCACACGTCATCGAGTCACGGAAGTCAAACGTCGCTGAAAAGAGAATCGTTGGCGTCGCGTCATCGATCTCCGAGGATGGCGTCTCTCACCGGCTGCGAAGAGGGAAAAAGATGGTACGACAAACTCCCCTTTGCGGTGATGGAGTTCTTCGTTGAAGGCTTGGTGTTCTTCGGGGCGATGGTGCGTTCTTCGCGTTCTTCAAGGAGGAAGAACGTTCTTCAGATCTTAGAGCTCTCCTTTCCAAATCCCCTTGCACAACGAACTAACCTCCCATGAAATAAGACTTTGTCTTTTTTAGTTAACCCACAAGCGAACGCTTCATTTGAAATTCAAATGTATCTATGAATTAACTACTTTGAATAAGATAATCAATTAATGGGTTGACTTTTCAATTAATGGGGGGGGTGCGGGTGTGTTACCTAATTAAAAGAGGGGGATCGAAGAAGTTGAATAGGTGAGGCTCATGTGGGCCCCACCCCCCAAATAACATACCTAGTGGGGTAGGATTTAGTGGGTCTCACTCCAACCACTTATCTTAGGTTAAACTATTTTAAATAAAATAAAATTGGTTGCACCATTTTATTTTATTCTTTTACTTAACACAAAATTTTAATTACCACACCCGAGAAAACGCAACTCTAGAAAAGGTGTTCCTAAGCAATTGTCAATGTTGCGAGTTCATCAGTGCCCTCAGACTTCAATTCTGAGCACTGGTTCAAAAGTTAGAAATATCTGCTCGTTTGTTCACTGAACGTACCCGAGCCTAACTTCGGAAATTGATTCCGGGCACACCGGGCCTCAGAATCAGGCGCCGTTAGAAACTGTGTCCTTTTAAAATAATAAATAATATTAAGACAAAAAATTTCCCTTGAATTTTACGAGTCTTTAAATTAATCCCACCTCAGGACTTTACGTCCTCGTAAAGCTTCAACACAACTAGGGATACAATAGCGGTAATGAGCACGCATCTGAGCCTTCCGCTCCCTTGTGATCACCTGGAGGTCCACGTGCCGCCAATGAAAGCGCACAAGAGGAATCGACCGTACTCATAAGAACAATCCTGTCGATCCTCAACTCCTACTAGAATCCCACAAATGTCACCCCATCACCAATTTCCATCTCCCCATGGTCGATGATATGTGTCGGGTCAAGCACACATCTTCCTAGTTGAGATACGTGGATGCCGTCGTGCACCTGGTGCAACTGAGGTTGATGGTTCAAGCGGTAAGCCACCTCGCATACACTGCTGAGGTCTTGAAAATGTTCGTTGAACCTCGGAGGCTACTTGCCGCCTCGGCCACAACTCCATAGACGTTGTTGAGGTGAGACTCGTAAAAAAATGTGGTCACCATCCTCAAATTTCAGAGGTCTCCAATTCCTGTTAAGTACTGAAACTCTAAACTTCTGCTACCACGAAAGTAAGGTTGGTCAACCCAAGAGTGATCGGCCAAACCCTCCTATGCATGAGTTCATCCTGTGCTGCCTCTGGTTTCCTTTTCGTCGACCAAGGAAAACCCATCCTAACGTTGTAGTTAGACGACAACCTTTTTTTCCTAATACAGTCAATATGAGCATGAACTATGAATCCAATCCATACTGAGACTAACGTCGTAAGGCCTCGACGCTACCACCAAGAGATTCCAAGTGAAACTCTCACCTTGTGTGTCAGACCACACTATTATAATAAGTGTGATTATCGAGTCTCCTTCCAAGGTATCTCCAGATGTGAGGGTCAAGTCTACAGCTTACCAGAAACTCTAGGTCTAGGACAAGATTCATTAATGGAAAGAATGATTCATAACAACGTATGTTACTACGACAGCTATTAGTGGACACAGATTATCCCTTGAATTATTATAGAGCCTTTGGGTCACACTCCTTGACCACATGCAGCTGCACTCTTCCCCCGCCCTCCAGCTCCCTGAGCCTGGCGGGGACAACTAAGGCGGGTGGTTGTAGGATATTAAAATGTACACCACCTCATGCTGCTCTCCTAACTCTGACTCCACGTCTACTAATTCGCAGACTCATCTCTCCTTTAAGCTTCATCTTCTTGAAACATTTAACATGCCCGAGTCTCTAAGACTGGCACCCGTTTCTTGTTTCTTACTGCACTGTGCAGTCTTCAGCCTCTCCTAGATGACCTGCACCTTCTTTGCCAACAATCTGTAAGAGCTTCTAAGATTTCTCCTTTTCCGAAAAGAGAAACTCGGTCTCATCCTCTGGATGAACCACGCCCATTGCATAATACAGCCAATCCTGACATGAATGATGCAATCATGCCATGGATGACGTCGTAAGGCCTCGACGTTACTACCAAGAGATCCAACCGTCACTCTTGTCTCCAAGGGTTGAGTCACACTTTCGGTAATAGTGTGGGGTCACTGGCTCTCCTCCAGTTGAAATCTAGAAATTGAGGGTCAAGTCAACAATTTAAACTGGAACCTTTCAGTATCAACCAAACAAAAGGACAGGAAAGAAAGTGTCACTAGGATAAGTGTCTTTTATTATTCCAGCTCATAATACAAATACAACAGTAACATGGAACTAGAAGTACCAAGAACAAAACAAAATCCACTAGTCCACTCCTATCAACCTGCTCCTATAGCTTTACTACCTTGTCCACCGCTCGACTGTTGCTTAAGCACCCACCACTACTTCTGCCTCGGTGGCTCCTCCAATTCCTGCGAATCAAATGTGCGGGGAGTCGGACAGTCACGTGCCAGTTGACCCTTCCTACCACATTCATAACACTTCCTGCTCCTCGTACGGCTAGCTCCGGTCCTCTTGGACCTCTGTATCATCTGTCTACTGACCAAAGATGACTAGGCTACTTATCGAAAATCTTATGGCAAAGGCAGTAGCTCTTGAACACGCTCGGGGTGTAGATCCACTGGTATAAACTCCACCCTGAAGAAGGTCTCGAAGTCTCCCCATTGGAGGTCATCTCATCGCAAAACTGGAATATGTGGCTCCACCATCTCTTAGCTACTGCCTGAATGAGGCTGGCAGCAATGATCACCATGATGTCTGCTGGCGTCCCGATTAGGCTGAAGACTCTCACCACAGCCTCCAGCCAATCATCAGGAGCCTGCAGGTCCATCTCTCCCCTAAACCTGGGTGGAATCTGGCACTGGAACTCGTGTAGTGTGCTCAAGAGACGTGCACTCTCTACTGCTGGGGCTGGTGGAATCGGGGGCCCAACGGGTGGTATTACCGCTGGTGTCTCCGCTGGTGCCTCAACTGCAAGAGGGCCATGGACCGATGCCTCATCGCTTGGCAGGCTATCAGTACGTACGTCTCTTGGGAATCTAGCTGATCATCTGTGGAAAGGCATCCTGAAAGAAACATAGGTGACATGGTCAAACTATTTATACCTGGTGAGATGACCTAGTTTGATCTGCCTTTTTAAAACTTTTGGAAACAAACATGCAATCATTGTTTTTGTGCACAAAGTCGGAAATCAGTTTTCAAGGTCCTTGTGTATGGATACGTCGGCCACCTGCACCTACACTGGATTCCTTGAACTAAGAACCACACTCGGTACCCTTAACACTATTGCTTCATAGAACTAAAATATCAGAGTTATAAGTTATGTGGTAGAACTGACTCCTCTAATACCAATTTGTCACGACCCGTCCTTGGGGCTCGTGCCATGACTACCCCAATCCCACCATCCATAAACCAGGGGCAGGCGACTAGCACCAAAGGCGTAAATCCGATAACTGGGAATGAATTAACTTTATAAAAGTAAACAAAACATCATAGAGTACACGAGGACGTAATACACAAGTAAAAAAGAAAGTGCTGAAAAGTAAGTGAGCCAGAATACAAACCCAACAGAAAGTACAGCTATAACTGAAAGAAAGTACAACACAAAAAGGCAAATAGCTGTAAGAATGGAAGCATCTCCTAGTTTGTCCTCCTCAGATTCTACCTGAAGGGTAGGTACAGATCGCGTAGCTCCTGGATCATCCACCACGGATCCTACCAAAAGGGTAGGTACAGATAGCCTCCATAACACTCTCGCCAGTCAACATCCTCCGAGTGTCGTCTCGTCTTGAATTCCACCTTCGGATACTGACTCGTCGTGAGGTCTACCTCCGGGTACCATCCAGTCCTCGAACACTCGGCCTCTGTCATCGTTTCCCATCTTCTACAACCAACACAATGAGGTGCGGGCATAGCCTGTGCAGGGGTGAGTATACGATACTCAGTAGGGATCTCGAGACCCTCACGGTCTCACTAAATCCAACATGGATAACCACAAAGATAGATCTCAACAGATAACCTCTACTTAGGTATGTTCCCATACATATACCCAAGTTATCAAGTAACTCATCTCAATCATGAGGAAACACAATGATTATGAAAATCAGCGGATAACCACTACCTAGGTATATGCCCATACATGTACCTAAGTTATCAAGTGACCCATCTCAATCATGAGGTAAACACAAAGGTCATAGACTCAGCTCAAACCAAATTTTTTCATTAACGAAACCGAAACTACTGAAGTGCCCTGTCTCTTGAGAGTACAGTGATCCTGTCATGACTTCGAGGTACTGCTCACTAACCTAGGACTACTGAGGTACTCCTCCTATCGAGTATCGTAGGTTAGCCACCCAAACACAGTAGTGCTTCCCACCAGGGTCTGCCACCCAAACACAATAGTGTATCCCCCCTAATAGCCTACAGAGGTACTCTTCGGACGAGTACTGCGGGTATGCACCCAAAATCAGTAGTGTTATATCCACCATGGGTCTTCACCCAAAAAAAGTAGTGATCCATCCACTGGGCTAGTCGAATCACTCCAAGTCGAGTCGGTCAAGCAGTCATCAGGTCTCAGCCGGCTACACGGTCTTTGTACTCCATACGCTCATTTCCGGGAGGGTCCGCTCCACGAGCTACTGGTCGATACTCCAAGTATCACAAATTCACATGAAGAAGATTCTCAAAGGACCGCCTCGTCATAGGGTTCTCAACACAATAGACGACGCATCAATCGGGCTCCCGTTCGGTGAGTTATTATCCTTTTCGTCCCAGGGGCCCGGTAGGTTTTGTGTGCAAACCAAACCGGTTGTATCTCAAATGTACCCCGATCTCTCATAGGGTATACTCACAGGGACCATTTCTCAATGTGATCACTAACGTCGTGGACGGTTTGTCAAACGGACGTCCGGTCTGAAAGTTATCAGCTTTTCCGTTCTAGGGGCCCGGTTGAATTTAGGGTTCAATCCAACCTGACCTCTATCCAACTACGTCCAAACCTCAGGAAAATTATGCCAAGAGTTCTGTCCCATCCAGAGGAATCAAAAAAAGTTGATGGCACGTGAATCGGACGTCTGGAGCTCAAGTTATAAGTGTTTCCACTCCGAGGGCCCAGTTAGTTTCAGGTTTGAACCAACCTAGACATACCCAAAGTTCTCTAAAACCTTTAGTGTAATATACCGAAACAACTGTCACGATCCATGGATCACATCACTACTGACGGTGCGTCGATCGGAGGTCTGTAGCACATGGTATGGGAATTTAAATTAAAACTGCCCGAAAATAGGGGGTTCGGGCCCCGTCCGACCCGGCCGGAGACCCCCTGGGTCGGCCCGAACTGGGTCGAACCGAACCGAGTCCGGGTCCGGCCAATTATGGCGTGTCCAGCACGGTGGGCACGACCCGACCCTACCCGGACTGGCGCTGGCGCTGGCGCGGCGCCTGCATGGCCAGTGGTTGCGAGGGGTTACAACCCCCACAGTCGATGAAACTGGCACAGCTAAAAGTCAACCTGCTCAATTTTAAGCCTCGGCGGTTCCGTTCCGGTAGCACGCCGCCGTCGCCGCCTTTCGCGGCCCACCGGACGTGCTCTGGTGGTCCATTTTGCTCGCCGCTTTCGCCAACGGTCCTCCCCGGACCCAACCCTCGCTGTGGAGGCTTCAAAATGACTTTGTAGCCCCGTTTGTCATCGCCGGTCAATCCGTGCACAATGATCAACCAACAGAGTCTTCGAATCGCCTCCGCAGCCCTGACTCTGGCCTCGGTTTTGTTCGGCCTCAACGGCGCTGCGCGACGGTGCCGCGCTTCTTCGTCGCATTTTTCCATGTTTCAACGCGGTGTGACAACACCTCGCTGCTTCAATTTCAAGAAACGAATATAACCATAAAAAATAGAAAGTGGAGGAGGTTCGGCCATGTTTGGGCGGTCCGACCTCCTTTGTTATTTCGATAACAGTTGGCCGTTAATATCAAAGAATTTCCAACTAAAAATCTGGAAGTAAAGAAAAAACCCCTATAGTTTTCCCGCAATCAAGAATTTCCAACCGGCAAACATATTCTTTCACGAATCAACTTAATATTTACTTTATCCTCGTTCTTTGTTTTAGATGGAAATAAAAATGGGCTCATTAACATTCACAAATCAATTCCCTACCTCAAAAATGACGTCACACGTCGTCGAGTCGCGAAAGTCGAACATCGCGGAAAAGAGAATTGTCAGTGTCACGTCATCAATCTCCGAGGATGGCGTCTCTCACCAGCTGCGGAGAGGGAAGAAGATCGTATTACAAACTCGACTTTGCGATGATGGAGTTCTTCGTCGAAGGCTCAGTGTTCTCCGCGGCGTTAGTGGGTTCTTCGCGTTCTTCTTGGAGGATGAACGTTCTTCGGAACTTAGTTATTTCCTCTCCAAATCCCCTCGCACAACGAACTAACCTCCCACAAAATAAGACTATGTCTTATTTAATTAACCCACAAGCAAATGCTTCATTTTAAATTCAAATTAATCTCTGAATTAATTAATTTGAATAAGTTTATCAATTAATGAGTTGACTTTTCTATTAATGGGGGGTGCGGGTGCGTTACCTAATAAAAATAGGGGGTTTGAGGATGTTGAATAGGTGGGGCTCGTGTGGTCCCACCCCACAAATATCCTATCTAGTGGAGTAGGATATAGTGGGTCTCACTCCAACCACTTATCATAGGTTAAACTACACTAAATAAAATAAATTTTTTTGCACCATTTTTTTATTGTTTTACTTAATCCAAAATTTTAATTACCACACCCGAGAAAACACAACTCCAGAAAAGGTGTTCCTAAGAAATTATTGGCATTGTGAGTTCATCGGTGCCCTCATATTTCAATTCCAAGATCCGATTCAAAAGTTAGAATAACTCGCTATTTCGTTCACTGAACGTACAGGAGCCTAACTTCGGAAATTGATTCCGGGCACACCGGGCCTCGAAATCAGGCGCTGTCAAAAACTGTGTTCTTGTAAAATCCAAAAGAATATGAAGGCAAAAATATTTGCCTTGATTTTTATGGGTCTTTACAAAACACATGATTCTAACCTCTAGGGAGCAAGTTAGGGGGGTTTTAAAAACCCCGTGAACTAGAAGAGGGCCAGACTGGCCTGAACTGGTCGATCCGACCGGCGGACCCCACTGCCGCGGTGCGGCATGTATGCGCAAATAACCAACCCCCTCCCCCCCCCCTTGTAGGGTCTCCATTTTTTTACATCCAGACCATCTCCCATGCAGCTGTCTGTTTTCTTCACTACGGCCAGCCCCCGTGGGCCGCTATGCCGGAAAAGCTTCTGAGGGTCACCGAGGGCTCCTCAGGGGTTCAAACACACTTCTGAAGCCATATGTGTCACCCCAGAGACCAGATCTAAAACTCAGCATGCCCAAAACAAAGAAAACCTAAACCAATCCTGATTCGGGATTTCAAAACTCAAAATGCCTACCTCCTTGCGGATCGCCGAAGCTTCTGTTGCAGAACGACATCTGTGATGCCTAGAAGATCGATCCGCTGATGATCGACATTGAAAATGGTTGTATACAGCTTGATTTGAAGAATAATAAAAGGTAGGGGGAAGGTTTTTCATGCCGTCATGCAGGTGTGGGGAGTAAAGAGGTGAGGGTATTTTCTATTCTTTTTTTTAATTTCAATTAATTCATTTAATTTAACACCCCCAACAAGACCTCCCGGTGCAGAGGAAATTAGGTCACCCATGGGGTAAACGCACCATTCTGAATGCAACAGATGGCTTGGATTTATGATCCAAGACTCTGTTATGATGTTATTTGAGCCAACGCTCATAAATAAACTTTTCAATTTATTTACGAAAACGCCCCTGGTGGCTTTTCTCACAATAGGCTCGTGCCCGCAAAGTTTACACCCTGCCTAGGCTAAACGACATGCTCCGAATTTTACCATGTCCTAAAATTACTGTTATGAGCTATAGTTTATGAGATAACTTGTTCTCGCCTCGTAAAAAGTATAAAAATACTTGTTATTTTTATAAAATTAATTTCAGGCACACCATGCCTCGGAATCGCACACCGTCTTCGCGCCTAGCTCTGGAATTATTCATAGGAATATTCCAAAGTCTGACAGGGCCAAAATATGAGTCACTTCATTATCACCAATTTACGGTGAAGAAAGAATATATTCCAAAAATTGCCTTCCAGTCAAGATATAGGTATTATGAGTTTGTTGTTATTTCTTTCAGACTAACTAATTCAACTAATTTTTTTTACGGATTTTATGAATATTGTATTTAAGGACTACCTTGATAAATTTGTAGTGGTTTTTATTGATTATATTGTGATATATTCTAAAGGCATGGAGAGAATGAGGATCATAAAATAGTTATTTTGAAAACTCTACGGAAGGAAAGTATTTTTTGGAAGTTCATGGGATGTGAATTTTGTTTGCAACAAGTTGTTATCTTAGGGAACATTGTTACAAATGAAAGAATCATAGTTGAAGCTGAAAAAGACAAAAGTTTTAGAGGAGTGGCCTCAGCCTACAACAATAGCTAAGACTCATAGTTTCTATAGATTAGCAGGATATTATAAATGTTTTGTGAAAAGAAATTCATGACATTCTAATCCATTAACCATGTTAACTCAAAAAGGGGTCAAGTTCATTTGGAAAAAGTAGTGAAAGGAATGTTTCCAAGAGTTGAAGAAGAGATTGGTTACTGCACCCATGTTAACTCTACCCTCATGTGGAGAAGGATTTTTTATTTTTAGTGATGCATCTATAAAAGGGAATGGGTTCACCCTCATGAAAAATGAAAAGATAATTGCTTATGAATCTCGGTAGTTGAAGACTCATGAGAAGAATTATCCTACACATGCCTGTGGTGGTTTTTTCACTGAATGTATAGCCGAACTATCTATATGGGTAGAAATGTGATATATACACAAACCATTAAATTTTGAAGTATATTTTCAGACAAAATTAACTGAACATGAGACATATAAGATGGTGGGAACTTCTCAAAGACAATGATTATTCAATTCAAAATCATCCTAGAAGAGAAAACAAAGTTGATAATGCATTAAGCTAGAAAGACTTAATTGATCTTTCCATGATTAGGATTCAAAGAGATAATTTGATCAGTGACCTAGTAAATATGAACTTGGGAATTATAAGGGAAGTTAAATCAGAAACCCTAAGCCAAATGATTTCTCAATATACATTACTAGAGAAGATCAAGAAATCTTAGAAAAAATATCCTTTGTTACAGAAGAAGTTTAAAGCTATGAAGGATGGGATGTTTCATGAGTTCAATATTGATCAAGAAAGTGTACTAAAATATCTCACAAGACTATGTGTTTCTTCTATTCTGGAAATAAAGAAAGATCTGATGAATCTCATAACTCTATTTTTTCTATACATCCTGGAAGAAAAAAAATGTATAGGGACCTTCGTGATCATTACTGGTGCGATAATATGAAAAGTGATAATGCTGACTACCCTTCAATGTACCTATTATATCAGCAAGTGAAGGCAGAGAAAAAACATCTTAAATGGTTATTGGAACCACTACCCATACCATCATGGAAGTGGAACAATATAAATAAGGACTTCATCACTGGTCTCTCAAGAACTTCCAAAGGAATTAATGGGATATGGATTATTGTGGACCGTCTACCCAAGACTATCCATTTTATATCCATTCTAGAATATTTCTCTATTGATCAAATTTCCAGGATTTATGTAAATAAATTGGTAAGGATGCATGGAGTTCCACTATCTATCATATCAAATCATGATCCAATGTTCACATAAAAATTTTAGAGAATTATTCAACATGCTCTGGGCATTGACTCCAATTTCAGTACGGACTATCGCCCCCAAACTGACTGCCAATCTAAAAGGAGTATTAAAACACTCAAGGATATGTCGAGGACATACAAAATAGAATTTAATAGGTAAAAGAATCAATATCTCCCTTTAGTTGAGTTTTATTACAACAATAGCTTACACTCAAGCATTCAAATGACACCCTATGAAGCTCTAAATGGAAAGTGATATAGAACATCTACTTGTTGGGATGAATCTTGTGAGCGAAAGCTTATTGGGCCTGATCTTGTGCTATAGATGACAATAAAAGTCCACACCATCCAGCAACATGTTAAGGCTGCTTATATTTAGCACAAGAGTTATGCCGACAATCGTAGAAGGGACTTGGAGTTTGATGTTGGTGACAAGGTATATCTTCGGATTTTACTTTGGAAGAGAGTCAAGAGGTTTGGGAATACAGGGAAGCTTATCCCTAGGTAAATTGGCCCCTATGAAATCCTTGATCATGTGGGAGCAGTGGCCTATCGACTTGAACTTCCTTCAAATCTATCACATGTTCATAATGTCTTCCATGTATCTCTCTTAAATAAATACGTACCTGACCCTTCATAGATACTAAATCCAGAGGTGGTACAACTAGAACATGACCTATTTTATGAGTAGCCGATGGGATCTTCGATTGTAGAGACAAGGTTCTACACAACAAGACTACCTGCCTTGTTAAGGTGTTATAGAGGAACCCAAAATGTGAAGAAGCCACACAGGAACCAGAAGAGTCTTTTAGGTAGAATTACCTACACCTTTTCACTTGTTAGGGTATGAGTTAATATTTCGGGGATGAAATTTCTTAAGGGGGAAGATTGTAATGACTTGAACTTTTGAATAATATTTTTTTCTTAATTTTTCCTGTTATTTTATTTTTTACTCAACCAAAATATATCCTTTAATTATTAAAGTGAGTATAATTAAATGAGACTATTGGGTTTCGACTGTTATATGATTGACGGTCAATATGACTGTTGGAAATTGAACTCTTAACATTACAATTATTGTTTATAAATTCAAATTATCTTGGTTAATTAATACATAGGGAAGAGTTGATGGCATAATCTAGTAGACTCAGGCCATATGAAGCCCATATGTTGGGGGTTGGGATAGAATTAGCATCATTGGGCTTTAATCTCGACCAAGCCCAAGCCAAACATCAATATGTAAAGCTTGAACAGAATCACCTAAGGGAGAAGTTCAAGCTGATCGAAATCACCACTCAAGAAATGTTGTCTATTCCACCCCATGATTATATCACCATAGCACACCTAACACTTATGTCTTATGAAGGTGTTATAAGGGGCTATGTAATGAATCCTTAGTTACTTTTTGTAATCCTTTTGTATAAATAAAATTTTTACTTTTTTATTATAGTAAATTTTGTGAATTTAAAATGTTCAGATAAATATAGGATGAATTTATAGAAGTTCCATATTATTGATGCATTTTGGAAAAAATGGTCATTTTAAAATATTTTTATATTCTTAAAATAATTAATAATGTGAATTGATTTTCAAAAAAATTGTCTTCTACAATCGTGTTCAGTAAAAAATTTAGATTCTAATAAGATCATCTTAATTTATAGTGAACAGTAATGTATGAATAGTGACATACCCGTATAAATAGTAATGAATTATATTGAATAGTAATGAATAATAAATCGATCATAAAAATAGAATCTTCTACCAAGAATGTATAATTACATTTTAGACATCTTAAATGTGAAAACACATTCATAGTATAAGTTTTGGTATTTTTGTATATCATAAATATTTTATTTAAAATTTTATAATTAATTTTATAATTTAAAATGGAAATTTATTTTCATAAAATATAATCCTATATTGTTACTTTGTTGTCTTATGGTTATTCCATAATTTTATGGGACCTTGATTACATTTATAGGGTGTTACAAAATTAGTTATAGTTTAAAAGTTGTATTTTTGGAATAAATAATGATTTTATTGAAATTTTAAATAGAAAATATTTAGGAAAATATTTTCTTAAAATGGAGTTTATTTTTGGAATTAGATCATCGATATTAGGTTACATTGGTTTTTTGGGCCTTTTCGGAAAGAATTGTTTTTTCATTGAATAGTAAAAATATAGTTTTGAGTTTCAGGTGTTTAATGAAATCATTGATGATATAATAATGTTGTAATAAATATGGTATAATTTGGAATAGTATGATATGATATGAGGTGTCCGAAGTGTCCAATACCTTGGGAAAATACCTTGTTCATGCCCATGGTTATTCAAATACCACTAATGAGATGTCTAATGGAAATTAATTAAAAATCCCCTCATTTTTTCTATAAATACAAAGACAATGCCTCATTCATTTCATTCAAAAATATTACTAAAAGAACATCTCGTATTTCTACCTCACACTTAGTCATCCCAAGGTACCCTCAAGCCTCCCAAGGTCCCTAACATCATTATTTCGAAGTTACCCTTCAAGGTAAGGGAAACTTTCACCCTCCTCTTTTAAGTCATGACTTCATATACGTTATGTCTTATAGTTCCATTTTATTATGTGGGGGATTGTTATTATATATCTTTAATAATTAAAATTATATATCTAAATTATTAGTGACCCTTTCCACTCCCATCAATTTATTTTATGAATTTTTGAGTGATGACATTAGGCTGCCGAATTGTTTGTAAAAGAAATTGTATCTTCTCTTTCCTTTCAAGTTTCCTTTTTAGGTGGTATGACATTAAAATAACCATAACATGTTCTTATCTAAATTTTATTATTCCTTTATACTTTATTATGAGTTATTTATGAGTGGGTTACCCTTGTACCCTCTATTTTTAATGTTTTCTAAAAGGAAATTATGTAGCTGTTTTGCTGCCGAATTTTCATCTCAAAATTCCACGCTCTGTGTCTCGATAAATTCTCTTCTTTTATTTATTTGAACACCCAGACCTATTTATTTTCTATGAATTTTTGTAAATAAAAAATTGATATATTTTATTATTTAATTTACATACATGTAACTCTAAATCCCTTTCCATGGGTTATTAATGACATAATGATCTTAGTATTTAAGAATGTTTAAAACGTCAAAATTTTGAAATGAAACCCATTTATTTTGTTCTCTATAGGTTATTTATGGAATGTTTGATTATGATATATTTGGATCATATTTAATTAAATACATATTGAGGGTGCACCCTGATAGTGTTTCAATTCATTGGGTAAAGAATTTAATCTCTAGTGATGACAAGTTTCATGATACCTTGGTGAATAACCGTGGTAAATTTTTTGACACCTCGGGGATGAACCTTGGTGATATGTTCATGAAAGTATAAATTAAATGTTGTAGCCACATATTCATGTTATGTTTCAATTTATTTTCATTATTAAATTCATATACTTCCATTTCTTGTGTTTTTATGTTTTTTATCAAGTTCTTATTGATTTCACAAGTAAATTGATTCCCTTGTTTTCCTTACTAGGCCTTCTGATCACCCTTTCCATTGATGTATGTAACCAGTTTATGAGATGCAGTTATTGTACATAGTATGAACCTATTATGAAGAATTAATACTGTATTATAAAAATTTTTTGTGTTGTTTTCATGTATTATGTTCTTAATTTCTAAGACACTAGACATTAATGATCCTTTGTATGTAAAATGTAATGAAATGTTATGTAATAAAAAAACAGGGTGCCATATAAATCACGAAAACATCTTTAGTATATGCCAACATAGGTTTATCCTAAGTCATTAATATTAATATAATATTTAAATACTTCATTATTGTTTATAAATAATTAATTAATTTCAAAATCATATCCCCTGGGATTGTAAAACTATGTGTGTAGAAGGAGTTGTTACCATGAACCAGATCCTAAATGAATCTATCTCAATATGGTTTTTTGGCAGTTTTTATTCTTATGTACATATTTTCTAGAGTAAAATCAACTTTTATCATATATATTGGGATGAAATTTCATGGAAACCACTCTTTCAATTCATTACATAAATTCTATGATATTTTCCAAAACATTGAATCATAATTTGACTAATCTTTTAAAAAATCCCTATAAATATCCTTATAAATATCCCAAGGGATATCAATAATGTTTTCTCATACTAGTTTCCAAAGGTTAACTAACAATTTCCTTTTAAACATACTATAGAGACCCTAGACTCCCATAAATGTTTAAGATATCTTTTTATATGATTGTTAAATTTATTGGATAAACACATGCCTGAGGACCATAATATTTTTGTGCCTCTATAAAAATGGTACACCATATTCCAATATAGTTACTAATATTCAATATTCCAACATGGATATTCCAATTTAGTAATCCTCATAGATATGCACTATTTAAAAACATTATTTATAACCCAGGGAAGGAAAATAAATGAAATAGAGAGATCAGATGCTTATTAAAGATAAAAATTAGATATACATAAGAATTACATTAACATATGATTATGATAACATGATCATAACATTGGAAAACTATACCCTATATATAAAAGATCATAATTATGAGTGAAGGAATAAATTTTAGCAGTTCATAAGACATGAATCAAATGTTAATCAAAGAAAATGAACCAAAATTGAATACATTTAGCATAATACCTATATTTTTGGATTATAGTTCATATTATAATCATGTGAACTTTTATAAATAGAAATCGGTTAATTAATTATGCAAAAGACATATAATTAGGCCCTCGTGTAAAATTATAGACATAGAATGAGTTCCACACATATCATTATGGATTTTAAATACAAGTCCATGAATATGATATTGAACATAAAATTAGGTTCATTCATGATATTTTGAATACGTAATCAGGTTTTTTCATAATAATGTGATCAGGTAATTAGGTTCACACATAACATTGTGAACATGCAATTAGGTTGACACAAATCATATTGAAAATTTTATAAGGTTCACTAATAACATTGTGAACATGTAATAAGGTTTAGAAATTAAATTTTGAAGAAATAATAAGGTTTACACATAAAAGTGTGAACATATAATACTATTAAAACATAACCTATATGCTCATTAGTTATCCATCATTACCCAATTCATTGGAGGGAGTTATTGGTCCCACTATCCACATAATGAAATCATACATATCTGTTCCAAAAGATAATAAAAAATTATCATATCATAACCCATTAAATGAAATGGGTAGAATAAAATATTTATTATATCATAACCCATAGAAAATAGATTGGTTTTATAATAGTTTCTTCTTATCATAACATGAACAAAGAAGCAGTTTTCATTATAATTTTAACAATGTATTTCCAACGGATGAGAAATGGGAATTAATAAAAATTTTATCATAAACATAAAACCTTAATTGAAGTAATAAGAATTGTTTCCATAAATCATTTACTTATTAAATCATAAACAATATAAATGTATACAAACTTAGATGGAGAATGATTTTGAAATTTCACTTTCAAAATCACTTTCATTAAAAATAACTCATTTTAATAAAAAATTTATTTGAATACCACTATTAAAATATATAAATCAATATTTATTTATCTTTCAATAATATCTTGATGAAAATATACTTTGAGTCATGAAAAAATATTTTTAATAAATAAAAAAAAATTAACACCTTTTTCTTTGAAAATAACCATTAATTATTATAAAGGAATCATTGAAACCCATTTTAATATTTTTTTTATAAAATGATGAATTTTAAAAGATTATTATACTTTAAAATTATTTTAATATATATTTTGAAACATTTTTAAAACATTTTTATAAATCTTTGTTTTGAAATAACCTATATTTTTGACTGAATATAGAAATAATGTCATATTTTCTCCAAAAAAACTTTTTTTAAAATGTATCTAGTGCCAAAGAGTGGAAAAATGGAACCATTTTATAAATGTATAAATAATAAAAAAAGTATAATAAAATTAATGAGAATTATTCAAGGAAATGTCATGATATTTCCATATTTGAGACATGAACATAAACAATCCTGATAAATGATGAGATTGTAAAAAAAATCTTAATGAATTTTGTGACATTGAATCACAATCCATTTGACAAAATAAAATAAAATGGAATGTAAAATATCATGAGGATAAGTAATATTATGATATTAAATGTAAAATGGGTTGTGTATACACCTCATTAAAGTATATAGGTGCATATCTTAATATAAATATCAAAAATGTAAAATGGAGGAAAAAATCAATTACTAATTTGGTAAATTTCAAACCCTAAACCCAATGAATTAGTTATTTTAAAAAAATATGTAAATAAAAATAATATTAAATATAATCATGTAAAAATATATCCATGGGATTCATGTTCACCATATAGAATAAGGAGGTGCTAAATATAGCAAGTCTCTCACGAAACTAAAAAGTGAGTCGAAAATCCCTTACCATAAGTATTGACTTTCTTCGTACTCATTCAGAACTCCTATATAATAAATATAATTATAATATAAATATATAAGGGAACAAAATTCTTATATATCATAACATATATGATTTAATTGTTACATTATAGTATTATTTTATTTATAATCCCACGTTAAATTTACGTTTCGGGTAATAACCACTTTGTTTTTCATATATGTTTTGATTTGTTATTTCTTATCTGCATAATTTAATCATGATATAATAAATTTATAATTTTAAATAATTTTATAAATATCATATATAATCATTATATTTTATTATAGTATCGCATAAAATTTAGTGCTAGGAAATGAAATTCACCATTCATGGAGATTGTAGGTCGTAGATATGCATGAACACTATTTCTATTTTATTGTCCTATTGAATGAAAGAAATTAAATTATTAAAAAAAAATATATTTATATTTATTATAATTAAATTAGTATTTATATATTATACATATCATATATGAATATTAAAGCAATACCTATTACATTCCACGCAATTACTGAATGAATCACAATGCTTCGCGAGGTGGTAATTCTCCATACACATAAATGAAGTTTTTGTATTCCCAAAAAATGGAAAGCGTGAAGGAATTATTATATAGTAATTAAAGTGGAATAAATAAATAATAAATATAATAAATATCCTATATAAATAGTATTTATATAATTATTCCCCACATTGAATGGTGTTAATAATAAAATGAATGGAATCAGTTCACGAGGTGGTTGTCCTTCGTACACACAAACGATGACTTCATAACACATTTGACAGAAGCCTGTATAGTTGTTGTTCATTCTCTAAACATAAAAATAAATCACTATATTTATGATAATTAGTTTACAATATAAACATGATATAAAAAAAATTAATGGGTTTGAAGAAGAAATAAATTAAATACATTTATTGATGAAGGTCACATCTTATTCGAGTATCCCCTTTTGGGTTTTCACTAAATCCCTTCCTTGGTTGAATATATTGAAATGAACTAAAATTTTATAAATTTAACTTCACTTATTATAATTGTGTTATATATTTTAAATATCATTATTCATGTATAGAACAAAATTAAAACACAACTCTCATTAATTAATAATGAATATGTGGAATTTATAGAAATTAAGGATCATATACAAATGGAATAGTAACTTGACCCTTAGAATACTAATGTGAACATTAATAATAGTAACTTGAAAAATATAATAGTAATTTAACCTATTAAATTATTAAAAATCCCCTAAGAATATTTTAAATGGAAGCATTATGTATTTATAAGAAGGAATATCTTAATAAATGTTTTAAAAATGATAAATTGACCCTGTTATTTTTGTGAAACAAAATTGTTAATTTACAATATTGTACTTAACATAATAATTCAAAAGAAAATTTATTTTCATTAAATACATTTATAAATTTATATTTTTTATCTTATGATAATAATATAATTTTAAGAGACATTAATTAAATTTTTAAAGTGTCACACACTCAATTATAATATCAAAATCAATATTGTTTTCGAGAAAATTATTATTTCAAGTTAAAATAAAATATATATTATTCATAAAATTGAGTACATTTTTTAACTACTCATTTCAAAATATGGTTGGGGTAAATTTTTTCTATTTTTATAAAAAAGTTGAATTTATTGTAAATAGTTAAATACATTAATTTACCGTATTTATCAGTTTAATAAATAAATGATTTTTTGACACATTCATAATTTATGGATGATATAAGAACCATTATCTCAAACTATAATTATCTATTTACCATATTTAATCATATTAAGCATCACTATTGATAGTATTGAGCCTAAAAATAAACAAATGGATAAAATAATAAAAAGATGCTTCTCTCCTCCCACTATAAAAACAACCCATCATTACCTCTTATCATTAGATGGTATAAGCCTTGTAACATTCTTATATTATATCTAATTACTATACAAAAACAATTTAATACTTTATGGTTGTTCTTGTCTGACCAAAAGGCCATTTTCAAATTCCTTAAGGAGGTTCTCAAAGAGATGACACTCAAGAGGTAAAATACTTATTCTTTCTCTTTTAATTCCTTTTTGATTCTCATCCATCCCTCTAATCCCTATTAAATGTAAAAAAATTAATCCATTCTCATATATATAATCATTATTTTATATTTTCATGTGATACCCATCATCTAATCCATTCTCATCACTTTTTACCGTAAAATTGAAAACATCTATTGTGATGTGTCGATTCACCGCCTTCATAGATGATGATTATTTCATATTATATTACCGATATCATGGATGGTTATAGAAATGTTAAAATATTCAAAAATTATTTTAATCATTATATTATAACTTTTTTTTCTATGACTAATATATATATATATATAATATTAAATAATGAAACAAATCTAGTTCATAATGGTCAATAAGTAACCAAAATAAACTAACGTTTATCATTAACAGTTTCTATAATAAATAATTATCATATCTGAAAAAATTATTTATGGGACCATTTAAAATTATAAAAGGGAATTATTATCATTTAATTTTACTTTTATAGTTATTATTTTATTTTAAAATAACACCCATCATTATCGTCAAGGGAACTGATCATAAAATCTTGAAATGAGCATTCCCAAAATAAAAAACGTGAACACTATATGTCAATGAAATTGAAATAAATTAAACTAATAAAATTATAATAATTTAATAATTATCTAATAGGATATTAATTAATCAATCAATTAATTTTATTTTATCATTATGGAAATTAAGCACATGTGCAGAACACTTTTCTACATTATGTAAGGGATTATCTATGAACCTCTATTTTTCATTTGGGATACACTATCTCTCTATTTACCTAAATTTAATTGCTAATTATTCTTATTTTATACTCATATATTCTACATTTATTCTCCAAATATGAGTATCCATCTCAATTATTCTTCATTTGAGGGTTAAATACATGTTTTTATAAGGTTCTCTTCTCATGTCCTCTCAATAATCATGCCCAATTAAATGGGACTTCCCCTATTTTTACCCATGTTCACGTACACTACATAATCTATTTTAATATCCAATTTTTTTTATAATATAAATCATTATAACATGAAAAATTATACATTTTTTCTTACTTGTTTAATGCAAAAAATTATGTGTCTATCCTCTAGAAACAATATATATATTTTCTATTAGACCGCACCAATGTGCTTCATTTATAAAGATTCTTGAACAAAAAATTTCAATGTTTTCACTTAAATTTTTTATAATTTATCATGATCTATGCCTATTTTTTTATGAATGTCCTTGTATGATTTTAATCAAGTATTTGATGGACACAATTCTGTTACACTCAATTGTTATACCTTATAACATTATTACAACACCAATTTATTTGCATGAGTTACCCTTATGTTTATGTTTGATTTTTAATGTGACACACATATGCATGAAGTTGTTATAATTAGTGTTCCCAGATAATGATCCAATTTATTGGGTAATTTTTATTTTCATTATAAATCAGTTTGGGATAGGGATAAATATGATTCCTTTATGAGGCATTTTCCACCACGTGATATAGTCTTGGTAGTTATACATGAATCATGTTTATTTAATTTTGTATTTTAATGCCAAATTCTAATGTGTCCATGATTACATGATCCCAATTTTAGAATATATTCTTCCATATGTTTATTCATTTCAAATTCCCTTTTATAAAATTATGTTATGCCTTCTAACACATGTGATATGCTTTATTTCAATGTTTATTCTCTTACTGGGATTTTTAGATCATCCCTTTATCCTATGTATTTTAATGAGTATAAAATATATAGGTAATCAATCAGAGGATTTTCAGAAGTCATTATAAAAGATTAATATAATGATAATTTATTCTTTTTCCATGTTTTTAGTTTTATATACCTAGTCTTCCAAAGGCAGTAGACTTTATGAACCTTGGATTATGTTTGATGGATAGTTATACTTAAAATCATGTAGTAAAATATGTAAATTCTAATTGTAATTATATTTGGTATCATATAATGGTCTATTTGTTTTTAGATATTAGGACTAGAAAAATTAAAGTCAAACTGTAGGTATAATTATATCACAATGTATAACCTATATTTAAACTCAGATAATCATATGTAAGTATATACTTTTCAATTATAATTTTATACTTATATAATCATAGATTATTTTTCATTTACTCTTTAGATAAGTATTACATCAAACTAATCTTTCATATTTTATGTTAATGGTGAGAAATAGGGGAAGTACCATCACCTTTCATTACCTCATATTTTAAAAAGAAATTTCAAGGAGGAAATTTTATAAAGGTGGAAGATTGTAATGACTAAATAGATTACAAATGTAACATCCAATATTCTTATTATGATAGATATTATAAATTTCATAAATAATATTTAGTATCTCATGAAAAAATTATTCTCACAAATGAATAATGAATAATTTTTATTTATAGAAGTTAAAGAACCTATACCGATGAAATAATAACTTCACCATTTAGATAGTAATATGACCCATATGAATCATAACATTGATAAGAGAATAGTAACATCACATATGAAATTATAAATAAAATTGAGAAATCTGATAAATGAAAACTTTATATATTTATATAAGAGATTGAGTAAATAAATGTTCAATAAATGATATATTAATTGTTATGTTTTTTCAAATGTGAATGTTAATTTACAATTATATACTTAATATAATTATTTAAAAGAAAATTTATTTTCATAAAATATATTTATAAATTAGAATTTTATATTATTATGATTATAATATAATTTTATGGTACATTAATTAAATTTTCAAAATACCCTAAAAATAGTTATAATAATGAAATTTTTATTTTTCTAGTAAATGAAGATTTAAAATAAAAATTGAATTTATCAAAAAAAATCAGAATGTGGGGTCAATTTTTTAATTTACAAGTTCAAAAATGGTGAGGTTGAATATTTTTTATTTTTATAAAAAATTTGAATTTTTGTGAATAGAAAAATATGGTAATCTATGGAATTTATCATCATAATTAAATAAATGAATTTTTGAGTCTTTCCTAATGTATAAATGATATAATAACCATTATCTTTGACTCCCCTTCTCTATTTTCTATTTTTTGTCTGGGGATTCATCACTATTGATTTTCCTGAGCCAATATAAACAAAGGAATTAAATAATCAAAACACCCCTCTCCTACCACATTAAATATCTCCACTGACAAACTCTTATCCTCAAACTGTATAATAATTTATTATTTCTTATATTATTTTCAATTAATTAACAAAACCTCTTTTAAATTTTCTGGTAATTCTGGTCTCATCGAAAGACTATTTCTGTTGGCCTTAATGAGTTACTCCAGGAGACATCACTGAAGAGGTAAATCCCTCTCACTTTCTCTTTTAATTAATTTAATTTATTTATCCTTCTATCACCTAAACTATACATAGAAATATGATAGCTAAAAAATATTATATATATTATAATTTTACTAACTTAATCGAATGTCCATCATCAAATCTATTCTCTTATATTTTTATCTTAAAAATGAAAACATCATTCGTGATGTGTCGATTCAACAACTTCATGGATGGTGATTTTTAATTTTCTTATTACCACCATTATGGAAAGTCATAAATCCATAATAATGGTTATAGAATATTTCAAAATTTATATTATAACATTTTTTATGTTATGGAACAAATATATATACATAATATTAAATAATGAAACAATACTAGTTCGTGGTGATCGAAAATTCACCAAAATGAACAAACGTTCACCATTAATTTTTTTATTGAATTATTATCATATATAAAAAAAATGATATGTGGGACCATTTTGAATTATGGGGGTTCATTAATATCATTTCATACAACTTTTATAGTTTTTTCTTCCATCTGACAAGATCTCCCAAAATTAAACTCAAGGAAACCGATCAGAAAATCATGAATGAAAACATTACCAAAATAATAAAATAAAAGACTATAAGTCAACCAAATGAAAATAAATTAACTTAATAAAATTATAATAAATTTTATAAATGTATAGAAGGTAATTAATTAATAAATTTATTTATTTAATTTTATTATCTATGATATTAAAAGGATGTTCATAACATTTTTATATGTATGGCAGTAGATTCTCTCTGAACCACTATTTTTAATTCAGGTTAAACATTATCTATTTTTACACCAATTTTGTTCCTAATTATTCTCAATTACTACTTCTATTTTTTTTGTATTATCAAAACATATATAGCTATCTAAATTCATATTTATTTTGATGGTAAAATTTTTATAAGGTTCTCATCTCAATTTCTCCTGATAAGTATGCCCAATTAAATGGAACTACACAATTTCATACCCATTTTCAAGTCTACTACATCATTATTTTTAATAAATCATAATTTTACTAAATTAACACATTTTAAAAAGAAGAATATTTTTTTTCATTACTATTTTTATGTAAACAATTACTTCTTTACCCACTTTATATACTATTTGATGTATTCCATAAGACCACACCAAAGAGGATCATTTCTAAATATTCATAAACAATATTATTCATGTATTAACTTAATATAGAAATATTTTATCATTATATATTCCCATTTTACCTTATTAATTTAAATATATGATTTAAATTCATTCTTTCATGGACAACGTTATCTTACACCCCTTGGTTATTCTTTTGACATGATTACGATACCCATTTCATTTCATAGGTAAACCTTATGTTTATGTTTTATTTTTTATGATGCACTCATTTTCATGATAATTATGGAATGTGTGCACACATATAACACTCAAATTCATTGGTTAATGTTTATTCTCATGAGATGTCATTTTGGGATCAAGTGAAACCTGATTTCTTTATGGGACTTTGTCAACCATGTGATATAGTCATGGTAGTTATCCTAGACTCATGTTTATGTCATGTTGTATCTTTCTTCCAGGTTCCAATTTTTATATGATTACATGATCAGGTGTTCATTATTATATTATTCCATATATTTATTCTTGTTCTATCCCTTTTTCTTTCAACATGATATGGCTTTCAGCCCATGTGTTATGCTTTATTTCTATGTTTATTCCCTTACTTCCCTTTTCTTCTCATATCTTTTGTCTATTTATTCCATTGGTTATTATAAGATGATTTTATATCCAAAAGGATGTTTATAGATCATTGTGGTTGATTAATATAAATATTCATTATTCTAATTCAATGTTTTCTATTTTATGTACCTAATTATTCAAAGAAACTGGACTTTATGGTCCTTGTTTATAATTTGATGGATAATCATGCTCAAAATCATTTAATTATATTTCTAAAAGGGTAGTGAAATTATAATTATTCCCAATATAGGTATTCAAGGATTATGAGAATGAATATTAGAAGTTATTTGGGTATGTCTTAGTCGATCCACATGGTTTGATAGGTGTGAATATTTTTGGAGGGTGAGTGCATTTTAATAGTTTAGGAAGAGTGGTATTATTGTAAATACTCAAAAATATATTAAATTGGGACTTCCCACTTACTTTATGATTAACCAAAATTTTATAACTATGTATTTTTGGGTTTATTTGGTTGATAAGTATATTCACCATAAAAGGAGAAATTCATTATTATAATTTTCTTCCTTAAAATCAAAATTTCCATATTTTTTACATATTGGTTTTGATTGAGGTGGATAAATTTATAACCCAGATATTTTATCCATTAATAAGAAATTAAAGTGAGAATAATTAGGAAATTTAGAACCAATTATTCTAATATTTTATATCTAATTTATAAAATATAATTCTATTGTGTGTTGGAAATTAACATTAAAACAAGAATGTGTGATGTGAAAAAACACTACTTTAACTCTATCCATGCCAACATATTTTTTCTATTTAATGGTCAATATAATAATTATAATATAAATATTTTTCCACTAATAAAGCCTAATTTATATTTAATAATATTTTCAAATAACATGTGTAACATACCCATCCACAAAGCCACTAATCCAATGCTCTGAACTCAGTGGTTACAAAACCTTAAGCGCACCTCCCCCCACACCAAATGTTGCTGACTAGCAGCAAGGGTCCAAATAGTCAATTAGGGAGACTATTCCCCCCTTTATCAGAGTAAGGCAGAATAGAAGATATAATGATTATATAATAACAACCAATAATACTAGAGAAATCATAAAAAACCATTCCCCCAATAGGGTAGAACCATGTCCAATAGTAAATAATCCATGCCATGATGTAAGTGAAAAATTGGATAAAACCGAGAATGAAGACACACTAAAAAATCTCCAAAAGTCCCCAACTCCAAGTTCGGGACCTCTTCCTCTCACACTCTTTGCATCCCAACTGCTTAGAAAGGTCATTTTCCCTTCTCCTGACCTGCAAACATGATGTCTTCTTGGGTACCCAATAGAGGCCCAAGTAGGGTGTGAGTACAACTCAGTAGGCCACCACCAACGATGTTTACAACGTATCTGGTATAAACAATCATGCATGCCAAAAGGTAAATTAATAATAAATGAAAATAAAATAGTAATTTCCCTTAATCATTTTAGGTGAATTACCAACATTTATTACCCCTTCCATATCTAACCATTTTATCCCATTTCCCATCACGTACCATTTCCAACACATTTGTCATGGGTTCATCCAAAACAACAAGTTACATGGGATTAATGTACAAAATCACAAGCATGTGGAAAACCCGTTGTAATCCTATCTCACTAGGACTAAATTACACATGAATCTCATATCCTCACCTCTAATCATAAGTTCTAATGGATGCAATCGTCAGGGGAATAGATCCTCAGACCTTATCCCTAACCCGTGCATTAGGTGTGGATTTTAGAGCCTCAGTCTAAATTGACCTATGGGCGGAGAACCCCAAGTCAATACCCCACTCTACCAATCCATGTGCACATGGTATATATATGTATATCCATCAACCACTCACAAAACATCCCAACCATTTCTAAAGAAAAACAAACACCATAACAATAACACAAGAATTAATACAATGCCTTAACCCATTTAAACATTTACCATATTTCACATCATTTATCCACTTATCCCAATTTCCCTTTTATTATTATTATCTCACAATGAATTCATTCATTGTGAATATCTCTCTAGGATTTGTTCATTATTATTAACTCATTAGGATTCATTACCAGACGCACAATACATTCCATTGTGGTCTTTATTCATTTCCTTGTATTAACCCATTTGGACATTCATCATTATCATGTGTCAACCCATATAAACAAATTCTATGTGAACAAAATATCCCCTAGGTTATTATTATTAATACTAGGTGAACCACCTAGCTTCTACCCAACACCATTAATAACAACAATATGTTTTTCAAGGGATCTACATAAACACACTACAATCCCACTGATTTTTCATAAATATCAAGGTTCGGGAAAGTCGACACACCCCATGGGTGGCCCTAGATTAGTATAATAAACCTTAACACATCCCATGGGGATCATGCGGGTTTTCATTTACCTTATTAAAACCCATTTTACCTAACATGAAAATGGTTATCAAAACATGCCAAGAGACACCCATGAACAAAACCACACATGCACAAATCCACAAATAAACCATGGAATATGAATTTTAGACCACCTACCTCGATTCTATGGGTGAACACACCCTTAATTGAGCCATTAGATTCCTCTTAAACAAACCATTGAAGCTTCAAACTAAATCTCACCTAAAGAGTAGGGTTTTAGAAGTTTAGAAATAGAGGATAAGAAGATATAAACCCTAAACTCAAAAGAGTATAAAGATAGATATTAGCCTTACATGGAGCTTCGACCCACTACAAAGGATGCTAATAATGCCTTATAAACAAGATAGATCGATCTATGGGAGATCTTGCGAGATTTTCTCCATCCCTAGTGTGAAGAGGGGTGTAATGGGAGGAAATCCCGGTTTGGGGTTAAAAATCCTGGTGTGGAAATGTTGTAATTTTTTTAAAAGATTCTAGGACACATGGTGTACCCAAATGGTTTGAAAACCTGTGTGAAAAACCATGAGGAGGAAACTATCCAAATCCTACCTCTAACAAAGTTTTCTGGGATCTCCATGAGGTTAGCACTAATTGTGTGAAAACCGAGAAACCTACCCAAGAAACCCCACTTTCCCTATTTTCCATGTCCTGAACCTTTAGAACACCTTCAGGCCTCCTAAGGTACATGGGTATGCACAAAATTAACCAAAAAAGGGATTCGAACCCAAACATAAGAGAGAACTTACCTTTTCAAGATCTGAGATCTTAAAACCCATCCACCTTATAACGTCTCATCCTCGAGGTGATCTCCCTTGCTTTGTTACAATTCCATGGAAAAGAGATCCGACCAATGAGCCCGCATATCTGATTATCGCTCTCATGTTTCTTCTTAAACATTCCCATGCTGCTATAGTACACGAACTAATGGCACAACCATTCCCCACAAGAATTTATCACTACAATACTTGACAAGAACCAGACACTCCTCATAGGACCCATGAAACTCAGGCTTAACATCATGAACATCTAAATCATGAGATGGGTTAGGGTGATACCACTGAAGCTGCAACCCATGAAAAACATCATGAATCCAGTTATAAGGCTATGGAAGAGCCAATCGATACACCACCATCCCATTAATCTCCACAATATCAAACGTCCCTATATACCTGGGTGCTAAAATTCCCTACTTATGAATCCTTTAGTGACCAAAACTTGGAGACACCCGAAGGAACACACTATCACCCAGCTAAAACACAATAGTTCTGCACCTCTGATCCACATATGAATTCTGCCTACTCTGTCCCATTTCCATCTATTTTCAAATCAACTCAAATTTCTCTGAAGTCTCCAACAAGAGATTCAATCCTAGCATCTCAGATTCACCATCCTCTAACAAATACAGTAGAGATCTACAGGACCTCAAATAGAGATCCCCAAACGGTTCCATCTGAACCATATCCTGAAAGATATTGTTGTAGCAAAATTAAAAAAGCGAAAATTAATTTTAAAAGGAACCACCAAAATAAAATACACAAAACCTCAACTAGTCTTCCAACACTTGGATTTTATGATCTAAATTTCCATCTATCTCTGGATGGAAAGATGTAAAAAATCACTTATGTACTAAGCACCTTTTGCAACCCTTTCTAGAAGTGCGATGTGAAATGAGGGTCAAGATCTGACAATTTATTCCAAGGTTCACCATGAAATTGTACTATATATTGAACATGCAACTCATCCTACTGATATACTCTGTGAGTATCCTGAATTGGTAACAAATGAGCCACTTTTGTTTTCCGATCCAAAACCACCCAGATTGCATCATTTTTCTGAGGTTTCCTTAGAAGACCCACTACAGAATCCATTGTAACATCATCTCACTTCCATTGTGAATAAGAAATGGATGTAAAAAACCATATGGGCATTGATGCTCGGCCTACACCAGATGATATGTAAGGAACCATGCCACAAAGCCCTCAACTTCCTTTTTCATTCCCGGCCACCGAAGCACCCTTCAGAGATCACGATACATCTTAGTCAAACAAGAAGGCACTACCCATTTTGATGCATCGAACTACCACATAAATTCTTCTTAGATGATTACTGGTGCAACCACATTTCCATGAACACAAACAATCATATCCACACCGACGACCCAACCAGACGGTGGCACCCTAAAATTAGGTCTTTCCTTCATGGCCCAAAATTCTATATCGTCAAGATGACTTTCCTTAAGTAGACTCTAAAGCGTCGACTCTACCTTAACGAAAGCAATAGTCACATAACCATTTTCCTCTTGCACCATCAGCATCATCTCTACAAACAAATCTTTCACCTTCCACTCGGTGCTGGACATCTAAACCACATAGTTCTGAGCCTTCTTGCTCAAAGAATTCGCAACACTATTCCCTTTCCCTTGTATGTATACCATATCAAAGTCAAATAACTAAAGATACTCAACCCATATTTACTATTGAAGATTCAAATATTGTTGTGAAAATATATACTTCAGACTCTTGTGATTGGTATACACTGTGAACCATTCCCCCAACAAGTAGTGCCTCTAGAACATTAAAGGGTACACTATTATATCCAACTCAAGATCATGAGTGGAATAATTCCACTTATGGGGTTTCAATTTCCTCGACCCATTAGTCGCAACCCACTCATCTTGCACCAACACATTCCCATGCTTGATACTGGAAGCATCACAAAATATGACATACCTCTTACCTGGATCAGGTAAGATCAGGATCGGTGTGTCGTTAATCGCTTCTTCGAATCATGAATGGAATTATCACAGGCCTCATACCACTCAATCCTAAATCCCTTCTTGTTAAATCCCAATAGTGGTGCTTCTGAACGAATGAAATCCTTGATGAACCTCCATGAATACTCAACCAAACATAAAAAACTCCCAAAATTTGAAACACTACTGGGATGCTCACATGACATGACAGACTGTAATTTCTCTAGATCCATTGACACACCTGCCTAAGAGATTATCTAACTTGTAAAATGAACATCTTCGATATTGAACTGACACAATGATTGCTTATCGTAAAGCTGATGCTCACGTAGTGTACTTAGAATAATGTCAAGATGTTGGACATTATAGTTATGAGTTTTCGAGTACAGTAAGTTTTCATCAATAGAGACAACTAAAAAATGATCCAAATAAGGATGAAATACTTGTTTAATAAAATCCATGAACATTGCCAGTGTATTTTTTAAGACAAAAGGCATTACCACAAAATCAAACAACCCATGCATACTTCTAAAAGCTACCAGAGGTACATCAGAAGGCCTCACCCTCAACATGTAATAACTTGATCTCAGATCATTCTTTGAAAACACCGATGAACCCCTCAACTGGTCAAATGGGTCATCAATTCTATGAAGAGGGTACCTATTTTCCACCATCATCTAACATAACTTTCATTAATAACCACACAGCCTTAATGACCCATCAGCTATATTTTAAAAAATCATTGGAGATCCATAAGGAGATATACTAGGACGTATGAACCCCATACACTCCAAATCCCTAAGATGAACCTTCAACTACTTGAGTTATACCGGTGCCATTTGGTATGGTAGAATAGAAACTAGCATCGCTCCTGGTACAAAATCAATCATGAACTCAACATCCCTCTTAGGTGGTAATCCTAATAAATCCCCAGGAAACACATCTTGAAATTGTAACACTACTAGAGGAAATCCAAACAATTCCCCTCTTTCATCACCATGTATGAGGAAAGCTACATGATCCGTGATACTACCCAACTGCTGAAAAAACAGTCTCCCATGACCTGCTCGAACATCCCACTCTCCACGATGGACATATGTGTCAACCTCATTTGACCTGAATGATACCATATGGAGGAAACAATATATACACACCTCATACAACACCAATCAGTCTATACCAAAGTTAAAGTCAAATAATGACATCTCAAGAGTGAAGATGTCCCTCAAGAAACTATTCCCACCAACTTCTAGAGAATATCCCATACCCTGCCTAATATCTTCATTTCTCATCACAATAGAGTTTCAATCGACATAACCCCACACACACTCTCTACAAGCTAAACCAACACTATCATAAGCTGAGATAGAAAATAAGAGTGTGTGGTACTGGTTTCAAAAAACGCACTTGCAAGCGTAGAAGCAACAAGGATTGTACCTCGAACATTCGATGGCCCAGCCTCTCTATTATTAGGGGCTGAATTAACTACACAATGATAACTTGCATCTTTACCTATGGATACAACATGTTTTCCCTATACTACACTACCCTGATGACATGGGTGATCCTACCCAGGAGTTCCACATCCACCACCCCAGCCAGTACAACCCGGGGAGCTCCAACTACCTCCCATATATGAAGCAATTGATCCATTTCCTCTACATGGAATCTTCCTTTCATAAACATTCATTCTCTCCTACTATGTGTTCCTGCATAACCTCTACATGTGTCCCAATCTTCTGCATGAATAATACTCAAATGGAGGTCAAGGACGTTGGCTATGCATGTGCCTCATCCTTCCAAACTAATATCAAAACTCTTGATCTCTACCATAAGAAGCTGACCCTCACTTCTGATCACCATGCACAATTACACCCTTTTCAATACTTCATAAATGATGTTTCCAGCCCTCAGAAGCTGCACCACATGTCTACCCAACTATCCTGACAACCCACTACCTGAAGCTCCCTTCGTCTACCCTTCTGATATCAGTGCTTGATCCACTAACTCAGTAAACCTCTTAAAGTGAAAGATATCCACCTGATACCTGATCTCGTGTCTCATACCATCCTATAAAGATCTCATAACTATTTCCTCATGCCCTTTAAATGTTTGGAGAAAGCATTGCAGGTCATTGAAGCAGGAATCCTACTCCATCATCGACATTGATCCCTGAATCAGGCTTATGAACTATGCAACCTGCTCTTTCCATAATATTTATGGTTATAAATTCTCAAGAAACATATCCTGTAAATATTTCCAAAACATCCCATCATCCTAATCAGTATGATCGAGGATGTCCCACGAGTGCTTTGACTGGTCCAACAACATATAAGCTGTCGACATTACTTGATTCCCATCAGGTGTCTCCAGATGATCATGTATTGTCTGGAAAGACTCTATCCATAACTCCATTGCCTCTGGCCCACCCTATCCGGTAAAGTTTGGAGGGTGTTGTAGCTGAAACTCTCTTGTTAGCTAAAAAATACTCGGTGCAACCCTCATTGGGTTCCAATCCATCAATTTCATAAAACGATCCAAATTCTCTCGAAACTTCTCTTTTAGACATTCCTGGATCACCACATTCTCTTCGTCCTCTACTCGATGAGTGTTCTCAGCAACATCTACTTGTTACCCAACTATTGCTCAACTCTTTTGTGGAATTTCTCTACATTTCCAAACATGATGTTTATAAATCATACCATAAAACATTAAAAAAATCCTAACAATAACTCTATTAACCAGCCACAAAAAACCTCCATAGACACACCATCTTAACATGCCTTAACATTCTAAAAACATCACCTTGACAGTCCCTATCATGGTCCATGGTCTACATAGGTAAACAACCATGAACTATTACAAGTCTCAAACAAATTGTTAAAAAAACATTTTCAATTCATTACAAACCCTTAATTATACATATTTCATTAATGGTCACTTGTCATTATATTAATTTCACCCACTTTCATTATTTCACTTATGACATTTTCCATTTTCAATTTTAATAATGAATGGATCATTCTATATTTCTTATCTCACACACCAAACCTGTGTGGGCCTACCATGATGCATGTCACTTATTTCTCTAGGTTCCTTCAGTGATTCAAAAATGCACAACCTCGTTCCATTGAGGCCATGATCCACATATCATAAAACCATCACATCACACAACATGTGCATAACCCAATGATGAAATATCATCAACTATAACATCGCATAATACAAAACAACAATTCCCACCCTGGGTAACTTGGGTTTTCCCTCATACATGGGTTAGTTACTCCCTAGAACGAGCTCATTACTAAGACTCGACACATCCAAACTCTCATATAAAATCCCCAATAAAAAGATTCCAGATAAGGAGAAGAAATAACACTTCTAATACCACATTATAAAGTCCCCAAACTAGAAGCCACTAAACTGGTGCTCCGATCCAGTTGGTTACATGACCTTAAGTGCACCTCATCATACACCAAATGTTCCCGACTAGCTGCAGGGTCCAAATAGTCAATTGTAGAGACTATACCCCCTTTTAATCAAAGTAATCTACAAAAGAAGATAAAAACCGAACAACAACCAACAATACTAGATCATTAATAAAAAACCATTCCAAAAACAGGGTATAACCATGTCTAACCGTAAATATTTCATTCTATACTACAAGTTAAAATGTTAAGAAAACCCAAAATGAAGACAAACTGAAAAATCCACAAAAGGGTTCTGACACCAAGTTCATGCCCTCCCCCATGCACACCCGTGCCAACCCAATTTCCCAGAAAGGGTCTTTTCCCTTCTCTTGACCTGAAAATATGATGTATTCTTAGTTACCCAATAGCGGCTCGAGTAGGTTGTGAGTACAACTCAGTAGGCCACCACCAACGGTATATAAACAATATCCGGTATAAACAATCATGCATAAAAAAGAGGAAATAAATAATAATTGATAGGAAAATATTAAGTTCCCTTAACCGATTTTTGCAGATTACCAAGATTTATTACCCTTTTCATATCTTATCATTTCTTCCCATTTCCCATCACATTCCATTTCCAACTCATTTTTCATTAGTTCATCAAAAACAAAAAGTTATATGGGATTAATGTACATAATCAAATGAATGTTGAAAACACATTATTATCCTATCTCACTAAGACAATATTCCTAAAGATTAATATATCCTCACATCGAAGCCTCAGCTTGGGTAGATTCAACCATTACAGTAACGGATCCTCATTCCCCTTCCCTAACCCGTTCATTATGGGTGGAGTTTAGAGGATTAGTCAAACTCGACCTATGGTTGTATAAACTAAATTCAATACACCACTCTATCAAGACTTTTGAACATGCTATATATATATATATATATATCCATCAACCATTAACACAACTTCAAAACCATTTCCCAAGTCAAACATACACCATAATAATAACATGAGAGTTAATACTGTGCCTTAACCCATTAACATATTTACCACATTTCACATCCTTTAGCCACTTAGCCCGATTTCCCTTTTATTATGATTATCTCACAAAGAATTAGATTATTTTTTCTATCTACCTAGGCTTCTCTCAATATTCCCAACTCATTAGGCTTTATCAATGGACTCATAATTCATTCCATTATGGTCTTTAATCATTTCCACATAACAACCCATTTGGCCATTCTTCATTCTCATGTGTCAACCCATATAAAACACTTCCATGTTAAACCAATATACCTTAGGTTATTATTATTAATCCCATGTGAACCACCTAGATTCTACCAAACACCATCAAAAACGATAACATGTTTTTCAAGGTCTCTACATAAACACACAACAATCTCAATTTTTCTCCACCAATCCCTCGGTCTAGGAATGTTTGCACACCCCATGGGTGACCTGAGATTAGTCTCATCAAACTTGACACATCTCATGGGGATCGTGAGGTTTTCCATTTACTATTATAATATCCATTTTATCTAACATTACAAGGGTGATCAAAACATGCCAAGAGACACCCACGAATAAAACCACACATGCAAAAATCCCCAAATAAACCATGGTATATAACTTGTATACCACCAACCTCGATTCTGTGGGAGAACACACTCTTAATCAAGACCTTATATTAATCATCAATCATCATTTGAATCCTAAACAAAAATTACACCCAAATAGTAGTTTTTTAGAGATTCATAAAGTTTGGAGAAGAAGATAAAAACCCTAAACTCAAAAGATAAGCAAGTATGATATTTGCCTTACCCGGAGCATTGATCTGAAACCAACGACACCATAAAATCCTTAGAAACAAGGGATATAAATATCTTGGAGATCTTGGGAGATTTGGTTTGTCCTTAGGGTAAAGAGGGGTGAATTGGGAGGAAATCCTAAGGTGGGTTAAAAAATCCCAGAGTTGTAAAATTGTAAATTTTTAAAAGATTCTGGGCCACACGGTTTTCCAACACAGTTTTCCAAACCGTTTGAAAACCGTGCTGAGGCCAATTTCCAAATTCTCACCCCCCCACATTTTCTTGGGTTGTCTACACAGTTAGAACTAACCGTAAGCAGACCATACGACCTACCTATGAAACCCCGTTTTATCCATTTTTTGTGTCTTGATCCCTCAGAACACCCCGATGAGTCCTCAAGGACATGGGTATGTACTCAATTAACAACAAAATTGTATTAAAACCAAAAATTTTACGAGAACATACCATTCCATGATCTGAGATCATACAACTTGACTGAAGATAGGTTTTTTAGTAATTTTAAATTAATTAATAATATAAAAGTTATTATAAAATGACATCAATTCCAATTTTGACACTGTTAATTTAATTGAAATTTAAAAAAATTAGAAAATAATTTAAATCTAATCTATATGGGTCAGACTGATTTAACATGATTTTTTAATCTAAAAAATAATGTAACACTATAATTCATTCAATTTACATCACTTTTAGGATTTTATTATCATTTTGCTTATTTAATTATTAACTAAATAAATCCTATATTAGAATCTATTAAGAATTTACAATAACAAATTTAATTTTTCAGGATAAAAACCCAATTGATGATACAAACCAATATTTATTACTCATACATTATAGTCATTTCCCTATTCTAAATCATTATAGAAATTAGAAGTAAAAAAGGCACATTTTTTATCTTTTCCATCTTATTGTATGACCTTTGGGCCACCAATAGAATTTGGTCCAAAGGTATTCTAGGCCATAGAAAAGTTGATGAAGCAAGGGTTGACCACACAGGAGCAGGCCCAAATGTGGATTCAAAGAAAAAGTAGTAACTACTAGAGAAGAGATAACAAGATTGAAAGAATGAGAGGGTATGAAAACTACAATCAACACCTGGCACCGTGAAACTTTACACTGGGAAATTCTAGCTGATCAACCATGTGAGGTGGGTTGCAAGGATACTTTAAGATTATAATTCTAGGGAGGTGTTTTTTTATGTGTCTTAGGTCTTGAGAATTTAAGGTCATGAATTGGGTTGTGTAGAAACTTTCTTCTTTGGACCTAATATTCATGTAAGGATTCCCCTTCAAACCTGGGGGATTATCAAAAATAAATAAATAATATGGCCCTTGGAAAATCTAAGTAAATATTTTTCACTATTAACCAAAAAATGAAACATCAAAAATAATAACCATAATATAATTTTTTATTTTTATTTCAAAAATAATTTGTATATATAGAAATAAATTTTCTAAAAGTGGTACGATTTTATTTTAAATAATGTTCACCAAACATGAGTAAACCGTATTTTTTAAAATATATTGTTTTTTGAAAAATGATTTTTATTTTAAATAATTGTTATTTAATTTATAAAAAATAAATAACTATTAGACATGTGAAAACCATATATTCTCATAAAATATTTAATCATATTCATAATCAACACTCCAATGATAAGGCTTTAATAGTCATTTTAATTAATAATATCAATATTATATTATAGTTGTAAAGACCCAAAAATTCTATGGAATTTTTTTTAAGTACATGGGAATTTTACGAGTCCATAGTTTCTGAGAGCGCCTGATCCTGAGGCCTGGTGTGCCCAGAATCAATTTCTAAAGTTTTTTTATGGTGCGTTCAGTAAACGTACGTGCGAGATTTTATATTTTTTGAACCAGTGCTCGGAATTGAAATCTGAGGACACTGATAAACTCACAGTGCTGGTATTTTAATAAGGAGACCCTCACCGTAGTTGCATTTTATTGAGGATGGAAGATAATTATTGGGGATTCGTAATAAATTAAATAAAAATTATGCGTGACATAATTTTTATTTAGGTGCTGGTTAATTTCTACAAAGGGAATTTGGAGGTGGGTACCACCCCCACATAACCACCCATGGGACGATATTATGTGGTGGGGCCCACACGAGCATCAAACTCCTCAACTCTCCTTGAACCCCCTTGAACCCCCCATGTAACTCCCATTTAATTGTGGAGAGTATGTTAAACTACTAACTCTCCAAATATAATGTTGAAACTCTCCACCTCCCTTGTTTGAATTTTGAATCCATCCCTCCGTAACTAATATATGTGTTGTCACAATTAATGAAAGACAAATCTTGAGTTTTTGTTCCATAAAAATAATAGAGAACAATATCTATTATTTTGGATAAACTTTCATTGGAGAACTCTTTGAAGAACAATGTGTTATTCCAATAAATAATGCCTCTCATCTCTGAAGAACAACAAGCATCATGTTATTCCTCCTTTTCCCGGAGCAAGGAAGGGAAGCATCACCCTCTTCGGAGTACACTGATGGTGTCGACTCGAATTGAATTCACTGAGCTCTACCTCCTCCAACATTGATGGAATGACGTCCGTCTTTGTCGATGTCTGTCATCCGCAACTTGTCAACATTAAACAACAAATACGAGGTAGGGGGAATTTGAATTATTTCTAAGTATGAATTATATCCTCTTTCTTCGATGGTGGCCAATTGATATCACCTAACACGGTGGGTGCGGGCCGAACAAAAATGGTCTAACGTCCCTCCATTGAGTCTCATTTGGTTGATGTTGGAGGCGAAGCCGAAAGGGCGTGGTGTCGTCACACCGCACGAGAGAGGAACCGCAGTGGATACTGACACGCGGTGTCGTCGCACCATGTGGAGGAAAACAGGACCACGGTGCCATCGCGTCGCAGTGGAGTTGTGGAGGCAGCCGGCTGAGCCAACCGCTGTGGAACCAGACAGTGAGATGACTAGCTGGTGAACTGGCCGGCCCGCTGGAAAACCACAATGCTCATAGGCACAGCGTGGAGGGAGACCACGACCCACGTCTACGAGCCGCTGGGCTGGGAAAAATGGTCGGCCGCCTGCCGGCCGGGATGGAAAACCACGGTGCTGGAAGGCACTGCATGAGGAGAACTGTAACCCCCATCCACGGGCAGTGTGTGCTAGGAAGAACTGACCAGCTATGGCCGGACGACCAGGGGAAGAGGTGGCGCCACTGGGCGAACCGGACCGGCCAGAAACACGGGCTGGTTTCGCAGGTGGGCTACGCCCCACCCGGCCGGGCCAACCCCACAGTCAGGCCAGACCCACCAGGCCATGTTGGGCCAACCTCCCAGCTGGGTCGGACCATCAGAGATGGGTCGGGCCGACCCGCCAGCCCACTGGGCTTGACGAGCCGGGCTCGACATCTCGGAAATACAAATATCTCCTAGACCGCACTTCCGATCGGCACTCCGTCTATGGCATTGGGACCCTAACTAAAAGGTGGTCCTTTTTCAATACTCTAAGTGAGTTTTGGAAAAATTTGAAAAACTACCAGGATTGGATCGAGCATAAATCCAACAGGGCCCTTATAACAGAAATTCCAATAACTCTCAGACCTTTTGTCCAATTTAGGCATCGTCTATTGCTTTGGGTTCCTTTTGATGAGATGAAAATACAGTATATATCAAATCAGGACTTCATGATAGTTGATGTATCGACACTTGAATCGAGAAGAGGACCCTCCCGGAATCAAGCGTGTTGTGTGTGGGAACCCTAGAGCTGGCTACGATTACTACTGTACTAGAATCCTACGTGGGTTCTTCATCAATGACTACTGTACTGAAATCGTCTGTGGGTTATACTATGATGAAAACTGTACCTGAATCCTCCGTGGGTTCAACAATGATGACAACTGAACTAGGATCCTCTGTGGGTCCGACAGTTCTGACTTATAGTCTTATATCTTGTGTGGGTCTGACAGAATAGCTAGTCATGTGTCTTGTGTGAGTCCAACAGCTTAGCTGGTCTTGTATCCTGTGTGGGTCCAAAAGCATAGATGAATCAGTGAATACATCTAATCATCTATATCACTCTATAAAATATGAATACATGTGTGAGATGAGTCTTGTCTTTCAATCATTATCATCGATGTGATTGACTTTACTTCTTGTGTGGAATCAGTTGTTCTTGGGATCCAGAGTTGGAGTCGAAATTTGATTGATAACATAGGTATATATATGGGCATATACCTAAGTAGGGTTGGTTGATACTTCGTGATTTTATCTTTCATCTATAGTTTATCCTTCGTGGATTCTGGGAGACCTTCAGGGGTCTTGGGGTCTCTACCAATTATCGTTATACTCACCCATCTGTGGTCTATGTCCGCAATTCATTATGTTGGTTACAGATGACGTACATCACTGATCAAGGGAGAGAGTTGTAGATATGGACGGTACCCGGAGGTGGACCACTTTGCGAGACATACACTGAGTAGAAGGATATACCTGAGGTGCTGAGGAGGCCATCTGTACCCACCATTCAGGTGGGATTCCTGAAGGATGGCTCAGTAGTTTCTATTTTACCTTTCTACAGTTTTACTAGTTTTTGAGTTGTTTGTACTTTACTGTTGGGCTTGTATTTCCATCCCACATTCCTTTCAACACTTTCATTTTTATACAGATTTACTTAGTGTTTACTTCCATTTACGTACTCTGTTGTTTTTTTACTTATTAAAGGCAATTTCTCCCGTTTTTATCAGTTTTACACCTTTGGTGCTAGTCGTCAACCCCTGGCCTATGGAAGGCTGGCTTGGGGTAGTCAAGACACGGGCCCCAAGGAAGGGTCGTGGAAAATTTGTATCAAAGTAGTCGGTTCTACTGCAGAACATGGACTCTAATTCTTTTAATGGGAATAGTGTTATGTGTTTTGTGTGTGGTTATCAGTTAGGGAAACTGGTTCTAGTGCGGAGGCCGACATATCCATACACTGGGACTCTGACATTTGATCTCCGACTCAGTTCACAGAAACATTGATTGCTTGTGTGTTTCCTTTGAAAAGTTTTCTTTGTGATTACTTTGTGTTAGCTCACCAGGTATATTGTTTTAACCATGGAACACCTGGTTCTTTTCAGGATGGCTGCACAGAGGCACCCAGCTAGGGTTCTAAGTTTCTTACGAGATGGTAGCCAACCGAGTGACGAGGCCTCAATGCAGGGCCCCATCACAATGGAGGAACCAATAGTACCAATACCAATTGGGCCACCGATACCACCCGCTCCAGCAACAGAGAGTGCATGCAACCTAAGTATGTTGCACGATTTCTAGCACTAGAGGCCACCCAGGTTTTGGGGAGTGACAGACCCACATGCAGCTGTGGGCTTGCTGAAGGCTGTCGTGAGAGTTTTCAGATTGGTAGGACACCTGCTGACCTCATGGTGATCCTTGCCGCGAGTCCCCTGCATGTAGTAGCTGGAAGATGGTGGAGCCTGTTGCTCCAGGTGCATGATGAGGCATCATTACTCTTGAAAGACTTCAAGAGTCTCTTCCTCTCGAAGTTTGTTCCAGCCAGCATTCATGCGGTGTGGATTCAAGAGTTACTTCATCTACAATAGGGAAGCATGACAGTCTCTCTATACTCAGTGAGGTTCACCGACCTCTCACGTTACTCCATAGTTATGGTACATGACCCATTCATCAGGGTCCGGACCTTCGAGCAGGGACTCATGCATGAGATCAGGGGTTCGACGATTCCCCTCATCTTTCCAACATAGGCGGGGGTGCCGTAGCGAGCCCCTTTGTAGAGATTTTTCAAGCTGAGCAGTCCCCATAAGTTAGACCCACCATAGGGAGAAACGTAGTGGAGTCTTCTATAGCCAGTAGTAGATAGATGATGCATAGGTCCAAGTGGACCAGGCCATTAGGTGGGCGACCCCAGGATACAGGTTCGGTTGTGTGGGGTACACGAGATATAGCCAGCTATATGAGGAGAAGGAATTACTATGATTGCAGCAAGCAGGACCACATGGATCATGATTTTCTAACCCACCATGTAGATGAGCAGCAGACAGTAGAGGGACCTCCTAGGTAGAGGCAGAGGTTCAACAATGGTGGTCCACCGAGAGCAGGCAAACATGGAAGAGGAGCTTGCCAAGCCGCGGGTGGTGGAAAAAGTTTTGAGGCACTACCACCACCACCACCAAGAGGTCCACCTTGACCACCGGGAGCTGGCGGACATAAGCGGGCTCAGCTCCAGGCAGTCGAGGCCTATGACCACAGTGCTTCTGAGATGATTCGAGGTACTATCTGTAACTACTACACCCTTCCTGCTGTACTTATAGACATAGGTACAAGTCATTATTTTATTTCCACTACCCTCATTTGGAGCTCGGATATGATGGATTAGTTGGCTCAATCCTTATTTCTAGAGACTCTTACAGGAGTACACTCAACGATTACGCATTGGTGCCAGCAGTGTGAGCATATTCTAGGAGATGAGAGCTTTAGCTAGGAACTTCTTGCAGCGGCATCGAGGCCTTATGACATCATCTTGGATATGGACTGGTTATCCACATTTCATGCTCATATTGATGATATTAGGTGCAACGTTTGTTCTATCCGCATGGATGGGACCAGGTTCACCTTCACCGGCGAGAAGGGAGCCTTTTCAGCATAGGATGGACTTATACAGAGGAGGGGGAAACCGATCACAAATCAGATGGAAAGTCACATCCTCGGAGCAGGTGACGTATGGAGTCTGAGCATTCCTATTGCAGTGGATCAGTATTCATATGTTTTCCCTGATGACGTTCCAGGAATACCTCCTCACAGAGAGGTAGACTTCTACATGGAACTGTACCCCGAGACATCACCGATATCTACTCTAGTATTTCGGATGGCTCCCGCAAAGCTTTGTGATATGTGGGTACAATTGGAGGACCTACAGGGTAAGAGACTTATCTGACCTAGTGTTTCAACATGGTAATATCCAATTTTGTTCACCAATAAGGCAAATTGGAGTTTGCAACTATGTGTCGACTACCGTTGCCTGAATCAGGTGACCGTGAAGAACAAGTACCCACTTCTAACGATTGAAAACACCTTTGATCAGCTCAAGGGAGCATGATGGTTCTTGAAGATAAACCATATGTCAGGCTATCACCAGCTCAAATTTTGAGACGAGGATGGGTAGAAGACGGATTTTAGGTTTTGGTATGGCCACTACGAGTTCATGGATATGCCCTTTGCCGTAACCAATGCTCCAGTAGTGTTCATGAGTCTCATGAATATGATCTTCCAGCTTTACCGTGATTTCTTTGAAATAGTATTCATCAGCGATGTACTGATTTACTCGACTACTGAGGAGGATCACGCCTACCATTTGCGGATAGTACTGGATACACTCTGAGAGCACTAGATATATGGTAAAATATTGAAGCACCAGTTCTGGATTCGAGAGTTTCACTTCTTGGGAAACATCATCTCGGAGGCTGGAGTTGCAGTAGATCCAGTGATGATTGAGGCATTACTTTCTTGGGATCCACCCAAGAGTGTGGTAGAGGTTTGTAGTTTCCTGGGACTAGCTGGATACTATTGGAGATTTTTTCCAAACTTCTCCAGAGTTTCATCACTACTTTCATCATTGATGGAGAAGGGGAAACCCTTCTTGTGGTCATATAGATGCCAGCAGATCTTTCAGGAGCTGAGGCAGTGGTTGAATAGTGCACCCATCTTGAGGCTACTGGAGGAGGGAGTAGGGTACATAGTATACTACGACGCATCAAGGACCAGACCCAGGTGTGTCCTAATGCATGAGTGGATAGTGATCACATATGGTTCATGGTAGTTGAGACAACATGAGTAGAACTACGCTACCCATGACCTGGAGTTAGAAAAACTGGTCTTCGCCTTGATGATGTGGTTACAATATCTTATGGGTGAGTGTTTCATAGTATACTCTAACCACCAGAGTCTCAGGTATATCTTCTCGTATAAGGACATTAACCTGAGACAACTACGATGGATCGAGTTCCTCCAGGACAATGAATTTGAGATAGTATATACTCTTGGGAAGGGGAACATTGTAGTAGATGCTCTCACTAGGATATCAGGCATTCAGCAGCTAGGAGAGGTGACAGAGCAGCTAGCTGGATTGATGACATCCTTTGTGGATAGAGATGGAACATCTTTTCTGCAGTCTCTCACAGTCACTCCTCCACTTCTTCAACGAGTCGGAGAGGCACAGAGTTGGGACGTTGAGTGTGAGATGCCACTTTCTCAGATATCCTCAAGGGAGGCACCTAATGGGTTTTCTGAAGGTGGAGAGCACGTCATCTTCTTCAGAGGACGTACCATGGTACCAGTTTCACTACGAGAGGAGGTGTTTAGGGAGTTCCACACTTTCCCTCTAGCGGTACATCCAGAATTGGAGAAGATGTATCAGGATGTCAGACGACAACACAGGTGGCCCGGTATGGAGACGGCAACAATAGAGTTTGTCTCTCGATGCCTCACTTGTCAGCAGGTGAAGGTGGATCACAAGGTTCTAGTAGTCTTGGTTCATCCCTTAGAGGTTCTGGAGTGGAAGTGGAACGAAATATCCATAGATTTCATGACGGGACTACCACGAACATCTTGAGGACACCACTCTATCTGGGTGATTGTCGACCGACTCACCAAGTCAGCCCACTTACTTCTGATCAGAGAGCAGGGCTCAGTAGAGAGCATGGAACTCCTCTACCTACATGAGATCATATGGATTCATGGTGTTCCATCGAAGATCATTTTCGATCGAGCTTCTTGATTCACTTTTTGGATATGGAAGGCGTTGTAGGAGGATTTCGGGACTCAGCTTCGCTTGAGCACCAACTTCCATCCTCAGACGGATGGACAGACTGATAGGACCATTCAGACTGTCAAGGATATGCTCCGTGAATGTGTCCTCAAATTTGGTTGTCATTGGGAGGATCACTTACCCTTGGTATAGTGTGCGTATAACAACAGCTACCTATCCACCATTAGGATGACACCTTACGAGGCACTTTACAGATGAACTTGTAGATTGCCACTGTGCTAGACTGACCTAGGGGAGTTATCACTTGTTAGACCAGAGACGGTACAAGCTATGACAATGAAGGTGCAGATCATCCAGGAGCGGATGAAGACTACACAGAGTAGAAAAAAGTCATATGTTGATAGGAGACGAAGACCACTGGAGTTCGAGGATGGAGACCACATATTCCTATGGGTCTCACCTCAACTAGGTCTATGGAGATTTGGAAGAGGTGGAAAGTTATATTTGTGATTCATCATACCTTTTTAGGTCCTCGGTAGAGTAGTTAAGGTTGCTTACCGCCTGGTCCTTCCAACTTAGTTCCATTAGGTGCACGACGTCTTCCACGTATCATAGCTGAGGAGATACGTGCATGACCTATCCCACATCATCGACCATGGGGAGCTGGACATCGATGACTGAGGGACTTTCAAGGAGGTTCAAATAGATATTGGGGATTGACAAGAGTGGGTCTTATGTGGACGGTCTATTCCTCTGGTTTTCATTCGCTGGTAGCATGGGAACCTCCAAGAGAGCACATGGGAGAAGGAGGCATAGATTCCTGATCAGTACAACCATTTGTTCCCTCAGTGTGTGTTATAGTTTATGGGGATATAAAACCCTAAGGTGGGGAGAATGTAAATACCCGGGAATTCTGTGTAATTGTTTTTATGAACATGGGGTGTTTACTAGTTTGTAGTTTCTGACGGCACTTGATTCCAAGGCCCGTTGTGCCCGGAATCAATTTTTGATGTTTTTTTCGGGTATGTTCAATAAAGGTACATGCAGAATTTTATATATTTTTAAGCAGTGCTTGAAATTGAAATCCGAGGACACCGATGAACTCGCAGAGCCATTATTTTCTTAAGAAGATATTCACCGCAGTTGCATTTTACCGAGGATGGATGTTAAATATTAGGGATTCGTAATAAATTAAATAAAAGTTATGTGTGACATAATTTTTATTTAGGTGGTGGTTAATTTCTCCAAAGGGAAGTTGGAGGTGGGGCCCACCCCCACATGACCTCCAATTAGAGGATATTATGTTGTGGGGCCCACATGAGCATCAAACTCCTCAACACCCCTTGAACCCCCTTAAACCCCCCATGTAACTCACATTTAATTGTGGATAGTTTCTTAAACATATAACTCTACCAATTTAACGTTGATACTCTCCACCGCCCTTGTCTGAATTTTGAATCCATCCCTCCACAATTAATATATTTGTTGACACAATTACTGAAAGACAACTCTTGAGTTGTTTTTCCATAAAAATAATAGAGAATTATCTCTATTATTTTAGCTTAACTTTTGTTGGAGAACTCTTGGAAGAACACCATTATATTCTAACGAAGAACGCCTCTCATCTATGAAGTACAACAATCATAAAGTTCTTCCTTCTTTTCATGGAGCAAGGAAGGGAAGAATCATTGTCTTTAGAGAACACCGACGGTGTCGAGTCGACTCGACTTCACCAATCTCTACCTCCTTCGACGTTGATAGAACGACATCCTTCTTCCGTGATGTTCGTCTTGCCTGGCTCGTCAACATTTAAAGATAAATTCAAGGTATGGGGAATTTTAATTATTTCTACGTATGAATTATGTAATCATTCTTTGAAGGTGGCCAATTGATATCACATAATTTGGAGGATGCGGGCCGAACAAACCCGACCCGACGTCCCTTGGTTGAGTCTCGTTTTGTTGATGTCGGAGGTGGAGCCGAAAGGGCGTGGTGTCATCGCACCGCACCGGAGAGGAACTGTGGCAGATGAAGAAATGTAGTGTTGTTGCGCCGCATGGAGGTCAGCAGGACCGCAGTGCCGTTGTGCCACAGTGGAGGTGCGGAGGTGGTCAGCCAAGCCGGCCGCTGGGGAGCCGGACAGCGGGATGATATGCCAGCCGACCGGCCGGCCCACTTCCGTGTGCAGCTCGGTTGGCCGAACAAGCCCGGATGGAAATCTGCGGCACCTGCAAGCGCCACATGAGGAGAACCACGGCCCATGTCTGCAGGCCGCGTGTGCTAGGCAGAAACGGCCGGCTACGGCTGGCCGACCAGAGGAAGAGACAGCGCCGCTTGGTGCAATTGGGAAAACCAGACAGGCCCGCAGCACGGCCCATGTCTGCAAGAGGTCCATGACCCACCGGGGCTTGGCCAACCCCCCAGCCGGGTCGAACCCACCGAGCCGAGCCGGGCCAATCCCCAGCCAGGTCGGGCCGACCCGCCTGCCTGCTGGGATTGATGGGTCACGCCCGACTTCGCTTAAATACGAATATCTCCTAGACCGTGCGTCCGATTGATGCGCCGTCTTTGGAACTGGGACCCTTGTGATGAGACGGTCCACTTGTAATACTCTAAGTGATTTTTGGACAAATTTTAAAAATGGACGGGATTGGATCGAGTGTAAATCAATCTGGGCCCCTAGAAAGTAAATTCTAATCACTCTCAGACTGGATGTTTGATTGATGCTTCGTCTATCATGTAGGGTTCCTTTTGATGATACATAACTATGAGATACATCAAATAAAGACTTCATGGTAGTTTATGTATCAACAATTTACTCGAGGAGCAGACCCTCTGGGGATCAATCGTGCTATGTGCGGGAACCCTAGAGCTGGCTGCGACGACTACTGTACCGAAATCCTACGTGGGTTCGATAACGATGACAAATGTACCAGAATCCTCCATGGCTTCAACATCGAGGACTACTATACCATAATTCTCCATGGGTTCGACATAGATTAATACTGAACCGGGATCCTCTGTGGGTCTGATAGTTTTTACTTCTGTTCCTATATCCTATGTGGGTCTGATAGAATTGCTGGTCCTATATCATGTGTGGGTCCGACAACATAGTTGGTCCTCTATCATGTGTGGGTCCAACAAATTAGATGAATCATTGACTATATCTGATCATCTCTATCACTCTACTAAAGATGTATACTTGTCTGATTTGAGTCTTTTCTTTCAATCATTATCATCGATGTGATTGACTTTACTTCTTGTATGGACTCGGTTGTGCTTGGGCTCGAGAGTTGTAGCTGAACTGTGATTGGTAACATAGGTATATGTATGGGAATATAGCTAATTAGGGTTGTTTGATACTTCGTGATTGTATCTTTCTTCTATAGTTTATCCTTCGTGGATCCTGGGAGACCTTCAAGGGTCTCAGGGTCCCTACTGAGTACCGTTATAATCACCCATGCACAGGCTGTGCCCGCACTTCGGTGTGTTGGTTGCATAAAATAGACAAAACTAATCGAGGTAGAGAGTTATAGTGTAGGATGGTACCCGGAGGTGGACCACTTGGCGAGATGTACACGGAACGGACGGATGGACCTGGGGTGCTGAGGAAGCCATCTGTACCCACCCTTTAGGTGGGATTCTCAGAGGATGACTCGGTAGGTACTATTTTACCATTATGTAGTTGTACTATATTTTCATTTGTTTTTACATTACTATTTGGCTTCTATTTCTATCCCCCTTTCCTTTAAACACTTTCTTTTGTATACCTCTTTACATAGTGTTTACTTTTAGTTGAATACTCTGTTGTTTTTGTTTACTTATTAAAGGAAATTCCGTCCCTTTTTATCAGGATTACGCTTTTGGGGCTATTCGTGAGCCCTTGGCCTATAAAAGGTGGGCTTGGGGTTGTCACGGCACGGGCCCCGAGGACAGGTCATGACAATTGTTTGGAAAAACTCAGTCTTGTGTGTAGTACAAGCTATCGAAGGAACCCAGTATTATGGGTAAAAAAATCCAAATATATTGTTGAATGTATTGAAAGTTAAAATCAGTGTTACATGTAGTGAAATAATAACATCTTGTTGTATACAAATTAATTTTAACATGGTGTATCATTTAATTCATACCATTATAAAATTTTAATTCAATAAAAAATTCATAAAAACTCAGGGTGTTATAAAATGTGCTCCCTTTAGAAATAATTACAATGCTAAAATTTCACAATATTAGTCCCTAATACATTGAATTCATTACCCTAACTCTAGTACCTCATATCCAATATTAATCTTAGAACATTGGAAAAATATGCATGTTATCACATATCGAATGATTGAATAATTAGTTGTTCCAGGAGACTATATGCATTCATTGTTCTCATGTTACATTTTGAAAAAATTAAATATAACAAAAAATATTATGATAATTTTATTATTTGTTCTATTATATCTATTTAATCATTTATTGAAACAATCTTATTGATCTTAGAAATGGAATATATAATAATGTATAATCTCAGAAGCTTGGTAAGGGTAATCATATGAGATATCAAGAAATGATAATATGTGAGACTTATCATATGGGTATGAGAACATGATTATAACATAAAAAAATTATATATAAAAGGTCAGATAACTCTAATAATAAATCATTAAATAGGTATTTTTTATAAATTAAATAATATATATGAGAGTAGAATCATTAATAATCAATAATTATCCATGAGAATATATCAAAAGCGTAATACATTCTTTTTTGTCATACAAAGAAACCTATAATATAATTTACTTATTCAAGGATCACATCAAAACTATCATATTGGATTGGGATCACTCCACACCCTTTCATTTCCTTAGTCAATATTCACTATCATGTCTATAATAGTGGACAGAATCACTTGTTGAACTAGGTTCAATTCCTATTCGAGTCTTTATTACCTAATGAGATATCATTTTGTACCCAATACATTATAGGGATATAATATGCCTTCTCATATATGATTTATATTAAAACCACCAATCAATTGTTTATTATATATCCACCTTTCCTTTGATTATAAAATAACCAACCATCCTTTTTTATAATATAACTACCATCAATTAATTAAAATGATAAAAATGTTTTCCACGAAATCATATAATATTCATCATATATTCATAGAATAACTTATGTAAAATAAATTATTTTCATTTAAATACCATCATCATAAAAATAAATCATCTGGAGAAATAATAAATTTTGTATTGTTGTATCATAAACATATTACAACATATGTAACTTCAAAATAAGTTATCATATATGAGACACCCATTAAATGATCAATAAAATATTATGAAAAGGTAAATACCATTTAAATGACGAAATATATTAATTATATTATAAAATATTCTAAAATATTATTGAAATCATTTTTTAAAAAATCAAAAATTAGTCTTTTTAAATATTATTCAATTATAATAATGAACACTATGGTGATAAAATCAATTCATATATTATATATTAGAACATATAATAACTTTCAAACATTTATAAACTGTAAAAAAATTATTTTGAATGAATTTTTTTTAAAATATTCTTTTTGACACTTTTTAATTAAATAAAATTTTAATGAATATATTCTGTTTGAAAAATTATATTTATATAAAAAATCCTTAATAATTCAATATTTATGATCATTGATGTGAGACGAAAACATCTTCTACCAAAGAGAAAACAAGGTCAACATTTCATTAATATATTTTTTACTCATAATAAGAAACAAAGAGTTGAAAACAGTACTGATTCATAACAATTATTGAAATTAACAAATTAGACTAAAATAGTGGGTGTTTAATTTATAATTTACATATAATGTCCATTAAATACATTTTTTCATAGATAATATTGAGATGAAATGACATTGCAGCCTATAACATTACCCACATGGTAATACCTGAATCAAAACCTATTTAAATGAAGATCATTATGTTTACATAAAAATATAAATAATATTCATTATAAGTATCATACAATATATTCATGTGTAGTATTTACACCACCAAAAATACAAAAGTGGTGCATATATCACAAGTCGTACAGAAATGAGAGTGTGATGAGAAACCCTTTCCTCAAGTCTTTTGTTGCATAGAATGGGTTCAACATTAAGGTAAAAAAATTTAATCATAAAATTATTTTAAAACCACATTCATAAATATCATAACATATTTTATTTTATTATAATATTTTATATCCAATTTATTGACAATTATTTTTTAAAATCCTTATTCCAGAAGATAACTATTTCATTGTTAGGTACATTTCAATTCAATAATTACGGTACATGTTGTTTTACCATGGTTCCTTCATATCCATAAATTTAATCCTATCAGAATTATCATATTTAATAATTTTATAAACTTTTACAAATATTTACATAAATTTGTGTTATTAAATGATTCACCTCAGATAGACTGTAATTTGTATGTACACAATACTAATGGTTAAAAATTCTTAGTATATGGAATGAAATATATGAAATAAAATTAAACATTAATCAATCATAATTATACCCAAAATATAATACTATTTATTTTTATCTATCCTTATATCCATGCATATAATTATGAAATGGAAAAAAATCACAATGCATCATGGAGGTATTAATCCACACGTATAGACATGAAACATAATCATTTTCCAGTAAATTGGAAGGTAAGAATTAGATAATATATTATAATTAAAAAATAGTAATAATTTCATAAATATCATATATAGAAATTAAATAAATAATATAAACAAACTTTAATTATTTTGGTTGAAAATGTTTAATATTTCAATGTGGTGGTGGTTGTCCACATGTATAGATGAGTGATACATTAGCTTCCCATTTGATGTAAAGGGTATAAAAATTAGGTTTCCCATAATCCTAATATAATTTAAATATATTTATGACATTATATTAATAATTTTAATACAAATAAGGATGATACATAAGAAGTACAAGAAAAAATAATCCTTAAAAAACATGGGTATGAAGATTATCTATACATTGAATGACAACCTTTGGTTTAAACCTCTATCATTCTTCGGATGGACATAGGGGATAAAATATGATTCATGACAATAGAATGAATTTGTGAAGGAAATTTGGTATGTATTGGATAAGGTATAGTGTTAAATATTTATGAATGAAAGAGAAGAAGATGTTCGATTTAATAATTGAGTGAATGTGCCTACATAAAGAAACATAAAAGATTACATAAAATATATGTCATACTCATTTTAGGTAGCATATAATTTCAATAATTTATAATTTAAACCATTATAAGTTATAAAACCATATAGAAACTGTAAGTAAGTATGTTACATTTTAAATTTTATCCTTTGTTTCAACCCCAAGGTAACCCTTTTTAATCATATCCACCGTAAAATAGTTTTTATACATTAAGTGGCATAAATTTACTTCTTTAGGTTCCATGAGAATCAAAAATGTTACATGTATTACATTTTACACCATATTTTACCCCAATTTTTCTCTTTAAATATTATATTTTTACATTTAAATCATTTCATAAAATATATTTTTTATAAAATATCCTTATCGTCATTTTGGTACTATTAACATAATATGACATCAATGGAATCAATAAAATAGTTGAATTGAAATATAAACACATTTACTCTCATTTATAATTTATAATTACATATGAAATTTTTCGAATTCCACAATTCATCTAAAATATATTATTTTCCTTATTTTTAAAAGAAATTTCTTCAATTCTTATACCACATTCATAAGAACTATGTTGACGTTTCTTAAGAGTTAAATTAAGTTATATCATTAATTGTAATAAAAAATAATTTAATATAATAAAAGTAATTTTTTAATTTTCAAAACAACATTTTATTTTCCTTCAAAAATAGTTGTTATTTTAATGTAATATTCTATGTGGATCTCAAATTATGAAACTAACATTTGAATATATCATTTACTTAAAATAATATAAATAATATAATCTTAGTCAAGTCGAAATAAAAATCATATTTACATATATATGATAATTTATATAAAAAACTCATCAAGTACTATAAATTCAAGTGCTATAAATATTTTCAGTCCTTACATCATAGCTTTAACATCGTTTCACCCAATTAACCCTTACAGAGGTGACAAATAGTTACCAATATTAATATTTATTTTGAATATAAATAAAGGTAACTATATAAAACCATTTAACCTCATTATATAAATTATTCGAAACATTTTTATAAGATTATATTTATATAAGTGGAAAAAAATAATTTCAAAATAAATTTCTAAAGAGGAAAGAAATACTCCTTTACAAAATTTGGTTTTTATGCAGAAAAAAAAATTATGCTAGAATAAAACATATTCTTGAATCAGATGGAATTATTTATTTAATTTTTTATAAAATTTTCTTATATTTCACTAAAACTATATGAGAAATTTATTGGTATATTAAAATAATTTAATTATGTAAATGAAATGATATCTTTAAAAAATAGATATATTTTACTATTCACTGAAAGAGTTTTTATAAAAAACAAAGGAAATAACAATAATATAATATTGACATACTGATTTCGGAAATAATTGGAATTCCCTCAAATAAAATTTATAAAAATGGAAGAAATTAATTAAAATTTTCATTTATAAAATTAAAGAAAAACATTTTTGATGTAGATGTATCATTGAAGAATAAAATGACTATATAAAAAATTTGGTATATATTTATAATGCATTAATAAGTAAATTTTAATTTTATAAAAATTTTATTTTATGTTTGAGTTTTCTTAAATTTTAGTGTTTCTTGTTAAGAAAGCTACTAAGAATAGTACAATTTTAAACTAAATTGTATAGGTAATAAATTGACTCTACCCCAATAATAAATTGTTTCTTCATAATTAATATTTTGGTAATCAATGGTTCAAAATTTTATAATTCCTTTGTTGAAAACCCTTCTCATATAAAAAGATAATAAATATCCCATTGAAATGGTGATTTGGTAAACAAAAATGATATAAGAAATAAGAAATAATTAGGTTCATTGATAAGTAGAAAATTAGTGGGAATTGACGATATAGAAATAGTGGATACAAATAATTTTCTATGAATGACGTAGTGTCATAGAGAACATGGTCTAGATAAAGTAAATGACCACACAACCATAAATTGGTTTGGGATAAAGAAGGCTATAAATTCCTTATAAATAATGTTAAAAGGGAAAAATTATCCTTTTAAGACCCCCATTCTAGAGTTTATATATAATTTTACAATCAATACTGATAACATGATAAAATATACAAAGATTATTTATTTTCATTTCATGAGAATAATTTCATCATTTGGTTGTGTATCGATAAATTTACACTTTTCTATCATCCATTAATCTATAAAATGAATTTTAGTGATCATTTTTTTTATTTAAGGACTAAAATTTACATTTAATATATCATAATATCCATAAAATGATGACAAGTCATTGTTTTTATATCAAGATATTTTCCAAAAAACCCATTTTTTAGCACATGTTCTCAAATTTGGATAAAAAATCATTTGACTTTATAATATATTAATCTTCAATATCTCTATAATAATAACCAATTCTCAATTTAAGACATTCCATAAATATTTTTCCTTAAAAATCCGAAAATATGTGCCCCACCACAATCAAATCCCAATAATCAAAAAGACTTAATCACATATTTTTCTATAATATCAACATTTCCATTTATCCTAAAACAAGATATAGTAGATTATATTTTCAAATACAATGTATAAGAATACCATGATCATATACAGTCTAAAAACATGTTAATCCTACCACAAAATAACATAAATTAGCATCAAACCATAATAAAATAATATATTCATCTATAAAATAGCTCAGTCATCATCCCATAAATTTTGTCTTCCATAATCATATAATTTTTTCCATGTATTGTAATTAAAAAAAATAACATTGATGAATTATTCACTAAATATATTTTTAAACCCATGTTAATCTATATGATAAAACACATGTAATAAAAATATGGTAACAGATTTATCCGAATTAAATGAATTAACATAAAATATCAAATTAAACATAAAAGTTATCAATACCTTTCAACATATGTCCAAAAAATTTAAATATATTTTTCCTCAAATATCCTTTTTAGTAATACACATACTATACCAAAGGTTTTTATTCCCATAAATTTTTTCCAAAATATCCTTGGTTTTCTAAAGCTATCAAAACATAAATCATAAAAGGGGTATTTATGCCATTAAAATTGTGATCAACATTAGACTTATCAACCCATAAGACTTTAAAATTATCCCCCATGACTATAAAAATCAAATTTTACACTATTTTTTGTCCCCTGATTCATAATAATGGTTGATATGGATATTGTGAATTAACATAGGAAAATACCCTAGGAACATATAGCAAGATGTTTAGTCATTGGAGCACTCATAATGCACCAGTGATGATCAAGTTAATACCCAATCCACACCATTTAGTGTTTTTACCACTAGATGGATCTGTTCTACAGATACCTCCCATTAAAATTTCAAAATATGTTTTTATAGGAAATCAAAAAAATCATTAATTAAACAATGCTTCATGATGTTACCCTATACAAATAAGAATCCCAATATTAATTAATTGGGTTATTTTTTGTAATATTTTATTTATAAATATAAATCCAAAAGGTAATAGTAAACAACTTCTATTAAAAAATATAACACCCTAAGTATAGTAATATAGCATCAATGGTTAGATTATTATATTATTATAAGACACGATAGATCGCATCCATAAGGATTGAATATTTTGGTATCTTTGGATGACCAAATACATATATGATTCTCATATTACTTTTTAAAATATGAAATTTATTATAAGATTATAATATGAACGTTATTATTTCTTCTATTATATCATTGGAATCATATATATATATATATCCCTTTTAGAAGTTTTTTTGCAAAGGAACACATGACAAATGCTGAGATCATATTCTCAATATGTAGAATATAAAAGATATCAATAAATGATCGTATGTGATCTTTTGAATAAGGTCATGAGAATAAGATATTAACTCATATAAATTCTCACCCAATGAATAAAGAATATTTAATCATGAATCATTGTATAAATTATGTCCATAAATTAAATTATAAATAAAAAGGTGGAAACACCAATAATATATCATGATCCATGAGAACATATGATATGCATAAGATATAAGTTTTTGTCATACATATAGGCATAGAAAATAATTTCCTTTGTTAAAGATAATTACCAAAACCATCATTTTGGATTGATTTAACTCCATATCCTATTATTTCCATATCCAACATTCACTTCTAGTATGGTTATAATATTTATAGTCTATCACTAAATATGTTTGTCTCCCCTTTCTAGTCCTTGTTATCTAATGAGATGTCATTATTAACAAAATTCATTGGAGGGAAATAACAATCCCACCCATATATGGTTTATAACATAACCACATGTCCTTAGTTTATAATGGAACCAACCATTAATGTATTATAATGTAACCATACATCCTTTGTTTATAATTTAACCACCATTTACATAACAAACATTATACATATGTGTGCCACAAGATCATAAAACATTCATCATATCATAATAAAATAACTACAAGAAGATAAATGGGGTTTTTAAACATGTTATAATCTTAATAATAAACCATAAAAATAAATAATAAACATGGTATAATTGGATCACATCACTAGAGAACCATATGTAAGATCTTAGGAAATTTTCATTGATAACAATTACTTTAAAATAACATTGAAATTTTTATTGAGGAAAATACCAATTTCATTTTTGAAATAACTTATTTAAAATCAAATATTTTTCAAAATACTAGTAATAAAATATTATCTTAATATGACTTTGAAAACTTTCCAAGGATTATTTAATATAAAAAACAAAAAAATGAGGGAGTAAATCCTTTCATACTGTATACATATAGAGATAACATTCTATTCACATATTTAAATAAATTAATAAAATAATTGGTTAAAGAAATAATTATTTAAAAATATTAAATTTAACATTCAATATAAATTAAATGTTAATGAAAATTAAAATATTAAAACATTTCATGGGGTTCAGTGACAGTTGCAAAGCCATCGGCCCAAAGGGTCACGACTGCAGCCCGACTGTGATCCCATGAAGGGGTGTGTGGCACATCCCCCTTGTTATAGAGTAATTATTTTTTCTACGTCACCAAATATGTGCCCAAGATACTGAAACAAAAAAACCTACATGCAACCAAGTTGGATCGGATTGATGTAATTATTTTGGCTAAGTCCTCAATGTGTTATCCCAGTCTAGCCAAAACACCGTCAGTGCACAAGGTAATTGTGTACCACAATTATCACGCACAAGCCACTTGCACTCCAAATCTCCTTTCTCCCAATGTCTTGTTTTTTCCAATTAATAGACTGTTGTGGTATTCATTTGGAATAAAAATTTCCCTAATGTCTAATTACTTCTCTGTTAGCCTAAGTTCTTCACCCAAGTCTTCTGAAACATTGATGGTTTCTCTTTAACACATAGAGAAGAGGAATTGAAGGAGGATCATAGGAAAAAAGTCCTTTTAGTATTTGAAATCCATAACACTTGCATGCCTAAAGCTCCCAACCTCCCTGAATTAGAAACACTTTCATTCCACCTATTCCTCTTATAGGAACTTGAGATCCCAACTTTTTTTAATACCTATGAATACTCTTGAAGTCTTGAGTCATGTCCTGCACAAGTATTAACTTCTTGGTTGTTAATCAATTAAGTGAAAATTAGGTTTTCTGGGCCTACTTGCGCACCCATACTTGTGCACCAAAACATACTTGGGCTTCCTTATTTGATTCACCTACTCCCTTCAGTCTATAATCCATTAAGCCATCATTAAATCCATTCATGGCAAGGCTTTTTCTTCATTGGATCCATTTTCTGAAAGGGATTCTATCGAGACCTCGACCAAAACCTCAATCCTTATCAATATTTTGGAAAAGGAACATCAACATGTCTCCTATTTTGGTTTTTATATCCTCTCTAAAAGGTTTCTAACATTTTTTCACAATGGGGTTAGAATTAATGGAGTGTCTATGGGTTTTTATATAAGTAGTCACATGGAAATTTCTCCCAGGAATAGTGGTGGTATGTTCTTGACATTGACAATTAGGTTTTGGGTTCTGAACTCCCCTTCTAATCTCTAAAATTTGAAACCTCATCTCTCTAGAAGGGAAGGTGCAGTTCACACATTCATTTGCATACAGGAAAATGAGAAGTCCCCCTGCTCTTTTTAGAACAATTAGAGAAACCATCCTAGTGTAAGCCCCTATATTTTGAAGTAGATAGTTATAGTATTTCACCTCTCAACTTCCTTCAACTTCACTCCTTTCTCACATTGGATCATCTTCCAATGTAAAGAGAATAGAGGGAAGTATCGTCTCATCACCCTCTTCCCTGGTCGCCTCACCCACTTCCACTGTCATCACTGTAGGCACGCCATCTTCCACTAGCATAGGGGGAAAAGTGTGGATGCATTTGTTAAATATTTTAATTCCTATGGTTTCTCACACCGAGCATGAATCACTTGGGATTATAAATTTTTCATGATCACATATTTTTCACAAACTAAGAATGAACTATGAGGACTCTGATTCCCACTATAATTTGGATCCGTAAGAATCTTTCATAGAGGCCCGAGCTCACTGGTTATACTCTTCAAAAGTCCATCCCTAATTCCATTTATCTGGGAATCCTCCATTGGAGTAAGACCCTAATTAAACGCTTAAATCACCAATGCATCTTTTTCAGGACGTAATCCCAAACTCATTTCTCTCAAAAGTCTATACTCTCCCATGAGACACATCAATGTACATGGGCATTGATTCCCACCCAAATGGGATATGTATGATGCCCCCTTAAGGTTCAAACCAAACACTTCAAATGAAACCCATTATCCTTGGGACATATTCCAAACATTTTCTAATTTGACATGGAAACCCATATTCATTCAAGGTTTTATGGGATGCTAAGGCATAAGTCCCACACCAAACCCTGGCTAAGTAGGTTTCTCAAAAATGTCCTTACCACATCACATTAAACTGTATGGATAAGTCTTTATGTGATAATTTTAAATGGTATGATGTGTCCCATTAAGTAGCACCAAACTATGAGGGTTGTGGTTCATTTCACAAGGATACATTGGTAGCCCATTCTATGGGTACAATCTGAACATCAAAGTAAACCTTTTCTCCCTAGATGAAAATAAATTCCATAGTGTCCCACTTAGTGGCTTAAAAAATAGTATCATCATAATGATGATTAAAAGAATCTCTAAATCATATATGAGAGGATACCATTAGTTAAGAACCTCAAATAGATGTGGATGATTCTAAGTTTAACACATGCTAATAATTTATTGAATATTCGAAGGGGAACCTATGTTATACATGGTGAATTAATAAAGATTCAAGAAAATATCTCAAATCAAATCTATAAAGAGAGTCCCATATTAGACAATAATTCCCCCCAAAAGGGTGTTATGAGTCTGACCTACTGTCCTCTCAATCAATTCACATTATTAAGTATTGTAGGTTCAATCTTAATAAATGTCTACATTTGGAACGAATGTATCTTTTTGGATAAAGAACTGTTGGATGTTTGTGCATCCATGAATAAATCTAATGGAAACCACCTTGAAGTAGTGATTTTTAAACTATAACACACTTTCCATGGAACTACGATAAAAATTGTGAACCTGACATGAATCCTAAACTATGTTAATAGTGTTACCCACCTGTCAGTCCCCTATCAATTGATAAATGAAGGCCAGAAAAAGGAATCAATCATGCTTGTATCCATTTAAAAGATGTTTCTTTAATGCAGTTTATTGTTTTTCTCATGTTTTTTATAGAACTCCCTTCAATCCAAATGGATTCATTCATGTTTGCACCTGTGAATGCCCCACCCACTACTCAAGCTGGATCCTTATCTTCTAAAAGGTCATCATCACCAACATTGTGTCGTCAATGCTGGGTTTTCATTGTATTGGTAAGGGAATACCATCATCACGGTACTATCCCAACCTTGGAGGCTTCCCAAGAGAGTATTTAGGTAAATAAAAACCCTCGATCTCTTGGCTAGTAATGACCGATGGTCAAGAAGTAGATGGTTCCAACCACCATCTTCAACTATTTCGGGTCCTTTCCCTGAAATGCAACAACAAGCCTCTCCAATACATTATAGAGGGGGATCAACATGTCACTTTTTTCATCAACTCATTGATGTAGGTGTCCTTCTTAAGGAATCCCACCAATAATCACTATCAGCAGAATCACATGGTAGTGAACCCCCAATATGAATGTGGTGTTGCCTTCGGTTGTTCAACCTAGTTCCCTCAAACGTAGGCATGCAAGAAAAACCATCATGGACAATGTCTAGACAACAGGGGGAGGTTCTTACATTTTTCTCCTTCGGAGAGGTCTATCAACATACCTTTATGGAAAAAAATGAGCAGGCACATACACCCGTCTGTCCTAATTCCACTGCCTTGCAGACATTTTTTGTAGAGAATCACCTATAACACTTGGTAAATCTTGTGGAGTTCCATGAACATGAACATACACATATTTACAAATTATCATCCAGTCAACAGGATCATCTGACTATATTAAAGGAAGCCCTCCAATAAAATATGGTTGAAACTGGTAAATAAGAACATAAACCTGCTTATATTGACCAAATATGCTAATAGTCTCATCCACCAGTATTGAAAGATTCCCTTCAACCATACTTTATGGAAAAGAACCAGTAGTCACATACACCTTATAGCGTTCATCAAGCCTACCAACATTCTCGTTTTACATCACCTAGGTAAGTCAGTTGGAAAGATCTAACTATAAAATTGGTTAAGGCTCAAATCTATTCCCCCTTTCATATGTACTGTCAGTATCCAATGATTGGAAAATGAGGATAAGAGCAGGCACATACACCTACTCATGATATAGGATGGATGTATATTACTATTCCCATTTCTAAATTCACCAAACACATTTTTGAAATGCTAAAAGGGAAGACAAAAATTCCTACCCATATTCAAGAAGAATAAAATAATATAATAACAAAAACTTCTACAATGCCAGGGGAACAAACACATAACTCTATCCCCACTCCTTGGATGACACATTGGCTTACCATTCCAAGAAGATACATAACTCTGTTCCAGTCCTAGTTGGTTATGGGGTATACACCCCCATATCATACAGACAACCGAATCAAGAATATACACCCTTTACAATTGGACTTAATCGACCCATTCTGATGACCACTCTAAGGAAGGCATTTACACCTACCCATGATAACAACATCTCCTAGAAAGTGGATCCAACTAATTTTAAGTGAGCATAACAGATGACATCTCTCCAAAAACAGTTTGAAAACCAAGCTCCAATCTGCGATTTGGATCATCTTAATGATGATGTTATTGAAGAAATAATACATTTATCTATTGCAAATCAAGATCCTACCATATCATTACCAAATTAGGGGAGTAGTAGTAGTAATTATGATGTTCCACATAAGATACATCATCCAGAAGTCTTACATCATGAAAATTTGATCTATCGAAAGATCCATACTGCATATGAGATCCACAAAAACCCTCCATGTGGATAGAAGACTATAGAGCAAGATGATTTATCCCTTGTTGTAATCCACCATGGTTGTTATCCATATGATGGAATTTCCTACAAAATTTCTCTCTGTAATAATGTTTCACATTTTCAATATAAATTTATAATAGAAAATGTAGTAATGAGAAATTGCTCTTATCTGGAGGCACTTTCCAACACAAGGCTAGTCAAGTATGATTCCTTTTCATTAACGGGTGAAATAATTTCTCAAATAGAAGACGTCTTAAGGGAATTTTCATTCTCCAAACCTCCCTTGGGTCATTTTCCTTTTAATAATAGAAATGAAAAATCGTCTGATTCTATTGTTTTTAATAAAACAATTGAAAAGAATAAACATTTATTTGAAAAAGTGGACAAACCTCAAGTAAAAAAAGATGAAGATATGTTGAAAATGAGAATGAAATTTGATAAAGGAGAAGTACCAGTCATGTACTAGTCTTTGGAAAACTATCAATACAACATTAGAGAATTGATAGTAGAATATTTCATTCATGATGTTTGTCTCAAATTATGGATGACTCTTCGTCAGTTGAAAACCAATGTATTACTATATAATGAATATCAAAATCAAGTACAGTTAATATAAGAGTATAAATTCCTAATAGTCTTGGAATATCTCTCAATTTCACAGCATCCAATGGATCGGAATAAAAAGAGAACCCTTCATCAAGGATTCCTTGATGCATGAAAAAGGTTGTGCTAGTTAATTTCTGATACCCCATCTGGAGTTTGTATCAGAGGATGGGGTGCACAGAGAGCATTTCATTTCACTGCAGTCTTGAATCAACAATGTCTTCCAAAAGAGTTCTTGTGCAATTTTTTTTCCCATGGCTAGCTACAATCAATTTTCTTTATATAATCAATTATACACTCAAGAATATACATGAACTATATCTCATTATTATCAGGCACAAAGAAAGAAAACTGTTGAGAGAATTTTGCATCAAGAATATGAGAATCCTAAGAAAATATCCCACATAGATGATGTCATCCATCAGATGGTTCAGATGTTTGATATAGCACATCAGTCTTTTGGAAGGGGTGAATTTTATGCTTGTCAGATAATGCTCCAAGCCTATTTCCAAACCAAAATTCACATGATTAGAAGAGAAGTTGTGCATATCTCAGCTACAACAGTTCATGGGCCACTAAATCCTTTAGGGATGGGGGATTTTCTAATTTAAAATTCATGTTCAATAAATAATGGTAAAATGTTTGAAGAAGAACCAGAATATCCCAAGCCTATAGGGCTGGTGGCTTTTTCACATCTTCACTCCCCTCCTCAACAGAAGTCAGTTTTCTACCGATTAGGGAAGTATCCATAATGAGAACACACAACTGAACTATCTAGGGATTCCCTTTAGGTTACTATATGTCAAATATTTCCTGGGAATTCATAATATAAGAGAAAATAGATTATGGATGACACATAATGATACAGTCATGCAAATATACTGAAAGAATTCTATCAATGCATTATGCATCTGTAAATGTCATTAATACCATTACAGAAGTTCTTCAAGAAAATGAGTCTATTTTTAGGGAATCATAAGATGAATTTATTATCCATAATTTGGTACACACTGAAGAAAATAATGGATGTTTGCATACCCAAAATCAAAGGCTTAACCAGAATCTAGGTATGGCCACAAGTAACCAAATCCCACCCCTCCGAAAGGTATCTAACAAGGGTAATGGTCAAAGTCATATCAAATATCACTTTTACACTAGATATGGTCAATAAATTTTTCTTGAAGAAATATTTTATCTGCTAGAAGAGGATATTAATGAGTTTTAAATAATAAATACTGAGTTACTTTGAAACATAATATCTGCTAGACATGCTCCCTTAGAAGATCCTCAATGTGAACATCCTATAGGATCTCCTAAGAAAAGAGGATTTGTGTTATCTATATATGTATATAATTAATTCCCTCTATTTTGTACACATCCGAGATATGATAAAACACATCCTTAGAGGTATGTTATAATGGGTTATCCATGGAAAATACCAGCACCACCACCACCAGTGGTCTTGTAGGTCATTGCACCAGTTCAAGGTCTAACTGTTATACCTGTATGTCTCCCAACTCATTATAATATTCCTAAAATTATTATGAACACAATTGAGGCATTAGAAACTTGATTGTAATCTATGGAAGAACTATGAGCACTAGTGCAGCTAGAGAAGAGAGATTACCCTGAATGAGTGTATATGATCCCTCCCCCACTAAACATTGTGAATACTACATTCCTAATATTTAATGGTTCAATAGATACAAATAAATACTAAAAGAATTTCATTTCTCATTGTGATCCCATGATGGGTACTCCTTCTCAACAAGAAGCAGTAAAGCTCTGATTTATTCTAAAATCATTACGAGGACCAGCTTTTGTCTAGTATGCAAGTCTGAAATCTAAATCAATTACTATATGGGAAGGTCTCCGTTAGAAATTCCTTCTTCATTTCAGCTCAATGCTGATAAAGACAAAAATTTATTATCTTAAAATTTTCTAAGAAAGGGAAAATGAAAGAGTTTTATATTTCATTTCTAGATAGAAAGGATTATTATATTTCTTAAACCTGGCAGTCCCTCAAGAATATATTTTTCTAAATTGTGTGGAAAATATACATGATGTGTTATGCATACCACTAATCCATATGATATAAAAAAAATGGTTTTGAGTCCTTTCTGTAATTTACCAACTATTAGAGGATTATATTGGTGAAAATAATACTAAATCTCATCCAATTCCATCAACTTGGGAAAAGAGAACAAGGAAAACATAGGTTGCTACAATCACACTCAAACAAGAACCTGTACCATATCCCACTTCAGAAATATCATCATATCTAATGGATTATCCTACCAAGAGTAATAATAAATGACCGCCTCATTAATATGATCAAAAAGATCAAAGGCATGCACAATTTTAGGATTAAAAAAAGGTTATTCTTTTCGAAATGAATGGGTTCCTGGTTACATCATCTAATCTTTGGAAAATAATTTGGCTCAGTTTCCAAGGCTGAAGAAACAAAGTAAAGAAGGATACACAGATCTTCCTAATCATTCTCCATTTTATAAAATATCAGGGAATTACATTAAAGAGTTTTTTTTTCAAATACCTCGTTCAAAAAATGGTAGACTCTGGACAAGTGAGACTAAAATGGTCATCAGCCCAAGTAGAATGTGTTGCTAATACTGATCCAGAGGAAGAAGCAAAATGGAAGGGAAGTTAAATCTAAAAAATGTGAAGACATATAATTATTGGATGTCCAAGAAAACGATCAACTAAACTCCTGACATTCTATGAACACAGTTGAAACAACAAATTGTTTCTTCTGCCACTTCCGCCACATCAAACCCGCCTTCATCAAAAGATCAGCTCTCTAATGGTCTATCTTCAATGAAGATACATGATCAGAATGTCAAAGAGAAGTCAGAAGAGGGTGAGAATGTGTAAAGTCCAAAGTTGTCCTTGACTCTGGAAGATTTCATACCATCTATTTGAAAATAATGGGCACCACCCCACCAAACGGCATAACTATAGCTGACTTTTCATAAAGAATCTTTATGAGATAAAAAATTAATCTTTGGTCCCATTAATGTTATCCACATAATATATCATTATGAAAATTACTATTCTAGTTATGATGACCCTAAATTCCTTGTACCTAATTGGGGAATTAGAGTCAGAAGATATGTTCGAGGATACAATGGAAGACATGGAAATTCTATAAGACAATATTTTAAATCTACCCCTACCCGAACCATATATATAGAAGAAACTCATGGGGAGCCCTTCTGTGAGATCAAAAAGAAAAAGAAAGTTCTCCTACACACGATAGGATCGGTCATGACATGATTATTTATGAGTAACTATTAGTGGTTAGACCATATTTATCTGAACAAGTAGACATTCCTAGTCAGAATAATCTCCCAAAAACAAAATTATTTCTAGCTTTTTCTCTGACACAGGGTACATCTACACCAAGAGCGTCAAATTACATGACACCTGTAAACCCGCATCATCTTGCTAAAAAATGTATACATGTGGACCAAAATTATGATGTTTTAAATATCTGGCTCATGTACCAGCTATGTTCTCGATTTTTGATGCATTTAATCTTTTAAGAGATCTTTGAGAATCACTTATTGTGGCCTTATCAATTCCTAAAGTGTTTAAAACTGAAGTTTCTACTACTGAGGTTTATCTTATAGAGAATGATCCTATAGAAATTCATGTAGTTATATCATTTATGGATGATTATTGATATGATATAGTATATGGACACATTAGGCCCTTATATCTATCAAGAAAGGTAAATTTTACAGTCATCTGATGAGCCTTCAATGATAATGGCTTCGGTTTCAACCACATTCATATTTATACACATCATTGATCGGGCCTCACTGAATCAGACTTATCTCTTTCTACATTAATGTTTCAAAATTATGACAATAATGTGAAAGATACGCTGGGAAATATTACACTTAGAACTCAGTTTTGAGATCTTCTTTCAAATTTAGATTTTATGATTTTCTGTTAGGACACATCCTTTAACATTCTTCTTGGAAGGCCTTAGCTACGTCAGCATATAAACATTCCTTCTTCAGACCACCAATGACTCAAGTATAGTTTATGTGGTCAAATAAGGATATTGTATAGTGATAGGGATTTATTCAAAATGTTTGTATATCAGTATATTTCGGTGGTGTTTTTTAACATTAAGGGGACGAGGTCCATGACAAAAGATGTAATTAGAATCAATACTGTAAATGTCCTGGAAAATATCCCAGAAACCCATTAAATCATTTGAGTATAGATTATGTGTTACCTGTCATTCAAATTTAATGGATAAATTAAAATATGAACACTCATCCAATGAATTTCATAATTTCAATTATGGAAATTGTGCCTAAAAGTATGGGAGAAATTGTTGATTTACCATACAGTGATGAAAATATAAATGGAGATTTATTCATTTCATCTACTGAACTTCCGCAAGCATGTGCTTTTCCAATCAAACTAGAACAAGTTGATGCAATATTTGGGGAATAAAAGGATGTTGATTCTCAACCCATCATATCTTTTTTAATACATCGTGAGGAGCCATCATCATCAGTTGGGTCTGAAATGGTTCCCTGTTCTTCAGGATGTTCAAATAATGACTCATCCACTATATTTAAATGGTTTTCTTAATCATCTACTAAGAAAGTATAAACTGAAGAAGTGGACCATAAGGATGATGAAGAATAAGATCTAAGGGATGCATCTCCATCATTTGAGTAAGGTGTCTCCACCACTGCAGATGATATCAAATAAATAAATATATATATAGAAGACGATCCATGCTCCGCTCTAATTAGTGCAGCCATGACATCAGAATAGAAAGAGTTTTATAATTCATTTTTAATGATAAATCGTGATATATATTCTTGGAACTATACAAAAATTTTAGTCTTTAATATTTAAGTATCCACTCATCATTTGGGTTTTCCAGAATAACATCCAGTATTCTTGTAGGTAGAGAGAAGAACACACCAAACACATGGATCTAAAATTGAATCTGATGTTGAAAAGATTATGTATTCTATATTTTCCAGGGAGGTGAAATACCCTAAATGGCTAGCCAATATTGTCATAGTGAAAAAGAAGAATGAAATAATCAGATTTTGCATTGATTTCAATGATCTTAACCAGCATTTTTCCAAATATGCCTTTCTAGTTTAGAGCACAGTTCTAATAATTGATGCTACAACTAGCTACGAATCTCTTTCCTTCAAAGATGGTTACTCTGGGTATAATCAAGTAAACATGGATCTATAGGATGTAGAGTCTATAGCCTTCAGATCCCCTCAAGGTGTGTTTTTCTATCTAGTAATTCCCATTGGCTTAAATAATGAAGGTGTAGTGTATCAAAATGCCATGCTCTATATCATCACACCTTTATAAGAAAAATTTGTTGAATGTTATGTGGATGGTTTGGTAGTAATATCCAGTCAAACTTCTGATCACCTCACTAATTTAGAGACCATATTCAATAACCATTGGCAACATTGATTGATGATGAATCCCTTGAAGTATACTTTCCATGTAACCTTAGAAAAATTACATGGTTTCATTGTACACAATTGTTGCATCGAAGTTGATATTTAGAAAAAAAATCAATCCTTGACAAGACACCTACAAAAATTTTAAATAATCATGAGGAAAACAAGGAAAATTGTCCTGTATTTGTCTCTTTATCACCAATTTTATAGGCAAGTGTTTTTCCTTCACTAAATTAATTTAGAATTGAGTCACCTATCAATGGAATTAAGACTACCCAGTGGAAAATGATACAATCATGATATATCCCTTGAGTCCCCTAATATTAATTCCACCTACTGAAGGAAGGCCACTTATTCTCTACGTGAAAGATTTAGAGTGATCACGGGGTTCCTTCCATTCTAAAAGGAAAGACTATAGGTATAAAAATAGCCTTTACTGTCACAGTAAAACTATGATTGACATAAAGAATCAATATTCAAGTATCGAGAAGTGTTTCCAGGAATTAATATTTGTAGTTCATAAATTGAGACACTATCTGCAATATAATAGGTCCCAATTGGTGTCCTGAAATAACCCGCACGAATTTATCCTCATTTGTCTTATTCTCATAGGGAATTTGGCATGGGGGGTAGTTATTTTGAAATTATTTGATATGCATTTTTTTCTTTAGAATGAAATAAAAGGCCAATCCTTGGAATAATTCCTTGTTGAGCATCTATCTGCATAATATAAATCATTGAATACTGAATTTCCCGTAGAAGGGGTCATCTCCATTCAAGATAATCCCAAAACATGGGAAATTTACATTGAAGGGGCCTCTATATGTCCAAAAAGGAAGGGAATGGGAAAACCTGAACTCCAAAAAGTTGGGTTAGGAATTGTACTTATTAACCTAGAAAAGGCAGTGTTTCCATATTCCTTCGTATTGTTAGATGGAAGAACAAACAATGAAGCAGAATATCAAGATCTTATCATTGGCCAATAATTGGTGATTTAGGTACAAAGGAATTACATTAAAGTGAAATATGATTCAGCTTTGGTAATCAAATGAATAAATGGGTATTACGATATTAAAAAAAGATTTAATTACTTTGTGTGATTATGTTAGACAGTTAATGGATAAATTTTCCTTAGATCCAACATTGTCTTTTGATCTGCGGTCACAAAATACCCAAGAAGATGCAGTGGATAATATTGCCACAGCCTTGAAAGATCCAAATTGGGATGATAAAATCATCATTATTGCCCATTGTCATGTGGTTTCACCTTTCATTCAAAGTAGAATGATGGAAATTAATTAAATCATCCCTATTTCTGAGCCATATGGTCATACCAAGGGATGGATGACACCCATCATGAAATAACATTAAAATAGAGTACTTTAACCAAATAGAGCTAAAAAAATGGATTCAATGAAGAGTGGCCAATTTTACACATTATGATAGTATAGATTACTAAATGATCCTCTATAAATGAGTCTTTGATGGAATCCATTTCAGGTGTACTATTGTAGAAGAAACAACAGTTGTCATGAAAGAAGTACATGCCTGAGCTTTTGGTGCAAAATAATCTAAGAAAAGGATTTCTGATCAAATCTGAATGTTTGTATACTTTTTTCCTTCAATGATGCCAAAATGCACAAATTTCACCAGAAATATCATCATTGACAACTGCATGCCAACATTATTCATCAACCCCTAGAGTTCTTAAAAATATCTAAATACACTTGGTTATTTTACACAAGGGGAATGGATGTAGTTATACATTATCCTCCAGATACGGCTAAGCAGTTCAAATATATTCTTACTTATACTAGTTTCTTATCCAAATGGTATGAGGAAATACATCTCAAAGAAGTTGGAAAGAAAATAGATGTTATTTTATTCAAAGATAATTTTATAACAACATTTGGTGTTCCGCATACTATATTTATGGACAACGACACTAATTTCTATTCTGTTGAGGTAAAGAAGTTATATCAGGAAAACAATATCAAATCAAACCATTAATCTCGCTATCATGAGAAGGCCAATAGATTGGTAGCTGCTTTCAATAAAACTCCAACAAACATACTACAAAAGATGGTGGATAAAGATAACAAATTTGGTCATGATAAAATTTTTCATGCTTTATGTTATTATCAGATTAATAAATGTACTACCACTCAAGAAACATTGTATTCATTGGTGTATTGAATAGAAGTAGTTTTTCCAATTAAAATTAAATTTCCTTTACTCTAAGTTTCAATCTGTGATTAGTTTTTTATCAATGAAAAGTCTCATATACGATTTGATGATCTGAAAAAATTATATGAAAAAAGATTTCATACATTGCATCATTTAAAAGTCAATCATAACATAATAACTCGAGCCTTTGACAAAAAAGTTCACCTCCATTCATTTCTTCAAGGATAATTGGAATTGGTCCCCAGGACTCCAATGATACCTAGAAAAAGGCCTCTAAAGCATGATCCAAAGTAGAAAAGACCTTATTCTATACATAATGTCATCTCAAATGGAATTTATTACCTAATATCAATGGATGGAGATCTTATTACAACTCCCACCAATGTGATATTCATGAAGATATAAATTGTGTAACTATACATAATGTCCTCACTGCATGACTCTAAACTCACCATCCCAAAGTTGTTGTTGCATGAAATTAAACTACATAACAACCATAAGAATCCATGCTGCATGGAATTAAAATTAATTGCATCTTTTTCCTTATTGTATGATGTTAAACTACATGACATCATTTTTCCTCATTACATGACAATAAACTATACAGTTAATGTCTTCTCTATTTGATGTTAAGAGATTATATATGCAAGCATCATTGATTTATTTTCTCTCCTTAGTGGAATATGAGTTCCATTTCTCCCTATGACTGAATTAAAATTTCCTAGGAGCCTTATTTAATGAAGTACGTGTAGACTGATGATCATTTTTTTATAAGATATGTAGAGATTCCTAGATCTCTAAACATGGGCCCACCCACAACCAAAAAAAATTATTCTAATTTTCTCCCCCTGTATATGAATCAGATCTATATAGAGTTCTCTTTTAAAATACATTGTTTTATTTTCAAACCATTTTTTGTTTTAAGATTAAACCATTCTTCTAGAATGTGATAAAAACCGTGTTTCCCATGTCAAACTCGATTGGTGTGGGAAATTATTGTTTTAAGATCTATATTTGTATTTATTCTCATTTTTAATGGAATATATAGGGACACCTATATCTCTAATATTGGGCATAGCCACAATAAAACAAAACCCCTTTATTCCTTTTGTATGAATGAAACCTCTATTGGAAATGATCAAGAACTACATATGGCTTTATTATTATCCATATGAGTTACGTAGTGACACCTGGGTTTAGTTCCATTGTCTAGCCGAAATATTCCCCTTTTATTCTTCAATGACTTCATGTCTCTACTTCAAGACTCCAAACTATACAACACAAAGGCCTCGTTGCATCCCTCCAAACAACGCAACACAACGTCCTCACAACATGACTCTAAACTGCACAACCAGATTTCTTAGATGTAAGATATTAAAGTGAAAAGAACCTAAATAAATTCATATTTATTTATTCTCATCCATATGATATACGTAGTGAATTCTAGGCCCCATATCTTAGTGTCAATCACAGTATAATTTTTTATCTCTTGGGTTCCCTCTTTAGAGATCCCACCAAAGAAACAAGAATGTATCCATTTTACATATGTGTCAGATCTATGTAAGGGACTACAAACTCATGGCCAATATTGATGCCAATATTTATCTTCTACACATATCATTAACCTATTTTCATATTTCAAACACTATATCTTGAATATATTTAGATCTTTATACTATTTCATACAGTTTTTGGTGATAGTGTCTCTTATATATGAGACCTCTTTTCCTTGACAATGTAGTATGTTCCCCTAGGTGTCCTTGAATAAGTTTCCTAAATAATGGGAATGTCTTTCAAAAGATACTACTGTTTGAATATGTAGCATATTCCCTAGTTGGCCCTTCATAATACAACCCCCATAACAGGTTTTTAAAAAATTGGTAATTTCATTCTTAGTTAAAGTTTCTTTTATCCCTTTTAATCTTTTAAAAAAATATACAAGAATATGAATTTTAAATCAGTCATTCATGTATATTCATCCCATTAACTTTCTCTAAATCAAAAATTCTTCATGACTATGGTTTACACATTTCCTATTCCATGTTTTCAAAGAAATGTGAAATAATCTTGGATCAGTTGACTACCTATCATATATTGTTTTCATTTTTGGCCATAGTCGCATGTCCTAATAAAATAAACACCATACTTCCTAAATTTAGGTTAGACCTTTCTAGAAATTATATACCTCTCATACTTTGGAAATTATGATTGGAAATACACTTTCCATATTCAAGTACCTTTCTACACAAATCAAACCGTGTACTATGAAAAATTTAAATTCCCATAAACTTTCTTCACCTATTAGAAATAGTATGTCAAATTTTTTAAAACTCTTTTTCCTAACTATACAGTACATTCCCCTAGGTGGCCATGCATATGTTTCCAATTTAATGGGTCTATGAATCAAAATATGCCACTATTTGGAAATAAGGAACATTCCCTAGTTTTCCCTGCATAATATTACCCCCATAACATGTTCATCAAATACCGGTAACGTTTTTCTTAGAAAAGAATATCCTCTAATTCTTATTATCCCATTTCTGATAACATTATTCAGGTCCAAAAATTCCCAAATCATAGTTTACAATTATCTTTTTCCATACTTGAAAATGGTAGTATGTTTCAAAATAAATTTCCAAGAAATTTGGAGATTCTAAATTCTTTGAAAAATGATAAATACCTAAAAAATAAATCCACCAAATTTCCTCACTCCATGACTTAAAAATTCACAGTACAATGTACTAACTGAATGACTTCAAACTATGTAACCTAATATCATAAATTCTGTAACACCCCAAGATTTCATAGTGTGTTATTTCTTCAAAATAATTCAATAACTTGCACTACACGCAACACCGAGTTCAATTGCACCATGACTTACCAAAAAAAAAGCCATTAAAAAATGTCATGAATAGCATTAACTACATTTTTAACTTTATATAATCCTTATAATTTTAGAATCCATATTATGAGTTTCTTAGTCATAATGCAAGAACAGATTCATTTTCAGTATTGCACTTTTATCAACTTTTGATAGTGATACCTTTTTAAATACAATATTTTAACCTTTTTGAATAAATGGAGACATCAAAAAATTTAAAATTAAACATCTCAAGCTTCCACGGTACGCTTTCCTTTGAATAAAACAGTAGCGTGTGTTGTACGCAACATCGAGTTTTAACACACACCACAACCGATCAAACTAGACGTTATGAATAGTAATACCTAAATTTTGAAATTATATATATTTTATATTTTGAAATGGACTTCATTTTTGGATTCGGAATATCGAATTTAGCCTAAGATGAAATTTTGGTAATTTTCGGATAACTTTCATATTTTGATGAATAGTGAAAATTACTAAATTTTAATTAAAAACAACTTTTTTAATCAAAATAATTAATAGTGATAAATTATGAATTTGAGTGGTTTTAAAGTATATTTAGAATATATTTTTACCATTTAAAATAATGTTGGTCATTGGACATAATTTTACAATTAAACCGAACATAAACAAGTGTCAATCTTTTGATAGTTATTATCTCTTAAAAACACGCTTTTTGTTTTGACAGCGGGAATTAATTTTAAATTAATTTCTTCCACTTCTGTGTTTTGAATTTAGGAAAATGGATTCCATATTTGTAACCAGGATGTTCAAATTGTGTAAATAGGTAACTTTTATTTTTATACATTTTGAATAATTACTGTGGTAAATATTTTATTTACCATGGTTAAGGGTAAATCCGGTAAATAAGTGTTAAAAAATAATATTATAATAATACAAAATTACCCTAAAACGTGTCCTAACCTTATTGGTGGACACATAACCGACCATGAGCATCCTTGGGTCAATTTGGGGACCCCTTGGAGCCACTTGTATGTGGTAGGGACACATTATATTAATAAAGTTAAAATAAAAATAAAAATGGCATAAGCTTACATCTTTTAGAAGAACAATTTTTACATAGGGTTATACATGTTGGATTTTAGATTATAAATATTCATTAGAAAGCTAAAAAGATTTCCTACATGATGATATTTTATTTATAATTTTTAGACATTAAATAATTTATTTTATTTATGACACAAGGATGATGCAGTAATTATTAAAATAGTAAAAAATTAACATAATTGATATTATAAATACCAAAATAAATATAATATGAAACTTTTAATGAATTACACTAATTTTCTAGGATAATATGATATATTAGGATTGATTTAATTGTCTTTTTTAGAAGTAATCAATCTGTTATGAGTTTCACAAAAATCAACTATTGAATAGTGTCAAAATTGACATAAAAGAGTTCTTAAAACAAATATTATATTATTAATTGATATTAGATTCCTAAAAATCTAAGGTTCGGCCAAGAGACTTATATTATGATAGGTTAATTATTAATGAACCACTTGGGGGTCTCTTGGATGTATATAGTAAGTTTATTAACCATATTATATAAAAATACAAAGAGACATTGTAAAAGTGAAACTAATTAACTTAGAGTTAATACTTAAAGATAAGGTTAATATAAGTACCCAAACCTGTCTAAATTCTATTGGATGAGTTGTTTTCGACCTATCCCAACCTCATACTTTGAATAGTCAACTTTGGAGCCTTTGGAAACCGAATATGAATTTATTATAAATTAATATTTCTAGCTTTTCCAAAGGTGGCCCTCACCCCTCTTATAAAAGGGCACTCCACCTTCTCTTTTCCTCACACCTCTCAAGCCACTTGGCTCGTCCAAACTCTGCCCAACTAAGCTCCCCACATCCCTCTCCTCCTCCTTGAAGCTTCCCCTTAGCCATAAAGCATTTCAAGAAGTCCTTTGGTTCCAACCAAAGTGAGTTACCTAAATTAAAGGTAACAATTTCTCTTAAAGTATTTTCATTTATTTTGCTTCTCCAACCCCCAAAATCTTTTTATTTCCTTTCTTTTGTAACAACACCAGTATCCTAAATATACTAGGATGTTGTTATAAGAAGGATTCAAACTACACATACACACAACTCCATCTAATGGATGATGAACATAATGTTTCTGTGGATGGCAAACTAACGCCTCACGAAACGATGATTGTTCAAATACATCTTACCACCCCTCATGGTGGCCATTATGATGGCACTGTAATTAAATATGATATTAATGATATATATTTTATATATAAGCTTCTGTAATTCCATTTTATTTCATACCATTATTCGTTTCATGTTGTATATACATACGATAATTTCATTTGAGGAAGTGCGGACTACCGCCCCCTTAAAATGATATGACTCGTTCATACCACACATGGAACGTACAAAGGATGGTGTTAATGAACTTAAGTAACATATATAAAATATTATACTGGAATAGTAATATACCTATGTATCATTTGGATTAGATTCTTTTAAAATAAAAATTAAATGGAAGTAGCGTTCGTGCGCACGTACGGACTACCGTCTCCACGAACGCGATAAGATTCATTCTCCATCATATCCATTCAAGTCTTATTCTCATTTTGGGGTTAAAAATAATGTTAATATCATTATGATTATGAATAAGATATAATATATCCATTACAAACATGTCTTACGTAACCAAACATTTAAGAAGAACGAATCGATTATCACCCGAAACGACGATAATACTAAGATATTATTAATAAAGAAATGTTAAAAGATCATATATGATATCATATTAATGTATATGATTCTTGTATAATTTAATAACAATTATTTCACCATTATACAGGAGGTTAACCTACCCCAACAAAGGAAAAGTACAAGGTAAGGGTTATTTCACAATCTCTTCATTATCCGAGGTTGTTTATACATAATAATCTAATGGGATCTCTTTATCATCCACATCCATGTTTTCCTAAAAATGTATTTCAAAACATTTTTACTATTTACAAGAATATGGTTTAAAGTCATTTATACCCTTGTTTTACCTTTTTATAAGAGGTTTATAAAGGAATCTTTCCGTCGTTTTCAAAACAACGTCCTTTTTAACCTTTTCGACAGAATTGAGGTAAGAATGTTTTTTTTAACTTATACGGCGGGTGCGGTTATTTTCCGCCGTCATAAAATCGTCGAAGCTTTCCATACAAGCTTATAAGGATATTTTCAAAGTAAATGTTTTATTTTATAATTATGTGACTTTTAAATGATTTCAAAATGAATAATTTAAGAATTTCAGAAAGGTACTCTTTATCAAAATCAGAATTTTAAATGTTTTAAAGATTTATCTTTATAAATCTTTTTAATTAATGTCTTCAAAATGGTTTTTAAGGATTTATTTATATGGAGATGAATGTTTTTAAAAATGTTAATTCTTTTCAAAAGTTTCAAAGTGGTATGGGACACTTTGATTCAAAAATCTCTTTTTAATTACTTCCTTTTTAAATGTGTGACTTTTAAATGATTTCAAAAAAGGAGATATTTCTCTCAAATAGTTTTGATTTCATCTATGTCAACATCCTTTGATGGATTTAACGCTTATTTGAAGTTGATTTATTGTAATACAAAGCTTCTATATTGTATTGAAGTTTTTGTGATATGTTTGACTGTGGATGTGCTATTTTTATACCATTCATAGTTTATGGTGAAATTATTGACATTTCGTATGCTAGTTTTAATACGAATGTTTATGTTATGTTTAAACCTTTTCATATGGGAATGCATTGGACTTAATAAGTGACGGGTGGAGCCCGCTATAGCTCCTCGATGCATCGGTAGGTCTCATGAGACAAACTAGTGTCTTGGCACAAGGCCTTGACAAAATCTTATTTGTAGTCTTGGCACGAGGCCTTGACTATGTGGTTATGATAGTCTGGCATTATGCATTCCAACATTATGAAAGTGGTTATTGATTTTTTCATGTGATTATTCGATTAGTAGAATATCCATGTGAATAAGTAAATGGCATTATTTCATTTTATTTATGCCATACTATGTTAAATGTTCAAGTTTAAAAGGATTTTGTTTTAGTTATACATTGCCTTAAATGTTTATTCTTATTTATGAAAGTTTCCGCTAAGTTGTTATCCTTACTGGGCATTTGAGCTCACCCCTTTTCTATGTTTTATTTTCCCAGGAAGTGAAGATGTAAGTTATGAATGACCTGCAGGGATATTATGATAGGATTATAGTGTGGACTGTGGAAACATTATGTTGTTGTATTAGTTTTTCATTTTATGATGTAATGTAAAACTTATGAATATATCTAGTGTTTCCAAGGCTACTAAACTAATCGGTCTTTCGGGATTTGATCTTTCTTATGATCATGCCAATGTTATGTAATAATGCACCGACTCTGGGTAGCTGGGGTCGGGGCGTTACAGTTGGTATCAGAGGAAGTTTAGTACAAACCTTGGAAGCTAGATTTAGATAAACTCTGATTAGAGCACGTAGACCTAAGATGAACATTGAGGATTAGTATAGAAGAACTTCCTAGAATTTTGGTATTGTAGAGATTTTGTGAGTTTTCCGAGCAATACATCCCTGTCTGGATACGAGCAGGTAGAGGCGGCTCTGGCACAGATGTACCTAGGGGTAAAACCCGAAAACACCGCTTTGAGCTAGACTCGAACGGGAACTGGTGCATGACAACGGGCCTTGCTGCACTCTTGGTTACGACACTCCCGGGGGATATGCTTAGGATTACTCTCATTTTCTTTACAAATCATTATGAAGGGTTTATGAGTATATACTTCCTCAAAGAAAACATTTTTATGATTATGGATTATATCCATAAATAGTTCAATTTATGTTAAGTGTTTTATAAGTATGGGATTATGTATTTTGATTCATAAACTGATCTAGTTTATGTCATTGTTTAGAAATGGCGCCCAGTAGAAGGAATGAGAACTCCAGAAATGCACATGATCCAAAGAGAAGGAAGGATCATATCTTTCATGGTCTTAAGCTAGAATTGATAAGAGAAATAGTCTCCCATGTATTATCATCATATGAAGAAATAATATCATGTGTTGATAAGATAAGTAAAGAGTTTACTGAGTCCTATGGCTTTGAAGGGAATCAAGAGAAGAAAAGGATGGAAGAGAGAAAGATGGATAAAGGGAAAAGGGAAAAGAAGAATTTTCCCATATGTGTTAACTGTGGAAAGAAACACCCTGGAACTTGCCTGAAAGGAATGGGAGTTTGTTATAAGTGTGGAGGAAAAGGGCACAAAGTACGTGACTGCAAGGGTAAGAAAATGGTTTTAAATGTACAATGCTTCATTTGCAAGGAGTTTGGACACTACGCGAACCTATGTCCCAGTCATCAGACTATGCCGCAAATGATGTTATTGGATAATAATCAAGTTATGATACTACCACAGATGAAGAGGAATGATTAGAGTTCTTATGTTGATTATGTCAATTGAGTGTTGTATCAACAATGTACTTGTTACAATAATTATGGAGTATATAAGGATTGTACTGCAGTACTATTTCATTAAGGACTTGAGATTGTGTGGAACAAAGAAAAGTGACTCAATAGCAGGATAAATTTTTGGAAAATATATGGTTGAGAGAATGATAAATCATAATATAGTTCTGATACTGAGGTAGTGATTTTGGAATAATATGTGATTGTTTTGGATAAATTATATTGGATATTCTTGACTACCCTGGAACTGATTAATGATTTGTATATTCCATCATTATTGGGGTTTAAAACATTTTTGGATTAATGAAGTATATCCAGCTTTCTATATGGAATAAGGGAGAATGAATGTAATCAATAAGGAATATGGTAATTCAGGATGTTTCAGTGTATTAAAAGAATACATGATGAAGGTATTCATATGCTACTACGGGGTAAAAAGGATCTGCATTATGTTTACCTTCCTTATAAATGTTGGACTGTGAGTTTGGACAGAAGTATTTTTGATAGTTCTAGTTTGGATTATTTTGGATTGCCATAAAAGGACAACCCGGAGGTCGGGCGGCAACCCGTCGCGTCCGGCAAGGCTGCGAGACTTTAACCCGCAACCGAAGGGCGACAAGGGTGTATCACCTACCACTGGCCCACGAGATGTCCTGGATTAAATAATGTAGTTTTTATTAAAAGATCTTTTAGATGAATTATAAATTCGTTTATTTTGGAACCCTATACGAATAGTGTAAATAGAATTTTTTTTACATTCTATTATCTTTTAGAGTGAAAGATGAGTTTGTGGTAGAAATTTATTAATGGATAAAACTCTAATTATAAAGTAAGTATATCTCCTTATGATCTTAGCCAATCTCATAAATAAATTCCTCAATATTAAGAAAAGCAACTTAGAACAAAAATGTTTTCCTAGATGGTACCTTAAATCATCACTAATTTATGGCTTTGGGATTGTTGGCCTTTTCATAGCCATGTTCTCTACCACTCTCCATCAGATAATTGATGGTTGGATTTTTCTTCCATATCCATATTTTCCTACATGGAACCCTAGTATGTGTTATTTTCGGTAATCTTCATACTTTCGACTCTTTATTTTAAATAGAGGCCTCGTTAATTCATTTTTCGATGTGGGATTTCAACTAAGATATTTTGAAACGTCAAAAATGTGTTATCCCAATACCCTATATTTTGTTGAACCGATGGTACTTCAAATCATCATAGATTGATGAGTTTAAGGACCTCAATTATACACTTGTTTGTGATTGATGACCTCAATCACTACCTATAAATATTTACGTTTTTCCTCCGATTATATGTCTCTAATTTCCACCAATGTTCTCCTAATCAAGATCATAATTTGGTGGTGACCCTTTGATTTCTATTTTCCTCATATTAAGACTAAATTTTAGTAACCCAATTTCCGATGTGGGTTTTCCCACAAATATATTATCTATTTTCAACCTTTTATTTTCGAAGAACAATTTCAAATTGCGAGGACGCAATTTATTGAAGGAGGGGAGAATGTAACACCCCTAGATTTCATAGTGTGTTATTTCTTCAAAATAATTCAATAACTTGCACTACACGCAACACCGAGTTCAATTGCACCATGACTTACAAAAAAAAAGCCATTAAAAAAGGTCATGAATAGCATTAACTACATTTTTAACTTTATATAATCCTTATAATTTTAGAATCCATATTATGAGTTTCTTAGTCATAATGCAAGAACAGATTCATTTTCAGTATTGCACTTTTATCAACTTTTGATAGTGATACCTTTTTAAATACAATATTTTAATCTTTTTGAATAAATGGAGACATAAAAAAATTTAAAATTAAACATCTCAAGCTTCCACGGTACGCTTTCCTTTGAATAAAACAGTAGCGTGTGTTGTACGCAACATCGAGTTTTAACACACACCACAACCGATCAAACTAGCCGTTATGAATAGTAATACCTAAATTTTGAAATTATATATATTTTATATTTTGAAATGGACTTCATTTTTGGATTCGGAATATCGAATTTAGCCTAAGATGAAATTTTGGTAATTTTTGGATAACTTTCATATTTTGATGAATAGTGAAAATTACTAAATTTTAATTAAAAACAACTTTTTTAATCAAAATAATTAATAGTGATAAATTATGAATTTGAGTGGTTTTAAAGTATATTTAGAATATATTTTTACCATTTAAAATAATGTTGGTCATTGGACATAATTTTACAATTAAACCGAACATAAACAAGTGTCAATCTTTTGATAGTTATTATCTCTTAAAAACACGCTTTTTGTTTTGACAGCGGGAATTAATTTTAAATTAATTTCTGCCACTTCTGTGTTTTGAATTTAGGAAAATGGATTCCATATTTGTAACCAGGATGTTCAAATTGTGTAAATAGGTAACTTTTATTTTTATACATTTTGAATAATTATTGTGGTAAATATTTTATTTACCATGGTTAAGGGTAAATCCGGTAAATAAGTGTTAAAAAATAATATTATAATAATACAAAATTACCCTAAAACGTGTCCTAACCTTATTGGTGGACACATAACCGACCATGAGCATCCTTGGGTCAATTTGGGGACCCCTTGGAGCCACTTGTATGTGGTAGGGACACATTATATTAATAAAGTTAAAATAAAAATAAAAATGGCATAAGCTTACATCTTTTAGAAGAACAATTTTTACATAGGGTTATACATGTTGGATTTTCGATTATAAATATTCATTAGAAATCTAAAACGATTTCCTACATGATGATATTTTATTTATAATTTTTAGACATTAAATAATATATTTTATTTATGACACAAGGATGATGCAGTAATTACTAAAATAGTAAAAAATTAACATAATTGATATTATAAATACCAAAATAAATATAATATGAAACTTTTAATGAATTACACTAATTTTCTAGGATAATATGATATATTAGGATTGATTTAATTGACTTTGTTCGAAGTAATCAATCTGTTATGAGTTTCACAAAAATCAACTATTGAATAGTGTCAAAATTGACATAAAAGAGTTCTTAAAACAAATATTATATTATTAATTGATATTAAATTCCTAAAAATCTAAAGTTCGGCCAAGAGACTTATATTATGATAGGTTAATTATTAATGAACCACTTGGGGGTCTCTTGGATGTATATAGTAAGTTTATTAACCATATTATATAAAAATACAAAGAGACATTGTAAAAGTGAAACTAATTAACTTAGAGTTAATACTTAAAGATAAGGTTAATATAAGTACCCAAACCTGTCTAAACTCTATTGGATGAGTTGTTTTCGACCTATCCCAACCTCATTCTTTGAATAGTCAACTTTGGAGCCTTTGGAAACCGAATATGAATTTATTATAAATTAATATTTCTAGCTTTTCCAAAGGTGCCCCTCACCCCTCTTATAAAAGGGCACTCCACCTTCTCTTTTCCTCACACCTCTCAAGCCACTTGGCTCGTCCAAACTCTGCCCAACTAAGCTCCCCACATCCCTCTCCTCCTCCTTGAAGCTTCCCCTTAGGCATAAAGCATTTCAAGAAGTCCTTTGGTTCCAACCAAAGTGAGTTACCTAAATTAAAGGTAACAATTTCTCTTAAAGTATTTTCATTTATTTTGCTTCTCCAACCCCCAAAATCTTTTTATTTCCTTTCTTTTGTAACAACACCAGTATCCTAAATATACTAGGATTTTGTTATAAGAAGGATTCAAACTACACATACACACAACTCCATCTAATGGATGATGAACATAATGTTTCTGTGGATGGCAAACTAACGCCTCACGAAACGATGATTGTTCAAATACATCTTACCACCCCTCATGGTGGCCATTTTGATGGCACTGTAATTAAATATGATATTAATGATATATATTTTATATATAAGCTTCTGTAATTCCATTTTATTTCATACCATTATTCGTTTCATGTTGTATATACATACGATAATTTCATTTGAGGAAGTGCGGACTACCGCCCCCTTAAAATGATATGACTCGTTCATACCACACATGGAACTTATAAAGGATGGTGTTAATGAACTTAAGTAACATATATAAAATATTATACTGGAATAGTAATATACCTATGTATCATTTGGATTAGATTCTTTTAAAATAAAAATTAAATGGAAGTAGCGTTCGTGCGCACGTACGGACTACCGTCTCCACGAACGCGATAAGATTCATTCTCCATCATATCCATTCAAGTCTTATTCTCATTTTGGGGTTAAAAATAATGTTAATATCATTATGATTATGAATAAGATATAATATATCCATTACAAACATGTCTTACGTAACCAAACATTTAAGAAGAACGAATCGATTATCACCCGAAACGACGATAATACTAAGATATTATTAATAAAGCAATGTTAAAAGATCATATATGATATCATATTAATGTATATGATTCTTGTATAATTTAATAACAATTATTTCACCATTATACAGGAGGTTAACCTACCCCAACAAAGGAAAAGTACAAGGTAAGGGTTATTTCACAATCTCTTCATTATCCGAGGTTGTTTATATGTAATAATCTACTGGGATCTCTTTATCATCCACATCCATGTTCCTTAAAAATGTATTTCAAAACATTTTTACTATTTACAAGAATATGGGTTAAAGTCATTTATACCCTTTTTTGACTTTTTATAAGAGGTTTATAAAGGAATCTTTCCGTCGTTTTCAAAACACGGTCCTTTTTAACCTTTTCGACAGAATTGAGGTAAGAATGTTTTTTTAACTTATACGGCGGGTGCGGTTATTTTACGCCGTTATAAAATCTTCAAAGCTTTCCTTACAAGCTTATAAGAATATTTTCAAAGAAAAGGTTTCTTTTATATTTATGTGATTTTTAAATGATTTCAAAAGAGAGATATTTCCCTCAAATATATGAAAATCCAGTGTAAATGTATACGTATTTAACGCAAGCTTAAAAATGTTTTCAGAAAACCTGACTCTCGAGTTTGGTAGACAGGAATGGATTGGGAGTAGACCCATCATGGCCTGTAATTAATCGAGAAGTCTCAGAATTAGTTATTTTGTTTTCAAAAGCGTGCATATTGCTTTCAGAAAAACACTGGAGTATATTTTACCCATTTTAAACATAAGTATTTTCTAAAAAAAATTGCATCGGTAGGTCTCATGAGACAAACTAGTGTCTTGGCACAAGGCCTTGACAAAATCTTATTTGTAGTCTTGGCACGAGGCCTTGACTATGTGGTTATGATAGTCTGGCATTATGCATTCCAACATTATGAAAGTGGTTATTGATTTTTGCATGTGATTATTCGATTAGTAGAATATCCATGTGAATAAGTAAATGGCATTATTTCATTTTATTTATGCCATACTATGTTAAATGTTCAAGTTTAAAAGGCTTTTGTTTTAGTTATACATTGCCTTAAATGTTTATTCTTATTTATGAAAGTTTCCGCTAAGTTGTTATCCTTACTGGGCATTTGAGCTCACCCCTTTTCTATGTTTTATTTTCCCAGGAAGTGAAGATGTAAGTTATGAATGACCTGCAGGGATATTATGATAGGATTATAGTGTGGACTGTGGAAACATTATGTTGTTGTATTAGTTTTTCATTTTATGATGTAATGTAAAACTTATGAATATATCTAGTGTTTCCAAGGCTACTAAACTAATCGGTCTTTCGGGATTTGATCTTTCTTATGATCATGCCAATGTTATGTAATAATGCACCGACTCTGGGTAGCTGGGGTCGGGGCGTTACAGTTGGTATCAGAGGAAGTTTAGTACAAACCTTGGAAGCTAGATTTAGATAAACTCTGATTAGAGCACGTAGACCTAAGATGAACATTGAGGATTAGTATAGAAGAACTTCCTAGAATTTTGGTATTGTAGAGATTTTGTGAGTTTTCCGAGCAATACATCCCTGTCTGGATACGAGCAGGTAGAGGCGGCTCTGGCACAGATGTACCTAGCGGTAAAACCCGAAAACACCGCTTTGAGCTAGACTCGAACGGGAACTGGTGCATGACAACGGGCCTTGCTGCACTCTTTGTTACGACACTCCCGGGGGATATGCTTAGGATTACTCTCATTTTCTTTACAAATCATTATGAAGGGTTTATGAGTATATACTTCCTCAAAGAAAATATTTTTATGATTATGGATTATATCCATAAATAGTTCAATTTATGTTAAGTGTTTTATAAGTATGGGATTATGTATTTTGATTCATAAACTGATCTAGTTTATGTCATTGTTTAGAAATGGCGCCCAGTAGAAGGAATGAGAACTCCAGAAATGCACATGATCCAAAGAGAAGGAAGGATCATATCTTTCATGGTCTTAAGCTAGAATTGATAAGAGAAATAGTCTCCCATGTATTATCATCATATGAAGAAATAATATCATGTGTTGATAAGATAAGTAAAGAGTTTACTGAGTCCTATGGCTTTGAAGGGAATCAAGAGAAGAAAAGGATGGAAGAGAGAAAGATGGATAAAGGGAAAAGGGAAAAGAAGAATTTTCCCATATGTGTTAACTGTGGAAAGAAACACCCTGGAACTTGCCTGAAAGGAATGGGAGTTTGTTATAAGTGTGGAGGAAAAGGGCACAAAGTACGTGACTGCAAGGGTAAGAAAATGGTTTTAAATGTACAATGCTTCATTTGCAAGGAGTTTGGACACTACGCGAACCTATGTCCCAGTCATCATACTATGCCGCAAATGATGTTATTGGATAATAATCAAGTTATGATACTACCACAGATGAAGAGGAATGATTAGAGTTCTTATGTTGATTATGTCAATTGAGTGTTGTATCAACAATGTACTTGTTACAATAATTATGGAGTATATAAGGATTGTACTACAGTACTATTTCATTAAGGACTTGAGATTGTGTGGAACAAAGAAAAGTGACTCAATAGCAGGATAAATTTTTGGAAAATATATGGTTGAGAGAATGATAAATCATAATATAGTTCTGATACTGAGGTAGTGATTTTGGAATAATATGTGATTGTTTTGGATAAATTATATTGGATATTCTTGACTACCCTGGAACTGATTAATGATTTGTATATTCCATCATTATTGGGGTTTAAAACATTTTTGGATTAATGAAGTATATCCAGCTTTCTATATGGAATAAGGGAGAATGAATGTAATCAATAAGGAATATGGTAATTCAGGATGTTTCAGTGTATTAAAATAATACATGATGAAGGTATTCATATGCTATTACGGGGTAAAAAGGATCTGCATTATGTTTACCTTCCTTATAAATGTTGGACTGTGAGTTTGGACAGAAGTATTTTTGATAGTTCTAGTTTGGATTATTTTGGATTGCCATAAAAGGACAACCCGGAGGTCGGGCAGCAACCCGTCGCGTCCGGCAAGGCTGCGAGACTTGAACCCGCAACCGAAGGGCGACAAGGGTGTATCACCTACCACTGGCCCACGAGATGTCCTGGATTAAATAATGTAGTTTTTATTAAAAGATCTTGTAGATGAATTATAAATTCGTTTATTTTGGAACCCTATACGAATAGTGTAAATAGAATTTTTTTTACATTCTATTATCTTTTAGAGTGAAAGATGAGTTTGTGGTAGAAATTTATTAATGGATAAAACTCTAATTATAAAGTAAGTATATCTCCTTATGATCTTAGCCAATCTCATAAATAAATTCCTCAATATTAAGAAAAGCAACTTAGAACAAAAATGTTTTCCTAGATGGTACCTTAAATCATCACTAATTTATGGCTTTGGGATTGTTGGCCTTTTCATAGCCATGTTCTCTACCACTCTCCATCAGATAATTGATGGTTGGATTTTTCTTCCATATCCATATTTTCCTACATGGAACCCTAGTATGTGTTATTTTCGGTAATCTTCATACTTTCGACTCTTTATTTTAAATAGAGGCCTCGTTAATTCATTTTTCGATGTGGGATTTCAACTAAGATATTTTGAAACGTCAAAAATGTGTTATCCCAATACCCTATATTTTGTTGAACCGATGGTACTTCAAATCATCATAGATTGATGAGTTTAAGGACCTAAATTATACACTTGTTTGTGATTGATGACCTCAATCACTACCTATAAATATTTACGTTTTTCCTCCGATTATATGTCTCTAATTTCCACCAATGTTCTCCTAATCAAGATCATAATTTGGTGGTGACCCTTTGATTTCTATTTTCCTCATATTAAGACTAAATTTTAGTAACCCAATTTCCGATGTGGGTTTTCCCACAAATATATTATCTATTTTCAACCTTTTATTTTCGAAGAACAATTTCAAATTGCGAGGACGCAATTTATTGAAGGAGGGGAGAATGTAACACCCCAAGATTTAATAGTGTGTTATTTCTTCAAAATAATTCAATAACTTGCACTACACGCAACACCGAGTTCAATTGCACCATGACTTACCAAAAAAAAGCCATTAAAAAAGGTCATGAATAGCATTAACTACATTTTTAACTTTATATAATCCTTATAATTTTAGAATCCATATTATGAGTTTCTTAGTCATAATGCAAGAACAGATTCATTTTCAGTATTGCACTTTTATCAACTTTTGATAGTGATACCATTTTAAATACAATATTTTAATCTTTTTGAATAAATGGAGACATCAAAAAATTTAAAATTAAACATCTCAAGCTTCCACGGTACGCTTTCCTTTGAATAAAACAGTAGCGTGTGTTGTACGCAACATCGAGTTTTAACACACACCACAACCGATCAAACTAGCCGTTATGAATAGTAATACCTAAATTTTGAAATTATATATATTTTATATTTTGAAATGGACTTCATTTTTGGATTCGGAATATCGAATTTAGCCTAAGATGAAATTTTGGTAATTTTCGGATAACTTTCATATTTTGATGAATAGTGAAAATTACTAAATTTTAATTAAAAACAACTTTTTTAATCAAAATAATTAATAGTGATAAATTATGAATTTGAGTGGTTTTAAAGTATATTTAGAATATATTTTTACCATTTAAAATAATGTTGGTCATTGGACATAATTTTACAATTAAACCGAACATAAACAAGTGTCAATCTTTTGATAGTTATTATCTCTTAAAAACACGCTTTTTGTTTTGACAGCGGGAATTAATTTTAAATTAATTTCTGCCACTTCTGTGTTTTGAATTTAGGAAAATGGATTCCATATTTGTAACCAGGATGTTCAAATTGTGTAAATAGGTAACTTTTATTTTTATACATTTTGAATAATTACTGTGGTAAATATTTTATTTACCATGGTTAAGGGTAAATCCGGTAAATAAGTGTTAAAAAATAATATTATAATAATACAAAATTACCCTAAAACGTGTACTAACCTTATTGGTGGACACATACCCGACCATGAGCATCCTTGGGTCAATTTGGGGACCCCTTGGAGCCACTTGTATGTGGTAGGGACACATTATATTAATAAAGTTAAAATAAAAATAAAAATGGCATAAGCTTACATCTTTTAGAAGAACAATTTTTACATAGGGTTATACATGTTGGATTTTCGATTATAAATATTCATTAGAAAGCTAAAAAGATTTCCTACATGATGATATTTTATTTATAATTTTTAGACATTAAATAATTTATTTTATTTATGACACAAGTATGATGCAGTAATTACTAAAATAGTAAAAAATTAACATAATTGATATTATAAATACCAAAATAAATATAATATGAAACTTTTAATGAATTACACTAATTTTCTAGGATAATATGATATATTAGGATTGATTTAATTGACTTTTTTAGAAGTAATCAATCTGTTATGAGTTTCACAAAAATCAACTATTGAATAGTGTCAAAATTGACATAAAAGAGTTCTTAAAACAAATATTATATTATTAATTGATATTAAATTCCTAAAAATCTAAGGTTCGGCCAAGAGACTTATATTATGATAGTTTAATTATTAATGAACCACTTGGGGGTCTCTTGGATGTATATAGTAAGTTTATTAACCATATTATATAAAAATACAAAGAGACATTGTAAAAGTGAAACTAATTAACTTAGAGTTAATACTTAAAGATAAGGTTAATATAAGTACCCAAACCTGTCTAAATTCTATTGGATGAGTTGTTTTCGACCTATCCCAACCTCATCCTTTTAATAGTCAACTTTGGAGCCTTTGGAAACCGAATATGAATTTATTATAAATTAATATTTCTAGCTTTTCCAAAGGTGCCCCTCACCCCTCTTATAAAAGGGCACTCCACCTTCTCTTTTCCTCACACCTCTCAAGCCACTTGGCTCATCCAAACTCTGCCCAACTAAGCTCCCCACATCCCTCTCCTCCTCCTTGAAGCTTCCCCTTAGGCATAAAGCATTTCAAGAAGTCCTTTGGTTCCAACCAAAGTGAGTTACCTAAATTAAAGGTAACAATTTCTCTTAAAGTATTTTCATTTATTTTGCTTCTCCAACCCCCAAAATCTTTTTATTTCCTTTCTTTTGTAACAAAACCAGTATCCTAAATATACTAGGATGTTGTTATAAGAAGGATTCAAACTACACATACACACAACTCCATCTAATGGATGATGAACATAATGTTTCTGTGGATGGCAAACTAACGCCTCACGAAACGATGATTGTTCAAATACATATTACCACCCCTCATGGTGGCCATTATGATGGCACTGTAATTAAATATGATATTAATGATATATATTTTATATATAAGCTTCTGTAATTCCATTTTATTTCATACCATTATTCGTTTCATGTTGTATATACATACGATAATTTCATTTGAGGAAGTGCGGACTACCGCCCCCTTAAAATGATATGACTCGTTCATACCACACATGGAACGTATAAAGGATGGTGTTAATGAACTTAAGTAACATATATAAAATATTATACTGGAATAGTAATATACCTATGTATTATTTGGATTAGATTCTTTTAAAATAAAAATTAAATGGAAGTAGCGTTCGTGCGCACGTACGGACTACCGTCTCCACGAACGCGATAAGATTCATTCTCCATCATATCCATTCAAGTCTTATTCTCATTTTGGGGTTAAAAATAATGTTAATATCATTATGATTATGAATAAGATATAATATATCCATTACAAACATGTCTTACGTAACCAAACATTTAAGAAGAACGAATCGATTATCACCCGAAACGACGATAATACTAAGATATTATTAATAAAGCAATGTTAAAAGATCATATATGATATCATATTAATGTATATGATTCTTGTATAATTTAATAACAATTATTTCACCATTATACAGGAGGTTAACCTACCCCAACAAAGGAAAAGTACAAGGTAAGGGTTATTTCACAATCTCTTCATTATCCGAGGTTGTTTATATGTAATAATCTACTGGGATCTCTTTATCATCCACATCCATGTTTTCTTAAAAATGTATTTCAAAACATTTTTACTATTTACAAGAATATGGTTTAAAGTCATTTATACCCTTGTTTTACCTTTTTATAAGAGGTTTATAAAGGAATCTTTCCGTCGTTTTCAAAACAACGTCCTTTTTAACCTTTTCGACAGAATTGAGGTAAGAATGTTTTTTTAACTTATACGGCGGGTGCGGTTATTTTCCACCGTCATAAAATTGCCGAAGCTTTCCATACAAGCTTATAAGGATATTTTCAAAGTAAATGTTTTATTTTATAATTATGTTACTTTTAAATGATTTCAAAATGAATAATTTAAGAATTTCAGAAAGGTACTCTTTATCAAAATCAGAATTTTAAATGTTTTAAAGATTTATCTTTATAAATCTTTTTAATTAATGTCTTCAAAATGGTTTTTAAGGATTTATTTATATGGAGATGAATGTTTTTAAAAATGTTAATTCTTTTCAAAAGTTTCAAAGTGGTATGGGACACTTTGATTCAAAAATCTCTTTTTAATTACTTCCTTTTTAAATGTGTGACTTTTAAATGATTTCAAAAAAGGAGATATTTCTCTCAAATAGTTTTGATTTCATCTATGTCAACATCCTTTGATAGATTTAACGCTTATTTGAAGTTGATTTATTGTAATACAAAGCTTCTATATTGTATTGAAGTTTTTGTGATATGTTTGACTGTGGATGTGCTATTTTTATACCATTCATAGTTTATGGTGAAATTATTGACATTTCGTATGCTAGTTTTAATACGAATGTTTATGTTATGTTTAAACCTTTTCATATGGGAATGCATTGGACTTAATAAGTGACGGGTGGAGCCCGCTATAGCTCCTCGATGCATCGGTAGGTCTCATGAGACAAACTAGTGTCTTGGCACAAGGCCTTGACAAAATCTTATTTGTAGTCTTGGCACGAGGCCTTGACTATGTGGTTATGATAGTCTGGCATTATGCATTCCAACATTATGAAAGTGGTTATTGATTTTTGCATGTGATTATTCGATTAGTAGAATATCCATGTGAATAAGTAAATGGCATTATTTCATTTTATTTATGCCATACTATGTTAAATGTTCAAGTTTAAAAGGCTTTTGTTTTAGTTATACATTGCCTTAAATGTTTATTCTTATTTATGAAAGTTTCCGCTAAGTTGTTATCCTTACTGGGCATTTGAGCTCACCCCTTTTCTATGTTTTATTTTCCCAGGAAGTGAAGATGTAAGTTATGAATGACCTGTAGGGATATTATGATAGGATTATAGTGTGGACTGTGGAAACATTATGTTGTTGTATTAGTTTTTCATTTTATGATGTAATGTAAAACTTATGAATATATCTAGTGTTTCCAAGGCTACTAAACTAATCGGTCTTTCGGGATTTGATCTTTCTTATGATCATGCCAATGTTATGTAATAATGCACCGACTCTGGGTAGCTGGGGTCGGGGCGTTACAGTTGGTATCAGAGGAAGTTTAGTACAAACCTTGGAAGCTAGATTTAGATAAACTCTGATTAGAGCACGTAGACCTAAGATGAACATTGAGGATTAGTATAGAAGAACTTCCTAGAATTTTGGTATTGTAGAGATTTTGTGAGTTTTCCGAGCAATACATCCCTGTCTGGATACGAGCAGGTAGAGGCGGCTCTAGCACAGATGTACCTAGGGGTAAAACCCGAAAACACCGCTTTGAGCTAGACTCGAACGGGAACTGGTGCATGACAACGGGCCTTGCTGCACTCTTGGTTACGACACTCCCGGGGGATATGCTTAGGATTACTCTCATTTTCTTTACAAATCATTATGAAGGGTTTATGAGTATATACTTCCTCAAAGAAAACATTTTTATGATTATGGATTATATCCATAAATAGTTCAATTTATGTTAAGTGTTTTATAAGTATGGGATTATGTATTTTGATTCATAAACTGATCTAGTTTATGTCATTGTTTAGAAATGGCGCCCAGTAGAAGGAATGAGAACTCCAGAAATGCACATGATCCAAAGAGAAGGAAGGATCATATCTTTCATGGTCTTAAGCTAGAATTGATAAGAGAAATAGTCTCCCATGTATTATCATCATATGAAGAAATAATATCATGTGTTGATAAGATAAGTAAAGAGTTTACTGAGTCCTATGGCTTTGAAGGGAATCAAGAGAAGAAAAGGATGGAAGAGAGAAAGATGGATAAAGGGAAAAGGGAAAAGAAGAATTTTCCCATATGTGTTAACTGTGGAAAGAAACACCCTGGAACTTGCCTGAAAGGAATGGGAGTTTGTTATAAGTGTGGAGGAAAAGAGCACAAAGTACGTGACTGCAAGGGTAAGAAAATGGTTTTAAATGTACAATGCTTCATTTGCAAGGAGTTTGGACACTACGCGAACCTATGTCCCAGTCATCAGACTATGCCGCAAATGATGTTATTGGATAATAATCAAGTTATGATACTACCACAGATGAAGAGGAATGATTAGAGTTCTTATGTTGATTATGTCAATTGAGTGTTGTATCAACAATGTACTTGTTACAATAATTATGGAGTATATAAGGATTGTACTGCAGTACTATTTCATTAAGGACTTGAGATTGTGTGGAACAAAGAAAAGTGACTCAATAGCATGATAAATTTTTGGAAAATATATGGTTGAGAGAATGATAAATCATAATATAGTTCTGATACTGAGGTAGTGATTTTGGAATAATATGTGATTGTTTTGGATAAATTATATTGGATATTCTTGACTACCCTGGAACTGATTAATGATTTGTATATTCCATCATTATTGGGGTTTAAAACATTTTTGGATTAATGAAGTATATCCAGCTTTCTATATGGAATAAGGGAGAATGAATGTAATCAATAAGGAATATGGTAATTCAGGATGTTTCAGTGTATTAAAAGAATACATGATGAAGGTATTCATATGCTATTACGGGGTAAAAAGGATCTGCATTATGTTTACCTTCCTTATAAATGTTGGACTGTGAGTTTGGACAGAAGTATTTTTGATAGTTCTAGTTTGGATTATTTTGGATTGCCATAAAAGGACAACCCGGAGGTCGGGCGGCAACCCGTCGCGTCCGGCAAGGCTGCGAGACTTGAACCCGCAACCGAAGGGCGACAAGGGTGTATCACCTACCACTGGCCCACGAGATGTCCTGGATTAAATAATGTAGTTTTTATTAAAAGATCTTGTAGATGAATTATAAATTCGTTTATTTTGGAACCCTATACGAATAGTGTAAATAGAATTTTTTTTACATTCTATTATCTTTTAGAGTGAAAGATGAGTTTGTGGTAGAAATTTATTAATGGATAAAACTCTAATTATAAAGTAAGTATATCTCCTTATGATCTTAGCCAATCTCATAAATAAATTCCTCAATATTAAGAAAAGCAACTTAGAACAAAAATGTTTTCCTAGATGGTACCTTAAATCATCACTAATTTATGGCTTTGGGATTGTTGGCCTTTTCATAGCCATGTTCTCTACCACTCTCCATCAGATAATTGATGGTTGGATTTTTCTTCCATATCCATATTTTCCTACATGGAACCCTAGTATGTGTTATTTTCGGTAATCTTCATACTTTCGACTCTTTATTTTAAATAGAGGCCTCGTTAATTCATTTTTCGATGTGGGATTTCAACTAAGATATTTTGAAACGTCAAAAATGTGTTATCCCAATACCCTATATTTTGTTGAACCGATGGTACTTCAAATCATCATAGATTGATGAGTTTAAGGACCTCAATTATACACTTGTTTGTGATTGATGACCTCAATCACTACCTATAAATATTTACGTTTTTCCTCCGATTATATGTCTCTAATTTCCACCAATGTTCTCCTAATCAAGATCATAATTTGGTGGTGACCCTTTGATTTCTATTTTCCTCATATTAAGACTAAATTTTAGTAACCCAATTTCCGATGTGGGTTTTCCCACAAATATATTATCTATTTTCAACCTTTTATTTTCGAAGAACAATTTCAAATTGCGAGGACGCAATTTATTGAAGGAGGGGAGAATGTAACACCCCAAGATTTCATAGTGTGTTATTTCTTCAAAATAATTCAATAACTTGCACTACACGCAACACCGAGTTCAATTGCACCATGACTTACCAAAAAAAAGCCATTAAAAAAGGTCATGAATAGAATTAACTACATTTTTAACTTTATATAATCCTTATAATTTTAGAATCCATATTATGAGTTTCTTAGTCATAATGCAAGAACAGATTCATTTTCAGTATTGCACTTTTATCAACTTTTGATAGTGATACCTTTTTAAATACAATATTTTAATCTTTTTGAATAAATGGAGACATCAAAAAATTTAAAATTAAACATCTCAAGCTTCCACGGTACGCTTTCCTTTGAATAAAACAGTAGCGTGTGTTGTACGCAACATCGAGTTTTAACACACACCACAACCGATCAAACTAGCCGTTATGAATAGTAATACCTAAATTTTGAAATTATATATATTTTATATTTTGAAATGGACTTCATTTTTGGATTCGGAATATCGAATTTAGCCTAAGATGAAATTTTGGTAATTTTCGGATAACTATCATATTTTGATGAATAGTGAAAATTACTAAATTTTAATTAAAAACAACTTTTTTAATCAAAATAATTAATAGTGATAAATTATGAATTTGAGTGGTTTTAAAGTATATTTAGAATATATTTTTACCATTTAAAATAATGTTGGTCATTGGACATAATTTTACAATTAAACCGAACATAAACAAGTGTCAATCTTTTGATAGTTATTATCTCTTAAAAACACGCTTTTTGTTTTGACAGCGGGAATTAATTTTAAATTAATTTCTGCCACTTCTGTGTTTTGAATTTAGGAAAATGGATTCCATATTTGTAACCAGGATGTTCAAATTGTGTAAATAGGTAACTTTTATTTTTATACATTTTGAATAATTACTGTGGTAAATATTTTATTTACCATGGTTAAGGGTAAATCCGGTAAATAAGTGTTAAAAAATAATATTATAATAATACAAAATTACCCTAAAACGTGTCCTAACCTTATTGGTGGACACATACCCGACCATGAGCATCCTTGGGTCAATTTGGGGACCCCTTGGAGCCACTTGTATGTGGTAGGGACACATTATATTAATAAAGTTAAAATAAAAATAAAAATGGCATAAGCTTACATATTTTAGAAGAACAATTTTTACATAGGGTTATACATGTTGGATTTTCGATTATAAATATTCATTAGAAAGATAAAACGATTTCCTACATGATGATATTTTATTTATAATTTTTAGACATTAAATAATTTATTTTATTTATGACACAAAGATGATGCAGTAATTACTAAAATAGTAAAAAATTAACATAATTGATATTATAAATACCAAAATAAATATAATATGAAACTTTTAATGAATTACACTAATTTTATAGGATAATATGATATATTAGGATTGATTTAATTGACTTTGTTCGAAGTAATCAATCTGTTATGAGTTTCACAAAAATCAACTATTGAATAGTGTCAAAATTGACATAAAAGAGTTCTTAAAACAAATATTATATTATTAATTGATATAAAATTCTTAAAAATCTAAGGTTCGGCCAAGAGACTTATATTATGATAGGTTAATTATTAATGAACCACTTGGGGGTCTCTTGGATGTATATAGTAAGTTTATTAACCATATTATATAAAAATACAAAGAGACATTGTAAAAGTGAAACTAATTATCTTAGAGTTAATACTTAAAGATAAGGTTAATATAAGTACCCAAACCTGTCTAAATTCTATTGGATGAGTTGTTTTCGACCTATCCCAACCTCATTCTTTGAATAGTCAACTTTGGAGCCTTTGGAAACCGAATATGAATTTATTATAAATTAATATTTCTAGCTTTTCCAAAGGTGCCCCTCACCCCTCTTATAAAAGGGCACTCCACCTTCTCTTTTCCTCACACCTCTCAAGCCACTTGGCTCGTCCAAACTCTGCCCAAATAAGCTCCCCAAATCCCTCTCCTCCTCCTTGAAGCTTCCCCTTAGGCATAAAGCATTTCAAGAAGTCCTTTGGTTCCAACCAAAGTGAGTTACCTAAATTAAAGGTAACAATTTCTCTTAAAGTATTTTCATTTATTTTGCTTCTCCAACCCCCAAAATCTTTTTATTTCCTTTCTTTTGTAACAACACCAGTATCCTAAATATACTAGGATGTTGTTATAAGAAGGATTCAAACTACACATACACACAACTCCATCTAATGGATGATGAACATAATGTTTCTGTGGATGGCAAACTAACGCCTCACGAAACGATGATTGTTCAAATACATCTTACCACCCCTCATGGTGGCCATTATGATGGAACTGTAATTAAATATGATATTAATGATATATATTTTATATATAAGCTTCTGTAATTCCATTTTATTTCATACCATTATTCGTTTCATGTTGTATATACATACAATAATTTCATTTGAGGAAGTGCGGACTACCGCCCCCTTAAAATGATATGACTCGTTCATACCACACATGGAACTTATAAAGGATGGTGTTAATGAACTTAAGTAACATATATAAAATATTATACTGGAATAGTAATATACCTATGTATCATTTGGATTAGATTCTTTTAAAATAAAAATTAAATGGAAGTAGCGTTCGTGCGCACGTACGGACTACCGTCTCCACGAACGCGATAAGATTCATTCTCCATCATATCCATTCAAGTCTTATTCTCATTTTGGGGTTAAAAATAATGTTAATATCATTATGATTATGAATAAGATATAATATATCCATTACAAACATGTCTTACGTAACCAAACATTTAAGAAGAACGAATCGATTATCACCCGAAACGACGATAATACTAAGATATTATTAATAAAGCAATGTTAAAAGATCATATATGATATCATATTAATGTATATGATTCTTGTATAATTTAATAACAATTATTTCACCATTATACAGGAGGTTAACCTACCCCAACAAAGGAAAAGTACAAGGTAAGGGTTATTTCACAATCTCTTCATTATCTAAGGTTGTTTATATGTAATAATCTACTGGGATCTCTTTATCATCCACATCCATGTTCCTTAAAAATGTATTTCAAAACATTTTTACTATTTACAAGAATATGGGTTAAAGTCATTTATACCCTTTTTTGACTTTTTATAAGAGGTTTAGAAAGGAATCTTTCCGTCGTTTTCAAAACAAGGTCCTTTTTAACCTTTTCGACAGAATTGAGGTAAGAATTTTTTTTTAACTTATACGGCGGGTGTGGTTATTTTACGCCGTTATAAAATCTTCAAAGCTTTCCTTACAAGCTTATAAGAATATTTTCAAAGAAAAGGTTTCTTTTATATTTATGTGATTTTTAAATGATTTCAAAAGAGAGATATTTCCCTCAAATATATGAAAATCCAGTGTAAATGTATACGTATTTAACGCAAGTTTAAAAATGTTTTCAGAAAACCTGACTCTCGAGTTTGGTAGACAGGAAGGGATTGGGAGTAGACCCATCATGGCCTGTAATTAATCGAGAATTCTCAGAATTAGTTATTTTGTTTTCAAAAGCTTGCATATTGCTTTCAGAAAAACACTGGAGTATATTTTACCCATTTTAAACATAAGTATTTTCTAAAAAAAATTGCATCGGTAGGTCTCATGAGACAAACTAGTGTCTTGGCACAAGGCCTTGACAAAATCTTATTTGTAGTCTTGGCACGAGGCCTTGACTATGTGGTTATGATAGTCTGGCATTATGCATTCCAACATTATGAAAGTGGTTATTGATTTTTGCATGTGATTATTCGATTAGTAGAATATCCATGTGAATAAGTAAATGGCATTATTTCATTTTATTTATGCCATACTATGTTAAATGTTCAAGTTTAAAAGGCTTTTGTTTTAGTTATACATTGCCTTAAATGTTTATTCTTATTTATGAAAGTTTCCGCTAAGTTGTTATCCTTACTGGGCATTTGAGCTCACCCCTTTTCTATGTTTTATTTTCCCAGGAAGTGAAGATGTAAGTTATGAATGACCTGCAGGGATATTATGATAGGATTATAGTGTGGACTGTGGAAACATTATGTTGTTGTATTAGTTTTTCATTTTATGATGTAATGTAAAACTTATGAATATATCTAGTGTTTCCAAGGCTACTAAACTAATCGGTCTTTCGGGATTTGATCTTTCTTATGATCATGCCAATGTTATGTAATAATGCACCGACTCTGGGTAGCTGGGGTCGGGGCGTTACAGTTGGTATCAGAGGAAGTTTAGTACAAACCTTGGAAGCTAGATTTAGATAAACTCTGATTAGAGCACGTAGACCTAAGATGAACATTGAGGATTAGTATAGAAGAACTTCCTAGAATTTTGGTATTGTAGAGATTTTGTGAGTTTTCCGAGCAATACATCCCTGTCTGGATACGAGCAGGTAGAGGCGGCTCTGGCACAGATGTACCTAGGGGTAAAACCCGAAAACACCGCTTTGAGCTAGACTCGAACGGGAACTGGTGCATGACAACGGGCCTTGCTGCACTCTTGGTTACGACACTCCCGGGGGATATGCTTAGGATTACTCTCATTTTCTTTACAAATCATTATGAAGGGTTTATGAGTATATACTTCCGCAAAGAAAACATTTTTATGATTATGGATTATATCCATAAATAGTTCAATTTATGTTAAGTGTTTTATAAGTATGGGATTATGTATTTTGATTCATAAACTGATCTAGTTTATGTCATTGTTTAGAAATGGCGCCCAGTAGAAGGAATGAGAACTCCAGAAATGCACATGATCCAAAGAGAAGGAAGGATCATATCTTTCATGGTCTTAAGCTAGAATTGATAAGAGAAATAGTCTCCCATGTATTATCATCATATGAAGAAATAATATCATGTGTTGATAAGATAAGTAAAGAGTTTACTGAGTCCTATGGCTTTGAAGGGAATCAAGAGAACAAAAGGATGGAAGAGAGAAAGATGGATAAAGGGAAAAGGGAAAAGAAGAATTTTCCCATATGTGTTAACTGTGGAAAGAAACACCCTGGAACTTGCCTGAAAGGAATGGGAGTTTGTTATAAGTGTGGAGGAAAAGGGCACAAAGTACGTGACTGCAAGGGTAAGAAAATGGTTTTAAATGTACAATGCTTCATTTGCAAGGAGTTTGGACACTACGCGAACCTATGTCCCAGTCATCAGACTATGCCGCAAATGATGTTATTGGATAATAATCAAGTTATGATACTACCACAGATGAAGAGGAATGATTAGAGTTCTTATGTTGATTATGTCAATTGAGTGTTGTATCAACAATGTACTTGTTACAATAATTATGGAGTATATAAGGATTGTACTGCAGTACTATTTCATTAAGGACTTGAGATTGTGTGGAACAAAGAAAAGTGACTCAATAGCAGGATAAATTTTTGGAAAATATATGGTTGAGAGAATGATAAATCATAATATAGTTCTGATACTGAGGTAGTGATTTTGGAATAATATGTGATTGTTTTGGAAAAATTATATTGGATATTCTTGACTACCCTGGAACTGATTAATGATTTGTATATTCCATCATTATTGGGGTTTAAAACATTTTTGGATTAATGAAGTATATCCAGCTTTCTATATGGAATAAGGGAGAATGAATGTAATCAATAAGGAATATGGTAATTCAGGATGTTTCAGTGTATTAAAAGAATACATGATGAAGGTATTCATATGCTATTACGGGGTAAAAAGGATCTGCATTATGTTTACCTTCCTTATAAATGTTGGACTGTGAGTTTGGACAGAAGTATTTTTGATAGTTCTAGTTTGGATTATTTTGGATTGCCATAAAAGGACAACCCGGAGGTCGGGCAGCAACCCGTCGCGTCCGGCAAGGCTGCGAGACTTGAACCCGCAACCGAAGGGAGACAAGGGTGTATCACCTACCACTGGCCCACGAGATGTCCTGGATTAAATAATGTAGTTTTTATTAAAAGATCTTGTAGATGAATTATAAATTCGTTTATTTTGGAACCCTATACGAATAGTGTAAATAGAATTTTTTTTACATTCTATTATCTTTTAGAGTGAAAGATGAGTTTGTGGTAGAAATTTATTAATGGATAAAACTCTAATTATAAAGTAAGTATATCTCCTTATGATCTTAGCCAATCTCATAAATAAATTCCTCAATATTAAGAAAAGCAACTTAGAACAAAAATGTTTTCCTAGATGGTACCTTAAATCATCACTAATTTATGGCTTTGGGATTGTTGGCCTTTTCATAGCCATGTTCTCTACCACTCTCCATCAGATAATTGATGGTTGGATTTTTCTTCCATATCCATATTTTCCTACATGGAACCCTAGTATGTGTTATTTTCGGTAATCTTCATACTTTCGACTCTTTATTTTAAATAGAGGCCTCGTTAATTCATTTTTCGATGTGGGATTTCAACTAAGATATTTTGAAACGTCAAAAATGTGTTATCCCAATACCCTATATTTTGTTGAACCGATGGTACTTCAAATCATCATAGATTGATGAGTTTAAGGACCTCAATTATACACTTGTTTGTGATTGATGACCTCAATCACTACCTATAAATATTTACGTTTTTCCTCCGATTATATGTCTCTAATTTCCACCAATGTTCTCCTAATCAAGATCATAATTTGGTGGTGACCCTTTGATTTCTATTTTCCTCATATTAAGACTAAATTTTAGTAACCCAATTTCCGATGTGGGTTTTCCCACAAATATATTATCTATTTTCAACCTTTTATTTTCGAAGAACAATTTCAAATTGCGAGGACGCAATTTATTGAAGGAGGGGAGAATGTAACACCCCAAGATTTCATAGTGTGTTATTTCTTCAAAATAATTCAATAACTTGCACTACACGCAACACCGAGTTCAATTGCACCATGACTTACCAAAAAAAAGCCATTAAAAAAGGTCATGAATAGCATTAACTACATTTTTAACTTTATATAATCCTTATAATTTTAGAATCCATATTATGAGTTTCTTAGTCATAATGCAAGAACAGATTCATTTTCAGTATTGCACTTTTATCAACTTTTGATAGTGATACCATTTTAAATACAATATTTTAATCTTTTTGAATAAATGGAGACATCAAAAAATTTAAAATTAAACATCTCAAGCTTCCACGGTACGCTTTCCTTTGAATAAAACAGTAGCGTGTGTTGTACGCAACATCGAGTTTTAACACACACCACAACCGATCAAACTAGCCGTTATGAATAGTAATACCTAAATTTTGAAATTATATATATTTTATATTTTGAAATGGACTTCATTTTTGGATTCGGAATATCGAATTTATCCTAAGATGAAATTTTGGTAATTTTCGGATAACTTTCATATTTTGATGAATAGTGAAAATTACTAAATTTTAATTAAAAACAACTTTTTTAATCAAAATAATTAATAGTGATAAATTATGAATTTGAGTGGTTTTAAAGTATATTTAGAATATATTTTTACCATTTAAAATAATGTTGGTCATTGGACATAATTTTACAATTAAACCGAACATAAACAAGTGTCAATCTTTTGATAGTTATTATCTCTTAAAAACACGCTTTTTGTTTTGACAGCGGGAATTAATTTTAAATTAATTTCTGCCACTTCTGTGTTTTGAATTTAGGAAAATGGATTCCATATTTGTAACCAGGATGTTCAAATTGTGTAAATAGGTAACTTTTATTTTTATACATTTTGAATAATTACTGTGGTAAATATTTTATTTACCATGGTTAAGGGTAAATCCGGTAAATAAGTGTTAAAAAATAATATTATAATAATACAAAATTACCCTAAAACGTGTACTAACCTTATTGGTGGACACATACCCGACGATGAGCATCCTTGGGTCAATTTGGGGACCCCTTGGAGCCACTTGTATGTGGTAGGGACACATTATATTAATAAAGTTAAAATAAAAATAAAAATGGCATAAGCTTACATCTTTTAGAAGAACAATTTTTACATAGGGTTATACATGTTGGATTTTCGATTATAAATATTCATTAGAAAGCTAAAAAGATTTCCTACATGATGATATTTTATTTATAATTTTTAGACATTAAATAATTTATTTTATTTATGACACAAGGATGATGCAGTAATTACTAAAATAGTAAAAAATTAACATAATTGATATTATAAATACCAAAATAAATATAATATGAAACTCTTAATGAATTACACTAATTTTCTAGGATAATATGATATATTAGGATTGATTTAATTGACTTTTTTAGAAGTAATCAATCTGTTATGAGTTTCACAAAAATCAACTATTGAATAGTGTCAAAATTGACATAAAAGAGTTCTTAAAACAAATATTATATTATTAATTGATATTAAATTCCTAAAAATCTAAGGTTCGGCCAAGAGACTTATATTATGATAGGTTAATTATTAATGAACCACTTGGGGGTCTCTTGGATGTATATAGTAAGTTTATTAACCATATTATATAAAAATACAAAGAGACATTGTAAAAGTGAAACTAATTAACTTAGAGTTAATACTTAAAGATAAGGTTAATATAAGTACCCAAACCTGTCTAAATTCTATTGGATGAGTTGTTTTCGACCTATCCCAACCTCATCCTTTGAATAGTCAACTTTGGAGCCTTTGGAAACCGAATATGAATTTATTATAAATTAATATTTCTAGCTTTTCCAAAGGTGCCCCTCACCCCTCTTATAAAAGGGCACTCCACCTTCTCTTTTCCTCACACCTCTCAAGCCACTTGGCTCATCCAAACTCTGCCCAACTAAGCTCCCCACATCCCTCTCCTCCTCCTTGAAGCTTCCCCTTAGGCATAAAGCATTTCAAGAAGTCCTTTGGTTCCAACCAAAGTGAGTTACCTAAATTAAAGGTAACAATTTCTCTTAAGGTATTTTCATTTATTTTGCTTCTCCAACCCCCAAAATCTTTTTATTTCCTTTCTTTTGTAACAACACCAGTATCCTAAATATACTAGGATGTTGTTATAAGAAGGATTCAAACTACACATACACACAACTCCATCTAATGGATGATGAACATAATGTTTCTGTGGATGGCAAACTAACGCCTCACGAAACGATGATTGTTCAAATACATCTTACCACCCCTCATGGTGGCCATTATGATGGCACTGTAATTAAATATGATATTAATGATATATATTTTATATATAAGCTTCTGTAATTCCATTTTATTTCATACCATTATTCGTTTCATGTTGTATATACATACGATAATTTCATTTGAGGAAGTGCGGACTACCGCCCCCTTAAAATGATATGACTCGATCATACCACACATGGAACGTATAAAGGATGGTGTTAATGAACTTAAGTAACATATATAAAATATTATACTGGAATAGTAATATACCTATGTATCATTTGGATTAGATTCTTTTAAAATAAAAATTAAATGGAAGTAGCGTTCGTACGCACGTACGGACTACCGTCTCCACGAACGCGATAAGATTCATTCTCCATCATATCCATTCAAGTCTTATTCTCATTTTGGGGTTAAAAATAATGTTAATATCATTATGATTATGAATAAGATATAATATATCCATTACAAACATGTCTTACGTAACCAAACATTTAAGAAGAACGAATCGATTATCACCCGAAACGACGATAATACTAAGATATTATTAATAAAGCAATGTTAAAAGATCATATATGATATCATATTAATGTATATGATTCTTGTATAGTTTAATAACAATTATTTCACCATTATACAGGAGGTTAACCTACCCCAACAAAGGAAAAGTACAAGGTAAGGGTTATTTCACAATCTCTTCATTATCCGAGGTTGTTTATATGTAATAATCTACTAGGATCTCTTTATCATCCACATCCATGTTTTCTTAAAAATGTATTTCAAAACATTTTTACTATTTACAAGAATATGGTTTAAAGTCATTTATACCCTTGTTTTACCTTTTTATAAGAGGTTTATAAAGGAATCTTTCCGTCGTTTTCAAAACAACGTCCTTTTTAACCTTTTCGACAGAATTGAGGTAAGAATGTTTTTTTAACTTATATGGCGGGTGCGGTTATTTTCCACCATCATAAAATCGTCGAAGCTTTCCATACAAGCTTATAAGGATATTTTCAAAGTAAATGTTTTATTTTATAATTATGTTACTTTTAAATGATTTCAAAATGAATAATTTAAGAATTTCAGAAAGGTACTCTTTATCAAAATCAGAATTTTAAATGTTTTAAAGATTTATCTTTATAAATCTTTTTAATTAATGTCTTCAAAATGGTTTTTAAGGATTTATTTATATGGAGATGAATGTTTTTAAAAATGTTAATTCTTTTCAAAAGTTTCAAAGTGGTATGGGACACTTTGATTCAAAAATCTCTTTTTAATTACTTCCTTTTTAAATGTGTGACTTTTAAATGATTTCAAAAAAGGAGATATTTCTCTCAAATAGTTTTGATTTCATCTATGTCAACATCCTTTGATAGATTTAACGCTTATTTGAAGTTGATTTATTGTAATACAAAGCTTCTATATTGTATTGAAGTTTTTGTGATATGTTTGACTGTGGATGTGCTATTTTTATACCATTCATAGTTTATGGTGAAATTATTGACATTTCGTATGCTAGTTTTAATACGAATGTTTATGTTATGTTTAAACCTTTTCATATGGGAATGCATTGGACTTAATAAGTGACGGGTGGAGCCCGCTATAGCTCCTCGATGCATTGGTAGGTCTCATGAGACAAACTAGTGTCTTGGCACAAGGCCTTGACAAAATCTTATTTGTAGTCTTGGCACGAGGCCTTGACTATGTGGTTATGATAGTCTGGCATTATGCATTCCAACATTATGAAAGTGGTTATTGATTTTTGCATGTGATTATTCGATTAGTAGAATATCCATGTGAATAAGCAAATGGCATTATTTCATTTTATTTATGCCATACTATGTTAAATGTTCAAGTTTAAAAGGCTTTTGTTTTAGTTATACATTGCCTTAAATGTTTATTCTTATTTATGAAAGTTTCCGCTAAGTTGTTATCCTTACTGGGCATTTGAGCTCACCCCTTTTCTATGTTTTATTTTCCCAGGAAGTGAAGATGTAAGTTATGAATGACCTGCAGGGATATTATGATAGGATTATAGTGTGGACTGTGGAAACATTATGTTGTTGTATTAGTTTTTCATTTTATGATGTAATGTAAAACTTATGAATATATCTAGTGTTTCCAAGGCTTCTAAACTAATCGGTCTTTCGGGATTTGATCTTTCTTATGATCATGCCAATGTTATGTAATAATGCACCGACTCTGGGTAGCTGGGGTCGGGGCATTACAGTTGGTATCAGAGGGAGGTTTAGTACAAACCTTGGAAGCTAGATTTAGATAAACTCTGATTAGAGCACGTAGACCTAAGATGAACATTGAGGATTAGTATAGAAGAACTTCCTAGAATTTTGGTATTGTAGAGATTTTGTGAGTTTTCCGAGCAATGCATCCCTGTCTGGATACGAGCAGGTAGAGGCGGCTCTGGCACAGATGTACCTAGGGGTAAAACCCGAAAACACCGCTTTGAGCTAGACTCGAACGGGAACTGGTGCATGACAACGGGCCTTGCTGCACTCTTGGTTACGACACTCCCGGGGGATATGCTTAGGATTACTCTCATTTTCTTTACAAATCATTATGAAGGGTTTATGAGTATATACTTCCTCAAAGAAAACATTTTTATGATTATGGATTATATCCATAAATAGTTCAATTTATGTTAAGTGTTTTATAAGTATGGGATTATGTATTTTGATTCATAAACTGATCTAGTTTATGTCATTGTTTAGAAATGGCGCCCAGTAGAAGGAATGAGAACTCCAGAAATGCACATGATCCAAAGAGAAGGAAGGATCATATCTTTCATGGTCTTAAGCTAGAATTGATAAGAGAAATAGTCTCCCATGTATTATCATCATATGAAGAAATAATATCATGTGTTGATAAGATAAGTAAAGAGTTTACTGAGTCCTATGGCTTTGAAGGGAATCAAGAGAAGAAAATGATGGAAGAGAGAAAGATGGATAAAGGGAAAAGGGAAAAGAAGAATTTTCCCATATGTGTTAACTGTGGAAAGAAACACCCTGGAACTTGCCTGAAAGGAATGGGAGTTTGTTATAAGTGTGGAGGAAAAGGGCACAAAGTACGTGACTGCAAGGGTAAGAAAATAGTTTTAAATGTACAATGCTTCATTTGCAAGGAGTTTGGACACTACGCGAACCTATGTCCCAGTCATCAGACTATGTCGCAAATGATGTTATTGGATAATAATCAAGTTATGATACTACCACAGATGAAGAGGAATGATTAGAGTTCTTATGTTGATTATGTCAATTGAGTGTTGTATCAACAATGTACTTGTTACAATAATTATGGAGTATATAAGGATTGTACTGCAGTACTATTTCATTAAGGACTTGAGATTGTGTGGAACAAAGAAAAGTGACTCAATAGCAGGATACATTTTTGGAAAATATATGGTTGAGAGAATGATAAATCATAATATAGTTCTGATACTGAGGTAGTGATTTTGGAATAATATGTGATTGTTTTGGATAAATTATATTGGATATTCTTGACTACCCTGGAACTGATTAATGATTTGTATATTCCATCATTATTGGGGTTTAAAACATTTTTGGATTAATGAAGTATATCCAGCTTTCTATATGGAATAAGGGAGAATGAATGTAATCAATAAGGAATATGGTAATTCAGGATGTTTCAGTGTATTAAAAGAATACATGATGAAGGTATTCATATGCTATTACGGGGTAAAAAGGATCTGCATTATGTTTACCTTCCTTATAAATGTTGGACTGTGAGTTTGGACAGAAGTATTTTTGATAGTTCTAGTTTGGATTATTTTGGATTGCCATAAAAGGACAACCCGGAGGTCGGGCGGCAACCCGTCGCGTCCGGCAAGGCTGCGAGACTTGAACCCGCAACCGAAGGGCGACAAGGGTGTATCACCTACCACTGGCCCACGAGATGTCCTGGATTAAATAATGTAGTTTTTATTAAAAGATCTTGTAGATGAATTATAAATTCGTTTATTTTGGAACCCTATACGAATAGTGTAAATAGAATTTTTTTTACATTCTATTATCTTTTAGAGTGAAAGATGAGTTTGTGGTAGAAATTTATTAATGGATAAAACTCTAATTATAAAGTAAGTATATCTCCTTATGATCTTAGCCAATCTCATAAATAAATTCCTCAATATTATGAAAAGAAACTTAGAACAAAAATGTTTTCCTAGATGGTACCTTAAATCATCACTAATTTATGGATTTGGGATTGTTGGCCTTTTCATAGCCATGTTCTCTACCACTCTCCATCAGATAATTGATGGTTGGATTTTTCTTCCATATCCATATTTTCCTACATGGAACCCTAGTATGTGTTATTTTCGGTAATCTTCATACTTTCGACTCTTTATTTTAAATAGAGGCCTCGTTAATTCATTTTTCGATGTGGGATTTCAACTAAGATATTTTGAAACGTCAAAAATGTGTTATCCCAATACCCTATATTTTGTTGAACCGATGGTACTTCAAATCATCATAGATTGATGAGTTTAAGGACCTCAATTATACACTTGTTTGTGATTGATGACCTCAATCACTACCTATAAATATTTACGTTTTTCCTCTGATTATATGTCTCTAATTTCCACCAATGTTCTCCTAATCAAGATCATAATTTGGTGGTGACCCTTTGATTTCTATTTTCCTCATATTAAGACTAAATTTTAGTAACCCAATTTCCGATGTGGGTTTTCCCACAAATATATTATCTATTTTCAACCTTTTATTTTCGAAGAACAATTTCAAATTGCGAGGACGCAATTTATTGAAGGAGGGGAGAATGTAACACCCCAAGATTTCATAGTGTGTTATTTCTTCAAAATAATTCAATAACTTGCACTAAATGCAACACCGAGTTCAATTGCACCATGACTTACCAAAAAAAAAGCCATTAAAAAAGGTCATGAATAGCATTAACTACATTTTTAACTTTATATAATCCTTATAATTTTAGAATCCATATTATGAGTTTCTTAGTCATAATGCAAGAACAGATTCATTTTCAGTATTGCACTTTTATCAACTTTTGATAGTGATACCTTTTTAAATACAATATTTTAATCTTTTTGAATAAATGGAGACATCAAAAAATTTAAAATTAAACATCTCAAGCTTCCACGGTACGTTTTCCTTTGAATAAAACAGTAGCGTGTGTTGTACGCAACATCGAGTTTTAACACACACCACAACCGATCAAACTAGCCGTTATGAATAGTAATACCTAAATTTTGAAATTATATATATTTTATATTTTGAAATGGACTTCATTTTTGGATTCGGAATATCGAATTTAGCCTAAGATGAAATTTTGGTAATTTTCGGATAACTTTCATATTTTGATGAATAGTGAAAATTACTAAATTTTAATTAAAAACAACTTTTTTAATCAAAATAATTAATAGTGATAAATTATGAATTTGAGTGGTTTTAAAGTATATTTAGAATATATTTTTACCATTTAAAATAATGTTGGTCATTGGACATAATTTTACAATTAAACCGAACATAAACAAGTGTCAATCTTTTGATAGTTATTATCTCTTAAAAACACGCTTTTTGTTTTGACAGCGGGAATTAATTTTAAATTAATTTCTGCCACTTCTGTGTTTTGAATTTAGGAAAATGGATTCCATATTTGTAACCAGGATGTTCAAATTGTGTAAATAGGTAACTTTTATTTTTATACATTTTGAATAATTACTGTGGTAAATATTTTATTTACCATGGTTAAGGGTAAATCCGGTAAATAAGTGTTAAAAAATAATATTATAATAATACAAAATTACCCTAAAACGTGTCCTAACCTTATTGGTGGACACATACCCGACCATGAGCATCCTTGGGTCAATTTGGGGACCCCTTGGAGCCACTTGTATGTGGTAGGGACACATTATATTAATAAAGTTAAAATAAAAATAAAAATGGCATAAGCTTACATCTTTTAGAAGAACAATTTTTCCATAGGGTTATACATGCTGGATTTTAGATTATAAATATTCATTAGAAAGCTAAAAAGATTTCCTACATGATGATATTTTATTTATAATTTTTAGACATTAAATAATTTATTTTATTTATGACACAAAGATGATGCAGTAATTACTAAAATAGTAAAAAATTAACATAATTAATATTATAAATACCAAAATAAATATAAATTGAAACTTTTAATGAATTAAACAAATTTTCTAGGATAATATGATATATTAGGATTGATTTATTTGACTTTGTTCGAAGTAATCAATCTGTTATGAGTTTCACAAAAATCAACTAGTGAATAGTGTCAAAATTGACATAAAAGAGTTCTTAAAACAAATATTATATTATTAATTGATATTAAATTCCTAAAAATCTAAGGTTCGGCCAAGATACTTATATTATGATAGGTTAATCATTAATGGACCACTTGGGGGTCTTTTGGATGTATATAGTAAGTTTATTAACCATATTATATAAAAATACAAAGAGACATTGTAAAAGTGAAACTAATTAACTTAGAGTTAATACTTAAAGATAAGGTTAATATAAGTACCCAAACCTGTCCAAATTCTATTGGATGAGTTGTTTTCGACCTATCCCCACCTCAACCTTTGAATAGTCAACTTTGGAGCCATTGGAAACCGAATATGAATTTATTATAAATTAATATTTCTAGCTTTTCCAAAGGTGCCCCTCACCCCTCTTATAAAAGGGCACTCCTCCTTCTCATTTCCTCACACCTCTCAAGCCACTTGGCTCGTCCAAACTCTGCCCAACTAAGCTCCCCACATCCCTCTCCTCATCCTTGAAGCTTCCCCTTAGGCAGAAAGCATTTCAACAAGTCCTTTGGTTCCAACCAAAGTGAGTTACCTAAATTAAAGGTAACGATTTCTCTTAAATTATTTTCATTTATTTTGCTTCTTCAACCCCCAAACTCTTTTTATTTACCTTCTTTTGTAACAACACCAGTATCCTCAATATACTAGGATGTTGTTATAAGAAGTATTCAAACTACACATACACACAACTCCATCTAATGGATGATGAACATAATGTTTCTGTGGATGGCAAACTAACGCCTCACGAAACGATGATTGTTCAAAAACATCTTACCGCCTCTCATGGTGGCCATTATGATGGCACTGTAATTAAATATGATATTAATGATATATATTTTATATATAAGCTTCTGTAATTCCATTTTATTTCATACCATTATACGTTTCATGTCGTATATACATACGATAATTTCATTTGAGGAAGTGCAGACTACCGCCCCCTTAAAATGATATGACTCGTTCATACCACACATGGAATGTATAAAGGATGGTGTTAATGAACTTAAGTAACATATATAAAATATTATATTATACTGGAATAGTAATATACCTATGTATCATTTGGATTCGATTCTTTTAAAATAAAAAATTAAATGGAAGTAGCGTTCGTGCGTACGTACGGACTACCGTCTCCACGAACGCGATGAGATTCATTATCCATCGTATCCATTCAAGTATAATTATCATTTAATGATTTAAAAATGATGTTTAAGGACTTGATATCATTCTGGATATGAATAAGATACAACAAACATGACTTATGTAACAAAACATATAAAAGAAAATGAGTAAGTTAACACCCGAAACGGCGTTAATACTAAGATATTATTAACAAATCAATGTTAAAAGATCATATATGATATCATATTAAAGTAAATGATTCTTGTATTATTCAATAACAATTATTTCACCATTATACAGGAGGTAAACCTACCATCGACCAAGGAAAAAGTAAAAAGTAAGGGATTCTCTTATCTCACTTTCAATTCCGTGAGATTTCCATTGTTCGCTACTAAATTATTGAAAGTGGTGTATTGTGTACTTACATTTGATATATATTATCATGATTCACTTTATATTCATGTTATTCTGTAAATCATTTGGTGGTTATTAACTTTTGGCCATGCGACTCAGTTGATTAACGTGGTAAGGGGTTTCTTGTCTCACTTTTAATTCCGTGAGAATTCCATTGATCACCACTTAATTATTGCATGTGGTGTATGTGTACTACCCATGATTGTATTCATTGTGTAATATACTTTATTTTATGGGTATTTACATCATCATGGTATGATCTTTCTTTCATGGGTGTTTGTTTCTTAAGTTACCTAATCAATAAGGGAATTTGAGATTTCAATTTCCACTCATTTGGCTTTACACATATTTCATTGATTATATTACCCCAAGATTATGTGTGGAATCACTATTCATTTGATTATGTCATAATTTCCACTCCCCTTCCTGTGGATATAAGTTTTATACACATAATCACTCCATTGATAATTCTCAATTCATTGATATGAATTTGATAAGAGTAATTTTAACTCATTCTCCATTTGTTGAGTTAAACATCCAATTCGTTGGTATTGTTTTTACAAGAATATGTGTGAATATACTTTGATTGATTTACACTGAATATCCAATCATATTTAGTGTATTTATATTTGTCACACATAATTATGTCGTTGATTTATCCTTAATCAAAGGATACAACCTTTATGAGAGATTTCATCTCAACTTACATTCCATTGAGACTTCTTTGTTGATATACACCAAATCACTTTTATGTGGTGTATATAATGTACTTTGACATAGTATATCATGAATTCCCTTTATTCTCATGATATTACAAAGTTTTGATTACCTCAATTATTTTCATTCAAGTGTCTCTCTTTTGGTTAGAATCTCTAACTAAAATACCATTTTTAAATGTTTTTAAGACTTATTCATCTAAATCTTTCTCATTAATGTCCATGTTTTAAAAATGGTTTTAAAGGATTTATTTATATGCACATTAAAGTTTAGAAATCAAAACTCCTTTTAAAAAGTTTCAAAGTGGTATGGGACACTTTGATTCAAAAATCTATTTTTAAATGGCTTCTTGACAAATAGTGTGACTTTTAAATGTTTTCATGAAAAGGGGGATATTTCTCTCAAATAGTTTTGATGATTATTTTCATCTATGTCAACATCCTTCATTATTCATGATTGAGGTTAATGTGATACAATACAACCTTCCATATTGTATCAAATGAGTTATATTTGACTGTGGATGTTCTATTTTTATACCATTCATGGTTTGTGGTTAAAGTATTGACATTTCGTATGCTAGTTTTAATACGAATGTTTATTTTATGCTTAAACCTATTCATATGAGGAATGCATTGGACTTAATAAGTGACGGGTGGAGCCCGCTATAGATCCTTGATGCATCGGTAGGTCTCATGAGACAAACTAGTGTCTTGGCACAAGGCCTTGGCAAAATCTTATTTGTAGTCTTGGCACGAGGCCTTGGCTATGTGGTTATGATAGTCTGGCATTATGCATTCCATCATTATGAAAGTGGTTATTGATATTGCATGTGATCATTCGACTAGTAGAATATCCATGTGAGTAAGTAAATGGCATTATTTCATTTTACCTTCGCCATTTTATGCTGATGTTTAAATTTAAAAGGCTTTTGTTTTAGTTATAAATTGCCTTAAGTGTTTATGCTTAATTATGAAAGCTTCTGCTATAATGTTATCCTTACTGAGCATCCGAGCTCACCCCTTTCAATGTTTTATTTTTCCCAGGATTATGAAGAAGTAATTTATGAATGACCTGCAGGGATAGTATGAGGGGATATGAAGAAAAGATGTTTTTTTTTATGATGTAATGTAAAAATTTATGGATGTATCTAGTTATTCCAAGGCTACTAAACTAATCGGTCTTTCGAGACTTGATCTTTCTCATGATCATGCCAATGTTATGTAATAATGCACCGACTCTAGGTAATTAGGGTCGGGGCGTTACAGTTGGTATCAGAGGAAGTTTAGTACAAACCTTGGTAGCTAGATTTAGATAAACTCTGATTAGAGCACGTAGACCTAAGATGAACTTTGAGGATTAGTATAAAAGAACTTCCTAGAATTTTGGTATTGTAGAAATTTTGTGAGTTTTCCGAGCAATACATCCCTGTCTGGATACGAGCAGGTAGAGGCGGCTCTGGCACAGATGTACCTAGGGGTAAAACCCGAAAACACCGCTTTGAGCTAGACTCGAACAGGAACTGGTGCACGACAACGGGCCTTGCTGCACTCTTGGTTACGACACTCCCGGGGGATATGCTTAGGATAATTTACATTTTCTTTACAAACCAATTTAAGTAATATATATATAAGATGAGAGTAAATGACCTTGGTTAATCCTAATATGTTTCAAATTGAGAATATAGTGACATTTTAATCTCTAAATGATTTTACGACTACTATTACTCACACAATGCTTTATGGTTTTAGTCAATGGCTGGATTCCAAGGAAGTCATAGTTACTTTGAGAATGATGTACAAGATGGGAACGGTGGTGGCAATGAGCAACAAAATGGAATGTTGATAGGCGTAAAAGATATCGTCTTTATGCCAAATCAGTTTTCCAAAAATATGATCAACAACATATATATTAACCAACTCCCAGACTCAACAAGGAAGAGAAAGGTGATAAATGATAAGAGCTCCAGCAATGGAGACCATGGAGAAAAGAACCCTCAATTTTCATCATGCAGGAAATGTGGAAAGAGACACCCAGGAAAGTGTCTTAATGGGACAACGAAATGTTTTACGTGCGGGAAGGAAGGACATAAAGTAAAGAATTGCCGAAGAAAAATGAAGAGTACTATGGAAGAAGATAAAAATGGTCCCAAGAGTCCATTTACAGTCATTTGCCGTAAATGTAGGGGACCTGGCCATTACCCGAGTGAATGTCCTATTCTATAGGATATTTTCTTGGTCAAAGAAGAAGCTATGTGGGAATAAATGGTTGGAGAAATGTTTAAAAAGTATTAGCACTCCTTGTAGATGGGTTTACTATGGAATAATTTTCTCTTGTATTTGTAACCCCGCAGTTTTCCATGTGAGAATAATATTTGAGGAAGAATTGTCTCTTCTCTTGTGGATATGGGTATAAATAACCATTTGGATTTATATGATCATTGGGGTTTGAGAGAATTATAAGTTATTATAATTTGGGATGAAGATTCAAGGTATGATATAACATTTGTGGTATAATTTATGATATAGTATTTTGAGGAATTTATCTCATTTTGGCAATATTATAAAATATAGTTTTTGAAAAAGGACAACACGTAGACCGTGTGACAACCCGTCGCGTCGGACAAAGCTATGGGAATCGAACCCACAACCAAAGTGCGATTGGGATTTATCGCCTACCACTGGACTACGTGAAGTCCCTGGTTAGTGTGACTTTTTTTTTAGTTAAATGATTTTATTGATCAATAATAAGTTGATTTGGGTTCTTATTTCATATCAAAAGAATACCCTTGGTATAGGAAAATGATTTGGTGATTAAGTGATAAATGTTATTTTGGAAGATGTTCGCTTTGTTGGGAACACTATATGCCCAAGGAAAATAGAATACTATGGGGTTTCATTTGTGGAGTAATGATAGATTTTTATCTACGTTTTTATTATGGATTTATAGTGATTTGGGTTATTTATGGAAATGATTAACCTATAATAGAGAATATGTGATTAGGTTAATTACTTTTGAGTATGTGACTTTAAGAGTATCTGATGTCATTTGGAGATACAATTTAACATGGGAGACTACATAATCAAATTCTTCTATGTTTTGGGTTTCAATATTAGTTTGGATTATATTAAAGGATTTTAAGGACAATTGGTTATTGAATGGTATCTATTTAACTTTGGGGTATTGTTGGTTTAATTTTAGAAAGTAAGATTAGTGCATATTTATCTCAATGAATATCCTTTTGGGGGATCATTAGATCATTCACTGACCATTTTGGTTTTGATTAATCTTCAAAGACAATATAAATATATGGTTTATCCTTCATGGATCATGTGATTCTATAGAAGTTTATTCTATCTCTTCCAGTGTGACCAAGTATTCTTGAATACTCATCGTTTAAAAAAAATGAGTTAGTGGTGGAAATTTATTAAAGAATGAAAATCTACTTAAAATGTAAGTATATCTCATAATGTTCTTAGTCAATATCATAAATGAATTACTCTTCCTTATGTAATGTAACTTAAAAAAAAATGTTGTCCGTTTACTTTCCTACTAGGAGACTAATGGTCGTTTGTCCCAACACAAGTTTGTGGTTTTCTCATTGTTAACTTTCTCCTGATCATGATTTCTATCCCTCTCCATCAGAAATTGACACTTAGTTTATCATCCATATCCATGTTTTCTTACATGGAATCCTAGTATGGGTTATCTTGGATGACCCTTATACCTCTCTTTCTTTCTTTTAAAGTGATAGTTTTATTGACTCTTTTTCCGATGTGGGACTTTCAATTATATTCCCAAGTAAAATTTTAAAAATTGCAAGGACGCAATTTATTGAAGGAGGGGAGAATGTAACACCCCAATCTTCCTCGGTATGTTTCCTTTCGAATAATGCAATGACGTGCATTGTACGCAACTTCGAGATTTTAACACACCACAACCAATCAAACTAGCCGTTATGAATAGTAATACCTACTTTTTGAAATTATATATATTTTATATTTCAAAATGGACTTCATTTTTGGATTCGGAATATCGAATTTAGCCTAAGGTGAAATTTTGGTACTTTTCGGATAACTTTCATATTTTGATGAATAGTGAAAATTACTAAATTTTAATTAAAAACAACTTTTTTAATCAAAATAATTAATAGTGATAAATTGTGAATTTGAGTGGTTTTAAAGTATATTTAGAATATATTTTTACCATTTAATATAAGTTTGGTCATTGGACATAATTTTACAATTAAACTGAACATAAACAAGTGTCAATCTTTTGATAGTTATTATCTCTTAAAAACACGCTTTTTGTTTTGACAGCGGGAATTAATTTTAAATTAATTTCTGCCACTTCTGTGTTTTGAATTTAGAAAAATGGATTCCATATTTGGAATCAGGATGTTCAAATTGTGTAAATAGGTAACTTTTATTTTTAGACATTTTGAATAATTACTGCGGTAAATATTTTATTTACCATGGTTAAGGGTAAATCCGGTAAATAAGGGTTAGAAAATAATATTATAATAATACTAAATTACCCTAAAACGTGTCTTAACCCTATTGGTTGATACATGGTCGACCATGGGCATCTTTGGGTCAATTTTGGGACCCCATGGATCCACTTGTAAGTGATAATGACACTTTATATTAATTAAGTTAAAATGAATACAAAAATGACACAAGCATATATCCTTTAGCAAAACAATTGTTACATAGGGTTATATATGCTGGATTTTAGATTATAAATATTCATTAGAAAGATAAAAAGATTTCCTACATAAGTATATTTTATTTATAATTTTTTGACATTAAAATATTTATTTTATTTATGACACAATGATGATGCAGTAATTACTAAAATAGTAAACAATTAACATAATTGATATTATAAATACCCAAATAATTATAATATGAAACTTTTAATGAATTAAAAAAATTTTCTAGGATAATATGATATATTAGGATTGATTTATTTGACTTTGTTCGAAGTAATCAATCTGTTATGAGTTTCACAAAAATCAACTAGTGAATAGTGTCAAAATTGACATAAAAGAGTTCTTAAAACAAATATTATATTATTAATTGATATTAAATTCCTAAAAATCTAAGGTTCGGCCAAGAGACTTATATTATGATAGGTTAATCATTAATGGACCACTTGGGGGTCTTTTGGATGTATATAGTAAGTTTATTAACCATATTATATAAAAATACAAAGAGACATTGTAAAAGTGAAACTAATTAACTTAGAGTTAATACTTAAAGATAAGGTTAATATAAGTACCCAAACCTGTCCAAATTCTATTGGATGAGTTGTTTTCGACCAATCCCCACCTCAACCTTTGAATAGTCAACTTTGGAGCCATTGGAAACCGAATATGAATTTATTATAAATTAATATTTCTAGCTTTTCAAAAGGTGCCCCTCACCCCTCTTATAAAAGGGCACTCCTCCTTCTCATTTCCTCACACCTCTCAAGCCACTTGGCTCGTCCAAACTCTGCCCAACTAAGCTCCCCACATCCCTCTCCTCATCCTTGAAGCATCCCCTTAGGCAGAAAGCATTTCAACAAGTCCTTTGGTTCCAACCAAAGTGAGTTACCTAAATTAAAGGTAACGATTTCTCTTAAATTATTTTCATTTATTTTGCTTCTTCAACCCCCAAACTCTTTTTATTTACCTTCTTTTGTAACAACACCATTATCCTCAATATACTAGGATGTTGTTATAAGAAGTATTCAAACTACACATACACACAACTCCATCTAATGGATGATGAACATAATGTTTCTGTGGATGGCAAACTAACGCCTCACGAAACGATGATTGTTCAAAAACATCTTACCGCCTCTCATGGTGGCCATTATGATGGCACTGTAATTAAATATGATATTAATGATATATATTTTATATATAAGCTTCTGTAATTCCATTTTATTTCATACCATTATACGTTTCATGTCGTATATACATACGATAATTTCATTTGAGGAAGTGCGGACTACCGCCCCCTTAAAATGATATGACTCGTTCATACCACACATGGAACGTATAAAGGATGGTGTTAATGAACTTAAGTAACATATATAAAATATTATATTATACTGGAATAGTAATATACCTATGTATCATTTGGATTCGATTCTTTTAAAATAAAAAATTAAATGGAAGTAGCGTTCGTGCGTACGTACGGACTACCGTCTCCACGAACGCGATGAGATTCATTATCCATCGTATCCATTCAAGTATAATTATCATTTAATGATTTAAAAATGATGTTTAAGGACTTGATATCATTCTGGATATGAATAAGATACAACAAACATGACTTATGTAACAAAACATATAAAAGAAAATGAGTAAGTTAACACCCGAAACGGCGTTAATACTAAGATATTATTAACAAATCAATGTTAAAAGATCATATATGATATCATATTAAAGTAAATGATTCTTGTATTATTCAATAACAATTATTTCACCATTATACAGGAGGTAAACCTACCATCGACCAAGGAAAAAGTACAAAGTAAGGGATTCTCTTATCTCACTTTCAATTCCGTGAGATTTCCATTGTTCGCTACTAAATTATTGAAAGTGGTGTATTGTGTACTTACATTTGATATATATTATCATGATTCACTTTATATTCATGTTATTCTGTAAATCATTTGGTGGTTATTAACTTTTGGCCATGCGACTCAGTTGATTAACGTGGTAAGTGGTTTCTTGTCTCACTTTTAATTCCGTGAGAATTCCATTGATCACCACTTAATTATTGCATGTGGTGTATGTGTACTACCCATGATTGTATTCATTGTGTAATATACTTTATTTTATGGGTATTTACATCATCATGGTATGATCTTTCTTTCATGGGTGTTTGTTTCTTAAGTTACCTAATCAATAAGGGAATTTGAGATTTCAATTTCCACTCATTTGGCTTTACACATATTTCATTGATTATATTACCCCAAGATTATGTGTGGAATCACTATTCATTTGACTATGTCATAATTTCCACTCCCCTTCCTGTGGATATAAGTTTTATACACATAATCACTCCATTGATAATTCTCAATTCATTGATATGAATTTGATAAGAGTAATTTTAACTCATTCTCCATTTGTTGAGTTAAACATCCAATTCGTTGGTATTGTTTTTACAAGAATATGTGTGAATATACTTTGATTGATTTACACTGAATATCCAATCATATTTAGTGTATTTATATTTGTCACACATAATTATGTCGTTGATTTATCCTTAACCAAAGGATACAACCTTTATGAGAGATTTCATCTCAACTTACATTCCATTGAGACTTCTTTGTTGATATACACCAAATCACTTTTATGTGGTGTATATAATGTACTTTGACATAGTATATCATGAATTCCCTTTATTCTCATGATATTACAAAGTTTTGATTACCTCAATTATTTTCATTCAAGTGTCTCTCTTTTGGTTAGAATCTCTAACTAAAATACCATTTTTAAATGTTTTTAAGACTTATTCATCTAAATCTTTCTCATTAATGTCCATGTTTTAAAAATGGTTTTAAAGGATTTATTTATATGGACATTAAAGTTTAGAAATCAAAACTCCTTTTAAAAAGTTTCAAAGTGGTATGGGACACTTTGATTCAAAAATCTATTTTTAAATGGCTTCTTGACAAATAGTGTGACTTTTAAAACTAGCATACGAAATGTCAATACTTCTACCACAAACCATGAATGGTATAAAAATAGCACATCCATAGTCAAACATAACTCATTTGATACAATATGGAAGATTGTATTGTATCACATTAACCTCAATCAATAATAATGAAGGATGTTGACATAGATGAAAATAAACATCAAAACTATTTGAGAGAAATATCCCCCTTTTTCTTGAAAACATTTAAAAGTCACACTATTTGTCAAGAAGCCATTTAAAATAGATTTTTGAATCAAAGTGTCCCATACCACTTTGAAACTTTTTAAAAGGAGTTTTAATTTGTAAACTTTAATGTCCATATAAATAAATCCTTAAAACCATTTTTTTAAAACATGGGCATTAATGAGAAAGATTTAGATGAATAAGTCTTTAAATCATTTTGAAAAATGGTATTTTAGTTAGAGATTCCAACCAAAAGAGACACTTGAATACAAATAATTGTGGTAATCAAAACTTTGTAATATCATGAGAATAAAGGGATTCATGATATACTATGTCAAAGTACATTATATACACCACATAAAAGTGATTTGGTGTATATCAACAAAGAAGTCTCAATGGAATGTAAATTGAGATGAAATCTCTCATAAAGGTTGTATCCTTAGGTTAAGGATAAATCAATGACATAATTATGTGTGACAAATATAAATACACTAAATATGATTGGATATTCAGTGTAAATCAATCAAAGGATATTCACACATATTCTTGTAAAAACAATACCAACGAATTGGATGTTTAACTCAACAAATGGAGAATGAGTTAAAATTACTCTTATCAAATTCATATCAATGACTTGAGAATTATCAATGGAGTGATTATGTGTATCAAACTTATATCCACAGGAAGGGGAGTGGAAATTATGACATAATCAAATGAATAGTGATTCCACACATAATCTTGGGGTAATATAATCAATGAAATATGCATAAAGCCAAATGAGTGGAAATTGAAATCTCAAATTACCTTATTGATTAGGTAACTTAAGAAACATACACCCATGAAAGAATTATCATACCATGATGATGTAAATACCCATAAATAAAAGTATATAACATAATGAATACAATCATGGGCAGTACACATACACCACATGCAATAATTAAGTGGTGATCAATGGAATTCTCACGGAATTAAAAGTGAGATAAGAAAATCCCTTACATTGTACTTTTTCCTTGGTCGATGGTAGGTTTACCTCCTGTATAATGGTGAAATAATTGTTATTTAATAATAAAAGAATCATTTACTTTAATATGATATCATATATGATCTTTTATCATTGATTTGTTAATAATATTTTAGAATTATCGTCATTTCGGGTGTTAACGGGTTCATTTTACTTTATATTATTTGTTATGTGAGACATATTCGTTATTAATGGGATGTATATTATTCATATCCAGAATGGTATCAAGTTCTTAAACATCATTTTTAAATCATCAAATGATAATTATACTTGAATGGATACGATGGAGAATGAATCTCATCACGTTCGTGGAGACGGTAGTCCGTACGTACGCACGAACGCTACTTCCATTTAATTTTTATTTTAAAAGAATCGAATCCAAATTATACATAGGTATATTACTATTCCAGTATAATATAATATTTTATATATGTTACTTAAGTTCATTTACACCATCCTTTATATGTTCCATGTGTGGTATGAACGAGTCATATCATTTTAAGGGGGCGGTAGTCCGCACTTCCTCAAATGAAATTATCGTATGTATATACAACATGAAACGAATAATGGTATGAAATAAAATGGAATTACAGAAGCTTATATATAAAATATATATCATTAATATCATATTTAATTACAGTGCCATCCTAATGGCCACCATGAGTGGCGGTAAGATGTATTTGAACAATCATCGTTTCGTGAGGCGTTAGTTTGCCATCCACAGAAACATTATGTTCATCATCCATTAGATGGAGTTGTGTGAATGTGTATTTTGAATCCTTCTTATAACAACATCCTAGTATATTGAGTATACTGTTGTTGTTACAAAAGAAGGGAAATAAAAAGATTTTGGGGGTTGGAGAAGCAAAATAAATGAAAATACTTTAAGAGAAATTGTTACCTTTAATTTAGGTAACTCACTTTGGTTGGAACCAAAGGACTTCTTGAAATGCTATCTGCCTAAGGGGAAGTTTCAAGGAGGAGGAGAGGGATGTGGGGAGCTTAGTTGGGCAGAGTTTGGACGAGCCAAGTGGCTTGAGAGGTGTGAGGAATGAGTAGAAGTGGTCTCCTTTTATAAGGGAGAGGAGGGGCTCTTTAGGAAAGAGTGAAAGTATTACTTTATAATATAATTATATTCGGTTTATAATGGTCCAAAAATAATTGAGGTCGAAGATAAGATGACTCATATTCTAAATAACATCAACCAATAAGAATTGGACAGGTTTTAGATAATATTTTAATCATTATAATCTTATTTATTTAAATGATTTATTAATGAGGTAAACATTGCATCATTATTGTGTCATTAATAATTTAAATTATTTGATGTCTAAAAATTATAAATAAAATATCATTATGTATGAAATCTTTTTAGCTTTCTAATGAATATTTATAATCGAAAATCCAACATGTATAACCCTATGTAAAAATTGTTCTTCTAAAAGATGTAAGCTTATGCCATTTTTATTTTTATTTTAACTTTATTAATATAAAGTGTCATTATCACTTACAAGTGGATCAATGGGGTCCCAAAATTGACCCAAAGATGCCCATGGTCGACCATGTATCAACCAATAGGGTTAAGACACGTTTTAGGGTAATTTAGTATTATTATAATATTAATTTTTAACCCTTATTTACCGGATTTACCCTTAACCATGGTAAATAAAATATTTACCGCAGTAATTATTCAAAATGTCTAAAAATAAAAGTTACCTATTTACACAATTTGAACATCCTAATTCCAAATATGGAATCCATTTTTCTAAATTCAAAACACAGAAGTGGCAGAAATTAATTTAAAATTAATTCCCGCTGTCAAAACAAAAAGCGTGTTTTTAAGAGATAATAACTATCAAAAGATTGACACTTGTTTATGTTCGGTTTAATTGTAAAATTATGTCCAATGACCAAAATTATATTAAATGGTAAAAATATATTCTAAATATACTTTAAAACCACTCAAATTCATAATTTATCACTATTAATTATTTTGATTAAAAATGTTGTTTTTAATTAAAATTTAGTAATTTTTACTATTCATCAAAATATGAAAGTTATCCGAAAAGTACCAAAATTTCACCTTAGGCTAAATTTGATATTCTGAATTCAAAAATGAAGTCCATTTTGAAATATAAAATATATATAATTTCAAAAAATTAAGTATTACTATTCATAACGGCTAGTTTGATCGGTTGTGGTGTGTGTTAAAACTCGAAGTTGCGTACAACACACGCTACTGTTTTATTCAAAGGAAAGCGTACCGTGGAAGCTTGGGATGTTTTATTTTAAATCTTTTTGATGTCCCCATGTAGTCAAAAAGTTTAAAATATTTTATTTAAAAAGGGTTTACTATTAAAAGTTGGTAAAACTACAATACTGAAGATGAATTTGTTCTTACATTATGTCTAAGAAACTCATAATATGGATTCTAAAATTATAAGGATTATATAAAGTTTAAAATTTAGTTAATACTATTCATAACCTCTTTTGAACGGCTTGTTTGGTAAGTCATGGTGCGCTTGAACTCGGTGTTGCGTGTAGTGCAAGTTATTGAATTATTTTGAAGAAATAACACACTATGAAATCTTGGGGTGTTACATTCTCCCCTCCTTCAATAAATTGCGTCCTCGCAATTTGAAATTGTTCTTCGAAAATAAAAGGTTGAAAATAGAAAATATATTTGTGGGAAAACCCACATCGGAAATTGGTTTACTAAAATTTAGTCTTAATATGAGGAAAAGAGAAATGAAAGGGTCACCACCAAATTATGATCTCGATTAGGAGAACATTGGTGGCAATTAGAGACATATAATTGGAGGAAAAACGTAAATATTTATAGGTAGTGGTTGAGGTCATCAATCACAAACAAGTATAAAATTGAGGTCCTTAAACTCATCAATCTATGATGATTTGAAGTACCATCGGTTCAACAAAATATAGGGTATTGGGATCACACATTTTTGACATTTCAAAATATCTTAGTTGAAATCCCACATCAAAAAATTAATTAATGAGGCCTCTATTTAAAATAAAGAGTGGAATGTATGAAGATTACCGAAATTAACACATACTAGGGTTCCATGTAGGAAAATATGGATATGGAGGAGAAATCTAACCATCAATTATCTGATGGAGAGTGGTAGAGAACATGGCTATGAATAGGCCAACAATCCCAAAGCCATAAATTAGTGATGATTTAAGGTACCATCTAGGACAACATTTTTTTTAAAGTTACATTACATAAGGAAGAGGAATTCATTTATGATATTGACTAATAACACTAGGAGATATACTTAAATTTTAAGTAGATTTTCATTCTTTAATAAATTTCCACCACTAACTCAATTTTTTTTAAACGATGAGTAATCAAGAAGACTTGGTCACACTGGGAGAGCTAGAATAAACTTCTATAGAATCACATGATCCATGCAGGATAATCCATATATTTACATTGTCTTTGAAGATTAATCAAAACCAAAATGGTTAGTGAATGATCTAATGATCCCCCAAAAGGATATTCATTGAGATAAATATGCACTAATCTTAATTTCTAAAATTAAACCAACAATACCCCAAAGTTAAATAGATACCATTCAATAACCAATTGTCCTTAAAATCCTTTAATATAATCCAAACTAATATTGAAACCCAAAACATAGAAGAATTTGATTATGTAGTCTCCCATGTTAAATTGTATCTCCAAATGACATCAGATACTCTTAAAGTCACATACTCAAAAGTAATTAACCTAATCACATATTCTCTATTATAGGTTAATCATTTCCATAAATAACCCAAATCACTATAAATCCACAATAAAAACGTAGATAAAAATCTATCATTACTCCACAAATGAAACCCCATAGTATTCTATTTTCCTTGGGCATATAGTGTTCCCAACAAAGCGAACATCTTCCAAAATAACATTTATCACTTAATCACCAAATCATTTTCCTATACCAAGGGTATTCTTTTGATATGAAATTAGAACCCAAATCAACTTATTATTGATCAATAAAATCATTTAACTAAAAAAAAGTCACACTAACCAGGGACTTCACGTAGTCCAGTGGTAGGCGATAAATCCCAATCGCACTTTGGTTGTGGGTTCGATTCCCATAGCTTTGTCCGACGCGACGGGTTGTCAAACGGTCTACGTGTTGTCCTTTTTCAAAAACTATATTTTATAATATTGCCAAAATGAGATAAATTCCTCAAAATACTATATCATAAATTTAACCACAAATGTTATATCATACTTTGAATCTTCATCCCAAATTAGAATAACTTATAATTCTCTCAAACCCTAATGATCATATAAATCCAAATGGTTATTTATACCCATATCCACAAGAGAAGAGACAATTCTTCCTTAAATATCATTCTCACATGGCAAACTGCGGGGTTACAAATACAAGAGAAAATTATTCCAGAGTAAACCCATCAACAAGGAGTGCTAATACTTTTTAAACATTTCTCCAACCATTTATTCCCACATAGCTTCTTCATTGACCAAGAAAATATCCTATAGAATAGGACATTCACTCGGGTAATGGCCAGGTCCCCTACATTTACGGCAAATGACTGTAAATGGACTCTTGGGACCATTTTTATCTTCTTCCATAGTACTCTTCATTTTTCTTCGGCAATTCTTTACTTTATGTCCTTCCTTCCCGCACGTAAAACATTTCGTTGTCCCATTGAGACACTTTCCTGGGTGTCTCTTTCCACATTTCCTGCATGATGAAAATTGAGGGTTCTTTTCTCCATGGTCTCCATTGCTGGAGCTCTTATCATTTATCACCTTTCTCTTCCTTGTTGAGTCTGGGAGTTGGTTAATATATATTTTGTTGATCATATTTTTGGAAAACTGATTTGGCATAAAGACGATATCTTTTACGCCTATCAACATTCCATTTTGTTGCTCATTGCCACCACCGTTCCCATCTTGTACATCATTCTCAAAGTCACTATGACTTCCTTGGAATCCAGCCATTGACTAAAACCATAAAGCATTGTGTGAGTAATAGTAGTCGTAAAATCATTTAGAGATTAAAATGTCACCATATTCTCAATTTGAAACATATTAGGATTAACCAAGGTCATTTACTCTCATCTTATATATATATTACTTAAATTGGTTTGTAAAGAAAATGTAAATTATCCTAAGCATATCCCCCGGGAGTGTCGTAACCAAGAGTGCAGCAAGGCCCGTTGTCGTGCACCAGTTCCCGTTCGAGTCTAGCTCAAAGCGGTGTTTTTGGGTTTTACCCCTAGGTACATCTGTGCCAGAGCCGCCTCTACCTGCTCGTATCCAGACAGGGATGTATTGCTCGGAAAACTCACAAAATCTCTACAATACCAAAATTCTAGGAAGTTCTTCTATACTATTCCTCAAAGTTCATCTTAGGTCTACGTGCTCTAATCAGAGTTTATCTAAATCTAGCTACCAAGGTTTGTACTAAACTTCCTCTGATACCAACTGTAACGCCCCGACCCTAATTACCTAGAGTCGGTGCATTATTACATAACATTGGCATGATTATGAGAAAGATCAAGTCTCGAAAGACCGATTAGTTTAGTAGCCTTGGAATAACTAGATACATCCATAAATTTTTACATTACATCATAAAAAAAACATCTTGTCTTCATATCCCCTCATACTATCTCTGCAGGTCATTCATAAATTACTTCTTCATAATCCTGGGAAAAATAAAACATTGAAAGGGGTGAGCTCGGATGCTCAGTAAGGATAACATTATAGCAGAAGCTTTCATAAATAAGCATAAACACTTAAGACAATTAATAACTAAAACAAAATCCTTTTAAATTTAAACTTCAGCATAAAATGGCGAAGGTAAAATGAAATAATGCCATTTACTTACTCACATGGATATTCTACTAGTCGAATGATCACATGCAATATCAATAACTACTTTCATAATGATGGAATGCATAATGCCAGACTATCATAACCACATAGCCAAGGCCTCGTGCCAAGACTACAAATAAGATTTTGCCAAGGCCTTGTGCCAAGACACTAGTTTGTCTCATGAGACCTACCGATGCATCGAGGAGCTATAGCGGGCTCCACCCGTCACTTATTAAGTCCAATGCATTCCTCATATGAACAGGTTTAAACATAACATAAACATTCGTATTAAAACTAGCATACGAAATGTCAATACTTCTACCACAAACCATGAATGGTATAAAAATAGCACATCCATAGTCAAACATAACTCATTTGATACAATATGGAAGATTGTATTGTATCACATTAACCTCAATCAATAATAATGAAGGATGTTGACATAGATGAAAATAAACATCAAAACTATTTGAGAGAAATATCCCCCTTTTTCTTGAAAACATTTAAAAGTCACACTATTTGTCAAGAATCCATTTAAAATAGATTTTTGAATCAAAGTGTCCCATACCACTTTGAAACTTTTTAAAAGGAGTTTTAATTTGTAAACTTTAATGTCCATATAAATAAATCCTTAAAACCATTTTTTTAAAACATGGACATTAATGAGAAAGATTTAGATGAATAAGTCTTTAAATCATTTTGAAAAATGGTATTTTAGTTAGAGATTCCAACCAAAAGAGACACTTGAATACAAATAATTGTGGTAATCAAAACTTTGTAATATCATGAGAATAAAGGGATTCATGATATACTATGTCAAAGTACATTATATACACCACATAAAAGTGATTTGGTGTATATCAACAAAGAAGTCTCAATGGAATGTAAATTGAGATGAAATCTCTCATAAAGGTTGTATCCTTAGGTTAAGGATAAATCAATGACATAATTATGTGTGAAAAATATAAATACACTAAATATGATTGGATATTCAGTGTAAATCAATCAAAGGATATTCACACATATTCTTGAAAAAACAATACCAACGAATTGGATGTTTAACTCAACAAATGGAGAATGAGTTAAAATTACTCTTATCAAATTCATATCAATGACTTGAGAATTATCAATGGAGTGATTATGTGTATCAAACTTATATCCACAGGAAGGGGAGTGGAAATTATGACATAATCAAATGAATAGTGATTCCACACATAATCTTGGGGTAATATAATCAATGAAATATGCATAAAGCCAAATGAGTGGAAATTGAAATCTCAAATTACCTTATTGATTAGGTAACTTAAGAAACATACACCCATGAAAGAATTATCATACCATGATGATGTAAATACCCATAAATAAAAGTATATAACACAATGAATACAATCATGGGCAGTACACATACACCACATGCAATAATTAAGTGGTGATCAATGGAATTCTCACGGAATTAAAAGTGAGATAAGAAAATCCCTTACATTGTACTTTTTCCTTGGTCGATGGTAGGTTTACCTCCTGTATAATGGTGAAATAATTGTTATTGAATAATAAAAGAATCATTTACTTTAATATGATATCATATATGATCTTTTATCATTGATTTGTTAATAATATTTTAGAATTATCGTCATTTCGGGTGTTAACGGGTTCATTTTACTTTATATTCTTTGTTATGTGAGACATATTCGTTATTAATGGGATGTATATTATTCATATCCAGAATGGTATCAAGTTCTTAAACATAATTTTTAAATCATCAAATGATAATTATACTTGAATGGATACGATGGAGAATGAATCTCATCGCGTTCGTGGAGACGGTAGTCCGTACGTACGCACGAACGCTACTTCCATTTAATTTTTATTTTAAAAGAATCGAATCCAAATTATACATAGGTATATTACTATTCCAGTATAATATAATATTTTATATATGTTACTTAAGTTCATTTACACCATCCTTTATACGTTCCATGTGTGGTATGAACGAGTCATATCATTTTAAGGGGGCGGTAGTCCGCACTTCCTCAAATGAAATTATCGTATGTATATACAACATGAAACGAATAATGGTATGAAATAAAATGGAATTACAGAAGCTTATATATAAAATATATATCATTAATATCATATTTAATTATAGTGCCATCCTAATGGCCACCATGAGAGGCGGTAAGATGTATTTGAACAATCATCGTTTCGTGAGGCGTTAGTTTGCCATCCACAGAAACATTATGTTCATCATCCATTAGATGGAGTTGTGTGAATGTGTATTTTGAATCCTTCTTATAACAACATCCTAGTATATTGAGTATACTGTTGTTGTTACAAAAGAAGGGAAATAAAAAGATTTTGGGGGTTGGAGAAGCAAAATAAATGAAAATACTTTAAGAGAAATTGTTACCTTTAATTTAGATAACTCACTTTGGTTGGAACCAAAGGACTTCTTGAAATGCTTTCTGCCTAAGGGGAAGCATCAAGGAGGAGGAGAGGGATGTGGGGAGCTTAGTTGGGCAGAGTTTGGACGAGCCAAGTGGCTTGAGAGGTGTGAGGAATGAGTAGAAGTGGTCTCCTTTTATAAGGGAGAGGAGGGGCTCTTTAGGAAAGAGTGAAAGTATTACTTTATAATATAATTATATTCGGTTTATAATGGTCCAAATATCATTGAGGTCGAAGATAAGATGACTCATATTCTAAATAACATCAACCAATAAGAATTGGACAGGTTTTAGATAATATTTTAATCATTATAATCTTATTTATTTAAATGATTTATTAATGAGGTAAACATTGCATCATTATTGTGTCATTAATAATTTAAATTATTTAATGTCTAAAAATTATAAATAAAATATCATCATGTAGGAAATCTTTTTAGCTTTCTAATGAATATTTATAATCGAAAATACAACATGTATAACCCTATGTAAAAATTGTTCTTCTAAAAGATGTAAGCTTATGTCATTTTTATTTTTATTTTAACTTTATTAATATAATGTGTCCCTACCACATACAAGTGGCTCCAAGGGGTCCCCAAATTGACCCAAGGATGCTCATGGTCGGGTATGTGTCCACCAATAAGGTTAGGACACGTTTTAGGGTAATTTTGTATTATTATAATATTATTTTTTAACACTTATTTACCGGATTTACCCTTAACCATGGTAAATAAAATATTTACCACAGTAATTATTCAAAATGTATAAAAATAAAAGTTACCTATTTACACAATTTGAACATCCTGGTTACAAATATGGAATCCATTTTCCTAAATTCAAAACACAGAAGTGGCAGAAATTAATTTAAAATTAATTCCCGCTGTCAAAACAAAAAGCGTGTTTTTAAGAGATAATAACTATCAAAAGATTGACACTTGTTTATGTTCGGTTTAATTGTAAAATTATGTCCAATGACCAACATTATTTTAAATGGTAAAAATATATTCTAAATATACTTTAAAACCACTCAAATTCATAATTTATCACTATTAATTATTTTGATTAAAAAAGTTGTTTTTAATTAAAATTTAGTAATTTTCACTATTCATCAAAATATGAAAGTTATCCGAAAATTACCAAAATTTCATCTTAGGCTAAATTCGATATTCCGAATCCAAAAATGAAGTCCATTTCAAAATATAAAATATATATAATTTCAAAATTTAGGTATTACTATTCATAACGGCTAGTTTGATCGGTTGTGGTGTGTGTTAAAACTCGATGTTGCGTACAACACACGCTACTGTTTTATTCAAAGGAAAGCGTACCGTGGAAGCTTGAGATGTTTAATTTTAAATTTTTTGATGTCTCCATTTATTCAAAAAGATTAAAATATTGTATTTAAAAAGGTATCACTATCAAAAGTTGATAAAAGTGCAATACTGAAAATGAATCTGTTCTTGCATTATGACTAAGAAACTCATAATATGGATTCTAAAATTATAAGGATTATATAAAGTTAAAAATGTAGTTAATGCTATTCATGACCTTTTTTAATGGCTTTTTTTTTGGTAAGTCATGGTGCAATTGAACTCGGTGTTGCGTGTAGTGCAAGTTATTGAATTATTTTGAAGAAATAACACACTATGAAATCTTGGGGTGTTACATTCTCCCCTCCTTCAATTAATTGCGTCCTCGCAATTTGAAATTGTTCTTCGAAAATAAAAGGTTGAAAATAGATAATATATTTGTGGGAAAACCCACATCGGAAATTGGGTTACTAAAATTTAGTCTTAATATGAGGAAAATAGAAATCAAAGGGTCACCACTAAATTATGATCTTGATTAGGAGAACATTGGTGGAAATTAGAGACATATAATCGGAGGAAAAACGTAAATATTTATAAGTAGTGATTGAGGTCATCAATCACAAACAAGTGTATAATTGAGGTCCTTAAACTCATCAATCTATGATGATTTGAAGTACCATCGGTTCAACAAAATATAGGGTATTGGGATAACACATTTTTGACGTTTCAAAATATCTTAGTTGAAATCCCACATCGAAAAATGAATTAACGAGGCCTCTATTTAAAATAAAGAGTCGAAAGTATGAAGATTACCGAAAATAACACATACTAGGGTTCCATGTAGGAAAATATGGATATGGAAGAAAAATCCAACCATCAATTATCTGATGGAGAGTGGTAGAGAACATGGCTATGAAAAGGCCAACAATCCCAAAGCCATAAATTAGTGATGATTTAAGGTACCATCTAGGAAAACATTTTTGTTCTAAGTTGCTTTTCTTAATATTGAGGAATTTATTTATGAGATTGGCTAAGATCATAAGGAGATATACTTACTTTATAATTAGAGTTTTATCCATTAATAAATTTCTACCACAAACTCATCTTTCACTCTAAAAGATAATAGAATGTAAAAAAAATTCTATTTACACTATTCGTATAGGGTTCCAAAATAAACGAATTTATAATTCATCTACAAGATCTTTTAATAAAAACTACATTATTTAATCCAGGACATCTCGTGGGCCAGTGGTAGGTGATACACCCTTGTCGCCCTTCGGTTGCGGGTTCAAGTCTCGCAGCCTTACCGGACGCGACGGGTTGCCGCCCGACCTCCGGGTTGTCCTTTTATGGCAATCCAAAATAATCCAAACTAGAACTATCAAAAATACTTCTGTCCAAACTCACAGTCCAACATTTATAAGGAAGGTAAACATAATGCAGATCCTTTTTACCCCGTAATAGCATATGAATACCTTCATCATGTATTCTTTTAATACACTGAAACATCCTGAATTACCATATTCCTTATTGATTACATTCATTCTCCCTTATTCCATATAGAAAGCTGGATATACTTCATTAATCCAAAAATGTTTTAAACCCCAATAATGATGGAATATACAAATCATTAATCAGTTCCAGGGTAGTCAAGAATATCCAATATAATTTATCCAAAACAATCACATATTATTCCAAAATCACTACCTCAGTATCAGAACTATATTATGATTTATCATTCTCTCAACCATATATTTTCCAAAAATTTATCCTACTATTGAGTCACTTTTCTTTGTTCCACACAATCTCAAGTCCTTAATGAAATAGTACTGCAGTACAATCCTTAAAGTATATTTAGAATCTATTTTTACCATTTAAAATAATGTTGGTCATTGGACATAATTTTACAATTAAACCGAACATAAACAAGTGTCAATCTTTTGATAGTTATTATCTCATAAAAACACGCTTTTTGTTTTGACAGCGGGAATTAATTTTAAATTAATTTCTGCCACTTCTGTGTTTTGAATTTAGGAAAATGGATTCCATATTTGTAACCAGGATGTTAAAATTGTGTAGATAGGTAACTTTTATTTTTATACATTTTGAATAATTACTGTGGTAAATATTTTATTTACCATGGTTAAGGGTAAATCCGGTAAATAAGTGTTAAAAAATAATATTATAATAATACAAAATTACCCTAAAACGTGTCCTAACCTTATTGGTGGACACATACCCGACCATGAGCATCCTTGGGTCAATTTGGGGACCCCTTGGAGCCACTTGTATGTGGTAGGGACACATTATATTAATAAAGTTAAAATAAAAATAAAAATGGCATAAGCTTACATCTTTTAGAAGAACAATTTTTACATAGGGTTATACATGTTGGATTTTCGATTATAAATATTCATTAGAAATCTAAAAAGATTTCCTACATGATGACATTTTATTTATAATTTTTAGACATTAAATAATTTATTTTATTTATGACACAAGGATGATGCAGTAATTACTAAAATAGTAAAAAATTAACATAATTGATATTATAAATACCAAAATAAATATAATATGAAACTTTTAATGAATTACACTAATTTTCTAGGATAATATGATATATTAGGATTGATTTAATTGACTTTGTTCGAAGTAATCAATCTGTTATGAGTTTCACAAAAATCAACTATTGAATAGTGTCAAAATTGACATAAAAGAGTTCTTAAAACAAATATTATATTATTAATTGATATTAAATTCCTAAAAATCTAAGGTTCGGCCAAGAGACTTATATTATGATAGGTTAATTATTAATGAACCACTTGGGGGTCTCTTGGATGTATATAGTAAGTTTATTAACCATATTATATAAAAATACAAAGAGACATTGTAAAAGTGAAACTAATTAACTTAGAGTTAATACTTAAAGATAAGGTTAATATAAGTACCCAAACCTGTCTAAATTCTATTGGATGAGTTGTTTTCGACCTATCCCAACCTCATCCTTTGAATAGTCAACTTTGGAGCCTTTGGAAACCGAATATGAATTTATTATAAATTAATAATTCTAGCTTTTCCAAAGGTGCCCCTCACCCCTCTTATAAAAGGGCACTCCACCTTCTCTTTTCCTCACACCTCTCAAGCCACTTGGCTCATACAAACTCTGCCCAACTAAGCTCCCCACATCCCTATCCTCCTCCTTGAAGCTTCCCCTTAGGCATAAAGCATTTCAAGAAGTCCTTTGGTTCCAACCAAAGTGAGTTACCTAAATTAAAGGTAACAATTTCTCTTAAAGTATTTTCATTTATTTTGCTTCTCCAACCCCCAAAATCTTTTTATTTCCTTTCTTTTGTAACAACACCAGTATCCTAAATATACTAGGATGTTGTTATAAGAAGGATTCAAACTACACATACACACAACTCCATCTAATGGATGATGAACATAATGTTTCTGTGGATGGCAAACTAACGCCTCACGAAACGATGATTGTTCAAATACATCTTACCACCCCTCATGGTGGCCATTATGATGGAACTGTAATTAAATATGCTATTAATGATATATATTTTATATATAAGCTTCTGTAATTCCATTTTATTTCATACCATTATTCGTTTCATGTTGTATATACATACGATAATTTCATTTGAGGAAGTGCGGACTACCGCCCCCTTAAAATGATATGACTCGTTCATACCACACATGGAACGTATAAAGGATGGTGTTAATGAACTTAAGTAACATATATAAAATATTATACTGGAATAGTAATATACCTATGTATCATTTGGATTAGATTCTTTTAAAATAAAAATTAAATGGAAGTAGCGTTCGTGCGCACGTACGGACTACCGTCTCCACGAACGCGATAAGATTCATTCTCCATCATATCCATTCAAGTCTTATTCTCATTTTGGGGTTAAAAATAATGTTAATATCATTATGATTATGAATAAGATATAATATATCCATTACAAACATGTCTTACGTAACCAAACATTTAAGAAGAACGAATCGATTATCACCCGAAACGACGATAATACTAAGATATTATTAATAAAGCAATGTTAAAAGATCATATATGATATCATATTAATGTATATGATTCTTGTATAATTTAATAACAATTATTTCACCATTATACAGGAGGTTAACCTACCCCAACAAAGGAAAAGTACAAGGTAAGGGTTATTTCACAATCTCTTCATTATCCGAGGTTGTTTATACATAATAATCTAATGGGATCTCTTTATCATCCACATCCATGTTTTCTTAAAAATGTATTTCAAAACATTTTTACTATTTAGAAGAATATGGTTTAAAGTCATTTATACCCTTGTTTTACCTTTTTATAAGAGGTTTATAAAGGAATCTTTCCGTCGTTTTCAAAACAACGTCCTTTTTAACCTTTTCGACAGAATTGAGGTAAGAATGTTTTTTTTAACTTATACGGAGGGTGCGGTTATTTTCCGCCGTCATAAAATCGTCGAAGCTTTCCATACAAGCTTATAAGGATATTTTCAAAGTAAATGTTTTATTTTATAATTATGTGACTTTTAAATGATTTCAAAATGAATAATTTAAGAATTTCAGAAAGGTACTCTTTATCAAAATCAGAATTTTAAATGTTTTAAAGATTTATCTTTATAAATCTTTTTAATTAATGTCTTCAAAATGGTTTTTAAGGATTTATTTATATGGAGATGAATGTTTTTAAAAATGTTAATTCTTTTCAAAAGTTTCAAAGTGTTATGGGATACTTTGATTCAAAAATATCTTTTTAATTACTTCCTTTTTAAATGTGTGACTTTTAAATGATTTCAAAAAAGGAGATATTTCTCTCAAATAGTTTTGATTTCATCTATGTCAACATCCTTTGATGGATTTAACGCTTATTTGAAGTTGATTTATTGTAATACAAAGCTTCTATATTGTATTGAAGTTTTTGTGATATGTTTGACTGTGGATGTGCTATTTTTATACCATTCATAGTTTATGGTGAAATTATTGACATTTCGTATGCTAGTTTTAATACGAATGTTTATGTTATGTTTAAACCTTTTCATATGGGAATGCATTGGACTTAATAAGTGACGAGTGGAGCCCGCTATAGCTCCTCGATGCATCGGTAGGTCTCATGAGACAAACTAGTGTCTTGGCACAAGGCCTTGACAAAATCTTATTTGTAGTCTTGGCACGAGGCCTTGACTATGTGGTTATGATAGTCTGGCATTATGCATTCCAACATTATGAAAGTGGTTATTGATTTATGCATGTGATTATTCGATTAGTAGAATATCCATGTGAATAAGTAAATGACATTATTTCATTTTATTTATGCCATACTATTTTAAATGTTCAAGTTTAAAAGGCTTTTGTTTTAGTTATACATTTCCTTAAATGTTTATTCTTATTTATGAAAGTTTCCGCTAAGTTGTTATCCTTACTGGGCATTTGAGCTCACCCCTTTTCTATGTTTTATTTTCCCAGGAAGTGAAGATGTAAGTTATGAATGACCTGCAGGGATATTATGATAGGATTATAGTGTGGACTGTGGAAACATTATGTTGTTGTATTAGTTTTTCATTTTATGATATAATGTAAAACTTATGAATATATCTAGTGTTTCCAAGGCTACTAAACTAATCGGTCTTTCGGGATTTGATCTTTCTTATGATCATGCCAATGTTATGTAATAATGCACCGACTCTGGGTAGCTGGGTTCGGGGCGTTACAGTTGGTATCAGAGGAAGTTTAGTACAAACCTTGGAAGCTAGATTTAGATAAACTCTGATTAGAGCACGTAGACCTAAGATGAACATTGAGGATTAGTATAGAAGAACTTCCTAGAATTTTGGTATTGTAGAGATTTTGTGAGTTTTCCGAGCAATACATCCCTGTCTGGATACGAGCAGGTAGAGGCGGCTCTGGCACAGATGTACCTAGGGGTAAAACCCGAAAACACCGCTTTGAGCTAGACTCGAACGGGAACTGGTGCATGACAACGGGCCTTGCTGCACTCTTGGTTACGACACTCCCGGGGGATATGCTTAGGATTACTCTCATTTTCTTTACAAATCATTATGAAGGGTTTATGAGTATATACTTCCTCAAAGAAAACATTTTTATGATTATGGATTATATCCATAAATAGTTCAATTTATGTTAAGTGTTTTATAAGTATGGGATTATGTATTTTGATTCATAAACTGATCTAGTTTATGTCATTGTTTAGAAATGGCGCCCAGTAGAAGGAATGAGAACTCCAGAAATGCACATGATCCAAAGAGAAGGAAGGATCATATCTTTCATGGTCTTAAGCTAGAATTGATAAGAGAAATAGTCTCCCATGTATTATCATCATATGAAGAAATAATATCATGTGTTGATAAGATAAGTAAAGAGTTTACTGAGTCCTATGGCCTTGAAGGGAATCATGAGAAGAAAAGGATGGAAGAGAGAAAGATGGATAAAGGGAAAAGGGAAAAGAAGAATTTTCCCATATGTGTTAACTGTGGAAAGAAACACCCTGGAACTTGCCTGAAAGGAATGGGAGTTTGTTATAAGTGTGGAGGAAAAGGGCACAAAGTACGTGACTGCAAGGGTAAGAAAATGGTTTTAAATGTACAATGCTTCATTTGCAAGGAGTTTGGACACTACGCGAACCTATGTCCCAGTCATCAGACTATGCCGCAAATGATGTTATTGGATAATAATCAAGTTATGATACTACCACAGATGAAGAGGAATGATTAGAGTTCTTATGTTGATTATGTCAATTGAGTGTTGTATCAACAATGTACTTGTTACAATAATTATGGAGTATATAAGGATTGTACTGCAGTACTATTTCATTAAGGACTTGAGATTGTGTGGAACAAAGAAAAGTGACTCAATAGCAGGATAAATTTTTGGAAAATATATGGTTGAGAGAATGATAAATCATAATATAGTTCTGATACTGAGGTAGTGATTTTGGAATAATATGTGATTGTTTTGGATAAATTATATTGGATATTCTTGACTACCCTGGAACTGATTAATGATTTGTATATTCCATCATTATTGGGGTTTAAAACATTTTTGGATTAATGAAGTATATCCAGCTTTCTATATGGAATAAGGGAGAATGAATGTAATCAATAAGGAATATGGTAATTCAGGATGTTTTAGTGTATTAAAAGAATACATGATGAAGGTATTCATATGCTATTACGGGGTAAAAAGGATCTGCATTATGTTTACCTTCCTTATAAATGTTGGACTGTGAGTTTGGACAGAAGTATTTTTGATAGTTCTAGTTTGGATTATTTTGGATTGCCATAAAAGGACAACCCGGAGGTCGGGCGGCAACCCGTCGCGTCCGGCAAGGCTGCGAGACTTGAACCCGCAACCGAAGGGCGACAAGGGTGTATCACCTACCACTGGCCCACGAGATGTCCTGGATTGAATAATGTAGTTTTTATTAAAAGATCTTGTAGATGAATTATAAATTCGTTTATTTTGGAACCCTATACGAATAGTGTAAATAGAATTTTTTTTACATTCTATTATCTTTTAGAGTGAAAGATGAGTTTGTGGTAGAAATTTATTAATGGATAAAACTCTAATTATAAAGTAAGTATATCTCCTTATGATCTTAGCCAATCTCATAAATAAATTCCTCAATATTAAGAAAAGCAACTTAGAACAAAAATGTTTTCCTAGATGGTACCTTAAATCATCACTAATTTATGGCTTTGGGATTGTTGGCCTTTTCATAGCCATGTTCTCTACCACTCTCCATCAGATAATTGATGGTTGGATTTTTCTTCCATATCCATATTTTCCTACATGGAACCCTAGTATGTGTTATTTTCGGTAATCTTCATACTTTCGACTCTTTATTTTAAATAGAGGCCTCGTTAATTCATTTTTCGATGTGGGATTTCAACTAAGATATTTTGAAACGTCAAAAATGTGTTATCCCAATACCCTATATTTTGTTGAACCGATGGTACTTCAAATCATCATAGATTGATGAGTTTAAGGACCTCAATTATACACTTGTTTGTGATTGATGACCTCAATCACTACCTATAAATATTTACGTTTTTCCTCCGATTATATGTCTCTAATTTCCACCAATGTTCTACTAATCAAGATCATAATTTGGTGGTGACCCTTTGATTTCTATTTTCCTCATATTAAGACTAAATTTTAGTAACCCAATTTCCGATGTGGGTTTTCCCACAAATATATTATCTATATTCAACCTTTTATTTTCGAAGAACAATTTCAAATTGCGAGGACGCAATTTATTGAAGGAGGGGAGAATGTAACACCCCAAGATTTCATAGTGTGTTATTTCTTCAAAATAATTCAATAACTTGCACTACATGCAACACCGAGTTCAATTGCACCATGACTTACCAAAAAAAAAAGCCATTAAAAAAGGTCATGAATAGCATTAACTACATTTTTAACTTTATATAATCCTTATAATTTTAGAATCCATATTATGAGTTTCTTAGTCATAATGCAAGAACAGATTCATTTTCAGTATTGCACTTTTATCAACTTTTGATAGTGATACCTTTTTAAATACAATATTTTAATCTTTTTGAATAAATGGAGACATCAAAAAATTTAAAATTAAACATCTCAAGCTTCCACGGTACGCTTTCCTTTGAATAAAACAGTAGCGTGTGTTGTACGCAACATCGAGTTTTAACACACACCACAACCGATCAAACTAGCCGTTATGAATAGTAATACCTAAATTTTGAAATTATATATATTTTATATTTTGAAATGGACTTCATTTTTGGATTCGGAATATCGAATTTAGCCTAAGATGAAATTTTGGTAATTTTCGGATAACTTTCATATTTTGATGAATAGTGAAAATTACTAAATTTTAATTAAAAACAACTTTTTTAATCAAAATAATTAATAGTGATAAATTATGAATTTGAGTGGTTTTAAAGTATATTTAGAATATATTTTTACCATTTAAAATAATGTTGGTCATTGGACATAATTTTACAATTAAACCGAACATAAACAAGTGTCAATCTTTTGATAGTTATTATCCCTTAAAAACACGCTTTTTGTTTTGACAGCGGGAATTAATTTTAAATTAATTTCCGACACTTCTGTGTTTTGAATTTAGGAAAATGGATTCCATATTTGTAACCAGGATGTTCAAATTGTGTAAATAGGTAACTTTTATTTTTATACATTTTGAATAATTACTGTGGTAAATATTTTATTTACCATGGTTAAGGGTAAATCCGGTAAATAAGTGTTAAAAATAATATTATAATAATACAAAATTACCCTAAAACGTGTCCTAACCTTATTGGTGGACACATACCCGACCATGAGCATCCTTGGGTCAATTTGGGGACCCCTTGGAGCCACTTGTATGTGGTAGGGACACATTATATTAATAAAGTTAAAATAAAAATAAAAATGGCATAAGCTTACATCTTTTAGAAGAACAATTTTTACATAGGGTTATACATGTTGGATGTTCGATTATAAATATTCATTAGAAAGCTAAAAAGATTTCCTACATGATGATATTTTATTTATAATTTTTAGACATTAAATAATTTATTTTATTTATGACACAATGATGATGCAGTAATTACTAAAATAGTAAAAAATTAACATAATTGATATTATAAATACCAAAATAAATATAATATGAAACTTTTAATGAATTACACTAATTTTCTAGGATAATATGATATATTAGGATTGATTTAATTGACTTTGTTTGAAGTAATAAATCTGTTATGAGTTTCACAAAAATCAACTATTGAATAGTGTCAAAATTGACATAAAAGAGTTCTTAAAACAAATATTATATTATTAATTGATATTAAATTCCTAAAAATCTAAGGTTCGGCCAAGAGACTTATATTATGATAGGTTAATTATTAATGAACCACTTGGGGGTCTCTTGGATGTATATAGTAAGTTTATTAACCATATTATATAAAAATACAAAGAGACATTGTAAAAGTGAAACTAATTAACTTAGAGTTAATACTTAAAGATAAGGTTAATATAAGTACCCAAACCTGTCTAAATTCTATTGGATGAGTTGTTTTCGACCTATCCCAACCTCATCCTTTGAATAGTCAACTTTGGAGCCTTTGGAAACCGAATATGAATTTATTATAAATTAATATTTCTAGCTTTTCCAAAGGTGCCCCTCACCCCTCTTATAAAAGGGCACTCCACCTTCTCTTTTCCTCACACCTCTCAAGCCACTTGGCTCGTCCAAACTCTGCCCAACTAAGCTCCCCACATCCCTATCCTCCTCCTTGAAGCTTCCCCTTAGGCATAAAGAATTTCAAGAAGTCCTTTGGTTCCAACCAAAGTGAGTTACCTAAATTAAAGGTAACAATTTCTCTTAAAGTATTTTCATTTATTTTGCTTCTCCAACCCCCAAAATCTTTTTATTTCCTTTCTTTTGTAACAACACCAGTATCCTAAATATACTAGGATGTTTTTATAAGAAGGATTCAAACTACACATACACACAACTCCATCTAATGGATGATGAACATAATGTTTCTGTGGATGGAAAACTAACGCCTCACGAAACGATGATTGTTCAAATACATCTTACCACCCCTCATGGTGGCCATTATGATGGCACTGTAATTAAATATGATATTAATGATATATATTTTATATATAAGCTTATGTAATTCCATTTTATTTCATACCATTATTCGTTTCATGTTGTATATACATACGATAATTTCATTTGAGGAAGTGCGGACTACCGCCCCCTTAAAATGATATGACTCGTTCATACCACACATGGAACGTATAAAGGATGGTGTTAATGAACTTAAGTAACATATATAAAATATTATACTGGAATAGTAATATACCTATGTATCATTTGGATTAGATTCTTTTAAAATAAAAATTAAATGGAAGTAGCGTTCGTGCGCACGTACGGACTACCGTCTCCACGAACGCGATAAGATTCATTCTCCATCATATCCATTCAAGTATTATTCTCATTTTGGGGTTAAAAATAATGTTAATATCATTATGATTATGAATAAGATATAATATATCCATTACAAACATGTCTTACGTAACCAAACATTTAAGAAGAACGAATCGATTATCACCCGAAACGACGATAATACTAAGATATTATTAATAAAGCAATGTTAAAAGATCATATATGATATCATATTAATGTATATGATTCTTGTATAATTTAATAACAATTATTTCACCATTATACAGGAGGTTAACCTACCCCAACAAAGGAAAAGTACAAGGTAAGGGTTATTTCACAATCTCTTCATTATCCGAGGTTGTTTATATGTAATAATCTAATGGGATCTCTTTATCATCCACATCCATGTTTTCTTAAAAATGTATTTCAAAACATTTTTACTATTTACAAGAATATGGTTTAAAGTCATTTATACCCTTGTTTTACCTTTTTATAAGAGGTTTATAAAGGAATCTTTCCGTCGTTTTCAAAACAACGTCCTTTTTAACCTTTTCGACAGAATTGAGGTAAGAATGTTTTTTTTAACTTATACGGCGGGTGCGGTTATTTTCCGCCGTCATAAAATCGTCGAAGCTTTCCATACAAGCTTATAAGGATATTTTCAAAGTAAATGTTTTATTTTATAATTATGTGACTTTTAAATGATTTCAAAATGAATAATTTAAGAATTTCAGAAAGGTACTCTTTATCAAAATCAGAATTTTAAATGTTTTAAAGATTTATCTTTATAAATCTTTTTAATTAATGTCTTCAAAATGGTTTTTAAGGATTTATTTATATGGAGATGAATGTTTATAAAAATGTTAATTCTTTTCAAAAGTTTCAAAGTGGTATGGGACACTTTGATTCAAAAATCTCTTTTTAATTACTTCCTTTTTAAATGTGTGACTTTTAAATGATTTCAAAAAAGGAGATATTTCTCTCAAATAGTTTTGATTTCATCTATGTCAACATCCTTTGATGGATTTAACGCTTATTTGAAGTTGATTTATTGTAATACAAAGCTTCTATATTGTATTGAAGTTTTTGTGATATGTTTGACTGTGGATGTGCTATTTTTATACCATTCATAGTTTATGGTGAAATTATTGACATTTCGTATGCTAGTTTTAATACGAATGTTTATGTTATGTTTAAACCTTTTCATATGGGAATGCATTGGACTTAATAAGTGACGGGTGGAGCCCGCTATAGCTCCTCGATGCATCGGTAGGTCTCATGAGACAAACTAGTGTCTTGGCACAAGGCCTTGACAAAATCTTATTTGTAGTCTTGGCACGAGGCCTTGACTATGTGGTTATGATAGTCTGGCATTATGCATTCCAACATTATGAAAGTGGTTATTGATTTTTGCATGTGATTATTCGATTAGTAGAATATCCATGTGAATAAGTAAATGGCATTATTTCATTTTATTTATGCCATACTATGTTAAATGTTCAAGTTTAAAAGGCTTTTGTTTTAGTTATACATTGCCTTAAATGTTTATTCTTATTTATGAAAGTTTCCGCTAAGTTGTTATCCTTACTGGGCATTTGAGCTCACCCCTTTTCTATGTTTTATTTTCCCAGGAAGTGAAGATGTAAGTTATGAATGACCTGCAGGGATATTATGATAGGATTATAGTGTGGACTGTGGAAACATTATGTTGTTGTATTAGTTTTTCATTTTATGATGTAATGTAAAACTTATGAATATATCTAGTGTTTCCAAGGCTACTAAACTAATCGGTCTTTCGGGATTTGATCTTTCTTATGATCATGCCAATGTTATGTAATAATGCACCGACTCTGGGTAGCTGGGGTCGGGGCGTTACAGTTGGTATCAGAGGAAGTTTAGTACAAACCTTGGAAGCTAGATTTAGATAAACTCTGATTAGAGCACGTAGACCTAAGATGAACATTGAGGATTAGTATAGAAGAACTTCCTAGAATTTTGGTATTGTAGAGATTTTGTGAGTTTTCCGAGCAATACATCCCTGTCTGGATACGAGCAGGTAGAGGCGGCTCTGGCACAGATGTACCTAGGGGTAAAACCCGAAAACACCGCTTTGAGCTAGACTCGAACGGGAACTGGTGCATGACAACGAGCCTTGCTGCACTCTTGGTTACGACACTCCCAGGGGATATGCTTAGGATTACTCTCATTTTCTTTACAAATCATTATGAAGGGTTTATGAGTATATACTTCCTCAAAGAAAACATTTTTATGATTATGGATTATATCCATAAATAGTTCAATTTATGTTAAGTGTTTTATAAGTATGGGATTATGTATTTTGATTCATAAACTGATCTAGTTTATGTCATTGTTTAGAAATGGCGCCCAGTAGAAGGAATGAGAACTCCAGAAATGCACATGATCCAAAGAGAAGGAAGGATCATATCTTTCATGGTCTTAAGCTAGAATTGATAAGAGAAATAGTCTCCCATGTATTATCATCATATGAAGAAATAATATCATGTGTTGATAAGATAAGTAAAGAGTTTACTGAGTCCTATGGCTTTGAAGGGAATCAAGAGAAGAAAAGGATGGAAGAGAGAAAGATGGATAAAGGGAAAAGGGAAAAGAAGAATTTTCCCATATGTGTTAACTGTGGAAAGAAACACCCTGGAACTTGCCTGAAAGGAATGGGAGTTTGTTATAAGTGTGGAGGAAAAGGGCACAAAGTACGTGACTGCAAGGGTAAGAAAATGGTTTTAAATGTACAATGCTTCATTTGCAAGGAGTTTGGACACTACGCGAACCTATGTCCCAGTCATCAGACTATGCCGCAAATGATGTTATTGGATAATAATCAAGTTATGATACTACCACAGATGAAGAGGAATGATTAGAGTTCTTATGTTGATTATGCCAATTGAGTGTTGTATCAACAATGTACTTGTTACAATAATTATGGAGTATATAAGGATTGTACTGCAGTACTATTTCATTAAGGACTTGAGATTGTGTGGAACAAAGAAAAGTGACTCAATAGCAGGATAAATTTTTGGAAAATATATGGTTGAGAGAATGATAAATCATAATATAGTTCTGATACTGAGGTAGTGATTTTGGAATAATATGTGATTGTTTTGGATAAATTATATTGGATATTCTTGACTACCCTGGAACTGATTAATGATTTGTATATTCCATCATTATTGGGGTTTAAAACATTTTTGGATTAATGAAGTATATCCAGCTTTCTATATGGAATAAGGGAGAATGAATGTAATCAATAAGGAATATGGTAATTCAGGATGTTTCAGTGTATTAAAAGAATACATGATGAAGGTATTCATATGCTATTACGGGGTAAAAAGGATCTGCATTATGTTTACCTTCCTTATAAATGTTGGACTGTGAGTTTGGACAGAAGTATTTTTGATAGTTCTAGTTTGGATTATTTTGGATTGCCATAAAAGGACAACCCGGAGGTCGGGCGGCAACCCGTCGCGTCCGGCAAGGCTGCGAGACTTGAACCCGCAACCGAAGGGCGACAAGGGTGTATCACCTACCACTGGCCCACGAGATGTCCTAGATTAAATAATGTAGTTTTTATTAAAAGATCTTGTAGATGAATTATAAATTCGTTTATTTTGGAACCCTATACGAATAGTGTAAATAGAATTTTTTTTACATTCTATTATCTTTTAGAGTGAAAGATGAGTTTGTGGTAGAAATTTATTAATGGATAAAACTCTAATTATAAAGTAAGTATATCTCCTTATGATCTTAGCCAATCTCATAAATAAATTCCTCAATATTAAGAAAAGCAACTTAGAACAAAAATGTTTTCCTAGATGGTAACTTAAATCATCACTAATTTATGGCTTTGGGATTGTTGGCCTTTTCATAGCCATGTTCTCTACCACTCTCCATCAGATAATTGATGGTTGGATTTTTCTTCCATATCCATATTTTCCTACATGGAACCCTAGTATGTGTTATTTTCGGTAATCTTCATACTTTCGACTCTTTATTTTAAATAGAGGCCTCGTTAATTCATTTTTCGATGTGGGATTTCAACTAAGATATTTTGAAACGTCAAAAATGTGTTATCCCAATACCCTATATTTTGTTGAACCGATGGTACTTCAAATCATCATAGATTGATGAGTTTAAGGACCTCAATTATACACTTGTTTGTGATTGATGACCTCAATCACTACCTATAAATATTTACGTTTTTCCTCCGATTATATGTCTCTAATTTCCACCAATGTTCTCCTAATCAAGATCATAATTTGGTGGTGACCCTTTGATTTCTATTTTCCTCATATTAAGACTAAATTTTAGTAACCCAATTTCCGATGTGGGTTTTCCGACAAATATATTATCTATTTTCAACCTTTTATTTTCGAAGAACAATTTCAAATTGCGAGGACGCAATTTATTGAAGGAGGGGAGAATGTAACACCCCAAGATTTCATAGTGTGTTATTTCTTCAAAATAATTCAATAACTTGCACTACACGCAACACCGAGTTCAATTGCACCATGACTTACCAAAAAAAATCCATTAAAAAAGGTCATGAATAGCATTAACTACATTTTTAACTTTATATAATCCTTATAATTTTAGAATCCATATTATGAGTTTCTTAGTCATAATGCAAGAACAGATTCATTTTCAGTATTGCACTTTTATCAACTTTTGATAGTGATACCTTTTTAAATACAATATTTTAATCTTTTTGAATAAATGGAGACATCAAAAAATTTAAAATTAAACATCTCAAGCTTCCACGGTACGCTTTCCTTTAAATAAAACAGTAGCGTGTGTTGTACGCAACATCGAGTTTTAACACACACCACAACCGATCAAACTAGCCGTTATGAATAGTAATACCTAAATTTTGAAATTATATATATTTTATATTTTGAAATGGACTTCTTTTTTGGATTCGGAATATCGAATTTAGCCTAAGATGAAATTTTGGTAATTTTCGGATAACTTTCATATTTTGATGAATAGTGAAAATTACTAAATTTTAATTAAAAACAGCTTTTTTAATCAAAATAATTAATAGTGATAAATTATGAATTTGAGTGGTTTTAAAGTATATTTAGAATATATTTTTTACCATTTAAAATAATGTTGGTCATTGGACATAATTTTACAATTAAACCGAACATAAACAAGTGTCAATCTTTTGATAGTTATTATCTCTTAAAAACACGTTTTTTGTTTTGACAGCGGGAATTAATTTTAAATTAATTTCTGCCACTTCTGTGTTTTGAATTTAGGAAAATGGATTCCATATTTTTTACCAGGATGTTCAAATTGTGTAAATAGGTAACTTTTATTTTTATACATTTTGAATAATTATTGTGGTAAATATTTTATTTACCATGGTTAAGGGTAAATCCGGTAAATAAGTGTTAAAAAATAATATTATAATAATACAAAATTACCCTAAAACGTGTCCTAACCTTATTGGTGGACACATACCCGACCATGAGCATCCTTGGGTCAATTTGGGGACCCCTTGGAGCCACTTGTATGTGGTAGGGACACATTATATTAATAAAGTTAAAATAAAAATAAAAATGGCATAAGCTTACATCTTTTAGAAGAACAATTTTTACATAGGGTTATACATGTTGGATTTTCGATTATAAATATTCATTAGAAAGCTAAAAAGATTTCCTACATGATGATATTTTATTTATAATTTTTAGACATTAAATAATTTATTTTATTTATGACACAAGGATGATGCAGTAATTACTAAAATAGTAAACAATTAACATAATTGATATTATAAATACCAAAATAAATATAATATGAAACTTTTAATGAATTAAACTAATTTTCTAGGATAATATGATATATTAGGATTGATTTAATTGACTTTGTTCGAAGTAATCAATCTGTTATGAGTTTCACAAAAATCAACTATTGAATAGTGTCAAAATTGACATAAAAGAGTTTTTAAAACAAATATTATATTATTAATTGATATTAAATTCCTAAAAATCTAAGGTTTGGCCAAGAGACTTATATTATGATAGGTTAATTATTAATGAACCACTTGGGGGTCTCGTGGATGTATATAGTAAGTTTATTAACCATATTATATAAAAATACAAAGAGACATTGTAAAAGTGAAACTAATTAACTTAGAGTTAATACTTAAAGATAAGGTTAATATAAGTACCCAAACCTGTCTAAATTCTATTGGATGAGTTGTTTTCGACCTATCCCAACCTCATCCTTTGAATAGTCAACTTTGGAGCCTTTGGAAACCGAATATGAATTTATTATAAATTAATATTTCTAGCTTTTCCAAAGGTGCCCCTCACCCCTCTTATAAAAGGGCACTCCACCTTCTCTTTTCCTCACACCTCTCAAGCCACATGGCTCGTCCAAACTCTGCCCAACTAAGCTCCCCACATCCCTCTCCTCCTCCTTGAAGCTTCCCCTTAGGCATAAATCATTTCAAGAAGTCCTTTGGTTCCAACCAAAGTGAGTTACCTAAATTAAAGGTAACAATTTCTCTTAAAGTATTTTCATTTATTTTGCTTCTCCAACCCCCAAAATCTTTTTATTTCCTTTCTTTTGTAACAACACCAGTATCCTAAATATACTAGGATGTTGTTATAAGAAGGATTCAAACTACACATACACACAACTCCATCTAATGGATGATGAACATAATGTTTCTGTGGATGGCAAACTAACGCCTCACGAAACGATGATTGTTCAAATACATCTTACCACCCCTCATGGTGGCCATTATGATGGAACTGTAATTAAATATGATATTAATGATATATATTTTATATATAAGCTTCTGTAATTCCATTTTATTTCATACCATTATTCGTTTCATGTTGTATATACATACGATAATTTCATTTGAGGAAGTGCGGACTACCGCCCCCTTAAAATGATATGACTCGTTCATACCACACATGGAACGTATAAAGGATGGTGTTAATGAACTTAAGTAACATATATAAAATATTATACTGGAATAGTAATATACCTATGTATCATTTGGATTAGATTCTTTTAAAATAAAAATTAAATGGAAGTAGCGTTCGTGCGCACGTACGGACTACCGTCTCCACGAACGCGATAAGATTCATTCTCCATCATATCCATTCAAGTCTTATTCTCATTTTGGGGTTAAAAATAATGTTAATATCATTATGATTATGAATAAGATATAATATATCCATTACAAACATGTCTTACGTAACCAAACATTTAAGAAGAACGAATCGATTATCACCCGAAACGACGATAATACTAAGATATTATTAATAAAGCAATGTTAAAAGATCATATATGATATCATATTAATGTATATGATTCTTGTATAATTTAATAACAATTATTTCACCATTATACAGGAGGTTAACCTACCCCAACAAAGGAAAAGTACAAGGTAAGGGTTATTTCACAATCTCTTCATTATCCGAGGTTGTTTATACATAATAATCTAATGGGATCTCTTTATCATCCACATCCATGTTTTCTTAAAAATGTATTTCAAAACATTTTTACTATTTACAAGAATATGGTTTAAAGTCATTTATACCCTTGTTTTACCTTTTTATAAGAGGTTTATAAAGGAATCTTTCCGTCGTTTTCAAAACAACGTCCTTTTTAACCTTTTCGACAGAATTGAGGTAAGAATGTTTTTTTAACTTATACGGCGGGTGCGGTTATTTTCCGCCGTCATAAAATCGTCGAAGCTTTCCATACAAGCTTATAAGGATATTATCAAAGTAAATGTTTTATTTTATAATTATGTGACTTTTAAATGATTTCAAAATGAATAATTTAAGAATTTCAGAAAGGTACTCTTTATCAAAATCAGAATTTTAAATGTTTTAAAGATTTATCTTTATAAATCTTTTTAATTAATGTCTTCAAAATGGTTTTTAAGGATTTATTTATATGGAGATGAATGTTTTTAAAAATGTTAATTCTTTTCAAAAGTTTCAAAGTGGTATGGGACACTTTGATTCAAAAATCTCTTTTTAATTACTTCCTTTTTAAATGTGTGACTTTTAAATGATTTCAAAAAAGGAGATATTTCTCTCAAATAGTTTTGATTTCATCTATGTCAACATCCTTTGATGGATTTAACGCTTATTTGAAGTTGATTTATTGTAATACAAATCTTCTATATTGTATTGAAGTTTTTGTGATATGTTTGACTGTGGATGTGCTATTTTTATACAATTCATAGTTTATGGTGAAATTATTGACATTTCGTATGCTAGTTTTAATACGAATGTTTATGTTATGTTTAAACCTTTTCATATGGGAATGCATTGGACTTAATAAGTGACGGGTGGAGCCCGCTATAGCTCCTCGATGCATCGGTAGGTCTCATGAGACAAACTAGTGTCTTGGCACAAGGCCTTGAAATAACCCTTACCTTGTACTTTTCCTTTGTTGGGGTAGGTTAACCTCCTGTATAATGGTGAAATAATTTTTATTAAATTATACAAGAATCATATACATTAATATGATATCATATATGATCTTTTAACATTGCTTTATTAATAATATCTTAGTATTATCGTCGTTTCGGGTGATAATCGATTTGTTCTTCTTAAATGTTTGGTTACGTAAGACATGTTTGTAATGGATATATTATATCTCATTCATAATCATAATGATATTAACATTATTTTTAACCCCAAAATGAGAATAAGACTTGAATGGATATGATGGAGAATGAATCTTATCGCGTTCGTGGAGACGGTAGTCCGTACGTGCGCACGAACACTACTTCCATTTAATTTTTATTTTAAAAGAATCTAATCCAAATGATACATAGGTATATTACTATTCCAGTATAATATTTTATATATGTTACTTAAGTTCATTAACACCATCCTTTATACGTTCCATGTGTGGTATGAACGAGTCATATCATTTTAAGGGGGCGGTAGTCCGCACTTCCTCAAATGAAATTATCGTATGTATATACAACATGAAACGAATAATGGTATGAAATAAAATGGAATTACAGAAAATTATATATAAAATATATATCATTAATATAATATTTAATTACAGTTCCATCATAATGGCCACCATGAGGGGTGGTAAGATGTATTTGAACAATCATCGTTTCGTGAGGCGTTAGTTTTCCATCCACAGAAACATTATGTTCATCATCCATTAGATGGAGTTGTGTGTATGTGTAGTTTGAATCCTTCTTATAACAACATCCTAGTATATTTAGGATACTGGTGTTGTTACAAAAGAAAGGAAATAAAAAGATTTTGGGGGTTGGAGAAGCAAAATAAATGAAAATACTTTAAGAGAAATTGTTACCTTTAATTTAGGTAACTCACTTTGGTTGGAACCAAAGGACTTCTTGAAATGATTTATGCCTAAGGGGAAGCTTCAAGGAGGAGGAGAGGGATGTGGGGAGCTTAGTTGGGCAGAGTTTGGACGAGCCAAGTGGCTTGAGAGGTGTGAGGAAAAGAGAAGGTGGAGTGCCCTTTTATAAGAGGGGTGAGGGGCACCTTTGGAAAAGCTAGAAATATTAATTTATAATAAATTCATATTCGGTTTCCAAAGGCTCCAAAGTTGACTATTCAAAGGATGAGGTTGGGATAGGTCGAAAACAACTCATCCAATAGAATTTAGACAGGTTTGGGTACTTATATTAACCTTATCTTTAAGTATTAACTCTAAGTTAATTAGTTTCACTTTTACAATGTCTCTTTGTATTTTTATATAATATGGTTAATAAACTTACTATATACATCCAAGAGACCCCCAAGTGATTCATTAATAATTAACCTATCATAATATAAGTCTCTTGGCCGAACCTTAGATTTTTAGGAATTTAATATCAATTAATAATATAATATTTGTTTTAAGAACTCTTTTATGTCAATTTTGACACTATTCAATAGTTGATTTTTGTGAAACTCATAACAGATTGATTACTTCGAACAAAGTCAATTAAATCAATCCTAATATATCATATTATCCTAGAAAATTAGTGTAATTCATTAAAAGTTTCATATTATATTTATTTTGGTATTTATAATATCAATTATGTTAATTTTTTACTATTTTAGTAATTACTGCATCATCCTTGTGTCATAAATAAATTAAATTATTTAATGTCTAAAAATTATAAATAAAATATCATCATGTATGAAATCTTTTTAGCTTTCTAATGAATATTTATAATCGAAAATCCAACATGTATAACCCTATGTAAAAATTGTTCTTCTAAAAGATGTAAGCTTATGCCATTTTTATTTTTATTTTAACTTTATTAATATAATGTGTCCCTACCACATACAAGTGGCTCCAAGGGGTCCCCAAATTGACCCAAGGATGCTCATGGTCGGGTATGTGTCCACCAATAAGGTTAGTACACGTTTTAGGGTAATTTTGTATTATTATAATATTATTTTTTAACACTTATTTACCGGATTTACCCTTAACCATGGTAAATAAAATATTTACCACAGTAATTATTCAAAATGTATAAAAATAAAAGTTACCTATTTACACAATTTGAACATCCTGGTTACAAATATGGAATCCATTTTCCTAAATTCAAAACACAGAAGTGGCAGAAATTAATTTAAAATTAATTCCCGTTGTCAAAACAAAAAGCGTGTTTTTAAGAGATAATAACTATCAAAAGATTGACACTTGTTTATGTTCGGTTTAATTGTAAAATTATGTCCAATGACCAACATTATTTTAAATGGTAAAAATATATTCTAAATATACTTTAAAACCACTCAAATTCATAATTTATCACTATTAATTATTTTGATTAAAAAAGTTGTTTTTAATTAAAATTTAGTAATTTTCACTATTCATCAAAATATGAAAGTTATCCGAAAATTACCAAAATTTCATCTTAGGCTAAATTCGATATTCCGAATCCAAAAATGAAGTCCATTTCAAAATATAAAATATATATAATTTCAAAATTTAGGTATTACTATTCATAACGGCTAGTTTGATCGGTTGTGGTGTGTGTTAAAACTCGATGTTGCGTACAACACACGCTACTGTTTTATTCAAAGGAAAGCGTTCCGTGGAAGCTTGAGATGTTTAATTTTAAATTTTTTGATGTCTCCATTTATTCAAAAAGATTAAAATATTGTATTTAAAAAGGTATCACTATCAAAAGTTGATAAAAGTGCAATACTGAAAATGAATCTGTTCTTGCATTATGACTAAGAAACTCATAATATGGATTCTAAAATTATAAGGATTATATGAAGTTAAAAATGTAGTTAATGCTATTCATGACCTTTTTTAATGGCTTTTTTTTGGTAAGTCATGGTGCAATTGAACTCGGTGTTGCGTGTAGTGCAAGTTATTGAATTATTTTGAAGAAATAACACACTATGAAATCTTGGGGTGTTACATTCTCCCCTCCTTCAATAAATTGGGTCCTCGCAATTTGAAATTGTTCTTCGAAAATAAAAGGTTGAAAATAGATAATATATTTGTGGGAAAACCCACATCGGAAATTGGGTTACTAAAATTTAGTCTTAATATGAGGAAAATAGAAATCAAAGGGTCACCACCAAATTATGATCTTGATTAGGAGAACATTGGTGGAAATTAGAGACATATAATCGGAGGAAAAACGTAAATATTTATAGGTAGTGATTGAGGTCATCAATCACAAACAAGTGTATAATTGAGGTCCTTAAACTCATCAATCTATGATGATTTGAAGTACCATCGGTTCAACAAAATATAGGGTATTGGGATAACACATTTTTGACGTTTCAAAATATCTTAGTTGAAATCCCACATCGAAAAATGAATTAACGAGGTCTCTATTTAAAATAAAGAGTCGAAAGTATGAAGATTACCGAAAATAACACATACTAGGGTTCCATGTAGGAAAATATGGATATGGAAGAAAAATCCAACCATCAATTATCTGATGGAGAGTGGTAGAGAACATGGCTATGAAAAGGCCAACAATCCCAAAGCCATAAATTAGTGATGATTTAAGGTACCATCTAGGAAAACATTTTTGTTCTAAGTTGCTTTTCTTAATATTGAGGAATTTATTTATGAGATTGGCTAAGATCATAAGGAGATATACTTACATTATAATTAGAGTTTTATCCATTAATAAATTTCTACCACAAACTCATCTTTCACTCTAAAAGATAATAGAATGTAAAAAAAATTCTATTTACACTATTCGTATAGGGTTCCAAAATAAACGAATTTATAATTCATCTACAAGATCTTTTAATAAAAACTACATTATTTAATCCAGGACATCTCGTGGGCCAGTGGTAGGTGATACACCCTTGTCGCCCTTCGGTTGCGGGTTCAAGTCTCGCAGCCTTGCCGGACGCGACGGGTTGCCGCCCGACCTCCGGGTTGTCCTTTTATGGCAATCCAAAATAATCCAAACTAGAACTATCAAAAATACTTCTGTCCAAACTCACAGTCCAACATTTATAAGGAAGGTAAACATAATGCAGATCCTTTTTACCCCGTAATAGCATATGAATACCTTCATCATGTATTCTTTTAATACACTGAAACATCCTGAATTACCATATTCCTTATTGATTACATTCATTCTCCCTTATTCCATATAGAAAGCTGGATATACTTCATTAATCCAAAAATGTTTTAAACCCCAATAATGATGGAATATAAAAATCATTAATCAGTTCCAGGGTAGTCAAGAATATCCAATATAATTTATCCAAAACAATCACATATTATTCCAAAATCACTACCTCAGTATCAGAACTATATTATGATTTATCATTCTCTCAACCTTATATTTTCCAAAAATTTATCCTGCTATTGGGTCACTTTTCTTTGTTCCACACAATCTCAAGTCCTTAATGAAATAGTACTGCAGTACAATCCTTATATACTCCATAATTATTGTAACAAGTACATTGTTGATACAACACTCAATTGACATAATCAACATAAGAACTCTAATCATTCCTCTTCATCTGTGGTAGTATCATAACTTGATTATTATCCAATAACATCATTTACGGCATAGTCTGATGACTGGGACATAGGTTCGCGTAGTGTCCAAACTCCTTGCAAATGAAGCATTGTACATTTAAAACCATTTTCTTACCCTTGCAGTCACGTACTTTGTGCCCTTTTCCTCCACACTTATAACAAACTCCCATTCCTTTCAGGCAAGTTCCAGGGTGTTTCTTTCCACAGTTAACACATATGGGAAAATTCTTCTTTTCCCTTTTCCCTTTATCCATCTTTCTCTCTTCCATCCTTTTCTTCTCTTGATTCCCTTCAAAGCCATAGGACTCAGTAAACTCTTTACTTATCTTATCAACACATGATATTATTTCTTCATATGATGATAATACATGGGAGACTATTTCTCTTATCAATTCTAGCTTAAGACCATGAAAGATATGATCCTTCCTTCTCTTTGGATCATGTGCATTTCTGGAGTTCTCATTCCTTCTACTGGGCGCCATTTCTAAACAATGACATAAACTAGATCAGTTTATGAATCAAAATACATAATCCCATACTTATAAAACACTTAACATAAATTGAACTATTTATGGATATAATCCATAATCATAAAAATGTTTTCTTTGAGGAAGTATATACTCATAAACCCTTCATAATGATTTGTAAAGAAAATGAGAGTAATCCTAAGCATATCCCCCGGGAGTGTCGTAACCAAGAGTGCAGCAAGGCCCGTTGTCATGCACCAGTTCCCGTTCGAGTCTAGCTCAAAGCGGTGTTTTCGGGTTTTACCCCTAGGTACATCTGTGCCAGAGCCGCCTCTACCTGCTCGTATCCAGACAGGGATGTATTGCTCGGAAAACTCACAAAATCTCTACAATACCAAAATTCTAGGAAGTTCTTCTATACTAATCCTCAATGTTCATCTTAGGTCTACGTGCTCTAATCAGAGTTTATCTAAATCTAGCTTCCAAGGTTTGTACTAAACTTCCTCTGATACCAACTGTAACGCCCCGACCCCAGCTACCCAGAGTCGGTGCATTATTACATAACATTAGCATGATCATAAGAAAGATCAAATCCCGAAAGACCGATTAGTTTAGTAGCCTTGGAAACACTAGATATATTCATAAGTTTTACATTACATCATAAAATGAAAAACTAATACAACAACATAATGTTTCCACAGTCCACACTATAATCCTATCATAATATCCCTGCAGGTCATTCATAACTTACATCTTCACTTCCTGGGAAAATAAAACATAGAAAAGGGGTGAGCTCAAATGCCCAGTAAGGATAACAACTTAGCGGAAACATTCATAAATAAGAATAAACATTTAAGGCAATGTATAACTAAAACAAAAGCCTTTTAAACTTGAACATTTAACATAGTATGGCATAAATAAAATGAAATAATGCCATTTACTTATTCACATGGATATTCTACTAATCGAATAATCACATGCAAAAATCAATATCCACTTTCATAATGTTGGAATGCATAATGCCAGACTATCATAACCACATAGTCAAGGCCTCGTGCCAAGACTACAAATAAGATTTTGTCAAGGCCTTGTGCCAAGACACTAGTTTGTCTCATGAGACCTACCGATGCATCGAGGAGCTATAGCGGGCTCCACCCGTCACTTATTAAGTCCAATGCATTCCCATATGAAAAGGTTTAAACATAACATAAACATTCGTATTAAAACTAGCATACGAAATGTCAATAATTTCACCATAAACTATGAATGGTATAAAAATAGCACATCCACAGTCAAACATATCACAAAAACTTCAATACAATATAGAAGCTTTGTATTACAATAAATCAACTTCAAATAAGCGTTAAATCCATCAAAGGATGTTGACATAGATGAAATCAAAACTATTTGAGAGAAATATCTCCTTTTTTGAAATCATTTAAAAGTCACACATTTAAAAAGGAAGTAATTAAAAAGAGATTTTTGAATCAAAGTGTCCCATACCACTTTGAAACTTTTGAAAAGAATTAACATTTTTAAAAAACATTCATCTCCATATAAATAAATCCTTAAAAACCATTTTGAAGACATTAATTAAAAAGATTTATAAAGATAAATCTTTAAAACATTTAAAATTCTGATTTTGATAAAGAGTACCTTTCTGAAATTCTTAAATTATTCATTTTGAAATCATTTAAAAGTCACATAATTATAAAATAAAACATTTACTTTGAAAATATCCTTATAAGCTTGTATGGAAAGCTTCGACGATTTTATGACGGCGGAAAATAACCGCACCCGCCGTATAAGTTAAAAAAAACATTCTTACCTCAATTCTGTCGAAAAGGTTAAAAAGGACGTTGTTTTGAAAACGACGGAAAGATTCCTTTATAAACCTCTTATAAAAAGGTAAAACAAGGGTATAAATGACTTTAAACCATATTCTTGTAAATAGTAAAAATGTTTTGAAATACATTTTTAAGAAAACATGGATGTGGATGATAAAGAGATCCCATTAGATTATTATGTATAAACAACCTCGGATAATGAAGAGATTGTGAAATAACCCTTACCTTGTACTTTTCCTTTGTTGGGGTAGGTTAACCTCCTGTATAATGGTGAAATAATTGTTATTAAATTATACAAGAATCATATACATTAATATGATATCATATATGATCTTTTAACATTGCTTTATTAATAATATCTTAGTATTATCGTCGTTTCGGGTGATAATCGATTTGTTCTTCTTAAATGTTTGGTTACGTAAGACATGTTTGTAATGGATATATTATATCTTATTCATAATCATAATGATATTAACATTATTTTTAACCCCAAAATGAGAATAAGACTTGAATGGATATGATGGAGAATGAATCTTATCGCGTTCGTGGAGACGGTAGTCCGTACGTGCGCACGAACGCTACTTCCATTTAATTTTTATTTTAAAAGAATCTAATCCAAATGATACATAGGTATATTACTATTCCAGTATAATATTTTATATATGTTACTTATGTTCATTAAAACCATCCTTTATACGTTCCATGTGTGGTATGAACGAGTCATATCATTTTAAGGGGGCGGTAGTCCGCACTTCCTCAAATGAAATTATCGTATGTATATACAACATGAAACGAATAATGGTATGAAATAAAATGGAATTACAGCAGCTTATATATAAAATATATATCATTAATATCATATTTAATTACAGTGCCATCATAATGGCCACCATGAGGGGTGGTAAGATGTATTTGAACAATCATCGTTTCGTGAGGCGTTAGTTTGCCATCCACAGAAACATTATGTTCATCATCCATTAGATGGAGTTGTGTGTATGTGTAGTTTTAATCCTTCTTATAACAACATCCTAGTATATTTAGGATACTGGTGTTGTTACAAAAGAAAGGAAATAAAAAGATTTTGGGGGTTGGAGAAGCAAAATAAATGAAAATACTTTAAGAGAAATTGTTACCTTTAATTTAGGTAACTCACTTTGGTTGGAACCAAAGGACTTCTTGAAATGCTTTATGCCTAAGGGGAAGCTTCAAGGAGGAGGAGAGGGATGTGGGGAGCTTAGTTGGGCAGAGTTTGGACGAGCCAAGTGGCTTGAGAGGTGTGAGGAAAAGAGAAGGTGGAGTGCCCTTTTATAACAGGGGTGAGGGGCACCTTTGGAAAAGCTAGAAATATTAATTTATAATAAATTCATATTCGGTTTCAAAAGGCTCCAAAGTTGACTATTAAAAGGATGAGGTTGGGATAGGTCGAAAACAACTCATCCAATAGAATTTAGACAGGTTTGGGTACTTATATTAACCTTATCTTTAAGTATTAACTCTAAGTTAATTAGTTTCACTTTTACAATGTCTCTTTGTATTTTTATATAATATGGTTAATAAACTTACTATATACATCCAAGAGACCCCCAAGTGGTTCATTAATAATTAACCTATCATAATATAAGTCTCTTGGCCGAACCTTAGATTTTTAGGAATTTAATATCAATTAATAATATAATATTTGTTTTAAGAACTCTTTTATGTCAATTTTGACACTATTCAATAGTTGATTTTTGTGAAACTCATAACAGATTGATTACTTCGAACAAAGTCAATTAAATCAATCCTAATATATCATATTATCCTAGAAAATTAGTGTAATTCATTAAAAGTTTCATATTATATTTATTTTGGTATTTATAATATCAATTATGTTAATTTTTTACTATTTTAGTAATTACTGCATCATCCTTGTGTCATAAATAAAATAAATTATTTAATGTCTAAAAATTATAAATAAAATATCATCATGTAGGATATCTTTTTATCTTTATAATGAATATTTATAATCGAAAATCCAACATGTATAACCCTATGTAAAAATTGTTCTTCTAAAAGATGTAAGCTTATGCCATTTTTATTTTTATTTTAACTTTATTAATATAATGTGTCCCTACCACATACAAGTGGCTCCAAGGGGTCCCCAAATTGACCCAAGGATGCTCATGGTCGGGTATGTGTCCACCAATAAGTTTAGGACACGTTTTAGGGTAATTTTGTATTATTATAATATTATTTTTTAACACTTATTTACCGGATTTACCCTTAACCATGGTAAATAAAATATTTACCACAGTAATTATTCAAAATGTATAAAAATAAAAGTTACCTATTTACACAATTTGAACATCCTGGTTACAAATATGGAATCCATTTTCCTAAATTCAAAACACAGAAGTGGCAGAAATTAATTTAAAATTAATTCCCGCTGTCAAAACAAAAAGCGTGTTTTTAAGAGATAATAAATATCAAAAGATTGACACTTGTTTATGTTCGGATTAATTGTAAAATTATGTCCAATGACCAAAATTATTTTAAATGGTAAAAATATATTCTAAATATACTTTAAAACCACTCAAATTCATAATTTATCACTATTAATTATTTTGATTAAAAAAGTTGTTTTTAATTAAAATTTAGTAATTTTCACTATTCATCAAAATATGAAAGTTATCCGAAAATTACCAAAATTTCATCTTAGGATAAATTCGATATTCCGAATCCAAAAATGAAGTCCATTTCAAAATATAAAATATATATAATTTCAAAATTTAGGTATTACTATTCATAACGGCTAGTTTGATCGGTTGTGGTGTGTGTTAAAACTCGATGTTGCGTACAACACACGCTACTGTTTTATTCAAAGGAAAGCGTACCGTGGAAGCTTGAGATGTTTAATTTTAAATTTTTTGATGTCTCCATTTATTCAAAAAGATTAAAATATTGTATTTAAAAAGGTATCACTATCAAAAGTTGATAAAAGTGCAATACTGAAAATGAATCTGTTCTTGCATTATGACTAAGAAACTCATAATATGGATTCTAAAATTATAAGGATTATATAAAGTTAAAAATGTAGTTAATGCTATTCATGACCTTTTTTAATGGCTTTTTTTTGGTAAGTCATGGTGCAATTGAACTCGGTGTTGCGTGTAGTGCAAGTTATTGAATTATTTTGAAGAAATAACACACTATGAAATCTTGGGGTGTTACATTCTCCCCTCCTTCAATAAATTGCGTCCTCGCAATTTGAAATTGTTCTTCGAAAATAAAAGGTTGAAAATAGATAATATATTTGTGGGAAAACCCACATCGGAAATTGGGTTACTAAAATTTAGTCTTAATATGAGGAAAATAGAAATCAAAGGGTCACCACCAAATTATGATCTTGATTAGGAGAACATTGGTGGAAATTAGAGACATATAATCGGAGGAAAAACGTAAATATTTATAGGTAGTGATTGAGGTCATCAATCACAAACAAGTGTATAATTGAGGTCCTTAAACTCATCAATCTATGATGATTTGAAGTACCATCGGTTCAACAAAATATAGGGTATTGGGATAACGCATTTTTGACGTTTCAAAATATCTTAGTTGAAATCCCACATCGAAAAATGAATTAACGAGGCCTCTATTTAAAATAAAGAGTCGAAAGTATGAAGATTACCGAAAATAACACATACTAGGGTTCCATGTAGGAAAATATGGATATGGAAGAAAAATCCAACCATCAATTATCTGATGGAGAGTGGTAGAGAACATGGCTATGAAAAGGCCAACAATCCCAAAGCCATAAATTAGTGATGATTTAAGGTACCATCTAGGAAAACATTTTTGTTCTAAGTTGCTTTTCTTAATATTGAGGAATTTATTTATGAGATTGGCTAAGATCATAAGGAGATATACTTACTTTATAATTAGAGTTTTATACATTAATAAATTTCTACCACAAACTCATCTTTCACTCTAAAAGATAATAGAATGTAAAAAAAATTCTATTTACACTATTCGTATAGGGTTCCAAAATAAACGAATTTATAATTCATCTACAAGATCTTTTAATAAAAACTACATTATTTAATCCAGGACATCTCGTGGGCCAGTGGTAGGTGATACACCCTTGTCGCCCTTAGGTTGCGGGTTCAAGTCTCGCAGCCTTGCCGGACGCGACGGGTTGCCGCCCGACCTCCGGGTTGTCCTTTTATGGCAATCCATAATAATCCAAACTAGAACTATCAAAAATACTTCTGTCCAAACTCACAGTCCAACATTTATAAGGAAGGTAAACATAATGCAGATCCTTTTTACCCCGTAATAGCATATGAATACCTTCATCATGTATTCTTTTAATACACTGAAACATCCTGAATTACCATATTCCTTATTGATTACATTCATTCTCCCTTATTCCATATAGAAAGATGGATATACTTCATTAATCCAAAAATGTTTTAAACCCCAATAATGATGGAATATACAAATCATTAATCAGTTCCAGGGTAGTCAAGAATATCCAATATAATTTATCCAAAACAATCACATATTATTCCAAAATCACTACCTCAGTATCAGAACTATATTATGATTTATCATTCTCTCAACCTTATATTTTCCAAAAATTTATCCTGCTATTGAGTCACTTTTCTTTGTTCCACACAATCTCAAGTCCTTAATGAAATAGTACTGCAGTACAATCCTTATATACTCCATAATTATTGTAACAAGTACATTGTTGATACAACACTCAATTGACATAATCAACATAAGAACTCTAATCATTCCTCTTCATCTGTGGTAGTATCATAACTTGATTATTATCCAATAACATCATTTACGGCATAGTCTGATGACTGGGACATAGGTTCGCGTAGTGTCCAAACTCCTTGCAAATGAAGCATTGTACATTTAAAACCATTTTCTTACCCTTGCAGTCACGTACTTTGTGCCCTTTTCCTCCACACTTATAACAAACTCCCATTCCTTTCAGGCAAGTTCCAGGGTGTTTCTTTCCACAGTTAACACATATGGGAAAATTCTTCTTTTCCCTTTTCCCTTTATCCATCTTTCTCTCTTCCATCCTTTTCTTCTCTTGATTCCCTTCAAAGCCATAGGACTCAGTAAACTCTTTACTTATCTTATCAATACATGATATTATTTCTTCATATGATGATAATACATGGGAGACTATTTCTCTTATCAATTCTAGCTTAAGACCATGAAAGATATGATCCTTCCTTCTCTTTGGATCATGTGCATTTCTGGAGTTCTCATTCCTTCTACTGGGCGCCATTTCTAAACAATGACATAAACTAGATCAGTTTATGAATCAAAATACATAATCCCATACTTATAAAACACTTAACATAAATTGAACTATTTATGGATATAATCCATAATCATAAAAATGTTTTCTTTGAGGAAGTATATACTCATAAACCCTTCATAATGATTTGTAAAGAAAATGAGAGTAATCCTAAGCATATCCCCCGGGAGTGTCGTAACCAAGAGTGCAGCAAGGCCCGTTGTCATGCACCAGTTCCCGTTCGAGTCTAGCTCAAAGCGGTGTTTTCGGGTTTTACCCCTAGGTACATCTGTGCCAGAGCCGCCTCTACCTGCTCGTATCCAGACAGGGATGTATTGCTCGGAAAACTCACAAAATCTCTACAATACCAAAATTCTAGGAAGTTCTTCTATACTAATCCTCAATGTTCATCTTAGGTCTACGTGCTCTAATCAGAGTTTATCTATATCTAGCTTCCAAGGTTTGTACTAAACTTCCTCTGATACCAACTGTAACGCCCCGACCCCAGCTACCTAGAGTCGGTGCATTATTACATAACATTGGCATGATCATAAGAAAGATCAAATCCCGAAAGACCGATTAGTTTAGTAGCCTTGGAAACACTAGATATATTCATAAGTTTTACATTACATCATAAAATGAAAAACTAATACAACAACATAATGTTTCCACAGTCCACACTATAATCCTATCATAATATCCCTGCAGGTCATTCATAACTTACATCTTCACTTCCTGGGAAAATAAAACATAGAAAAGGGGTGAGCTCAAATGCCCAGTAAGGATAACAACTTAGCGGAAACTTTCATAAATAAGAATAAACATTTAAGGCAATGTATAACTAAAACAAAAGCCTTTTAAACTTGAACATTTAACATAGTATGGCATAAATAAAATGAAATAATGCCATTTACTTATTCACATGGATATTCTACTAATCGAATAATCACATGCAAAAATCAATAACCACTTTCATAATGTTGGAATGCATAATGCCAGACCATCATAACCACATAGTCAAGGCCTCGTGCCAAGACTACAAATAAGATTTTGTCAAGGCCTTGTGCCAAGACACTAGTTTGTCTCATGAGACCTACCGATGCATCGAGGAGCTATAGCGGGCTCCACCCGTCACTTATTAAGTCCAATGCATTCCCATATGAAAAGGTTTAAACATAACATAAACATTCGTATTAAAACTAGCATACGAAATGTCAATAATTTCACCATAAACTATGAATGGTATAAAAATAGCACATCCACAGTCAAACATATCACAAAAACTTCAATACAATATAGAAGCCTTGTATTACAATAAATCAACTTCAAATAAGCGTTAAATCCATCAAAGGATGTTGACATAGATGAAATCAAAACTATTTGAGAGAAATATCTCCTTTTTTGAAATCATTTAAAAGTCACACATTTAAAAAGGAAGTAATTAAAAAGAGATTTTTGAATCAAAGTGTCCCATACCACTTTGAAACTTTTGAAAAGAATTAACATTTTTAAAAACATTCATCTCCATATAAATAAATCCTTAAAAACCATTTTGAAGACATTAATTAAAAAGATTTATAAAGATAAATCTTTAAAACATTTAAAATTCTGATTTTGATAAAGAGTACCTTTCTGAAATTCTTAAATTATTCATTTTGAAATCATTTAAAAGTCACATAATTATAAAATAAAACATTTACTTTGAAAATATCCTTATAAGCTTGTATGGAAAGCTTCGACGATTTTATGACGGCGGAAAATAACCGCACCCGCCGTATAAGTTAAAAAAAACATTCTTACCTCAATTCTGTCGAAAAGGTTAAAAAGGACGTTGTTTTGAAAACGACGGAAAGATTCCTTTATAAACCTCTTATAAAAAGGTAAAACAAGGGTATAAATGACTTTAAACCATATTCTTGTAAATAGTAAAAATGTTTTGAAATACATTTTTAAGAAAACATGGATGTGGATGATAAAGAGATCCCATTAGATTATTATGTATAAACAACCTCGGATAATGAAGAGATTGTGAAATAACCCTTACCTTGTACTTTTCCTTTGTTGGGGTAGGTTAACCTCCTGTATAATGGTGAAATAATTGTTATTAAATTATACAAGAATCATATACATTAATATGATATCATATATGATCTTTTAACATTGCTTTATTAATAATATCTTAGTATTATCGTCGTTTCGGGTGATAATCGATTCGTTCTTCTTAAATGTTTGGTTACGTAAGACATGTTTGTAATGGATATATTATATCTTATTCATAATCATAATGATATTAACATTATTTTTAACCCCAAAATGAGAATAAGACTTGAATGGATATGATGGAGAATGAATCTTATCGCGTTCGTGGAGACGGTAGTCCGTACGTGCGCACGAACGCTACTTCCATTTAATTTTTATTTTAAAAGAATCTAATCCAAATGATACATAGGTATATTACTATTCCAGTATAATATTTTATATATGTTACTTAAGTTCATTAACACCATCCTTTATACGTTCCATGTGTGGTATGAACGAGTCATATCATTTTAAGGGGGCGGTAGTCCGCACTTCCTCAAATGAAATTATCGTATGTATATACAACATGAAACGAATAATGGTATGAAATAAAATGGAATTACAGAAGCTTATATATAAAATATATATCATTAATATCATATTTAATTACAGTGCCATCATAATGGCCACCATGAGGGGTGGTAAGATGTATTTGAACAATCATCGTTTCGTGAGGCGTTAGTTTGCCATCCACAGAAACATTATGTTCATCATCCATTAGATGGAGTTGTGTGTATGTGTAGTTTGAATCCTTCTTATAACAACATCCTAGTATATTTAGGATACTGGTGTTGTTAAAAAAGAAAGGAAATAAAAAGATTTTGGGGGTTGGAGAAGCAAAATAAATGAAAATACTTTAAGAGAAATTGTTACCTTTAATTTAGGTAACTCACTTTGGTTGGAACCAAAGGACTTCGTTAAATGCTTTATGCCTAAGGGGAAGCTTCAAGGAGGAGGAGAGGGATGTGGGGAGCTTATTTGGGCAGAGTTTGGACGAGCCAAGTGGCTTGAGAGGTGTGAGGAAAAGAGAAGGTGGAGTGCCCTTTTATAAGAGGGGTGAGGGGCACCTTTGGAAAAGCTAGAAATATTAATTTATAATAAATTCATATTCGGTTTCCAAAGGCTCCAAAGTTGACTATTCAAAGGATGAGGTTGGGATAGGTCTAAAACAACTCATCCAATAGAATTTAGACAGGTTTGGGTACTTATATTAACCTTATCTTTAAGTATTAACTCTAAGTTAATTAGTTTCACTTTTACAATGTCTCTTTGTATTTTTATATAATATGGTTAATAAACTTACTATATACATCCAAGAGACCCCCAAGTGGTTCATTAATAATTAACCTATCATAATATAAGTCTCTTGGCCGAACCTTAGATTTTTAGGAATTTAATATCAATTAATAATATAATATTTGTTTTAAGAACTCTTTTATGTCAATTTTGACACTATTCAATAGTTGATTTTTGTGAAACTCATAACAGATTGATTACTTCGAACAAAGTCAATTAAATCAATCCTAATATATCATATTATCCTAGAAAATTAGTGTATTCATTAAAAGTTTCATATTATATTTATTTTGATATTTATAATATCAATTATATTAATTTTTTACTATTTTAGTAATTACTGCATCATCCTTGTGTCATAAATAAAATAAATTATTTAATGTCTAAAAATTATAAATAAAATATCATCATGTAGGAAATCTTTTTATCTTTCTAATGAATATTTATAATCGAAAATCCAACATGTATAACCCTATGTAAAAATTGTTCTTCTAAAAGATGTAAGCTTATGCCATTTTTATTTTTATTTTAACTTTATTAATATAATGTGTCCCTACCACATACAAGTGGCTCCAAGGGGTCCCCAAATTGACCCAAGGATGCTCATGGTCGGGTATGTGTCCACCAATAAGGTTAGGACACGTTTTAGGGTAATTTTGTATTATTATAATATTATTTTTTAACACTTATTTACCGGATTTACCCTTAACCATGGTAAATAAAATATTTACCACAGTAATTATTCAAAATGTATAAAAATAAAAGTTACCTATTTACACAATTTGAACATCCTGGTTACAAATATGGAATCCATTTTCCTAAATTCAAAACACAGAAGTGGCAGAAATTAATTTAAAATTAATTCCCGCTGTCAAAACAAAAAGCGTGTTTTTAAGAGATAATAACTATCAAAAGATTGACACTTGTTTATGTTCGGTTTAATTGTAAAATTATGTCCAATGACCAACATTATTTTAAATGGTAAAAATATATTCTAAATATACTTTAAAACCACTCAAATTCATAATTTATCACTATTAATTATTTTGATTAAAAAAGTTGTTTTTAATTAAAATTTAGTAATTTTCACTATTCATCAAAATATGAAAGTTATCCGAAAATTACCAAAATTTCATCTTAGGCTAAATTCGATATTCCGAATCCAAAAATGAAGTCCATTTAAAAATATAAAATATATATAATTTCAAAATTTAGGTATTACTATTCATAACGGCTAGTTTGATCGGTTGTGGTGTGTGTTAAAACTCGATGTTGCGTACAACACACGCTACTGTTTTATTCAAAGGAAAGCGTACCGTGGAAGCTTGAGATGTTTAATTTTAAATTTTTTGATGTCTCCATTTATTCAAAAAGATTAAAATATTGTATTTAAAAAGGTATCACTATCAAAAGTTGATAAAAGTGCAATACTGAAAATGAATCTGTTCTTGCATTATGACTAAGAAACTCATAATATGGATTCTAAGATTATAAGGATTATATAAAGTTAAAAATGTAGTTAATGCTATTCATGACCTTTTTTAATGGCTTTTTTTTTTTGGTAAGTCATGGTGCAATTGAACTCGGTGTTGCGTGTAGTGCAAGTTATTGAATTATTTTGAAAAAATAACACACTATGAAATCTTGGGGTGTTACATTCTCCCCTCCTTCAATAAATTGCGTCCTCGCAATTTGAAATTGTTCTTCGAAAATAAAAGGTTGAAAATAGATAATATATTTGTGGGAAAACCCACATCGGAAATTGGGTTACTAAAATTTAGTCTTAATATGAGGAAAATAGAAATCAAAGGGTCACCACCAAATTATGATCTTGATTAGGAGAACATTGGTGGAAATTAGAGACATATAATCGGAGGAAAAACGTAAATATTTATAGGTAGTGATTGAGGTCATCAATCACAAACAAGTGTATAATTGAGGTCCATAAACTCATCAATCTATGATGATTTGAAGTACCATCGGTTCAACAAAATATAGGGTATTGGGATAACACATTTTTGACGTTTCAAAATATCTTAGTTGAAATCCCACATCGAAAAATGAATTAACGAGGCCTCTATTTAAAATAAAGAGTCTAAAGTATGAAGATTACCGAAAATAACACATACTAGGGTTCCATGTAGGAAAATATGGATATGGAAGAAAAATCCAACCATCAATTATCTGATGGAGAGTGGTAGAGAACATGGCTATGAAAAGGCCAACAATCCCAAAGCCATAAATTAGTGATGATTTAAGGTACCATCTAGGAAAACATTTTTGTTCTAAGTTGCTTTTCTTAATATTGAGGAATTTATTTATGAGATTGGCTAAGATCATAAGGAGATATACTTACTTTATAATTAGAGTTTTATCCATTAATAAATTTCTACCACAAACTCATCTTTCACTCTAAAAGATAATAGAATGTAAAAAAAATTCTATTTACACTATTCGTATAGGGTTCCAAAATAAACGAATTTATAATTCATCTACAAGATCTTTTAATAAAAACTACATTATTTAATCCAGGACATCTCGTGGTCCAGTGGTAGGTGATACACCCTTGTCGCCCTTCGGTTGCGGGTTCAAGTCTCGCAGCCTTGCCGGACGCGACGGGTTGCCGCCCGACCTCCGGGTTGTCCTTTTATGGCAATCTAAAATAATCCAAACTAGAACTATCAAAAATACTTCTGTCCAAACTCACAGTCCAACATTTATAAGGAAGGTAAACATAATGCAGATCCTTTTTACCCCGTAATAGCATATGAATACCTTCATCATGTATTCTTTTAATACACTGAAACATCCTGAATTACCATATTCCTTATTGATTACATTCATTCTCCCTTATTCCATATAGAAAGCTGGATATACTTCATTAATCCAAAAATGTTTTAAACCCCAATAATGATGGAATATACAAATCATTAATCAGTTCCAGGGTAGTCAAGAATATCCAATATAATTTATCCAAAACAATCACATATTATTCCAAAATCACTACCTCGGTATCAGAACTATATTATGATTTATCATTCTCTCAACCATATATTTTCCAAAAATTTATCCTGCTATTGAGTCACTTTTCTTTGTTCCACACAATCTCAAGTCCTTAATGAAATAGTATTGCAGTACAATCCTTATATACTCCATAATTATTGTAACAAGTACATTGTTGATACAACACTCAATTGACATAATCAACATAAGAACTCTAATCATTCCTCTTCATCTGTGGTAGTATCATAACTTGATTATTATCCAATAACATCATTTGCGGCATAGTCTGATGACTGGGACATAGGTTCGCGTAGTGTCCAAACTCCTTGCAAATGAAGCATTGTACATTTAAAACCATTTTCTTACCCTTGAAGTCACGTACTTTGTGCCCTTTTCCTCCACACTTATAACAAACTCCCATTCCTTTCAGGCAAGTTCCAGGGTGTTTCTTTCCACAGTTAACACATATGGGAAAATTCTTCTTTTCCCTTTTCCCTTTATCCATCTTTCTCTCTTCCATCCTTTTCTTCTCTTGATTCCCTTCAAAGCCATCGGACTCAGTAAACTCTTTACTTATCTTATCAACACATGATATTATTTCTTCATATGATGATAATACATGGGAGACTATTTCTCTTATCAATTCTAGCTTAAGACCATGAAAGATATGATCCTTCCTTCTCTTTGGATCATGTGCATTTCTGGAGTTCTCATTCCTTCTACTGGGCGCCATTTCTAAACAATGACATAAACTAGATCAGTTTATGAATCAAAATACATAATCCCATACTTATAAAACACTTAACATAAATTGAACTATTTATGGTTATAATCCATAATCATAAAAATGTTTTCTTTGAGGAAGTATATACTCATAAACCCTTCATAATGATTTGTAAAGAAAATGATAGTAATCCTAAGCATATCCCCCGGGAGTGTCGTAACCAAGAGTGCAGCAAGGCCCGTTGTCATGCACCAGTTCCCGTTCGAGTCTAGCTCAAAGCGGTGTTTTCGGGTTTTACCCCTAGGTACATCTGTGCCAGAGCCGCCTCTACCTGCTCGTATCCAGACAGGGATGTATTGCTCGGAAAACTCACAAAATCTCTACAATACCAAAATTCTAGGAAGTTCTTCTATACTAATCCTCAATGTTCATCTTAGGTCTACGTGCTCTAATCAGAGTTTATCTAAATCTAGCTTCCAAGGTTTGTACTAAACTTCCTCTGATACCAACTGTAACGCCCCGACCCCAGCTACCCAGAGTCGGTGCATTATTACATAACATTGGCATGATCATAAGAAAGATCAAATCCCGAAAGACCGATTAGTTTAGTAGCCTTGGAAACACTAGATATATTCATAAGTTTAACATTACATCATAAAATGAAAAACTAATACAACAACATAATGTTTCCACAGTCCACACTATAATCCTATCATAATATCCCTGCAGGTCATTCATAACTTACATCTTCACTTCCTGGGAAAATAAAACATAGAAAAGGGGTGAGCTCAAATGCCCAGTAAGGATAACAACTTAGCGGAAACTTTCATAAATAAGAATAAACATTTAAGGCAATGTATAACTAAAACAAAAGCCTTTTAAACATGAACATTTAACATAGTATGGCATAAATAAAATGAAATAATCCCATTTACTTATTCACATGGATATTCTACTAATCGAATAATCACATGCAAAAATCAATAACCACTTTCATAATGTTGGAATGCATAATGCCAGACTATCATAACCACATAGTCAAGGCCTCGTGCCAAGACTACAAATAAGATTTTGTCAAGGCCTTGTGCCAAGACACTAGTTTGTCTCATGAGACCTACCGATGCATCGAGGAGCTATAGCGGGCTCCACCCGTCACTTATTAAGTCCAATGCATTCCCATATGAAAAGGTTTAATCATAACATAAACATTCGTATTAAAACTAGCATACGAAATGTCAATAATTTCACCATAAACTATGAATGGTATAAAAATAGCACATCCACAGTCAAACATATCACAAAAACGTCAATACAATATAGAAGCTTTGTATTACAATAAATCAACTTCAAATAAGCGTTAAATCCATCAAAGGATGTTGACATAGATGAAATCAAAACTATTTGAGAGAAATATCTCCTTTTTTGAAATCATTTAAAAGTCACACATTTAAAAAGGAAGTAATTAAAAAGAGATTTTTGAATCAAAGTGTCCCATACCACTTTGAAACTTTTGAAAAGAATTAACATTTTTAAAAACATTCATCTCCATATAAATAAATCCTTAAAAACCGTTTTGAAGACATTAATTAAAAAGATTTATAAAGATAAATCTTTAAAACATTTAAAATTCTGATTTTGATAAAGAGTACATTTCTGAAATTCTTAAATTATTCATTTTCAAATCATTTAAAAGTCACATAATTATAAAATAAAACATTTACTTTGAAAATATCCTTATAAGCTTGTATGGAAAGCTTCGACGATTTTATGATGGCGGAAAATAACCGCACCCGCCGTATAAGTTAAAAAAAACATTCTTACCTCAATTCTGTCGAAAAGGTTAAAAAGGACGTTGTTTTGAAAACGACGGAAAGATTCCTTTATAAACCTCTTATAAAAAGGTAAAACAAGGGTATAAATGACTTTAAACCATATTCTTGTAAATAGTAAAAATGTTTTGAAATACATTTTTAAGAAAACATGGATGTGGATGATAAAGAGATCCCATTAGATTATTATGTATAAACAACCTCGGATAATGAAGAGATTGTGAAATAACCCTTACCTTGTACTTTTCCTTTGTTGGGGTAGGTTAACCTCCTGTATAATGGTGAAATAATTGTTATTAAATTATACAAGAATCATATACATTAATATGATATCATATATGATCTTTTAACATTGCTTTATTAATAATATCTTAGTATTATCGTCGTTTCGGGTGATAATCGATTCGTTCTTCTTAAATGTTTGGTTACGTAAGACATGTTTGTAATGGATATATTATATCTTATTCATAATCATAATGATATTAACATTATTTTTAACCCCAAAATGAGAATAAGACTTGAATGGATATGATGGAGAATGAATCTTATCGCGTTCGTGGAGACGGTAGTCCGTACGTGCGCACGAACGCTACTTCCATTTAATTTTTATTTTAAAAGAATCTAATCCAAATGATACATAGGTATATTACTATTCCAGTATAATATTTTATATATGTTACTTAAGTTCATTAACACCATCCTTTATACGTTCCATGTGTGGTATGAACGAGTCATATCATTTTAAGGGGGCGGTAGTCTGCACTTCCTCAAATGAAATTATCGTATGTATATACAACATGAAACGAATAATGGTATGAAATAAAATGGAATTACAGAAGCTTATATATAAAATATATATCATTAATATCATATTTAATTATAGTTCCATCATAATGGCCACCATGAGGGGTGGTAAGATGTATTTGAACAATCATCGTTTCGTGAGGCGTTAGTTTGCCATCCACAGAAACATTATGTTCATCATCCATTAGATGGAGTTGTGTGTATGTGTAGTTTGAATACTTCTTATAACAACATCCTAGTATATTTAGGATACTGGTGTGGTTACAAAAGAAAGGAAATAAAAAGATTTTGGGGGTTGGAGAAGCAAAATAAATGAAAATACTTTAAGAGAAATTGTTACCTTTAATTTAGGTAACTCACTTTGGTTGGAACCAAAGGACTTCTTGAAATGCTTTATGCCTAAGGGGAAGCTTCAAGGAGGAGGAGAGGGATGTGGGGAGCTTAGTTGGGCAGAGTTTGGACGAGCCAAGTGGCTTGAGAGGTGTGAGGAAAAGAGAAGGTGGAGTTCCCTTTTATAAGAGGGGTGAGGGGCACCTTTGGAAAAGCTAGAAATATTAATTTATAATAAATTCATATTTGGTTTCCAAAGGCTCCAAAGTTGACTATTCAAAGGATGAGGTTGGGATAGGTCGAAAACAACTCATACAATAGAATTTAGACAGGTTTGGGTACTTATATTAACCTTATCTTTAAGTATTAACTCTAAGTTAATTAGTTTCACTTTTACAATGTCTCTTTGTATTTTTATATAATATGGTTAATAAACTTACTATATACATCCAAGAGACCCCCAAGTGGTTCATTAATAATTAACCTATCATAATATAAGTCTCTTGGCCGAACCTTAGATTTTTAGGAATTTAATATCAATTAATAATATAATATTTGTTTTAAGAACTCTTTTATGTCAATTTTGACACTATTCAATAGTTGATTTTTGTGAAACTCATAACAGATTGATTACTTCGAAAAAAGTCAATTAAATCAATCCTAATATATCATATTATCCTAGAAAATTAGTGTAATTCATTAAAAGTTTCATATTATATTTATTTTGGTATTTATAATATCAATTATGTTAATTTTTTACTATTTTAATAATTACTGCATCATCATTGTGTCATAAATAAAATAAATTATTTAATGTCTAAAAATTATAAATAAAATATCATCATGTAGGAAATCGTTTTAGCTTTCTAATGAATATTTATAATCGAAAATCCAACATGTATAACCCTATGTAAAAATTGTTCTTCTAAAAGATGTAAGCTTATGCCATTTTTATTTTTATTTTAACTTTATTAATATAATGTGTCCCTACCACATACAAGTGGCTCCAAGGGGTCCCCAAATTGACCCAAGGATGATCATGGTCGGGTATGTGTCCACCAATAAGGTTAGGACACGTTTTAGGGTAATTTTGTATTATTATAATATTATTTTTTAACACTTATTTACCGGATTTACCCTTAACCATGGTAAATAAAATATTTACCACAGTAATTATTCAAAATGTATAAAAATAAAAGTTACCTATTTACACAATTTGAACATCCTGGTTACAAATATGGAATCCATTTTCCTAAATTCAAAACACAGAAGTGGCAGAAATTAATTTAAAATTAATTCCCGCTGTCAAAACAAAAAGCGTGTTTTTAAGAGATAATAACTATCAAAAGATTGACACTTGTTTATGTTCGGTTTAATTGTAAAATTATGTCCAATGACCAACATTATTTTAAATGGTAAAAATATATTCTAAATATACTTTAAAACCACTCAAATTCATAATTTATCACTATTAATTATTTTGATTAAAAAAGTTGTATTTAATTAAAATTTAGTAATTTTCACTATTCATCAAAATATGAAAGTTATCCGAAAATTACCAAAATTTCATCTTAGGCTTAATTCGATATTCCGAATCCAAAAATGAAGTCCATTTCAAAATATAAAATATATATAATTTCAAAATTTAGGTATTACTATTCATAACGGCTAGTTTGATCGGTTGTGGTGTGTGTTAAAACTCGATGTTGCGTACAACACACGCTACTGTTTTATTCAAAGGAAAGCGTACCGTGGAAGCTTGAGATGTTTAATTTTAAATTTTTTGATGTCTCCATTTATTCAAAAAGATTAAAATATTGTATTTAAAAAGGTATCACTATCAAAAGTTGATAAAAGTGCAATACTGAAAATGAATCTGTTCTTGCATTATGACTAAGAAACTCATAATATGGATTCTAAAATTATAAGGATTATATAAAGTTAAAAATGTAGTTAATGCTATTCATGACCTTTTTTAATGGCTTTTTTTTTGGTAAGTCATGGTGCAATTGAACTCGGTGTTGCGTGTAGTGCAAGTTATTGAATTATTTTGAAGAAATAACACACTATGAAATCTTGGGGTGTTACATTCTCCCCTCCTTCAATAAATTGCGTCCTCGCAATTTGAAATTGTTCTTCGAAAATAAAAGGTTGAAAATAGATAATATATTTGTGGGAAAACCCACATCGGAAATTGGGTTACTAAAATTTAGTCTTAATATGAGGAAAATAGAAATCAAAGGGTCACCACCAAATTATGATCTTGATTAGGAGAACATTGGTGGAAATTAGAGACATATAATCGGAGGAAAAACGTAAATATTTATAGGTAGTGATTGAGGTTATCAATCACAAACAAGTGTATAATTGAGGTCCTTAAACTCATCAATCTATGATGATTTGAAGTACCATCGGTTCAACAAAATATAGGGTATTGGGATAACACATTTTTGACGTTTCAAAATATCTTAGTTGAAATCCCACATCGAAAAATGAATTAACGAGGCCTCTATTTAAAATAAAGAGTCGAAAGTATGAAGATTACCGAAAATAACACATACTAGGGTTCCATGTAGGAAAATATGGATATGGAAGAAAAATCCAACCATCAATTATCTGATGGAGAGTGGTAGAGAACATGGCTATGAAAAGGCCAACAATCCCAAAGCCATAAATTAGTGATGATTTAAGGTACCATCTAGGAAAACATTTTTGTTCTAAGTTGCTTTTCTTAATATTGAGGAATTTATTTATGAGATTGGCTAAGATCATAAGGAGATATACTTACTTTATAATTAGAGTTTTATCCATTAATAAATTTCTACCACAAACTCATCTTTCACTCTAAAAGATAATAGAATGTAAAAAAAATTCTATTTACACTATTCGTATAGGGTTCCAAAATAAACGAATTTATAATTCATCTACAAGATCTTTTAATAAAAACTACATTATTTAATCCAGGACATCTCGTGGGCCAGTGGTAGGTGATACACCCTTGTCGCCCTTCGGTTGCGGGTTCAAGTCTCGCAGCCTTGCCGGACGCGACGGGTTGCCGCCCGACCTCCGGGTTGTCCTTTTATGGCAATCCAAAATAATCCAAACTAGAACTATCAAAAATACTTCTGTCCAAACTCACAGTCCAACATTTATAAGGAAGGTAAACATAATGCAGATCCTTTTTACCCCGTAATAGCATATGAATACCTTCATCATGTATTATTTTAATACACTGAAACATCCTGAATTACCATATTCCTTATTGATTACATTCATTCTCCCTTATTCCATATAGAAAGCTGGATATACTTCATTAATCCAAAAATGTTTTAAACCCCAATAATGATGGAATATAAAAATCATTAATCAGTTCCAGGGTAGTCAAGAATATCCAATATAATTTATCCAAAACAATCACATATTATTCCAAAATCACTACCTCAGTATCAGAACTATATTATGATTTATCATTCTCTCAACCATATATTTTCCAAAAATTTATCCTGCTATTGAGTCACTTTTCTTTTTTCCACACAATCTCAAGTCCTTAATGAAATAGTACTGCAGTACAATCCTTATATACTCCATAATTATTGTAACAAGTACATTGTTGATACAACACTCAATTGACATAATCAACATAAGAACTCTAATCATTCCTCTTCATCTGTGGTAGTATCATAACTTGATTATTATCCAATAACATCATTTGCGGCATAGTCTGATGACTGGGACATAGGTTCGCGTAGTGTCCAAACTCCTTGCAAATGAAGCATTGTACATTTAAAACCATTTTCTTACCCTTGCAGTCACGTACTTTGTGCCCTTTTCCTCCACACTTATAACAAACTCTCATTCCTTTCAGGCAAGTTCTAGGGTGTTTCTTTCCACAGTTAACACATATGGGAAAATTCTTCTTTTCCCTTTTCCCTTTATCCATCTTTCTCTCTTCCATCCTTTTCTTCTCTTGATTCCCTTCAAAGCCATAGGACTCAGTAAACTCTTTACTTATCTTATCAACACATGATATTATTTCTTCATATGATGATAATACATGGGAGACTATTTCTCTTATCAATTCTAGCTTAAGACCATGAAAGATATGATCCTTCCTTCTCTTTGGATCATGTGCATTTCTGGAGTTCTCATTCCTTCTACTGGGCGCCATTTCTAAACAATGACATAAACTAGATCAGTTTATGAATCAAAATACATAATCCCATACTTATAAAACACTTAACATAAGAAAGATCAAATCCCGAAAGACCGATTAGTTTAGTAGCCTTGGAAACACTAGATATATTCATAAGTTTTACATTACATCATAAAATGAAAAACTAATACAACAACATAATGTTTCCACAGTCCACACTATAATCCTATCATAATATCCCTGCAGGTCATTCATAACTTACATCTTCACTTCCTGGGAAAATAAAACATAGAAAAGGGGTGAGCTCAAATGCCCAGTAAGGATAACAACTTAGCGGAAACTTTCATAAATAAGAATAAACATTTAAGGCAATGTATAACTAAAACAAAAGCCTTTTAAACTTGAACATTTAACATAGTATGACATAAATAAAATGAAATAATGCCATTTACTTATTCACATGGATATTCTACTAATCGAATAATCACATGAAAAAATCAATAACCACTTTCATAATGTTGGAATGCATAATGCCAGACTATCATAACCACATAGTCAAGGCCTCGTGCCAAGACTACAAATAAGATTTTGTCAAGGCCTTGTGCCAAGACACTAGTTTGTCTCATGAGACCTACCGATGCATCGAGGAGCTATAGCGGGCTCCACCCGTCACTTATTAAGTCCAATGCATTCCCATATGAAAAGGTTTAAACATAACATAAACATTCGTATTAAAACTAGCATACGAAATGTCAATAATTTCACCATAAACTATGAATGGTATAAAAATAGCACATCCACAGTCAAACATATCACAAAAACTTCAATACAATATAGAAGCTTTGTATTACAATAAATCAACTTCAAATAAGCGTTAAATCCATCAAAGGATGTTGACATAGATGAAATCAAAACTATTTGAGAGAAATATCTCCTTTTTTGAAATCATTTAAAAGTCACACATTTAAAAAGGAAGTAATTAAAAAGAGATTTTTGGATCAAAGTGTCCCATACCACTTTGAAACTTTTGAAAAGAATTAACATTTTTAAAAACATTCATCTCCATATAAATAAATCCTTAAAAACCATTTTGAAGACATTAATTAAAAAGATTTATAAAGATAAATCTTTAAAACATTTAAAATTCTGATTTTGATAAAGAGTACCTTTCTGAAATTCTTAAATTATTCATTTTGAAATCATTTAAAAGTCACATAATTATAAAATAAAACATTTACTTTGAAAATATCCTTATAATCTTGTATGGAAAGCTTCGACGATTTTATGACGGCGGAAAATAACCGCACCCGCCGTATAAGTTAAAAAAAACATTCTTACCTCAATTCTGTCGAAAAGGTTAAAAAGGACGTTGTTTTGAAAACGACGGAAAGATTCCTTTATAAACCTCTTATAAAAAGGTAAAACAAGGGTATAAATGACTTTAAACCATATTCTTGTAAATAGTAAAAATGTTTTGAAATACATTTTTAAGAAAACATGGATGTGGATGATAAAGAGATCCCATTAGATTATTATGTATAAACAACCTCGGATAATGAAGAGATTGTGAAATAACCCTTACCTTGTACTTTTCCTTTGTTGGGGTAGGTTAACCTCCTGTATAATGGTGAAATAATTGTTATTAAATTATACAAGAATAATATACATTAATATGATATCATATATGATCTTTTAACATTGCTTTATTAATAATATCTTAGTATTATCGTCGTTTCGGGTGATAATCGATTCGTTCTTCTTAAATGTTTGGTAACGTAAGAAATGTTTGTAATGGATATATTATATCTTATTCATAATAATAATGATATTAACATAATTTTTAACCCCAAAATGAGAATAAGACTTGAATGGATATGATGGAGAATGAATCTTATCGCGTTCGTGGAGACGGTAGTCCGTACGTGCGCACGAACGCTACTTCCATTTAATTTTTATTTTAAAAGAATCTAATCCAAATGATACATAGGTATATTACTATTCCAGTATAATATTTTATATATGTTACTTAAGTTCATTAACACCATCCTTTATACGTTCCATGTGTGGTATGAACGAGTCATATCATTTTAAGGGGGCGGTAGTCCGCACTTCCTCAAATGAAATTATCGTATGTATATACAACATGAAACGAATAATGGTATGAAATAAAATGGAATTACAGAAGCTTATATATAAAATATATATCATTAATATCATATTTAATTACAGTGCCATCATAATGGCCACCATGAGGGGTGGTAAGATGTATTTGAACAATCATCGTTTCGTGAGGCGTTAGTTTGCCATCCACAGAAACATTATGTTCATCATCCATTAGATGGAGTTGTGTGTATGTGTAGTTTGAATCCTTCTTATAACAACATCCTAGTATATTTAGGATACTGGTGTTGTTACAAAAGAAAGGAAATAAAAAGATTTTGGGGGTTGGAGAAGCAAAATAAATGAAAATACTTTAAGAGAAATCGTTACCTTTAATTTAGGTAACTCACTTTGGTTGGAACCAAAGGACTTCTTGAAATGCTTTATGCCTAAGGGGAAGCTTCAAGGAGGAGGAGAGGGATGTGGGGAGCTTAGTTGGGCAGAGTTTGGATGAGCCAAGTGGCTTGAGAGGTGTGAGGAAAAGAGAAGGTGGAGTGCCCTTTTATAAGAGGGGTGAGGGGCACCTTTGGAAAAGCTAGAAATATTAATTTATAATAAATTCATATTCGGTTTCCAAAGGCTCCAAAGTTTACTATTCAAAGTATGAGGTTGGGATAGGTCGAAAACAACTCATCCAATAGAATTTAGACAGGTTTGGGTACTTATATTAACCTTATCTTTAAGTATTAACTCTAAGTTAATTAGTTTCACTTTTACAATGTCTCTTTGTATTTTTATATAATATGGTTAATAAACTTACTATATACATCCAAGAGACCCCCAAGTGGTTCATTAATAATTAAAATATCATAATATAAGTCTCTTGGCCGAACCTTAGATTTTTAGGAATTTAATATCAATTAATAATATAATATTTGTTTTAAGAACTCTTTTATGTCAATTTTGACACTATTCAATAGTTGATTTTTGTGAAACTCATAACAGATTGATTACTTCGAACAAAGTCAATTAAATCAATCCTAATATATCATATTATCCTAGAAAATTAGTGTAATTCATTAAAAGTTTCATATTATATTTATTTTGGTATTTATAATATCAATTATGTTAATTTTTTACTATTTTAGTAATTACTGCATCATCTTTGTGTCATAAATAAAATAACATATTTAATGTCTAAAAATTATAAATAAAATATCATCATGTAGGAAATCTTTTTAGCTTTATAATTAATATTTATAATCGAAAATCCAACATGTATAACCCTATTTAAAAATTGTTCTTCTAAAAGATGTAAGCTTATGCCATTTTTATTTTTATTTTAACTTTATTAATATAATGTGTCCCTACCACATACAAGTGGCTCCAAGGGGTCCCCAAATTGACCCAAGGATGCTCATGGTCGGGTATGTGTCCACCAATAAGGTTAGGACACGTTTTAGGGTAATTTTTTATTATTATAATATTATTTTTTAACACTTATTTACCGGATTTACCCTTAACCATGGTAAATAAAATATTTACCACAGTAATTATTCAAAATGTATAAAAATAAAAGTTACCTATTTACACAATTTAAACATCCTGGTTACAAATATGGAATCCATTTTCCTAAATTCAAAACACAGAAGTGGCAGAAATTAATTTAAAATTAATTCCCGCTGTCAAAACAAAAAGCGTGTTTTTAAGAGATAATAACTATCAAAAGATTGACACTTGTTTATGTTCGGTTTAATTGTAAAATTATGTCCAATGACCAAAATTATTTTAAATGGTAAAAATATATTCTAAATATACTTTAAAACCACTCAAATTCATAATTTATCACTATTAATTATTTTGATTAAAAAAGTTGTTTTTAATTAAAATTTAGTAATTTTCACTATTCATCAAAATATGAAAGTTATCCGAAAATTACCAAAATTTCATCTTAGGCTAAATTCGATATTCCGAATCCAAAAATGAAGTCCATTTCAAAATATAAAATATATATAATTTCAAAATTTAGGTATTACTATTCATAACGGCTAGTTTGATCGGTTGTGGTGTGTGTTAAAACTCGATGTTGCGTACAACACACGCTACTGTTTTATTCAAAGGAAAGCGTACCGTGGAAGCTTGAGATGTTTAATTTTAAATTTTTTGATGTCTCCATTTATTCAAAAAGATTAAAATATTGTATTTAAAAAGGTATCACTATCAAATGTTGATAAAAGTGCAATACTGAAAATGAATCTGTTCTTGCATTATGACTAAGAAACTCATAATATGGATTCTAAAATTATAAGGATTATATAAAGTTAAAAATGTAGTTAATGCTATTCATGACCTTTTTTAATGGCTTTTTTTGGTAAGTCATGGTGCAATTGAACTCGGTGTTGCGTGTAGTGCAAGTTATTGAATTATTTTGAAGAAATAACACACTATGAAATCTTGGGGTGTTACATTCTCCCCTCCTTCAATAAATTGCGTCCTCGCAATTTGAAATTGTTCTTCGAAAATAAAAGGTTGAAAATAGATAATATATTTGTGGGAAAACCCACATCAGAAATTGGGTTACTAAAATTTAGTCTTAATATGAGGAAAATAGAAATCAAAGGGTCACCACCAAATTATGATCTTGATTAGAAGAACATTGGTGGAAATTAGAGACATATAATCGGAGGAAAAACGTAAATATTTATAGGTAGTGATTGAGGTCATCAATCACAAACAAGTGTATAATTGAGGTCCTTAAACTCATCAATCTATGATGATTTGAAGTACCATCGGTTCAACAAAATATAGGGTATTGGGATAACACATTTTTGACGTTTCAAAATATCTTAGTTGAAATCCCACATCGAAAAATGAATTAACGAGGCCTCTATTTAATATAAAGAGTCGAAAGTATGAAGATTACCGAAAATAACACATACTAGGGTTCCATGTAGGAAAATATGGATATGGAAGAAAAATCCAACCATCAATTATCTGATGGAGAGTGGTAGAGAACATGGCTATGAAAAGGCCAACAATCCCAAAGCCATAAATTAGTGATGATTTAAGGTACTATCTAGGAAAACATTTTTGTTCTAAGTTGCTTTTCTTAATATTGAGGAATTTATTTATGAGATTGGCTAAGATCATAAGGAGATATACTTACTTTATAATTAGAGTTTTATCCATTAATAAATTTCTACCACAAACTCATCTTTCACTCTAAAAGATAATAGAATGTAAAAAAAATTCTATTTACACTATTCGTATAGGGTTCCAAAATAAACGAATTTATAATTCATCTACAAGATCTTTTAATAAAAACTACATTATTTAATCCAGGACATCTCGTGGGCCAGTGGTAGGTGATACACCCTTGTCGCCCTTCGGTTGCGGGTTCAAGTCTCGCAGCCTTGCCGGACGCGACGGGTTGCCGCCCGACCTCCGGGTTGTCCTTTTATGGCAATCCAAAATAATCCAAACTAGAACTATCAAAAATACTTCTGTCCAAACTCACAGTCCAACATTTATAAGGAAGGTAAACATAATGCAGATCCTTTTTACCCCGTAATAGCATATGAATACCTTCATCATGTATTCTTTTAATACACTGAAACATCCTGAATTACCATATTCCTTATTGATTACATTCATTCTCCCTTATTCCATATAGAAAGCTGGATATACTTCATTAATCCAAAAATGTTTTAAACCCCAATAATGATGGAATATACAAATCATTAATCAGTTCCAGGGTAGTCAAGAATATCCAATATAATTTATCCAAAACAATCACATATTATTCCAAAATCACTACCTCAGTATCAGAACTATATTATGATTTATCATTCTCTCAACCATATATTTTCCAAAAATTTATCCTGCTATTGAGTCACTTTTCTTTGTTCCACACAATCTCAAGTCCTTAATGAAATAGTACTGCAGTACAATCCTTATATACTCCATAATTATTGTAACAAGTACATTGTTGATACAACACTCAATTGACATAATCAACATAAGAACTCTAATCATTCCTCTTCATCTGTGGTAGTATCATAACTTGATTATTATCCAATAACATCATTTGCGGCATAGTCTGATGACTGGGACATAGGTTCGCGTAGTGTCCAAACTCCTTGCAAATGAAGCATTGTACATTTAAAACCATTTTCTTACCCTTGCAGTCACGTACTTTGTGCCCTTTTCCTCCACACTTATAACAAACTCCCATTCCTTTCAGGCAAGTTCCAGGGTGTTTCTTTCCACAGTTAACACATATGGGAAAATTCTTCTTTTCCCTTTTCCCTTTATCCATCTTTCTCTCTTCCATCCTTTTCTTCTATTGATTCCCTTCAAATCCATAGGACTCAGTAAACTCTTTACTTATCTTATCAACACATGATATTATTTCTTCATATGATGATAATACATGGGAGACTATTTCTCTTATCAATTCTAGCTTAAGACCATGAAAGATATGATCCTTCCTTCTCTTTGGATCATGTGCATTTCTGGAGTTCTCATTCCTTCTACTGGGCGCCATTTCTAAACAATGACATAAACTGGATCAGTTTATGAATCAAAATACATAATCCCATACTTATAAAACACTTAACATAAATTGAACTATTTATGGATATAATCCATAATCATAAAAATGTTTTCTTTGAGGAAGTATATACTCATAAACCCTTCATAATGATTTGTAAAGAAAATGAGAGTAATCCTAAGCATATCCCCCGGGAGTGTCGTAACCAAGAGTGCAGCAAGGCCCGTTGTCATGCACCAGTTCCCGTTCGAGTCTAGCTCAAAGCGGTGTTTTCAGGTTTTACCCCTAGGTACATCTGTGCCAGAGCCGCCTCTACCTGCTCGTATCCAGACAGGGATGTATTGCTCGGAAAACTCACAAAATCTCTATAATACCAAAATTCTAGGAAGTTCTTCTATACTAATCCTCAATGTTCATCTTAGGTCTACGTGCTCTAATCAGAGTTTATCTAAATCTAGCTTCCAAGGTTTGTACTAAACTTCCTCTGATACCAACTGTAACGCCCCGACCCCAGCTACCCAGAGTCGGTGCATTATTACATAACATTGTCATGATCATAAGAAAGATCAAATCCCGAAAGACCGATTAGTTTAGTAGCCTTGGAAACACTAGATATATTCATAAGTTTTACATTACATCATAAAATGAAAAACTAATACAACAACAAAATGTTTCCACAGTCCACACTATAATCCTATCATAATATCCCTGCAGGTCATTCATAACTTACATCTTCACTTCCTGGGAAAATAAAACATAGAAAAGGGGTGAGCTCAAATGCCCAGTAAGGATAACAACTTAGCGGAAACTTTCATAAATAAGAATAAACATTTAAGGCAATGTATAACTAAAACAAAAGCCTTTTAAACTTGAACATTTAACATAGTATGACATAAATAAAATGAAATAATGCCATTTACTTATTCACATGGATATTCTACTAATCGAATAATCACATGCAAAAATCAATAACCACTTTCATAATGTTGGAATGCATAATGCCAGACTATCATAACCACATAGTCAAGGCCTCGTGCCAAGACTACAAATAAGATTTTGTCAAGGCCTTGTGCCAAGACACTAGTTTGTCTCATGAGACCTACCGATGCATCGAGGAGCTATAGCGGGCTCCACCCGTCACTTATTAAGTCCAATGCATTCCCATATGAAAAGGTTTAAACATAACATAAACATTCGTATTAAAACTAGCATACGAAATGTCAATAATTTCACCATAAACTATGAATGGTATAAAAATAGCACATCCACAGTCAAACATATCACAAAAACTTCAATACAATATAGAAGCTTTGTATTACAATAAATCAACTTCAAATAAGCGTTAAATCCATCAAAGGATGTTGACATAGATGAAATCAAAACTATTTGAGAGAAATATCTCCTTTTTTGAAATCATTTAAAAGTCACACATTTAAAAAGGAAGTAATTAAAAAGAGATTTTTGAATCAAAGGGTCCCATACCACTTTGAAACTTTTGAAAAGAATTAACATTTTTAAAAACATTCATCTCCATATAGATAAATCCTTAAAAACAATTTTGAAGACATTAATTAAAAAGATTTATAAAGATAAATCTTTAAAACATTTAAAATTCTGATTTTGATAAAGAGTACCTTTCTGAAATTCTTAAATTATTCATTTTGAAATCATTTAAAAGTCACATAATTATAAAATAAAACATTTACTTTGAAAATATCCTTATAAGCTTGTATGGAAAGCTTCGACGATTTTATGACGGCGGAAAATAACCGCACCCGCCGTATAAGTTAAAAAAAACATTCTTACCTCAATTCTGTCGAAAAGGTTAAAAAGGACGTTGTTTTGAAAACGACGGAAAGATTCCTTTATAAACCTCTTATAAAAAGGTAAAACAAGGGTATAAATGACTTTAAACCATATTCTTGTAAATAGTAAAAATGTTTTGAAATACATTTTTAAGAAAACATGGATGTGGATGATAAAGAGATCCCATTAGATTATTATGTATAAACAACCTCGGATAATGAAGAGATTGTGAAATAACCCTTACCTTGTACTTTTCCTTTGTTGGGGTAGGTTAACCTCCTGTATAATGGTGAAATAATTGTTATTAAATTATACAAGAATCATATACATTAATATGATATCATATATGATCTTTTAACATTGCTTTATTAATAATATCTTAGTATTATCGTCGTTTCGGGTGATAATCGATTCGTTCTTCTTAAATGTTTGGTTACGTAAGACATGTTTGTAATGGATATATTATATCTTATTCATAATCATAATGATATTAACATTATTTTTAACCCCAAAATGAGAATAAGACTTGAATGGATATGATGGAGAATGAATCTTATCGCGTTCGTGGAGACGGTAGTCCGTACGTGCGCACGAACGCTACTTCCATTTAATTTTTATTTTAAAAGAATCTAATCCAAATGATACATAGGTATATTACTATTCCATTATAATATTTTATATATGTTACTTAAGTTCATTAACACCATCCTTTATACGTTCCATGTGTGGTATGAACGAGTCATATCATTTTAAGGGGGCGGTAGTCCGCACTTCCTCAAATGAAATTATCGTATGTATATACAACATGAAACGAATAATGGTATGAAATAAAATGGAATTACAGAAGCTTATATATAAAATATATATCATTAATATCATATTTAATTACAGTGCCATCATAATGGCCACCATGAGGGGTGGTAAGATGTATTTGAACAATCATCGTTTCGTGAGGCGTTAGTTTGCCATCCACAGAAACATTATGTTCATCATCCATTAGATGGAGTTGTGTGTATGTGTAGTTTGAATCCTTCTTATAACAACATCCTAGTATATTAAGGATACTGGTGTTGTTACAAAAGAAAGGAAATAAAAAGATTTTGGGGGTTGGAGAAGCAAAATAAATGAAAATACTTTAAGAGAAATTGTTACCTTTAATTTAGGTAACTCACTTTGGTTGGAACAAAAGGACTTCTTGAAATGCTTTATGCCTAAGGGGAAGCTTCAAGGAGGAGGAGAGGGATGTGGGGAGCTTAGTTGGGCAGAGTTTGGACGAGCCAAGTGGCTTGAGAGGTGTGAGGAAAAGAGGAGGTGGAGTGCCCTTTTATAAGAGGGGTGAGGGGCACCTTTGGAAAAGCTAGAAATATTAATTTATAATAAATTCATATTCGGTTTCCAAAGGCTCCAAAGTTGACTATTCAAAGGATGAGGTTGGGATAGGTCGAAAACAACTCATCCAATAGAATTTAGACAGGTTTGGGTACTTATATTAACCTTATCTTTAAGTATTAACTCTAAGTTAATTAGTTTCACTTTTACAATGTCTCTTTGTATTTTTATATAATATGGTTAATAAACTTACTATATACATCCAAGAGACCCCCAAGTGGTTCATTAATAATTAACCTATCATAATATAAGTCTCATGGCCGAACCTTATATTTTTAAGAATTTAATATCAATTAATAATATAATATTTGTTTTAAGAACTCTTTTATGTCAATTTTGACACTATTCAATAGTTGATTTTTGTGAAACTCATAACAGATTGATTACTTAGAACAAAGTCAATTAAATCAATCCTAATATATCATATTATCCTAGAAAATTAGTGTAATTCATTAAAAGTTTCATATTATATTTATTTTGGTATTTATAATATCAATTATGTTAATTTTTTACTATTTTAGTAATTACTGCATCATCGTTGTGTCATAAATAAAATAAATTATTTAATGTCTAAAAATCATAAATAAAATATCATCATGTAGGAAATCTTTTTAGCTTTCTAATTAATATTTATAATCGAAAATCCAACATGTATAACCCTATGTAAAAATTGTTCTTCTAAAAGATGTAAGCTTATGCCATTTTTATTTTTATTTTAACTTTATTAAGATAATGTGTCCCTACCACATACAAGTGGCTCCAAGGGGTCCCCAAATTGACCCAAGGATGCTCATGGTCGGGTATGTGTCCACCAATAAGGTTAGGACACGTTTTAGGGTAATTTTGTATTATTATAATATTATTTTTTAACACTTATTTACCGGATTTACCCTTAACCATGGTAAATAAAATATTTACCACAGTAATTATTCAAAATGTATAAAAATAAAAGTTACCTATTTACACAATTTGAACATCCTGGTCACAAATATGGAATCCATTTTCCTAAATTCAAAACACAGAAGTGGCAGAAATTAATTTAAAATTAATTCCCGCTGTCAAAACAAAAAGCGTGTTTTTAAGAGATAATAACTATCAAAAGATTGACACTTGTTTATGTTCGGTTTAATTGTAAAATTATGTCCAATGACCAACATTATTTTAAATGGTAAAAATATATTCTAAATATACTTTAAAACCACTCAAATTCATAATTTATCACTATTAATTATTTTGATTAAAAAAGTTGTTTTTAATTAAAATTTAGTAATTTTCACTATTCATCAAAATATGAAAGTTATCCGAAAATTACCAAAATTTCATTTAGGCTAAATTCGATATTCCGAATCCAAAAATGAAGTCCATTTCAAAATATAAAATATATATAATTTCAAAATTTAGGTATTACTATTCATAACGGCTAGTTTGATCGGTTGTGGTGTGTGTTAAAACTCGATGTTGCGTACAACACACGCTACTGTTTTATTCAAAGGAAAGCGTACCGTGGAAGCTTGAGATGTTTAATTTTAAATTTTTTTATGTCTCCATTTATTCAAAAAGATTAAAATATTGTATTTAAAAAGGTATCACTATCAAAAGTTGATAAAAGTGCAATACTGAAAATGAATCTGTTCTTGCATTATGACTAAGAAACTCATAATATGGATTCTAAAATTATAAGGATTATATAAAGTTAAAAATGTAGTTAATGCTATTCATGACCTTTTTTAATGGCTTTTTTTTTGGTAAGTCATGGTGCAATTGAACTCGGTGTTGCGTGTAGTGCAAGTTATTGAAAACAAAATAACTAATTCTGAGACTTCTCGATTAATTACAGGCCATGATGGGTCCACTCCCAATCCCTTCCTGTCTACCAAACTCGAGAGTCAGGTTTTCTGAAAACATTTTTAAGCTTGCGTTAAATACGTATACATTTACACTGGATTTTCATATATTTGAGGGAAATATCTCTTTTTTGAAATCATTTAAAAATCACATAAATATAAAAGAAACCTTTTCTTTGAAAATATTCTTATAAGCTTGTAAGGAAAGCTTCGACGATTTTATAACGGTAGAAAATAACCGCACCCGCCGTATAAGTTAAAAAAAACATTCTTACATTAATTCTGTCTAAAAGGTTAAAAATCACATTGTTTGGAAAATGAGGGAAAGATTCCTTTATAAGCCTCTTATAAAAAGTCAAACAAGGGTATAAATGAATTTAACCCATGTTCTTGTAAATAATAAAAATTTTTTTGAGATACATTTTGAAGAAACATGGATGTGGATGATAAAGAGATCCCAGTAGATTATTACATATAAACAACCTCGGATAATGAAGAGATTGTGAAATAACCCTTACCTTGTACTTTTCCTTTGTTGGGGTAGGTTAACCTCCTGTATAATGGTGAAATAATTGTTATTAAATTATACAAGAATCATATACATTAATATGATATCATATATGATCTTTTAACATTGCTTTATTAATAATATCTTAGTATTATCGTCGTTTCGGGTGATAATCGATTCGTTCTTCTTAAATGTTTGGTTACGTAAGACATGTTTGTAATGGATAGATTATATCTTATTCATAATCAGAATGATATTAACATTATTTTTAACCATAAAATGAGAATAATACTTGAATGGATATGATGGAGAATGAATCTTATCGCGTTCGTGGAGACGGTAGTCCGTACGTACGCACGAACGCTACTTCCATTTAATTTTCATTTTTAAAAGAATCAAATCCAAATGATACATAGGTATATTACTATTCCAGTATAATATAATATTTTATATATGTTACTTAATTTCATTAACACCATCCTTTATACGTTCCATGTGTGGTATGAACGAGTCATATCATTTTAAGGGGGCGGTAGTCCGCACTTCCTCAAATGAAATTATCGTATGTATATACAACATGAAACGAATAATGGTATGAAATAAAATGGAATTACAGAAGCTTATATATAAAATATATATAATTAATATCATATTTAATTACAGTGCCATCATAATGGCCACCATGAGAGGAGGTAAGATGTATTTGAACAATCATCGTTTCGTGAGGCGTTAGTTTGCCATCCACAGAAACATTATGTTCATCATCCATTAGATGGAGTTGTGTGTATGTGTAGTTTGAATCCTTCTTATAACAACATCCTAGTATATTGAGGATACTGGTGTTGTTACAAAAGAAAGGAAATAAAAAGATTTTGGGGGTTGGAGAAGCAAAATAAATGAAAATACTTTAAGAGAAATTGTTACCTTTAATTTAGGTAACTTACTTTGGTTGGAAGAAAAGGACTTCTTGAAATGCTTTCTGCCTAAGGGGAAGCTTCAAGGAGGAGGAGAGGGATGTGGGGAGCTTAGTTGGGCAGAGTTTGGACGAGCCAAGTGGCTTGAGAGGTGTGAGGAAAAGAGAAGGAGGAGTGCCCTTTTATAAGAGGGGTGAGGGGCACCTTTGGAAAAGCTAGAAATATTAATTTATAATAAATTCATATTCGGTTTCCAATGGCTCCAAAGTTGACTATTCAAAGTTTGAGGTGGGGATAGGTCGAAAACAACTCATCCAATAGAATTTATACAGGTTTGGGTACTTATATTAACCTTATCTTTAAGTATTAACTCTAAGTTAATTTGTTTCACTTTTACAATGTCTTTTTGTATTTTTATATAATATGGTTAATAAACATACTATATACATCCAAGAGACCCCCAAGTGGTCCATTAATGATTAACCTATCATAATATAAGTCTCTTGGCCGAACCTTAGATTTTTAGGAATTTAATATCAATTAATAATATAATATTTGTTTTAAGAACTCTTTTATGTCAATTTTGACACTATTCAATAGTTGATTTTTGTGAAACTCATAACAGATTGATTACTTCGAAAAAAGTCCATTAAATCAATCCTAATATATCATATTATCCTAGAAAATTAGTTTAATTCATTAAAAGTTTCATATTATATTTATTTGGGTATTTATAATATCAATTATTTTAATTTTTCACTATTATAGTAATTACTGCATCATCATTGTGTCATAAATAAAATAAATTATTTAATGTCTAAAAATTATAAATAAAATATCATTATGTAGGAAATCTTTTTATCTTTCTAATGAATATTTATAATCTAAAATCCAACTTATATAACCCTATGTAACAATTGTTTTGCTAAACGATATATGCTTGTGTCATTTTTGTATTCATTTTGACTTAATTAAAATAAAGTGTCATTATCACTTACAAGTGGATCCATGGGGTCCCAAAATTGACACAAAGATGCCCATGGTTGACCATGTATCAACCAATAGTGTTAAGACACGTTTTAGGGTAATTTAGTATTATTATAATATTATTTTTTTAACCCTTATTTACCGGATTTACCCTTAACCATGGTAAATAAAATATTTACCGTAGTAATTATTCAAAATGTCTAAAAATAAAAGTTACCTATTTACACAATTTGAACATCCTGATTCCAAATATGGAATCCATTTTCCTAAATTCAAAACACAGAAGTGGCAGAAATTAATTTAAAATTAATTCCCGTTGTCAAAACAAAAAGCGTGTTTTTAAGAGATAATAACTATCAAAAGATTGACACTTGTTGTCCATTGATTTGATTCCTGGATCAAGGCCTATATCGAAGACCCCTTATAGAATGGCTACTGTAGAGTTAGTCGAACTAAAGAAACAACTAGAGGAATTGAGTAATAAGGGATTTATTCGCCCTAGTGTTTCTCCATGGGGAGCCCCTGTTCTTTTTGTTAAAAAGAAAGATGGATCTATGAGGTTATGTATCGACTACAGGGAGATCAATGCTATAACGATAAATAACAAGTATCCCCTACCTCGTATTGATGATTTATTTGACCAACTTCATGGAGCTCAATACTTTTCAAAGATTGACCTTCGATCTGGATACCATCAGTTGTGTGTGAAGAAGGAAGACATTCCGAAAACAGCATTTCGAACCAGGTACGGGCATTACGAGTTTACTGTAATGCCGTTTGGATTGACTAATGCACCCTCTGTATTCATGGATCTAATGAATAGAGTTTTCAAGGAGTATCTCGATGAATTTGTGGTGGTATTTATTGATGATATCTTGGTATACTCCAAAACCTACGAAGATCATGAAAATCACTTGCGCATTATCTTGAAGACTCTGAGGAGGCATGAATTATATGGGAAGTTTAGCAAGTGTGAATTCTGGCTTCAGGATATTTCTTTTCTTGGCCATATTGTCTCTAAAGATGGAATCTCTGTTGATCCTTCTAAGACCAAGGCAATCCAAGAATGGCCAGCACCTACGAGTATAACTGAGGTACGTAGTTTTATTGGTTTGGCAGGTTATTATCGACGTTTCGTCCAGAATTTTGCCCGATTGGCTAACCCATTAACGAAGCTCACACGTAAAGGGGTTAAATTTGTTTGGACAAAAGAGTGTGAAGAATGTTTTGAAGAACTTAAGAGAAGATTAGTCAATGCTCCTATATTGACTCTACCATCGGGGAATGATGGGTTCGTTATTTATAGTGATGCATCGAAGAAAGGACTTGGCTGTGTCCTTATGCAGAATGATAGAGTTATTGCCTATGCATCACGACAGTTGAAAATTCATGAACAAAACTATCCTACTCATGATCTTGAGTTAGCAGCTGTGATCTTTGCTTTGAAGATATGGAGGCACTACCTCTATGGTGAAAAATGTGAGATTTATACTGATCACAAGAGTTTGAAGTATATTTTCTCACAAAAAGAACTCAACATGAGGCAAAGGAGATGGCTTGAATTACTCAAGGATTATGATTGCACGATACACTACCACCCAGGGAAGGCAAACAAGGTGGCAGATGCTTTGAGTAGAAAAGACCATGGAGTTTTGAACAATATGAGAATTGAAAGGGGATCCAATTTTCCTGGAGCTAGTGAAGATGGACATGGGAATAACCAGGGAAGGTGAAACATCAATGCTTTTTCAAATGGTTGCCAAACCATCTTTACTAGAAAGGATTAAGAGTTCTCAGACTGATGATGAAGAATTCCAAAAGAAGATTAAAGCTGTGAATGATGGGAGATTGAGAGACTTTGCGTATGAAGGTGGAATTTTGAAATTCGGGAAGAGACTTTGTGTTCCCAATATACCTGATCTAAAAAGGGAATTGCTGGATGACGCTCATAGTTCCAATTTCTCTATACACCCTGGGAGCACCAAAATGTATAGGGATTTGAAGGAACATTTTTGGTGGGACAACATGAAGAGGGAGATTGCTGATTTTGTGTCATGGTGTATGGTTTGTCAACAAGTGAAAGCTGGAAGGAAACAGCCTGGAGGAGTCATGCAACCTCTTCCCATACCGGAGTGGAAATGGGACAATGTTACGATGGACTTTGTCATGGGGCTACCAAAGACTCCGAGAAGGAATGATGCAATATGGGTGATTGTTGATCGTCTTACCAAGTCAGCACATTTTCTTGCTATAAGAGAAGATCTACCCCTGGAACGTCTAGCAAGACTATATATTAATGAAGTTGTGAGACTTCATGGAGTACCCCTATCGATTGTTTCTGATCGTGATCCCCGTTTTACTTCAAGATTTTGGAAAAGTCTTCAGAAATCCCTGGATACTGAACTTCATTTGAGCACTGCTTACCACCCTCAGACAGACGGACAATCAGAACGGACTATTCAGACCTTAGAAGACATGTTGAGATCTTGCTCACTTGACTTTCAGGGTATGTGGGATCAATATTTACCACTAGTAGAATTTTCCTATAACAATAGCTTCCATTCGAGTATTCAGATGGCACCATATGAAGCGTTATACGGAAAGAGATGTCGTACACCAACCTGTTGGGATGACGTTGGTGAAAGAAAACTTGTAGGCCCAGAACTGGTGGAGGAAACGGTGGAAAAGGTGAAGGTAATCCAAAATCACATTAAAGCAGCTCAAAGTAGGCAGAAGAGCTATGCCGATAATCGAAGGAAGGATTTGGAATTTCAAGTCGGGGATCATGTTTTCCTAAAGGTATCTCCGTGGAAGGGAGTCATACGTTTTGGTAAGAAAGGTAAATTGAGTCCCAGGTACATCGGACCTTTCGAAATTCTAGACCGAATTGGGGCTGTAGCTTACCGATTGGCAATGCCGCCATGTCTCTCCAAAGTTCACGATGTGTTCCACGTATCTCTGTTGAGAAAATACATGCCTGACCCAACGCATGTACTCACCTATGAGGAATTAGAACTGGAACCCGATCTGTCTTATTGCGAAGAGCCCGTCAGGATTCTTGATACAAGAGAACAAGTACTGAGAAACCGGACGACACGTCTGGTAAAAGTTTTGTGGAGAAACCATAAGATGGAAGAGGCAACGTGGGAACCCGAGGAACTTATGATGAAGAACCACCCGAGTCTTTTTATGCAGTAATACCCTAGAAATTGCGAGGACGCAATTATTTGAAGGAGGGGAGAATGTAACACCCCAAGCTTCTACGGTACGTTTCCTTTCGAATAATGCGATAGCGTGTGTTGTACGCAACCTCGAGTTCTAACACACACCACAACTAATTAAACTAGCCGTTGTGAATAGTAATACCTAATTTTTGAAATTATATATATTTTATATTTGAAAATGGACTTCATTTTTGGACTCGGAATATCTAATTTAGCCTAAGGTGAAATTTTGGTACTTTTCGGATAACTTTCATATTTTGATGAATAGTGAAAATTACTAAATTTTAATTAAAAACAACTTTTTTAATCAAAATAATTAATAGTGATAAATTGTGAATTTGAGTGGTTTTAAAGTATATTTATAATATATTTTTACCATTTAATATAATGTTGGTCATTAGACATAATTATACAATTAAACCGAACATAAACAAGTGTCAATCTTTTGATAGTTATTATCTCTTAAAAACACGCTTTTTGTTTTGACAGCGGGAATTAATTTTAAATTAATTTCTGCCACTTCTGTGTTTTGAATTTAGGAAAATGGATTCCATATTTGGAATCAGGATGTTCAAATTGTGTAAATAGGTAACTTTTATTTTTAGACATTTTGAATAATTACTGCGGTAAATATTTTATTTACCATGGTTAAGGGTAAATCCTGTAAATAAGGGTTAAAAAATAATATTATAATAATACTAAATTACCCTAAAACGTGTCTTAACCCTATTGGTTGATACATGGTCGACCATGGGAATCTTTGGGTCTATTTTGGGACCCCATGGATCCACTTGTAAGTGATAATGACACATTATATTAATAAAGTTAAAATAAAAATAAAAATGGCATAAGCTTACATCTGTTAGAAGAACAATTTTTACATAGGGTTATACATGTTGGATTTTCGATTATAAATATTCATTAGAAAGCTAAAAATATTTCCTACATAATGATATTTTATTTATAATTTTTAGACATTATATAATTTATTTTATATATGACACAATGATGATGCAGTAATTACTAAAATAGTGAAAAATAAAAATAATTGATCTTATAAATACCCAAATAATTATAATATGAAACTTTTAATGAATTAAACTAATTTTCTTTGATAATATGATATATTAGTATTGATTTAATTTACTTTGTTCGAAGTAATCAATCTGTTAAGAGTTTCACAAAAATCAACTATTGAATAGTGTCAAAATTGACATAAAAGAGTTCTTAAAACAAATATTATATTATTAATTGATATTAAATTCCTAAAAATCTAAGGTTCGGCCAAGAGACTTATATTATGATAGGTTCCTCATTAATTGACCACTTGGGGGTCGCTTGGATGTATATAGTAAGTTTATTAACCATATTATATAAAAATACAAAGAGACATTGTAAAAGTGAAACTAATTAACTTAGAGTTAGTACTTAAAGATAAGGTTAATATAAGTACCCAAACCTGTCTAAATTCTATTGGATGAGTTGTTTTCGACCTATCCCCACCTCATCCTTTGAATAGTCAACTTTGGAGCCTTTTTAAACCGAATATGAATTTATTATAAATTAATATTTCTAACTTTTCCAAAGGTGCCCCTCACCCTCTTATAAAAGGGCACTCCTCCTTCTCATTTCTTCACACCTTCAAAGCCTTTTGGTTCGGCCAAACTCTGCCCAAATACTCTCCCAACATCCCTAACTACAACCTAGAGGCCTTAGTTTGATCAGAAAGCCAACCTAAGGAGCCCTTTTGATCAAATCAAAAGGAAGAACCCGAAGAAGAGGTAATGATTTCACCACCCTTTTCTAAGTTCATTTCTTCTTCCACTTCCTCTTTCTTTGTTCTTACCATTCTAAAATAATAACTCCAGTATCTTACATATACTGTGATGTTATTATAAATATGGTACAACCATATTCAGTATTATATCCACCCTTTAAATAACATGTCACCATACGTGTGTACGTACGGCTTACCGTCTCCACGTCGTGGTGTAATTGTTATTCAATATATTATTATTTGGATGGGTATAATAATGATGTGTAACTCATGTAAATAATAAATATAACATGTTAATGATTCTGTATATATGATATACCATCCATTTATATATTATTTTAATATCAAAAGAATGATATTGTCGCTCGTGTGTACGTACGGACTACCGTCTCCACGAACGCGATGAGATTCATTCTCCATCGTAACCATTAAAGTATAATTATCATTTGATGATTTAAAAATGATGTTTAAGGACTTGATATCATTCTGGATATGAATAATATACAACCTATCCTTTACAAACATGTCTTACGTAACAAAACATATGAAAGAAAACAAGTAAGTTAACACCCGAAACAACGATAATACTAAGATACCAATATTAAAAGATCATATATGATATCATATTAATATATATGATTCTTGTATAATTTAATAACAATTATTTCACCATTATACAGGAGGTTAACCTACCCCAACCAAGGAAAAGTACAAGGTAAGGGTTATTTCACAATCTCTTCATTATCCGAGGTTGTTTATATGTAATAATCTACTGGGATCTCTTTATCATCCACATCCATGTTTCTTCAAAATGTATTTCAAAACATTTTTACTATTTACAAGAATATGGGTTAAAGTCATTTATACCCTTGTTTGACTTTTTATAAGAGGTTTATAAAGGAATCTTTCCGTCGTTTTCAAAACAAGGTCCTTTTTAACCTTTTCGACAGAATTGAGGTAAGAATGTTTTTTTTAACTTATACGGCGGGTGCGGTTATTTTACGCCGTTATAAAATCTTCAAAGCTTTCCTTACAAGCTTATAAGAATATTTTCAAAGAAAATGTTTTATTTTATATGGATCTTAAATTATTTCAAAATAAAAGGAGATATTTCTTTAAAAAGAATTTTGATTTCATCTATGTCAACATCCTTTGATGGATTTTAAGATTATTTGAAGTTGATTTATTATGATACAAAACTTCTATATTGTATTGAAGGTTTTGTGATATGTTTGACTGTGGATGTGCTATTTTTATACCATTCATAGTTTTTTGTGAAATTATTGACATTTCGTATGCTAGTTTTAATACGAATGTTTATGTTATGTTTAAACCTTTTCATATGGGAATGCATTGGACTTAATAAGTGACGGGTGGAGCCCGCTATAGCTCCTCGATGCATCGGTAGGTCTCATGAGACAAACTAGTGTCTTGGCACAAGGCCTTGACAAAATCTTATTTGTAGTCTTGGCACGAGGCCTTGGCTATGTGGTTATGATAGTCTGGCATTATGCATTCCAACATTATGAAAGTGGTTATTGATATTGCATGTGATTATTCGATTAGTAGAATATCCATGTGAACAAGTAAATGGCATTATTTCATTTTACTTTTGCCATACTATGTTGAAGTTCAATTTTAAAAGGCTTTTGTTTTAGTAATTCATTGCCTTAAATGTTTATGCTTATTTTGAATGTTCCGCTATATTGTTATCCTTACTGGGCATTTGAGCTCACCCCTTTTCTATGTTTTATTTTTCCCAGGTAGTGAAGAAGTAATTTATGAATGACTTGCAGGGATATTATGAGGGGTTAATAGTGTGGATATGAAGACTTTGTTGTTGTAGTAGTTTTTCACTTTGAAATGTAATGTAAAACTTATGAATATATCTAGTGTTTACAAGGCTACTAAACCAATCGGTCTTTCGAGATTTGATCTTTCTTGTGATCATGCCAATGTTATGTAATTAATGAAGAGGGAGATTGCTGATTTTGTGTCAAGATGTATGGTTTGTCAACAAGTGAAAGCTGGAAGGCAACAGCCTGGAAGAGTCATGCAACCTCTTCCCATACCGGAGTGGAAATGGGACAATGTTACGATGGACTTTGTCATGGGGCTACCGAAGACTCCTAGAAGGAATGATGCAATATGGGTTATTGTTGATCGTCTTACCAAGTCAGCACATTTTCTTGCTATAAGAGAAGATCTACCCCTGGAACGTCTAGCAAGACTATACATTAATGAAGTTGTGAGACTTCATGGAGTACCCCTATCGATTGTTTCTGATCGTGATCCCCGTTTTACTTCAAGATTCTGGAAAAGTCTTCAGAAATCCCTGGATAAAGAACTTCATTTGAGCACTGCTTACCACCCTCAGACAGACGGACAATCATAACGGACTATTCAGACCTTAGAAGACATGTTGAGATCTTGCTCACTTGATTTTCAGGGTATGTGGGATCAATATTTACCACTGGTAGAATTTTCCTATAACAATAGCTTCCATACGAGTATTCAGATGGCACCATATGAAGCGTTATACGGAAAGAGATGTCGTACACCAACCTGTTGGGATGACGTTGGTGAAAGAAAACTTGTAGGCCCAGAACTGGTGGAGGAAACGGTGGAAAAGGTGAAGGTAATCCAAAATCACATTAAAGCAGCTCAAAGTAGGCAGAAGAGCTATGCCGATAATCGAAGGAAGGATTTGGAATTTCAAGTCGGTGATCATGTTTTCCTGAAGGTATCTCCGTGGAAGGGAGTCATACGTTTTGGTAAGAAAGGTAAATTGAGTCCCAGGTACATCGGACCTTTCGAAATTCTAGAACGAATTGGGGTTGTAGCTTACCGATTGGCAATGCCGCCAAGTCTCTCCAAAGTTCACGATGTGTTCCACGTATCTCTGTTGAGAAAATACATGCCTGACCCAACGCATGTACTCACCTATGAGGAATTAGAACTGGAACCCGATCTGTCTTATTGCGAAGAGCCCGTCAGGATTCTTGATACGAGAGAACAAGTGCTGAGAAACCGGACGACGCGTCTGGTAAAAGTTTTGTGGAGGAATCATAAGATGGAAGAGGCAACGTGGGAACCCGAGGAACTTATGATGAAGAACCACCCGAGTCTTTTTATGCAGTAATACCCTAGAAATTGCGAGGATGCAATTATTTGAAGGAGGGGAGAATGTAACACCCCAAGCTTCTATGGTACGCTTCTCTTTGAATAATGTGATAGCGTGTGTTGTACGCAACACCGAGTTCTAACACACCATAACTAATCAAACTAGCCGTTATGAATAGTAATACCTACTTTTTGAAATTATATATATTTTATTTGAAAATGGACTTCATTTTTGGATTCGGAATATCGAATTTAGCCTAGGGTGAAATTTTGGTACATTTCGGATAACTTTCATATTTTGATGAATAGTGAAAATTACTAAATTTTAATTAAAAACAACTTTTTTAATCAAATTAATTACTAGTGATAAATTATGAATTTGAGTGGTTTTAAAGTATATTTAGAATATATTTTTACCATTTAATATAATTTTGGTCATTGGACATAATTTTACAATTAAACCGAACATAAACAAGTGTCAATCTTTTGATAGTTATTATCTCTTAAAAACACGATTTTTGTTTTGACAGCGGGAATTAATTTTAAATTAATTTCTGCCACTTCTGTGTTTTGAATTTAGGAAAATGGATTCCATATTTGGAATCAGGATGTTCAAATTGTGTAAATAGGTAACTTTTATTTTTAGACATTTTGAATAATTACTGCGGTAAATATTTTATTTACCATGGTTAAAGGGTAAATCCGGTAAATAAGGGTTAAAAAATAATATTATAATAATACAAAATTACCCTAGAACGTGTCCTAACCTTATTGGTGGACACATACCCGACCATGGGCATCCTTGGGTCAATTTGGGGACCCCTTGAAGCCATTTGTATGTGGTAGGGACACATTATAATAATAAAGTTAAAATAAAAATAAAAATGGCATAAGCTTACATCTTTTAGAAGAACAATTGTTACATAGGGTTATACATGTTGGATTTTCGATTATAAATATTCATTAGAAAGCTAAAAAGATTTCCTACATGATGATATTTTATTTATAATTTTTAGACATTAAATAATTTATTTTATTTATGACACAAGGATGATGCAGTAATTACTAAAATAGTAAAAAATTAACATAATTGATATTATAAATACCAAAATAAATATAATATGAATCTTTTAATGAATTACACTAATTTTCTAGGATAATATGATATATTAGGATTGATTTAATTGACTTTGTTCGAAGTAATCAATCTGTTATGAGTTTCACAAAAATCAACTATTGAATAGTGTCAAAATTGACATAAAAGAGTTCTTAAAACAAATATTATATTATTAATTGATATTAAATTCCTAAAAATCTAAGGTTCGGCCAAGAGACTTATATTATGATAGGTTAATTATTAATGAACCACTTGGGGGTCTCTTGGATGTATATAGTAAGTTTATTAACCATATTATATAAAAATACAAAGAGACATTGTAAAAGTGAAACTAATTAACTTAGAGTTAATACTTAAAGATAAGGTTAATATAAGTACCCAAACCTGTCTAAATTCTATTGGATGAGTTGTTTTCGACCTATCCCAACCTCATCCTTTGAATAGTCAACTTTGGAGCCTTTGGAAACCGAATATGAATTTATTATAAATTAATATTTCTAGCTTTTCCAAAGGTGCCCCTCACCCCTCTTATAAAAGGGCACTCCACCTTCTCTTTTCCTCACACCTCTCAAGCCACTTGGCTCATCCAAACTCTGCCCAACTAAGCTCCCCACATCCCTCTCCTCCTCCTTGAAGATTCCCCTTAGGCATAAAGCATTTCAAGAAGTCCTTTGGTTCCAACCAAAGTGAGTTACCTAAATTAAAGGTAACAATTTCTCTTAAAGTATTTTCATTTATTTTGCTTCTCCAACACCCAAAATCTTTTTATTTCCTTTCTTTTGTAACAACACAAGTATCCTAAATATACTAGGATGTTGTTATAAGAAGGATTCAAACTACACATACACACAACTCCATCTAATGGATGATGAACATAATGTTTCTGTGGATGGCAAACTAACGCCTCACGAAACGATGATTGTTCAAATACATCTTACCACCCCTCATGGTGGCCATTATGATGGCACTGTAATTAAATATGATATTAATGATATATATTTTATATATAAGCTTCTGTAATTCCATTTTATTTCATACCATTATTCGTTTCATGTTGTATATACATACGATAATTTCATTTGAGGAAGTGCGGACTACCGCCCCCTTAAAATGATATGACTCGTTCATACCACACATGGAACGTATAAAGGATGGTGTTAATGAACTTAAGTAACATATATAAAATATTATACTGGAATAGTAATATACCTATGTATCATTTGTATTAGATTCTTTTAAAATAAAAATTAAATGGAAGTAGCGTTCGTGCGCACGTACGGACTACCGTCTCCACGAACGCGATAAGATTCATTCTCCATCATATCCATTCAAGTCTTATTCTCATTTTGGGGTTAAAAATAATGTTAATATCATTATGATTATGAATAAGATATAATATATCCATTACAAACATGTCTTACGTAACCAAACATTTAAGAAGAACGAATCGATTATCACCCGAAACGACGATAATACTAAGATATTATTAATAAAGCAATGTTAAAAGATCATATATGATATCATATTAATGTATATGATTCTTGTATAATTTAATAACAATTATTTCACCATTATACAGGAGGTTAACCTACCCCAACAAAGGAAAAGTACAAGGTAAGGGTTATTTCACAATCTCTTCATTATCCGAGGTTGTTTATACATAATAATCTAATGGGATCTCTTTATCATCCACATCCATGTTTTCTTAAAAATGTATTTCAAAACATTTTTACTATTTACAAGAATATGGTTTAAAGTCATTTATACCCTTGTTTTACCTTTTTATAAGAGGTTTATAAAGGAATCATTCCGTCGTTTTCAAAACAACGTCCTTTTTAACCTTTTCGACAGAATTGAGGTAAGAATGTTTTTTTTAACTTATACGGCGGGTGCGGTTATTTTCCGCCGTCATAAAATCGTCGAAGCTTTCCATACAAGCTTATAAGGATATTTTCAAAGTAAATGTTTTATTTTATAATTATGTGACTTTTAAATGATTTCAAAATGAATAATTTAAGAATTTCAGAAAGGTACTCTTTATCAAAATCAGAATTTTAAATGTTTTAAAGATTTATCTTTATAAATCTTTTTAATTAATGTCTTCAAAATGGTTTTTAAGGATTTATTTATATGGAGATGAATGTTTTTAAAAATGTTAATTCTTTTCAAAAGTTTCAAAGTGGTATGGGACACTTTGATTCAAAAATCTCTTTTTAATTACTTCCTTTTTAAATGTGTGACTTTTAAATGATTTCAAAAAAGGAGATATTTCTCTCAAATAGTTTTGATTTCATCTATGTCAACATCCTTTGATGGATTTAACGCTTATTTGAAGTTGATTTATTGTAATACAAAGCTTCTATATTGTATTGAAGTTTTTGTGATATGTTTGACTGTGGATGTGCTATTTTTATACCATTCATAGTTTATGGTGAAATTATTGACATTTCGTATGCTAGTTTTAATACGAATGTTTATGTTATGTTTAAACCTTTTCATATGGGAATGCATTGGACTTAATAAGTGACGGGTGGAGCCCGCTATAGCTCCTCGATGCATCGGTAGGTCTCATGAGACAAACTAGTGTCTTGGCACAAGGCCTTGACAAAATCTTATTTGTAGTCTTGGCACGAGGCCTTGACTATGTGGTTATGATAGTCTGGCATTATGCATTCCAACATTATGAAAGTGGTTATTGATTTTTGCATGTGATTATTCGAGAAGTTCATTGTGCGACTCTCCATTTTTTTATTAGGTCAGTGATGTTATCAAAGGAATAAGTGCAAAGTACCGAGTCTGAAGTCGGACAATGATCCCATGAAAAGGTGCGGGGACGTAGCCCCCTTGGTATGGAGAAATTATTTTGTCTATGTCACCAAAGATGCCCCCAAGATACCATCGTGCAAGCACATGTGTTCCACCATGCTAGAGATTTTTGATTAAATTATTTTTGCTATGTCCTCAAAGTGTCCCACAAATCTAGAAAAAAAAACCATCACCACACAAGGTACTTATGCGCCAAAATTTTGGTATGCAAGCCACTTGCGTGCCCAATCTCATTTAGCCCAATGACCTATTTTTTCAATATACAGACTCTTGGGGTCCTCATTTAATAGAATATTTTCCTTGAAGTCTAATTGCATATTTGGTCTCCCTAGTTCATATCCCAAGTCTTCCGAAACATTCAAGGTTTCACTTTAACTCCTAGAGTAGTGGTATCAGAGGAGGATCATAGTACTAAAGTTCTTTTAGTGTTTGAAATCGATAAAACTTGTGCGCCAAAATTTCCCAACCTCCCCAAATCAGAAACACTTTAGGCCCACCAAACCCTCTATGAGGAAATTGAGTACCCCACATATGGTAATACATGTGAATACTCTTGAAGGCATGAGTCATGTCTCTCCAAAGTATTGACATCCGGGTTGTTCGTCACCTAAGTGAACATCAGGTCACCCAAGCCTACTTGGGTGCTGATACCTGCGTGTCCCTGTTTGATTCACCCACTCACTTCATTCTACAAGCCATTATGCCTTCATCAAATCCATTTATGGGATGAATTATTCTTAATTGGATCCCTTTTTTGAATGAGATTATATTGGGATATCCACAAAAGCCTCTGGACATATAAAACCTTTTGGAGAGGCACATCAACATGTCTCGTATATGGGCTTTTATATCTATAGTTATTGGTTTCCCACATTTGTTTCACAACATGTTTAGGATTTATTTAGTGTATTTGGGTTAGTATATCCACAGTCACTTAGACCTTTCTCCCAAGAATAGTGCTTGGATGTTCCCAGTTTAGAGAATTAGGGTTTGCGTTCTCACCTCCCCATCTAATATTGAAAATATAGAACCTTGGGTCACTGGTAGGGAAGGTACGGTTCAAACATTATTTTCCATACAAGCCAATGAGACTTCTCCCTCCTCCACTGAGATCCATTGGGACATCTATCCTAGTGTACGCTCGTAACCGTTGATGTAGATGGTTTCAGTCTGGTTGATTTCTACTTCCTTCTCCTTCACTGCTTCCATACATTAGACCATTGTCCAAATTAAAGAGAATATAAGGAAGGCTCATTGCCTCACCCTCTTCCCCGGTGGCCTCTCCCACTTGCACCATCTCTTCCATAGTTGCATCGTCTTCCACTAGAAGAGGATGAAAAGTGTGGGTGCCTTTTTTGAATGTTTTACATCCACTTGTTTCTCACACTAAGCATGGAACATGTGTTCTTAAATATTTTTCATGATCACAACTTTTTTAGAATCATAGAATGAACTATGAGAACATTGATTTCCACAATAATTGGGATACGTAGGAATCCTGAATTAGGGTTGGAGCACAATTGGATATCCTTTTCAGAAGTCCAACCATAATTCCCTTAATCTAGGAATCCTCCTTAAGAGTAAGCCCCAAATTAAACACCTAAATCACTAATGAAGACATTCCAAGAAGTAATCCGAAAATCATTTCTCACATAGGACAATACTCTCCCATGAGACTCATAGAACTACATGGGATTTGATTCCCATCCAAATGGGAAACATAAGCAGCCTCCTTGAGGTTCAAACCAAAAACATCAAATCAAACATGTTCTCCTTGGGGTATACTCTCAATAGGGTCTTATCTGACTTAGAAACCCATATTAATTCCATGATCCCTGGTGTAATTAGGTATAAGTCCCACACCAAACATTGACTAATAACCTTTCGCTTAGATGTCCATACCACATGAAATTAAACAGTATGTATAGGTACTTATCACATGACTTTAAAAGGTATGACGTGTCCCCTTAAACGGCACCTAACTACTAGGGATCTGCTTCATTTATCAAGGATACATAGGCATCCCATTTTATGGGTATGATCCCAACATTAAATAAAACCTTCATCTCCCAGGATGACAATACATTCCAGAGTTCCCCACTGAGTGGATTAGAAACATGTATCATCATTAAGATGATTAAAATAATATATTAAACATATATGATGTTATACCATTAGTGAAGAACCTCAAATACATAAAAATGATTATAAATTTCACACATGGTAATAATTCATTTAAAATAATGTAAAACTATATTATACATGGTGAATTAATAAGGATTCATAAAAATATTTCAAATCTATAAAGTGAGTTCTAGAGTAGACAATAATTCCCAAAAAGTTGTGATGAGTCTAACCTCCCATCCTCTTGACCAATACATGTTATTTAGTATCGTATGTTCAGTCATAACGAACTTATTTATTTGAAAAGTAGGTCCATCTTTGGATATAGAACTAATGGATATTTCCAGTTCCACAAATAAATCAAATGGAAACCACATAGAATTAGTGATTCTTTAATTAAAAAAAGCATTCCTAGGTAATATGAAATAAAAATTCATATATGTTTTTTAGTAAAAATGAATCTCTTTATAGAGATGGTAACCCATACATACACACGAGTTATGTTTACAATTTTTATGAATGGAACGAAAGAATAGTAAATAATAATTTACCATAACAAAATCATTGATATATCAATAATATAATATATATATATATATTATAAAAATATCCTTATTCCCATCATGTTAAATCCTATATTAATAATTTATTGCATCACTTTGGAGTGGTAGTAGTTCACACATACGTATGAGTGATGTTATCATTTTATAATAGATGTGAAGGTACAAAGATAGATTAGGTCATATAATAGAAATAAGTTGTTATTTCATAATTTTTTTATATAATAATTAAATAAATAATATTAATAATCCATTATATATGGTGATGGAAAATTAATCATATCAATGCATGGAAGAATTAGTTCATATGTATGCAAGATAACTACTTTCATATTCATTTTGATGGAAAATAGGTACAAAATGGCAGTAGAACAATCATAATAATATATAATTATATTTATGGTTTTATATTCATAATGATTGTATTGATAAAAAATATTTAAAAGAAGTATAATATTTAATATATATATTAATAGTAAGGTAAGAAGTTTAAAATAATAGCTCATGCCCCACACTCCCTGATCAGTTTCAAAAATCATAAAATTTACATTTTTTTATTTTTCAATAATGAAGGTGATCTAATTTCTCCCATCCAAAAAAATTCAAAAGGGAAAATTGGATCACATAAATACCTAACGACCTTATATGTTTAGAGTTAAAGATAATTATAAAAAACAGTAACAAAAACAAGACCCATGTTTTAAAATGAATATTTCTCCCACTTAACCTGGATTTTCTTATTTCACATTAAATCATATGCATCATGAACAACAACGTTGAAATAAAAAATCCATTAAACATCATAGTTGATAACATGATGAAAAATAAATATAACAATTGTGGAACCAAAAACTTAGTAAGGGTATAAAAAATAAATAACAATTTAATGGCATTAGTGTGAATAAAATTCTGATTAGGGTATGATGAGATAATGAGAGTGGTTGAGAAAATTATAAAAGAACTCATACCCATTAATACCTGAATTATAAATCATGATATATGGTATAAGTATTTAAAAAATGAAAGGGCAGTAATAATCGTTAATAAAGATCTATGGGATATCAATATGATCAATGGAAACATTCGAAACTCATAGAAAGCATGGAGAAAAAACATTGGAATCTTGGAACATCATCATCATTTAATCCTTATAGAGTACTTACATTTAGAATTACAAAATTAAAAAATTAAAATATAATAAATTTAAGAACATAATCATTAAAAATTATTTGGATCACTATCTGGGATCACAAATCATATAAGATATACCTAGATAACTCGACGCTATATTGGGGTACCAAACATATAAGCTACTATAGGCTCACCAGACACTATCTAGGAACATAAATCACATAAGAAATAATGGGATCACCCAATTATATCCTAGAACACCCATGAATATTGTAACGCCCCGACCCCAGCTACCCAGAGTCGGTGCATTATTACATAACATTGGCATGATCATAAGAAAGATCAAATCCCGAAAGACCGATTAGTTTAGTAGCCTTGGAAACACTAGATATATTCATAAGTTTTACATTTCATCATAAAATGAAAAACTAATACAACAACATAATGTTTCCACAGTCCACACTATAATCCTATCATAATATCCCTGCAGGTCATTCATAACTTACATCTTCACTTCCTGGGAAAATAAAACATAGAAAAGGGGTGAGCTCAAATGCCCAGTAAGGATAACAACTTAGCGGAAAATTTCATAAATAAGAATAAACATTTAAGGCAATGTATAACTAAAACAAAAGCCTTTTAAACTTGAACATTTAACATAGTATGGCATAAATAAAATGAAATAATGCCATTTACTTATTCACATGGATATTCTACTAATCGAATAATCACATGCAAAAATCAATAACCACTTTCATAATGTTGGAATGCATAATGCCAGACTATCATAACCACATAGTCAAGGCCTCGTGCCAAGACTACAAATAAGATTTTGTCAAGGCCTTGTGCCAAGACACTAGTTTGTCTCATGAGACCTACCGATGCATCGAGGAGCTATATCGGGCTCCACCCGTCACTTATTAAGTCCAATGCATTCCCATATGAAAAGGTTTAAACATAACATAAACATTCGTATTAAAACTAGCATACGAAATGTCAATAATTTCACCATAAACTATGAATGGTATAAAAATAGCACATCCACAGTCAAACATATCACAAAAACTTCAATACAATATAGAAGCTTTGTATTACAATAAATCAACTTCAAATAAGCGTTGAATCCATCAAAGGATGTTGACATAGATGAAATCAAAACTATTTGAGAGAAATATCTCCTTTTTTGAAATCATTTAAAAGTCACACATTTAAAAAGGAAGTAATTAAAAAGAGATTTTTGAATCAAAGTGTCCCATACCACTTTGAAACTTTTGAAAAGAATTAACATTTTTAAAAACATTCATCTCCATATAAATAAATCCTTAAAAACCATTTTGAAGACATTAATTAAAAAGATTTATAAAGATAAATCTTTAAAACATTTAAAATTCTGATTTTGATAAAGAGTACCTTTCTGAAATTCTTAAATTATTCATTTTGAAATCATTTAAAAGTCACATAATTATAAAATAAAACATTTACTTTGAAAATATCCTTATAAGCTTGTATGGAAAGCTTCGACGATTTTATGACGGCGGAAAATAACCGCACCCGCCGTATAAGTTAAAAAAAACATTCTTACCTCAATTCTGTCGAAAAGGTTAAAAAGGACGTTGTTTTGAAAACGACGGAAAGATTCCTTTATAAACCTCTTATAAAAAGGTAAAACAAGGGTATAAATGACTTTAAACCATATTCTTGTAAATAGCAAAAATGTTTTGAAATACATTTTTAAGAAAACATGGATGTGGATGATAAAGAGATCCCATTAGATTATTATGTATAAACAACCTCGGATAATGAAGAGATTGTGAAATAACCCTTACCTTGTACTTTTCCTTTGTTGGGGTAGGTTAACCTCCTTTAATTTAGGTAACTCACTTTGGTTGGAACCAAAGGACTTATTGAAATGCTTTATGCCTAAGGGGAAGCTTCAAGGAGGAGGAGAGGGATGTGGGGAGCTTAGTTGGGCAGAGTTTGGACGAGCCAAGTGGCTTGAGAGGTGTGAGGAAAAGAGAAGGTGGAGTGCCCTTTTATAAGAGGGGTGAGGGGCACCTTTGGAAAAACTAGAAATATTAATTTATAATAAATTCATATTCGGTTTCCAAAGGCTCCAATGTTGACTATTCAAAGGATGAGGTTGGGATAGGTCGAAAACAACTCATCCAATAGAATTTAGACAGGTTTGGGTACTTATATTAACCTTATCTTTAAGTATTAACTCTAAGTTAATTAGTTTCACTTTTACAATGTCTCTTTGTATTTTTATATAATATGGTTAATAAACTTACTATATACATCCAAGAGACCCCCAAGTGGTTCATTAATAATTAACCTATCATAATATAAGTCTCTTGGCCGAACCTTAGATTTTTAGGAATTTAATATCAATTAATAATATAATATTTGTTTTAAGAACTCTTTTATGTCAATTTTGACACTATTCAATAGTTGATTTTTGTGAAACTCATAACAGATTGATTACTTCTAACAAAGTCAATTAAATCAATCCTAATATATCATATTATCCTAGAAAATTAGTGTAATTCATTAAAAGTTTCATATTATATTTATTTTGGTATTTATAATATCAATTATGTTAATTTTTTACTATTTTAGTAATTACTGCATCATCCTTGTGTCATAAATAAAATAAATTATTTAATGTCTAAAAATTATAAATAAAATATCATCATGTAGGAAATCTTTTTAGCTTTCTAATGAATATTTATAATCGAAAATCCAACATGTATAACCCTATGTAAAAATTGTTCTTCTAAAAGATGTAAGCTTGTGCCATTTTTATTTTTATTTTAACTTTATTAATATAATGTGTCCCTACCACATACAAGTGGCTCCAAGGGGTCCCCAAATTGACCCAAGGATGCTCATGGTCGGGTATGTGTCCACCAATAAGGTTAGGACACGTTTTATGGTAATTTTGTATTATTATAATATTATTTTTTAACACTTATTTACCGGATTTACCCTTAACCATGGTAAATAAAATATTTACCACAGTAATTATTCAAAATGTATAAAAATAAAAGTTACCTATTTACACAATTTGAACATCCTGGTTACAAATATGGAATCCATTTTCCTAAATTCAAAACACAGAAGTGGCAGAAATTAATTTAAAATTAATTCCCGCTGTCAAAACAAAAAGCGTGTTTTTAAGAGATAATAACTATCAAAAGATTGACACTTGTTTATGTTCGGTTTAATTGTAAAATTATGTCCAATGACCAACATTATTTTAAATGGTAAAAATATATTCTAAATATACTTTAAAACCACTCAAATTCATAATTTATCACTATTAATTATTTTGATTAAAAAAGTTGTTTTTAATTAAAATTTAGTAATTTTCACTATTCATCAAAATATGAAAGTTATCCGAAAATTACCAAAATTTCATCTTAGGCTAAATTCGATATTCCGAATCCAAAAATGAAGTCCATTTCAAAATATAAAATATATATAATTTCAAAATTTAGGTATTACTATTCATAACGGCTAGTTTGATCGGTTGTGGTGTGTGTTAAAACTCGATGTTGCGTACAACACACGCTACTGTTTTATTCAAAGGAAAGCGTACCGTGGAAGCTTGAGATGTTTAATTTTAAATTTTTTGATGTCTCCATTTATTCAAAAAGATTAAAATATTGTATTTAAAAAGGTATCACTATCAAAAGTTGATAAAAGTGCAATACTGAAAATGAATCTGTTCTTGCATTATGACTAAGAAACTCATAATATGGATTCTAAAATTATAAGGATTATATAAAGTTAAAAATGTAGTTAATGCTATTCATGACCTTTTTTAATGACTTTTTTTTTGGTAAGTCATGGTGCAATTGAACTCGGTGTTGCGTGTAGTGCAAGTTATTGAATTATTTTGAAGAAATAACACACTATGAAATCTTGGGGTGTTACAAATATAAATAATTTCTATGTACTATGAAAAAACAATGCATATAGAGAATTAATTTCATTACAAAATCATAGAAAAAACATTATTCTTTTTAGAATGAAAATAACCCCTGTAAAATAAATCGGTTCTTAGAATATATCTTTAAAATATGATAAAACCATGGAAAATAGTTGGGTTCTATGATAATGTTTTTGAATCATGATAAAAATACCGAAAAGAAATAGTTTTTATAAAAATATATTTGAAATATGATTAACTCACGGAAGAAACAAATACTATAGAAAATAAAAATGAAACAAGAATAAACCATGGAAAATATTAGCTTCCATAAAAATCTATTTGAAACATGATTAACTTGTGAAGAAAGAAAAGGGTTCCACAAAATAAAAATTGAATCATGATTAACCTATAGAAAAAAAGGGTCCATATAAATATCTGAGAAACAATATAAATCTATATATAAAAACAAGGAAGATAATTTCATTACCATATATTCCCATAGAAGCACAACTAAAAATAATGGATCTTAACATTGATTAATGATAATACCATTAATATATCATTAATTTGTTTGGAGGAAAATAATCTTTTTATTTCAAAAATCACTTTTAATAACTAAAAACGCTCAAAACATTGTGAAAATAATTTTATTTGAAAACATCCATAGAAAATATAAAAAAAGTACATATAAAATAATGGATATGATGGAGGAGAAATCCATTCATGTCCTATGATTTAAAAATTCAAATTATTCAAAATAAATCTTCAATAAATATGTCAAAAGTGACCCCTTATGAAAATGTAAACTAATATATTTTTAAAAACTTTTGAAATAAGGTATAATATCAAATAAGTATTTTATGAAATATATTATTTTTATGAAATAACATTTTTAATGAATTTTAGAATTCATTTACATGGAAAATAAATATAACCTATCTAAAATAAAAATGAAATACAGATATCAATTATGAACAACATTCATGATGTTTGTTTAATAAATAAGAGAAGAAATAAAAATAAAACATGTTAACCAACTCCATAACAAATAAAGAAGAAATATATTTGGTTCATGATAATTAGATCATTTTATTTACTCCAAATAAACATTTAATATAAATAATCCCATAAAATAGGATATTTAAATATAAAAGAGTTTCCAGTTTGGAAACTATTTTCTCACAATTATAATGGAATAAAAACTTAAAATGATATATTAAATATAATAGAAAAAAAATATTTTTTAGTGTATAACATTTTAAAGGTCATTTTATATACCTCATAAATTAATATAGGTTTATATCATAAATATATATGTTAAAGAAAGTGGATTTGAGATAAATAACCCATAAAATATCATACCATTGAATTTATGAATTAATGAATCAATTGATTATGCATATAAAATGTAAATAAAACTAAAATTTGAAATATCAAATAATATAATCTCAAAACATTAAAAATATAATCATATAATATCAAATATAATAAATAAGTAATATAACACAATTTAAATAAATTTAGTTATAGAAATATTGAACACTTTGTAACTTTAATGTCAAATAAAATTTACAAATTCATTCAAATAGAAACCTAAAATAAAATTATGTATAAATTATTGATGAAGTTACATGTAAAATTGTTGTTATATATTCCACAGAATTAATATAATGGGTGAATACAGTGTGTGACTCAAAGAAATACAATGTGATATAATAAAACTATTAACTTCTGTCCAGACATCCCTTATATGCCCATTAACTCTTACATAGTAAGATTAAATATAATATTATACATATTAAGAACCCTCTCCATGACTAACACATTATAATTAAAAAAATTATTTCATTTTTTTCAAATGATTTTTTTTTAATAATTAAACAGTTATCTCCATGTCAGGTTTTTTGAAAAAGTTTGATTCATTGTTCCAAAATAGTTTCAGTGTATAGAACATGGTTAAAGATGAAATTTTTTTAATATCTATATAATAATAATTAATTAAATAATATATAGAAAAATAAATTATAATTTTGAATCCTATAATGAAAAATGGCTACGAGAAACGAATTATGTTATGATTCGGGAGACGGTTGGTCATACTTATATATGAGTAACATTTCCATTTTTAAGTGATCATTATGGAAAGATGATATGTATTATTTAATATTTAAGATATTTAATAATATAGAAAATACCATCTTATTTATTTAAATATACATATATACATATATATATCTTATATTAGATGTGATGATGGAAACAAATCTAACGGCTTTATGGAGGCGGTAGTCCACACGTACACAAACGCCGTTAAAAAATTTTAGTGAGAGAAATAAAATGATATATTATTTTATTAAATTATAAATATGTAATTAATTTCGTTAATTTTTTATTTAGATAATATATATTCATTAAAATTATCCTTATTATATTCCATGTTAATATTTATTAAAAAATGAATCAAATGGTGTCATGAGGTGGTTGTAAGACGTATACAAGAACGACATTATTGTATCCCATATGGAATGAGAACTAGGAATTTATATGTGATATCATTACATAAAAAGTAAAAATATGTTATGAATATAACATAAATATATAAAATACATTATTAAAATAGTACAAAAGAGTAAATGGTGTAAAACAAATGACGTCGGGTCGTGAGGCGGTAGTCTGTCGTACACAAAAATGATTATTTTGTATACCATTTGGTGGAATTAATGATGGATTTAGATTATTATATTAAAATAATAACATATAATTATATATTAGATTATCTTTTATTACATAAACAATTATTTTGAGTATTTTATGGAATTGGAAGAAGAAATAAATAAAAAAAACTCATCGTTTGGAATTTTACCTTTTATCAGACCACCTCTTCTATATTATACCTAAAATATTAATTGCATAGAATTATGAAATAAAGGAATATAATATGAGTTTTTGAAATTTGGTAATATATTTTTCAGGTATTTTATGATCCTAAAGGGTTTTATGGTGTGAATATGAGAGGATAGGGGATGACCTTTTATAAGTGAGGTTAGTGGAACACCTGTAATATTTGAATAAAAAAGGGAGTACTAATGTTTTTCAAATGAAATCATAATCCAAAATGAACCATTATAGATTATGAGATATTATATATTCTACATATTTCCATCCAATATATTTTTAATGAGTTTATAGTTCATTTTGTCCCATATATGTTTAGTTTAACAACCCAGTAAACCCGTTTCAACCTTAACTACAGTAATTAATTATTAATGTTTTCACTTTTAATTGTAGTAAAGTTAATTATAACACAATATTTTATATAAATTATGTTTATTGAATATATGGAATCAATTTTACTAAATTAAATTAAAATAATTGTAAATTTTTATTTTAAAATTAAACCCATAGACACGACGAAAAAGTAGGTTTTCCAGAAGTGTATTTTGTGAGTAAAAGATTGTTTTATATTAACTCAATTAATAATAATAATCACTGAATGCATAAAACTAATTTTTTTTATATAAAAACAATAAATTTTATTTAAATCCATGATGATTACTTGTTGTTTTAATAAAGTAGACAGTGGGAACAATATGTATTTTCAACTAGTTTTTAGAAAAAGACTGTTTTAGACCCTAAGACAACATTATAATAATTCCAACTTGATGTTGATTAAAAAAAATTAAGTGGATTAAATAAAATTAAAAAATAAATATGAATCTTTTAATAATAATATAAACATAATGGGTATCTTAATATTGAAAATTTATTAAAAATGATGAATATTTTAAGAAAAATCTGTTTTTCCCTATTCCCAAAAAAATCAATATTTTATAAAAATATACCATAATTTCAAAAAAATTAAATTTCTATAACCCTAAATAAGAAATAAATATTTCTTTATAATTTATATTTTCTAAAATTTCCAAATAATTAAAATAATTTGTTTTATGGAAATAAATCAGAATCATTTTTTAAGAAAATGTATATTTATTGAATGAAATTTATTTAAAAAAACGATTGAATATTTAAAATAAATTTATCAATAATTTATATTTAATTAGATATATATATATATATCATAGATTAGTTAATAATAGTGACACTATACAATTTAATGGCTAGGTTATAATCGTTATATATTTTGTGAGCTGTTTAAGTTCAGTGTTTCACATCGAATATGCAATCAAACATAGTTCTCTTTTTGAAAATATCATGGTGTTAAATCCTCTTCCACCCCCACATGGAAATAAAATTAATTGAAATTTTATCTTTAACTCAAGAATAAATGGTTGTATATTTTAAAACACTTTCATTGTAATCCTGCATCGTAAAAGTTGTTGATAAATAATCATCTTGATAAAAAAGAATGGGAAGTGCAACAGTAATCCAAAATAACAAAAACATGGCTTCAAAACAAGAAAACATAAGAGTTATGTGAATATTTTTACATGGATTAAAATCATAATAAAGAAATATTTAAATGGAGTTATAGATATCATTGATCATATGAAAATTAATGATAAGGGAAATTTAACAATCGAAAAACCCTAAACCAAAGAGGTTTGAAAAAGATCATGGATTTCATCATAAATGTTGGTAATAGGATAATATTGTGTTTCAACATTAATTTCAATAATTTAAAAAATTAATTTACCAAAAATTACTATAGAATATGGAAATATACTTACTTGATGATTATAATTTCTTCCTTTTATCTATTTCTACCAAAATATCATTTTTCTACAAACAATGAGTATTGAAAATAAATTTATTTTATTTAACAAAAGAAAAATATATCAAATTTTAATAAATCACATATACATAAAAGGGATAATAAATATATTTCACCTATTTTTATACATTATCAAAAAAAATGTTTATAACATGGTAATATGTTCACCAAAATGAATTATACATCATATAATAAAATAAAATATTAACCACCAAAATTTAACAGTAAAAACCAAAATTAAATAAAAAAATCCTTAATAACCTAAAAAAGAATCATTGTTTTAAACTAAAACATTTTCTCATACCTTTCATCTTTCAATCCTAAATATTTTTCAATCTTTTTTTATTTAGGATAAATCAATTAGATGCTAAATGAATTTTTTATCTCATAGTTATCTAAAGGATAAAACTTTTGTTTCCATAATTAACTCTATATTCAAGATCACATAAACCCTAAATGTTATTTATATCATAAATATTATTTCCATAAAAATTAAAGTCGTAATTTAAAATAAAAACAATATTTACGTATACTTCAACATAATAAAACCTCTTATTAAATGTTAATAATCACATTAAGATATCATCATAAAAAATGTGAAAAGGGAATCTAGGACTTTTAACATATGATCATACTTAATCTTGTAGACATATATAGGTATCTGTAACTCTTACTATAACCTCACAATAAAAAATCCTAATCTCATAATTTATCTAATAATTTCCTCTAATAAAAATTATAATTGATTAGAACCCACAATCCTAGATTTGATAATATTATAAAAAACATTAAATTTTTAGATTTTATACCGATTATGGTGAAAAAATTTTCACCCACCATATAAAAAACCTATAAATGGAAAATTATATAACTTACATACCAAAGTACCATTTATGATTAGTGTTTTATAGTATTCTGAAACCCCTTTACAAATAAAAACCCATTTTTAAAATAATAGTTTTTCTAATATAACCTATATTTTATTATTTTATATTTGGTTATCATCATCATCCACAAGAAACCATTCCATAAAAAATTTATTCAATATAATTCTTGATAATATGGGGATATGGAAAGGTAATAAGGTTGAGATCAAATGCTCAGTAAGGGGAACATAAGAATTTACAATTTAATGTCATTAGTGTGCATAATAAGTGTATAGGGGCATATAAATATAATTATAGTACATGATCAAATCATAAAAGAACTCATACCCATCAATACACAAATCATCAATCATGAAATATAAAAAATTCTTTAATAAATGAATGGGTCACAATAATCATTAATCATGATCCATATGATATCAATTTTTATCAAAGGCATAATTATGAACATGTAGAAAGGATAGATATAACATATTGGTATCTAGGAATTTCCCCATAATAAAACAGTTTTATAATCCGTAGGTAGGGTATTGGAGTGCTATCTTGGAATCACCAATGTATAAGATATATCAATTTCACTTAGTGTTTTCTAGGTGCACCCATTGTATAAGTAATAACGAACTTACTAAACATTATCTTGGAAAACTCATCGTATAATAGAAAATAGGATAACATGAAACTATCCTTTCACACCCAGTATCTTCAATATAATTTAATTACTATTCATGAATAATGTATATAACAAAACGCATTCGTTATAAACTCATTGAAAACCCCTTTATTATATTAATAACATGATTATCCTGTAGAAATGAAACGATTACCATGAATTTTTTTTTTTAACTTCACTAGCCAATGGATCATAATTGGGTTACATAAAAATATATTTGAAATAAGATTAAATCATGGAAAATGAATAGCTTCCATAATAATCTCTTTGAAACATGATTATCCAATAGAAATGAAATGGGTTCCTGATCAATCTTATTTAATCATGACTAACACATAGAAAAGAAAATAGTTCCATAAAAATATCATTTGATAAGTATTTACCCATGTAAAATAAATGGGTTCCCTAAAAAACAATTTGAAACACGATTATCACATGGATAGTAAATATTCTATATAACAATCTCTTTGAAAAATGAAAAACACCTGGAAAATAATCAAGCTCCATTTTAGTCTCTTTGAAGAAATATTAATCCCTCTAGAGGAAGAATGTGTATAGTATCAATTACAGATATCCTTATTAAAGATTTAATAAAGATTAGGTGTTTTGACTTCTTTTAATGGAAATAATATTCAATGATCATTAAACAAAATTTGGTGTAAGATGAAAATATCATTTTGAAAATCAATTTTAAAAATGAACAATTCACAAAATATTGAGAAAATATTTTCCTTTTAAAACATAAAATGAAACTTATAATGTATTATTCAATTTAATTAATGATAATTATGTTTTAGAAATCCATTCATTCTATCATTTTTATAAATAATCATTCCATTCAATGGTTTTAGAAAAAATGTAGTTAAAAGTTCCCCATTTAGAAATAAATAACAAAATTCATTTCAAAAATATTTAGAATATGAAAAAGATCATGTAAAATTTATTTTGAGAATTATTAATATGTTATAGAAGAATATTATTGATAAAAATTATAAAGCATTGATATAGAAGAAAATTTTACCTAATCAAAAAGAGAAATACAATATCGGCGTCACATACAAATGACATTCTTTATGTTTTATTAATCAATAAAGAAGGAAAAAATAAAAATTCATAACCACATTCATAACTAATGGAAAAGAAATAAATTTGGTTCAATAAAAAAAGTTCATATTATTTTTTAAAATTAACATTAAATATTAGATCCCATGTTTTTAAAATGAAACTCTATGTTCGATAGCGTACATGTTACGCGACACTAAGCTTAAATAAACAACTATATTTTATTATATAAATGATACCTATATAGCATAGCTGTTAGAATGGTGGGAATGAAAATTTTTAACTAAATTTTGAAAATATCATTTATACATGTTTATATAATTAATTATTTTGTGACCAATTAATTATAATTAAAAATAAAACACTTTTTAAAATTAAAGGAAATATTTTTATTAAAAACTATTTAAATGTGAACAAGTGTGTTTTATACTAATAAATAAATCACACTTTTCAGGGTATATTAAGGAAATAAATATATAATTTATTCAATATATAGTTTAAAATTCATCATATGTGTTTTATAGTCATGATATAAAGAAAAAAATCTAATTTTACCCATAATAGATATATTTTTATAGAAATTAGTTTTACCACCTTTTGATAGAACAATTGTTTTAAATCTATTTTATCATGATATTATAAATTATTAGTCAAATAATAAACTTATTCTTTGATATAATTATATCAAAGTATACTTTTGTAATAATTTTGGTATTTTTCTGATAACTTTTATATTTTGATCAAGTGTGAAAAAAATATTTCATTTTTAATTAAAAATAGCTCTTTCATCTAAATAATTTATATTGATAAATTAAAATTATAATTAGTTATAAAGTATAATTTGATCAATATTTTATTATTTAATAATATGAAGGTAGTTTTAATAAATTTTACATTGAATATTGTTATAGAAAAATTTCAATCTATTGAACGTTTTCACTTTGAAAACCCATTGCCTCATCCCTTCAACAAGATTTATTATAAATTAGTTTTAGCCACTTCTGTGTCATGAAAATTAAAAAATGGATTAATTATTTGGAATAATAAGTTAATAATTTATTAAATATATCTATTTTTTTTAACAAAATAGAATTGGTATCTTTGGTAATTTTTATTACAACAATTAAGTGTAAATTGGGTAATCAATGTTTAAAAAATATTATAGTTTTTAAAAAATTACACTCACATGTAATAATTTTATTGTATTATTTATATTCATGTGAAATCATCCTTGGGAACATTCTATGAGTTAATTGTTCCACATGGATGATATTTATCCATTTATAGTATTTTATAAATGAAAATTGAATTTTGTCATATTTTTATTTTTAAGAAGAGAAAATATTTATAATATGCCATTATATATAGGTTATTTTTTAATATAAATATTTTTTAAAATAAACTATGTTTATCTTCATCTTGGTGATTTTGTTTTTATATTTATGGAATAAATTACTAAATTAGTGTCATGCATAATAATGATGTAGTAATTATGTAATTAAAGGAAATAACAAATAAATGATATCAAAAATAGTAAAATAAATATAATTAACCATTAATATTATTATCAAAACAATTATATAATAATTAAACATGTTAATGTTTTTAAATATTTACTTCTAATATATCATATTTATATGGTATTTTTTATAATTTTTAGTAATGGATAGTGTCAAAATTGATATTAATGATATTTTCAAAAAATCCATATTTTATTATATGATTAAAAATTCATAAAAATTTACAAATTATAAAACTAATTAATTTAAGTTTCTAAATCCTATAACTGATCCATTTTTTAATTTTTTTTATGTTTTTTAGTAACAATATTTACCATCAAATTTCAAATTACATGATATCAAGGTAACAATTAAAAAGTTAAATAAGTGTTAAAAAAAGGATAAGGATTAAAAAATAATAAAAAGGATTATTATTTACATTTTATGAATTTATTTCAACAAATAACGATATTATATTAAATATAATTCTATTTCTATCCAATTTTAATTTAAAATTTATTTATATTAATTTAATATTTTGAGGAATTCTAAGAGTGCCCCTCTCCTCTCTTATAAAAGCAAACCTCTTATTCTGTTTTATTTACACTTGAAAACCAATTTCATTCAGAATATATCTACCCAAATACATTCATATAATCCATACGTACATTATTTAACTATTATTTTAGGCATAACACTAACCATGGTGGTCTTATGGTGATAAACATATGTCATTTTTTGAATAAAATATATCGTTTTTTATTTAGTTTTTCTTTTTTGTCATCTTCAAAATCTATAAAATATTATTCAAACATGATGAAATAAAAAAATATTATCCTCAATATAATTATATGTTATTTATTTAATATTATAACCAAAATACAACTCCACATCCATCAATGGAAAAATAATTAATTGTTCACGTGTACGATTCACTACAACCTCATGAACCGATATAATTTTTCTTCATCACCGTCTCCCAAGAATTGTTATATTGATGGATTTAATTTTTGTACATTGTATTCATGAGATATTTATTATTATGAAATAATAATATATCATTTAATTTTTTACCTTAACATGAAAATAAAAATGATAATATCATTCATGTATACTTTGAATTATCACCTCCATGAAGAGATGCGATTCTTTTTTATCCTCAGATCACCTAGATGACATATATATGTATATTTAAATGATTAATATGATTTTAGTTATATTATTATAATTATTTAATTTTAAAATAATACTTAACTTCTTTCCATAATGATCACAAAAAATCGAAATATGACTAATGTGTATGTGTGACTTATCATCTCTTTGATTATACTATTGTTAATTCCTCATATCTATAAGTAATGTATGGATTTAAAAGAATAATTTATTATTACATGTGATTCTAATGTAATGAATTTTATTATGGTGAAGACATACTAGTTAAAAATTATACTATTGACATTATAATAAAGTCAGTTTGGACTCAAGTAACGAATATCGAGAAAACATGAGACAATAAATTTAATAATTAAGTATTTTCTACAACATGATAATAAGTTATATAAAAGAAATAATATAAATTGAAATTTTATAAATTATGTAAATAATTAACATTAGTTTATTATTCAATAAGATAATTATTTTAGATAACGATTTGGACTCTAGTAAAGCGAATTTGTTTTAAAAACTCTCTTTAAATGATCCTTTTTAAATCTTTATAAAATTTTCCACAAGAATGTTTTTTTACTTATAATGCACTATTGGATTCTCTTAAATTCAATACATTTTATTAATCTAATTTTTTATTTCTAATTTTATAGTTAATTTTTTTATGAAAATGGTTTCATTATTATGTGTTCAGTATTCATAGTTTAAATGTATGTTTTTACATGAACATGGTACTTTTGGTATCCGAAAGTGTTTTTAATATGTTTTTAAAATTTCTTTAACATGTTTTATTTATTTAATGTTCATTTTAAATCTTTTATAATATATTGATCCCATTATTTTTCAAGATATGATAGTTTTATCCCCATCATAGCTTGAGATATGACAAGTTGAGCCCCATAATAGATTAATAAATGTTGGGTGAGCCCCATTATATCTCTCTAATGCATTGGGTATTCCAGAGATATATTTAAACTATAAGGTTATTCTATTTGTAATGGTTAATCTAATAGTGATATGGGAATGATGTACCAAGGATCCTTCATGCTTTTTCAAAGCATTCTAATGAGATTTTATTGAAAGGGTTTTGAGGGATTTTCATGTTCGGACTGGACTAACGATTTTATTTCTTAATGTTCCTTAGTTTAATTTTTGTGTCATCCTAAGTTTTATAATTTTTTCATAGTGTACAAATATGTTTAGGGGAAATAAGAAGGACATGATGAATGGTATGATGATTTTTCATGAAAAAACATGCCTTTTTTATTTTAAAATTATTTATATTGGAAAAAATGGATATTATTTTTGTAGTAATCACTTTATTTGAATATGGGATTTTATATATGAATTATGAAATAATTATCTCAAACTATAAATTTAAAATATCCTCTAATGTGAATTATACTTAAAAACTATAATATTTAATGTTTAGGGATGGTTTATAATCGTTGGTATCGATATAAAGGATATGACAACATTAGGTACTATGAATTTTTATTCTATATAGGTTATGTTTCTTATTTTTGTTCAATTAGTTAAATACTTATTCTATAACTTTTTCAGATCAAGGATTGTTTGTTATAAATATATAGAGAATCCTCTCAACAACAATCCAATTTCTTCTTGATAACATTGTAACAATAATTATTTAATATTTGTGTATTAAAGATTCCAAAAAATTTTCAAACATAAAACTCCTTTCCAAAACATATGAATGAAATATCAAACACCTCCCATATACCTTGATTCCACAATGGTTAATGTATTTTTTTAATTAAATAATTTATTCTTAACATTTTCATATTTCTAAAAAAGGTAAATATTATCAGGTAACTTTTATATATTTTACCTTATAATTTTATCTAGAAGAAAATTATGATTTTAGAAATGATAACAATGAAGGATACCCAAGTAAAGCTTATTTAAATTTTCTATTAACTTCTAGTCTTTCAGTATATATATATGAAATTTTAAAAGAACAATTTATTGAATGTTTAAAAACAATCTAGGATGGAATATTTTAAAAAAAACATTATATCTAATGTTTTTAAATTATATTTCATAGAAAATGATTTTCCAAAATCATTTATCTTAGAACACCGATATGACCAAAGATGTAAAATGTGTATTTCATCAAATGAAGTAAGATATTTTTAAGAATTTCTAAGTCATTATTTTAATGCATGGACCTTATATCTACATGATAAAAATGAAAAAAAATCATATGGACACCGTGATAATTGTATGAAATTATTTATTCATTGAATAGTTTTATTAAATCATATGGATATGAAATGTAAAATTTCAATACATATAAAGACATCATGAATTAATAAGTTGAGGTAATTTTGTGTTGGGATAGAGAATGAAAGGTGTAATAGAACCATTGAAATTGAAACTCCTAGTGTTCAATCCTATGTTAGAATTTAGAGGAATTTTTTTTTAAATGGGAGAAAATGTATCATCCTTATTTTTTAAAATGCAACACAATTTTTGATAGCGTACATTGTACTCTACAATGTGATTAAATGAACAACTAAAAAATATCATTTTAATGTTACCATTTTCACTTAGCTGTTTAAATTGAGGCAATGAATAGTTTTAATAGAATTATGAAAATAATTTTTACACATGTATATGTAATTCATAATTTTATAACCATTTAGAAACAAATTAATATAAAAACCTTTTTAAATTTAAAGGAAATATTTTTCTGTAAAACTTTATAAATGAGTACAAGTGTGTTTTATGCCAATAAAATATACAAACCAAAAATTATAATTTATATTAATTAAATATATATATATATATAATATTAAATCTAATTATTAACATTCATCCTATGTGTTTTCTAGACATGATATATGAAAAAATTCAATTTTGTGCATAAAATATGTATTTTTATAAGAATTTTTTTACCACATTTTGATAGAGTACTTGTTTAAAATCTCATTTTTGAATATTACTAAAATTATACTCTATAAAATAAACATCTAATTTGAAATTGTAATATCAAAATTTTCTTTTGCTGAGTTATTGTTTTATTTTTCTAATAAAATTCTGGTTTTTATGAATAGTGAATGAATATAGCATTTTCAATTGAAAACTGGTTGTCAATTTAAAAATTTATAGTGTTACATTATATTTGTAATTGGATTTAATGTATAATTAGATTAATATTTTATAATTTAATACAATTTTGTTTTTTGATATAAATTTCACATTGAATTTGGATATAAAAATGTTTCAATATTTTGAACGTTTTCACTTTAGAAACTCGTTTTCTTACCCCTGTAACCGGGATTAATTATAAATTTAATTTTTTTCCACATATGTGTTTTTAATTTTAAAAAATTAATTCCATATTAAGATTCATATGGGTTAAATTTAGTAATAAGGTCCCAATTATTTTGGAAAAAAATAAAAATAATCACTTTGCTAAAAAAAAATTTCCCGAATATCCCAAAGGCATTCATTTTTACTGATTTTTGATACCCCCCCCAATTCTAGGGATGAAGGGGAACCCTTAAAAAGTACATAGAATTAGAGATTACCTGGCCCATTGCCTTAATAAACATTACATAGCCAGAATGTCTTAGGGAATTCAAACCAACTATAACAATAAGGAATAGCCCCTCCCTAGCATCTGCATCGTGATGGTTGATCTCGACATTTGCATGGCCTTCTAGCTAAGGCTACCATTCAAAAACAAGCTAGTCCTGATAGCGTAGTCATAACCTCTCATTCTTCCAAATCAGTTTGGACATGCTCTGGTGAGTGCGCTTACTCTAAATCCTCCTCTAGGGCAGCTCTTTTTTTTGTAGAGTCTGTCTTGGAAAACAACACTGATCATGTGTCTTGAAGGCCTTATGTTGGCCCAAAAGCCTTACTGACATGATTTTATGGGTGTCTTAAACGCCTTAAAAACTCCAAACCCAAAACAGTGGACCAAGATGAATAGTTCTGGCTGCTACAGTACCAAACAACACATGGTACAATACTTCCTATAGTGTCATCATAATACTACTATAGTCCCTACAACGGTACCTACTACATTATCAATTATAGTACCTATAATTAAGGCTAAATTCGGTAATAAAGGGTAAAAATAATATTATTAATACAATCAAATTACTATAAAACATTTCCTTATATTATTAGAAGAGTTATTGTCGATGAAAATAATAATTGGAAAACTTTTATGAGCTCTTGGTTATACTTGTATTACTTTAATCCATTTCTCATATTTAGTCAAGGAGAAGTAATATTTTTCAACATTTATTTTTAACAAGAGATATATTTTTTAGATTTATTTATATATGTTATATGTTTGAATGAATATTTTATTTTCAAGGATAAAATTATTATTCTCCTTATAGAAATTTATTTTTTATATATTTTGAATGAATAATTAAATAAAAGGCTTGCACAATAACGATGAATTAAGTGTTTGATTAACTGAAATATCAAATATATGATATTATAAATATTAAAATAAATATAATTGAAGATAATTAATGTAATATACTAATTTTATGGAATTATTTGGCATGTTATTAATGTTTTAAAATATCATTAATAAGATATAATGTTTTTATGATATTTTTAAAAAGTCAAGTAATGAGTAGTGTAAAAATATACATTAATTATATTTTAAAGTAATTAATATTTTATTAATAGATATAAAATTCATAAAAATATTTAAATCATATAAATTATTGAAATAGGGTTTAAATGTAATCAATTATCCATTCATGATTTATTTGTTATTTTTTGGTAACAATATTAATCCTCAAAGTGTAAATTACATGATATCACAGTAAGAATTAAAAGGGTTATATAAGTATTAAAAAAATTAAGTATTAAAAAATTAACAAAACATATATAATTTTCATTTTTTTGACTAGATTTAGGACCATAATAATCTTATATTATAAATTATTCATGTTTTAGTTGTTTTTTATATAAAAATAAAATTATATTAATTTATATTTTTTTAGAATTATAGAGATTCCCTCTACTCTAATATAATATAGAACATCTTCTTCTATTTAATTTACACATTAAAATCTATTTAGTTCATCTAATATAGTAAAACTACCTTTTATTACATAATCATATTATAGATCCCTTATTTTTTGCATAACGCCACCCTTAGTTGTATTTAGGTGATAAATAAATGTGATTTTATGAAGAAAATTTATTATTTTAAATTTGGTGTTTCTCTTTTATTTCTTCATCCACATCCTTAGAATATTATTTAACTATTTTGAAATAAAAATAATAGTATAATTCATATAATTATACTTTATAACATTAATATCATCCCCATAATCCATCTTCAATTCTATCAAATGGAAAAATAATTAATTGTGCGTGTGTATGGTGGATTACCACCTAGCGAACTGATATAATTTGTATTCCATCACTTTCTCTCAAGAATAGTTATAATGATGGAATTAATGTTAATATATAATATTAAGAAAATATATATCAATTTATAATAATAATATATCATTTATGTTCTTGTCATTCCATGCACATGACTATGATAATGTCGACAGTGCATACGTGTGAACTATCACCTCCATGATAAGATTTGATTGGTTTTTTTCCATCATATCACATCAATTATATATAAGTATATATAAATTATTAATTTGATATTAGTTTTATTATTATCATTATTTTATTTTAGAATAACACATTACATTTTTATAATTATTATTGAATAATGGAAATGTTACTAATGTGTATGCAAAAATTATTGTCTCTATAATTGTAACATAGTTAATTTTTCATATCTATAAGTAATTGATGGATTTAAAATATTTATTATTGAATAAAATTGAAAAAAAATTCATAAATATTTTTATGAAATTTATTGACAAATTACCATTTTACAATTGACATTATACTAAATTTATTTTTAACTCAAGTGCCAAATATCACAAAAACATCTGACATTAACATAAATAAAAAGTATTTTTTATAACTCGATAATAAGTGATATAAAAGTAATAATAAACATTAAAATATTCTCTTGAAATTAAATAATTATCCTATGTTTATTATATGGTAAGATAATGACTGTAGGTGAAGAGTCGGACTCAGGGTAAGGGACTTTCTATTATAATTCATATTTTAAAGGGCATTTTCAACTAATTTTACAAAAGTCAAAGCAATTGTTTTTTGACTTTTATAACATGATTAGTTTCTCTAAATTTCATAATTACTTATTAATTTATTAACTTATTTATATTTATTAATGGTTCTTTTTTAATAAAATGAAATCATTATTATGTACATGGTTTTTATATTTTAAAAATGTTTTTACCTAAAAAGGTTATTTGGAAATCTGGAAGTATTTTTCACATTAGTTTAAAATAGTTTTCATGTGTTTTATTCATGATATGTTCCTCTATAACTATTTTTTATTTTGTTACCCAATTATATCTAAATATGTGACTATTTGATCCCTAATATAACTCAATATATTATGGTTTGGGCCCCATCATAGCTCAATATAATATGAGGGAGGCCCATTATATCTCTTCAAATCAATGGGAACTCCAAAGATAGAATTTGACTGCATGTTCTTCTTATTTGAAAGGTTTATGTCAGAGTGATATTTTAATCATGTAAAAAATGAACATTCATTATTTTGAAAATCATTTTACTGAGTTTTTAATGAAATTATTTAAATGGATTTTCATGTTTTCACTAGAGAAAACAATTTTCTTTCTTATTCTCCCATTCTAATCTAATTGTGGTCATCCCTCGTTATTAATTTTTTTCACAAGGTATAAGAATAGAGATTTTATAAATTAATTCAAGTTTACTGTTATGAATTTTTTTCATGAAATATAATATAGGTTTTATTTTAAAATGTTTTTCATTAGAAAAAATGGATATTTTTTTAGTAGTATCCATGTTATATTATGTGGGATGTTATGAATGAATCATTGACTAATTATCTAAAAATATAAAATAAAAATTAAGTATAATGATAATTATAGTTCAAAAACATTATAATATATAATTTCAAAGTATGGTTCCTTACATTTAACATAAAAAATATATTAAATATAGGATATAGAAACATAAATATTTTCCCACATCAGTAACTCTTCAATCATAAGCCCCATCAAAGAAGAGAATCAAATGGTATATTAAATATCATAAAAATAAATATATTATATTATAAAATTTCAAATAGAATATATAAACATAAAAAATAAAGATATGTGCATATCATAATAACATTTCCCAAAAAATAATTTCATACAAATAATTCTTACAAAAATCATAAAATTGAATTTGAAAATTAATAAATGAATAAATTATGTGTATAAAAAATAAAACAACAATAAATAAGTGAAAATAACATAATATAATCAATTTTAATTACATAATAAATTATAAAATATCAAATACAATTAAGTATTAATATAACCCAATGAAAATAAATTTAGTTATGAATTTTTTTTAAACATGGTAACTTTCAATATAAATCCCCATTGATAAAATAATTAATATTGAAAAAAAATATGACGTAAGAAGGATTGATTATGTTACTCATAAAATGGGTAGTATATATATATGGTGATGTAACATCCCCAACCGGGTGCCACATATCAGTGCCCTTAGTTGGTTCACCACATGACCTCATTCATTCCTCTTGTAACAACCCAACCATTTATAAATAAATTTTTTTGTTACTTAATTAAATGAATTATTATATATTATGGATACTGAAAACATTCTATTTTTTGGTTTATTTATATCTAATCATATTGAAAATAATTTTAGCCATCGTAGCCATTAATAATACATATGTTGAATAATGATAATATGATTAGTATAAATATACGGTTTAAACAATTTTTTTTTTCAAAAAAGAGGAACTAGTGGCCTTAACACGTATGATATTACTATTTAATTCACATTTATCATACAATATAAGGGAAAGAGAATCACTAATATTTTCTCTTGAATAACCCTGATCATAGATCTGACAACTTAAGAATTAGAGAAATCATTTATGAGATAAGTTCAAACTCATTGAGATGACGAACCAAACCATGTTTGTCGAACCACCCCTAGAAAGTGTCACCATCATTCACTTTATACATAGGTTATTTTTTGGTGTATTAAAGAGATAAGTATAAGAAAATTATTTATATGATTATTATTATTATTTTTTATAGAATAATGAATATATTTTTTCCTGTTTTTGTTACATTATAAGTTATTTTTATTTTGATGCAGTAAAACACAAATTATAATATATTGTAATATTAAAATTAAATTAAGAATTTAATTTTGATGAGTTAATGAATTTTTCAAATAAATTATTTTTTAATAAACATTTATCATTGAATTATTTTTATCATATATGAAGGATCATATAATTTTTTATAATTCAAATGTAATTTTTATAAGAGTTTGAAAATAGTTATTGTTAAAACCCCCATAATCTATCAAGAAATGTAGATAATTATTTAAAAGTGAAAATAAAAATATTAATAAAATTAATTAGATAAAATGAATTTTATTTTTTGAATCGAAATTTTGAACTTATAAAATTATGAATTTTTGATAATTTTCTCAGCGAGTCAAATTTTCAAGTAAAATTTTAAAAATCATATAAATATACAATGAGTATTATGGCATAATAACAACCAAAAACGGATGTAATAAATATTATAAAGGGTATAAAAGACCAAATATATGTTTGAATTTAAAATATTTTGATTTTTTGTTTATTTTATTAATTTTTTACATTCTTTATGAATCCTCCAAAACCATTAATATAATTTAGGGTTTCAAAATCCGTTATTTATGAGTATGACTCACTTCCACATCATCAGAGGTATTATATTATTTTATATGGAACAAGACTTATAAAATTACTAAAAACATTCCCCTAAGGCTTAAAATATAGATAAAAACTATTGTATGGTTTTTGGTTTTGGTTATTTTATTATATAGAGTCTAAAACCTATGTTTGAGAAATAATAAAAAATTACCCAGGTTTTCCTATATAAAACCAAAAAATAATTCATTTCTCTTCACTAAAAATTCTTGGATCACATTAATACTCTACCCTAACTTCTATATATTCCTCCCATGATTCCCTCAATATATCAATATGATTTTCCCAAATATTTTGAATCACACTCTCAATGTAAGGGAGCATCTCTTTTCCCTCATTATTCAAGTATCTTCTTTGTCTTATTTGTCTTATCATTATATCCTAATATTTTGATATGTTATTATATATCCAAATTATACAAATTTTTATTTATAAATGATTAGATACCCATTACACTTTCATAAATCTCAATCATAAACATGTATATGCCCCTATTTTTCTATCAAAATTTCAACATGATTTACCATGACAAACAATTATGTATTGAATACACGTACCCATTTCATATCAAGGTTGTTCAAAATTATAAACTAATAATTATTTATTGGGGACTTACATGAATTAATTCCACATTAAATTATCATGGAATAATATATGATGATAAATCAATACATGTGGTATTACCTTTTTAGAACACTAATTAAATAGAATGAAATGAAAGTGAAAGGTGAACCTGGAATTATATAGCGCATCAATGAACTAAGTACTGTTTTAGTATTACGAGTTGTAATGAAAATGTATTGAGGAGTAAAATTAATATATAAAATGACTTTTCCATCATTATGGCTTGGAATTTATCCTTGAACTATGTTATTCTGCAATGTTTTTGGTTGTTCCCACATTTTCGTAGTATCTTTTATTATTATCAGGCTATGTAAGGCCTTATTATTCATGTTAATTATTCCAACCCCTTTCAGACCCCATTGATATGAATATTTTATAACATGTATTACTTTTTTAATTCTATTCCATTTTTATTACCATAATGGGATTTATTGAACTCTTATTTCTTATGTAGGTCCTCAAGTTATCCCATATAGTTTTATGTATGATCATGGTAAGGTTATTTTCAATAAAGATTAGGTATTTTTTATTTTATGTTGTTATTTAATATAATAAATTCACAAATTAATTATAATTAACAATATTATAGGTTGTATTATGTATAATAGTTTTTAATAAATATTTTATTAATATGTAATTAAGAGAAATGTTATTATTATTTTTATTAAAGGAAATGTTTTGTTATTTTAGGGATTAGGATTAGTAAACAATATATAAAGACATAAGAATTAAAATTAATATTATAAAACATCCCAAAATTTTATGTAAATTATTTGGTAAGTGGTTTATCAAGAAAATTAATCCTTCTATGGATACATCATGTACACGTGGCCTTTCAACAGATGTACATTTGGGAAAATCTATGAACACTGTGTTGAGATAGAATTGATCGGGAACTGATGCATGAGAACATGCCTTGATTCATAACTGGTTTGACACTCCCGTGGTATATTCTTTGGTATATTCATAAGATCATTACAAAAAATTATTAAGGGAACCAAAAACTACCATAAAAAATATTTTATTAAATAGATAATGGATAAAATATATTAAAGACTAATAATATATAAGATAAATAAATACATGTAATTTATAAGTTATCCCATATTTAATTTCCATTAATGTGTTTAATAGTCAAAAATAATCATCCTATATTTTACCATTATTCTATCCAATTTGTAGAAATAAGTGTAATCAGTAAAACAGCCGTTGTAAATGATATTTTTTTGACTACCCCCAACAAGATGCTCAGTCCAACTAGAGTAAGAATCACAAACTATATGAAGAAATTCATAGCTGCCATTCTTATATTCCATTCTTAGCTGCCATTGTTTTTATAAAATTTCTATAGAACATTTTCATACTTCTTTTGGTGGAATTTTATGCAATCCTGGGTATGTATTGGCTTTTCTAATATAGATTCAACATAAGTTTACAAATGAACAAAATCACACAATGTATCATGTATTTTCCTCGGATTATATATAAATTATAGAAGATTGATGAATATTTTTTAGCACCAGTAGTTGAAAAATTTATAATATTTTCATATTAGATAATATATCTACATAAAATAACTGAGTCTACAGAAAGAACCATCCATAAAAACATGCCCATTTCAATGAAAAAAGATTTAGTGTATCTCATAGAATTGACTAATCTTCCACTAAAATGGGAGCTTGATTTTTCAATCGATCTTATACTAGGGGTGTTACCATTATCTAAGTCCTTAAATAGAATAGATTTCATGGTAATTGAGAAACATATGAAATAACTACAAGAGAATCTAGATAAAGGGTTTTTATTCAAAAGTTCTTCACAATGGGGTGCACTTGTCTTATTATTCAAGAAGAAGGATGGTTCACTGTATATTTTCATTGATGATAATTTTCTAAACAATATCACGATAAAGAAAATGTATCATGTTACATGGATTATTGAATTGTTTTATCATCTGTATGGAGAAAAATAATTTTCCAAGGTGTATTAATGGACAGTATATTTACAAGTTAGGGTAAATAAATATGATATCCCCAAGAAAACATTTCAAATATGTTACAAGTACTATATGTTCATATTAATTCCATTAGGACTCACTGATGATCTAGAAATATTCATGGAGATGATAATTAATATCTATTGAGATTACCTCATCAGATTTATGGTAGTATTTATAGATGATATTCTAATAAACTCCAAAATTATGGATGTGTATGAGGACAATCTAAGCACTATTCTAAATACCTTACAATAGAGTAGTTTATTTAAAAGTATAGAAAATGTGAGTTCTGGTCAATGGAAGTATCATTCTTGGGGAATATTATAATAAGAAAAACATTATCTATGGGCCCTTAATAGAAAAAAAAATTGATGGATGTATAATGGAAACATCTGTGATAGATATCAATAATATATTTCGATTAACTGCATACCATCATAGATTTGTGAGAAATTTATCTTGATTTTCAAAACCTCTAACTAGATAACATTGAAGGGAGTGAAGTTTTAATAGAATGGTGAATTTGAAGAGTAATTTAAGGAGTTGAAAAGGCATCATATCAGTATAGATGTACTCATACTACCCATTAGTGGGGAACCCTTCATAGTATACGGTGATGCTTTGAAGAAGGTCCTAGGATGTGTGTTAATATCAAATGACAAATTGATATCCCATGCCTCATGGAAATTGAATTTTCATGAATATAACTACCCAAAAAACGATATAGAGTTGGATGTAGTGATATTAGCATTTAAAATCATTCCACATTATCTCTTTGGGTAGATATTTGAATATTTATATGGTTCATAAAATACATAAGTATATATTAACTCAAAAAATATATGAATATAATCCAACAATGATATTTAGATCTGATCAAGGACTATGAATGGACAATCCACTACCATCTTATGAATAAAAATAAGGTGTAAAATTCTATAAGTAGAAAGGATACATCAATGTTATCATTGATCAATATTGAAATGGATATGATCTTGTTGGAATTGAAATGGATGGACATGAGAATCTTATATTAAGGGTCATCATAAATCATTTCACAAATTAGTTGTTAAATTTCCATTTTGGAGACAAAAAGGTAATCTCAAAAATATTATGGTGGAATTAAGAAGAAATTGGAATCTATAAGAAAATGGAATCCCTTATAAATCAATGTAAATGAATAAGGTGTTGTGATATTGGGGTCATGACTACGGGTACTATCAAATAATGAGTGGATGAATGATCTCTTGGATGTTACACATAGTCTAAATTTATCTATCCATATAGGTATCACAATGATGTATTGAGATCTCCAAGAACACTATTCATAGGGGAATAGAAAGATAGATTTCCTAGAATATACATCAAGATGACTTTTATTTAAACATGTGATAGATGAAATGGAAAAATCCGAGGGGATTATTCAACCGCTACCCACACCGACATGGAAGTGGGAAAGCGTCACCAAGAACTTTTTTCATCAATCTTCGAATGAAATCAAGAGGAAATAATTCTATATGGGTTTTGATGATTCATATTACAATGAAACCTCATTTAATTCCAATTTGAGAGGACTTATAACTCAATCAAATTTAAGGGATATACATTATATAATCGGTGAGGATTAATTGATACCCACTATTGATTGTATCAAATCAATATACTAGAGTTACATTCATTTTCTGAAAGAGTATTCAACACTCTCTACACACTAAGATGATCTTCATATTGGTTATTACCATCAAATGAATAACCAATATGAGAAGACTATCCAGAAAATAAAGGACATGTTTAGGGCAACCTCAATTGACTTAAAATAAGGATGGCATCAACATCAACCTATAGTCTAGTTCTCATACAATAACAGTTTACACTCAGGAATACAAATGAATCCCTACAAATCCATTTATGGGAAAAGGCGACGAACAACAACATGTTATGATGTGGTTGGGGAATGAAAATTGAAAGGTCCTAGAATGGTCGAGGAAATGGTAGAAAAGGTTAAGACCTTTCAGTAGAACATCAAGGATGTCCAAATTGGCCATAAGATCTATGATGAAAATTTTCTATGAGATATATAATTTGATGTCAGAGACATTTTATTTCTCCATATATCACCATATAAGAATTCCATGTTATTTTGAAAGAATGAAACGTTTAGTTAAAGATTCATCGGTCCCTTTGAGATCAATGATTGTATTTGAGCAGTGACCTATTAATTGGTACTTCAACCTAACATATATCAATTAAATTGTGTATTCTATATATACCTCTTGGGGAATTACATAATAGGCCCCTCACATGTACTCAATCCAAAGGTGGTACATTTGGGGAATGATATTTCCTACGAGGAGTAGCCAATGATGATTCATGATCATTGAGAGAAGGTTTTATGAATTAATAAAATTCACATTGACAATGTACTGTGGAGAAACCATAATTATGAAGTAACATTGTGTAAAACAGATGAGGTGATGAAAAAAATTACCCTAATCTAATCTAGTGTGTGATATTTAAATTTTGAGGGTAAAATTATTAAAGGATAGATTATTGTAATGACTCAATATTTTTGAAATATATTTCTCCTTATGATTTTATTAAATATATTATTATATTTTATGAACATATAAAACACATCCAATTATTTGTTTTCATTATATAATATCAAATTAGAATAAAATTAAAGCATCAAAGCCGTTGATTATATTGTTGTTAAATAGTGATAATTTGATTAGTATAAATATAGGTTTTTAAGTAATCCAATTAATATAGATAAACGACGTTGTGGACTAAACTAGTAAGATCATACCCTATGAATCCAATTTATCAGAGCTTCCAAGGGAGATAGAATCACTAGTATTTTCTATTTTATAATATGAATATGAGATCCAATAAATTTTCCATGATATAAAACATTTATAGGAGATGTTCCAGACCATCGATATCCTGACCCAAACCATGATGGTTGAACCACCCCATAAAAGTCTCACCATCACGCACAATACTCATAGGGTGAATTAAAGTATATTTAAATATATGTATCAATAATCTATAAATATGATTAGGTAAATACCTTTTTTATAAAATAAATAATATAATTTATTCATATCTTTGTTACTTGATATATTATTATTTTTTATATAATAATAAAATGTATTTTTGGATAATATTGAAATACAATTAAGAAATTCAATATATTGAATTAATTAATTTTTTAATAAATAATAATTTATAAAATATTATTATTAAATAATTATCATCAAATATAAATGATCATATAAATTTTATGAAGTAAAATTAATTTATATAAGGGTTTTGAATATTTTTTTGTGAAAATACCCAACATTTCTCAATAAATGTCAATTGTTCTTTTAAAAGTTTGAATTAAATTATAAAGAAAATTAATAAGATAGAATATTTATTATTATTATTTGAATCATAACATCTAAATTATTCAAAGGTTAATTTTTCAAAATTTTCGGAGACTATTGATTTTCAGGTAAAAAATTAAATTTATTATAAATATATGGTGTGTATTATGAAATTATAATGACCAAAAAGTGATGTAATAAATGCAATAAATGGTATATTAGACCAAATATATTTTTTACCTTCAAAATAATGTGATTTTATGTTTATTTTATTAATTTTATAAAGAATCTATGAATCATTCAAACACACTAAAATATTTTATATTTTTAAAATCATTTATTTAAGAGTATGGCTCACATAAACATCATTAAGTGCATTATTTTATTATTTTGGGCCCTTGCAATTGTAAAATAATTGATATCAATCCAATTAGATAGAAACCATTGAAAAAACCAAGAGAATTTTTTTTGGATTTTTATTTTATTATATAGAGTCCAAAACCTATGATTGATAAATATAAATAAATCCCCACTCATTTCTGATATAAACCAACACAATATACCATTTTTATTCACAAAGAATACTTATTGTAGATGCTTACTCTAAAATCTCATGTCTATAGTATACCTAAGGTTGCTCATGTTCTCAAAATGCTCCACACAAGTATTTCGAATCACACACTCATGGAAAGGGATCATATGTTTCTCCTATTTATTCAAGTATCTTCATTATCTTATGTCTCTTATACTAATTTACTAATGTTGGGTTTTGTTCTTCAATATCCCCCTTACATTACATTATATTTATAAATTATAAGAGAAACATTTCACTATCCTCAGTCCCTCTCATAAACATCCATAAACCCCCGTTATGCTACCAAAATTACAATGTGATACTCCATGCCACCGAATTGTGTAGTGAATACCAATACCCATTTTGTATCATGGGTGTTCACCATTATGGGAATATATTTATTGATCGGTGACTGACATGTATTTATTCAAAACATCATTTTCATGGAATAAAATATGATGAAAAATGAATCCATGTTATATGATCTATGTGGCACACTTAAGAATGATAATGAAAGGAAAGTGATGGGTGAAAACAAAATTAAATAAAACTCCAATGCATTGGGTAATGTTTTAGACTCATCATATTTCATTAAAGGTATTATAGAGTGAACCAAATTCATAACAGCACTATTTATATCATTATTTCTTGGTATTTATCTATGAAATATGTTTATGATGAAATTTTTTATTTCATTTCTACATTTCCCATGTCGACATTATGATCACCATACTATATAATGCCTTATTATTAATGTTTATGATTCTCAAAATGTTTATTCCCCATTTATTTTCTTATTATCTAACATGTATTACCTTATTAATTTTATTCCATATTTATTCCCTTACTAGTATTTATATCTCCCCCTTTCTTAGATATTTCCCCAGGTTATCCCATTTAGTTTTAAGTATTTGCATGTTATGAAAATTTTCAATAAATACAATGTACTTCATATTTTCTGTTATTATGTAATTTACATAATTACTAATTATGATAGAATTTTCAATATTCAAGTTTATATTATGTGTAATAGTATTTAATAAATCACAAATTAATATGTAATAAACTGAAGGGTAGTTATAACTCACCATTTTCTAGAGGTTTCTAACTAGATGTAAGGTTATAATATGGAACTTGTGGATATTATAACTGTTTCGGTGCGGATGTGCGTCGGGTTACGCTGTTCCGCCAGGACGCGTTCGCGCGTGCACCCGTCGACCTGAGGGGATGGGTGCGCGGCTTGTGGTCCCGCAGTCCCGCTTTCCAAGGGCGGGCGGCATTCGTCCCTTATTCAGGGGCGTCTGCTCCTTGATCGAAACCGGGATGATGGGATGTCGGCTCCTCCTTCCGTGGACGTCTCCTCGGAACTCGTCGCCTAATCTGGGTCTCCCTCATAGATTTAAGAATGTTCGTGAATCTTGTTCCCGGCGCCATGTCTCCATGGACACCGGTTAATTACGCTGCTTCCGCCCGGACGCTCCAAGGAGTCTGGTCGGGGTAGCAACCTGCGGTGAGGAGACCGGGTGGCTCTGGGTGTCGAGGGCGTGCCTTAACACGGCGACTCTGCATGTCTGCCTTCCGTCCCTAATAGGGCTTCTCAAAGGCGTGATGGCCTGAGGCATCCCGCGCTGGGTACGGGGAACTGCGTTGCCTGAGGTTTTCCTCAGCTTCCCATGTTTAGCACGGGGTATGTCGCGTGTTTAACGTCCAGCGGGGACGACATCAGACTGATCAACACGAGTAGTGGACCAGATGACAGAACCCCTTGCGGGGAACCTCCGACGCTGGGGCCAGCACATGGGCGGCTTCCCGAGTGAAGCGGAGTGGGATGAAATGGCATGACCCCACCGGGATGTGGCGGCCCGGGTAAGGATCAGGGTGGATGATGGAGTGAGGAGCATGGACCCCGTAGGGGCTTCCTACGTACCGCGCATTAGCGCGGATCAAAGTCAGCGTAGTTCGGACATACAGTTTAACGTCATGCCTGACATCGGCAAGCCGACTCACGAAGAGATCGAAGCCGCCGGGCGGAGGATTGAACCGAACCACCTCGCACAAAGGGGATGGAACGGCCGGGTGAACCACAGTTTTACGTCATGCTGGACGTTGGCAAGCCGAATCACAAGGAGATCGAGGCGGTGGGGAAGCACAATGGAGATACACACGTGCAGTCCCCCACAGAGGCGGATTCATAGGTGAATCAACGCAAGTGTGAACCCGGGAGGGGTCCACTGATGGACGAACCGACGTAAATACGACCGGGACGACCAGGTGGTAGGCTTGAACCTCGGAGAGGCTTCCTACGTACCCTATTTAGAAGACAGGGATCAAAGTCCACGTAGTTCGTTCTGTTTGCAACACTCTACCCCCGTGGACGAAGGCCACTCCAATCCCGACATCCCTGCAGAGACGAGCGGGTGGGGGCCACATCCAAACCGGGAGGACCCTGCGTGCGAGGCACGAGATCGGGTGAAGCGGACGGTTTAACGTCTTGCCGGACGAAGTACAGTTTAACGTCGTGTGTTGAGGACGAAGCGGAGGGTTTAACGTCTTGCCGGACGAAGTACAGTTTAACGTCGTGTGTTGAGGACGAAGCGGACGGTTTAACGTCTCGCCGGACGAAGTACAGTTTAACGTCGTGTGTTGAGGACGAAAATGCTTGGCAGTTTAACGTCTTGCAGCGTGGACGATGGTGCAGTTTAACGTCGTGCGGGACGTAAACGCCTGGCAGTTTAACGTCTTGCAGCGCGAACGTGGCACAGTTTAACTTCATGTTGGACGTAAACGCCTGGCAGTTTAACGTCTTGCAGCGCGGACGTGGCACAGTTTAACGTCATGTTGGACGTAAACACCTGGCAGTTTAACGTCGTGCAGCGCAGACGTGGCACAGTTTAACGTCATGTTGGACGTAAACGCCTGGCAGTTTAACGTAGTGCAGCGCGGACGTGGCACAGTTTAACGTCATGTTGGACGTATGCAGTTTAACGTCGTGCAGGACGTTGAAGCCGCCGATAGGTCCGTGTCACTTCGCGCAAGCCTGGAGGGCCGCACGGAAAGACAACGCACAGTGCGGGCACCCGGGATGAGGGTCATCGGGCGCCACACAGGCGGGTACCCAAAGGGGGTCAAAGGGGGCGACCCTGGCGGTTTGCGCGCAAAAGTGGAGCTTTGCGCGCAATACCGCGGGTCGGTGCGCAAATGGACGGGCTTGCGCGCAATTGGGCCAGTACTTTGCGCGCGAATGATAGAGATTGTGCGCACCGGGCTTCGGATAGCGCACGGGGGCAACGGCTCATTCTTTAATCGAATGGACACTTTGAAAATGGGGGGTGCGCGCAATCGGGTTGGATTGCGCGCACCCGGGGGGCAATTGCGCGCAAGAGGCTTCTTTTGCGCGCAAATGCCTTTGGGGTAATATTTATTCAAAGGAAAGGAGCCAAAGGGATTGCGCGCGAAGGCGAACCTTAAGGCTTTCTTGCGCGAAAGAAAAGAGGTTACCTGAAGATCGGTATTGCGCACGGAAGGGGTTGGATTGCGCGCACGAGAGACCTTTCGAATTATGGCCACCTTCAAAACGTCGGGGGTCGCCTTATATTTATAGGCAACCCCGGGCGCGGAATCTGGTTCGCGGGTGCGGAATTCCCTTCGCGGGCGCGGAATCGGGCCCGGCGCGCAGGGGAGTCGCGCGGGCCACGGGCGCGCAAAATTGCGCGCCGGCTCAGCGCATTGCGCGCATCCTGGGAGGTTTGCGCGCGGCTCATCAACTTTGCGCGCAGGTCTCCAAAATTCCGCGTAAGGCCTCCGAACCCTCCGAAACATGCTTCCGGCTCCAAATATGACCTCGCTTCCTGCATCCGGAGCTTCGTTTGGGAACAACGGACTTTTCCGGCATCTACAAAAGCCCCCCCTCGGAATCTGATCGGCGAGAGGTCGCAACGATCGGGTTCCGAGGGAGACGCCGGAATGCCGAAGTCCTGGGTGGCACGGGACTGTGGCGCGCAAAAAGGGGCATCGGGCGCGAAATTCGCCGGTGCGGTCGCGCAGAGCGCTTTCCGCGCGGCGCGGACTCCCGGCCTTGCCTATAAATAGGGGTCCTGGGTCCCCCGCACTGTACACTGGCCTTCCGCGCGATAAGCATTCGAGCTCTCGTGTGTGAAATTGCCTTTTCCGGCGCGGAATTCGCCCGCTCGTCGCGCAAACCTGTCCGGAATTCTGCCTGCTTTTGCGCGAACACCCGGGGTTTTACGCGACGGACTTCCTGATTGCGCGCCGTCCACTAGGATTGCGCGCCAACTCTCAAACTTCTCTACCAGCCTCGTCCGCTCCCGCACGCTTCATCCCTTTACCCGCACAACTCCCGAAGCTTCTGAGATGGCCGCGAATCAAGGAAATGAGGGGGATTCCGCCACTCGCAGAGCTGAGATGGCGACGAACGAGGAGGTCTACGGAGCCAAGGAGATTGTTTCGAACAATCAATCCTTGTTCGACTTGCTGACGCCGGCCCAGAAGACATATCCACTGTCGGACAACCTGCCGCTCTGGAACTTCGGCATCCTAGATGAGGTTCCGGCGCCAGGGTTCGAGGTTGATGCGCCACGGACCTGGGTGACTCGGGAGGACGAGCTTCCCCGCTATAACATCACCAACAATGGGCATCCTGCCAGGGAGACGAGACACTTGGATGTCTATGTCCTTAACCCGAGGACGCGAACCATCGTCGGAAGTGAGCCTACTGCGGAGAACTCTCCAGCCCTCTACTCGAGCATATATCTCCAGAGTGTCACCGACGACACCAAGGGCTGGCTGAAGGACTGGGACTTGCGATCTGGGGGCAATTTCACCATTGAGTGGGCTTGGGCGTTCTGGGTACGCCACACTTGCGATCACTTCGCGGAGGAGCTGCGGTACATCGGCCTGTTTGAGGCGGTGTGGACGTCGCAGTTCCACTTCTACCAGCAGTCCGAGCTCGGGCCGGAGCTGTTCACCCGCTGGTCCCCGGATACCAACACCTTCCATCTTCACCATGGGGAGGTCGGCATCGGTCTCTGGGACATCCACTGCATCGGAGGTATCCCGCTGGAGGGTTACCAGTACGATGAGTTCCTGCCTCCAAAGAACACCTAGGAAGACAGGTCACGGACTCCCATTCTGACCTGGCATCTTCTTGACCTGGCTATGCAGCGGCTCGGGATCAAGGACTTCCAGAAGGACATAGCCTACAAGGAGTGGTTCGGCCAGTTCATGGATCATGACCCGGCGGTCAAGATTCCAGGTAGGGGGAAGCGGTGCCCGACCGCGGCTCAGAGGAGCCGGAACGGGTCGTACTGGAGGGTCCTGGAGACGGGCGACTACCGCTCATGGGGGTACCGCGTCATCGAGGCTCGGGACCCAAATGTCCGGTATGCGGCGTTCCTGGCCGCCTTTCTGAGTGGGTGGCTCCTGCCAGTGCGGGACGCGAGAATGGGCGTCCGCCCGGCGACACTGGCGATGGCGGGCGCTATGGCCGCCAACAAAAGATACAACCTCGGGGTCCCAGTACTGGCGAAGCTGTATGCCATCCTGGGACACATCTCACGAGGGGGGTCGCCACGAAGGATCTGTGGGCCCTTCCAATTCTTCCACAGCTAGGTGGCTACTCACCTTGGTGGGTACACGTTTTCGAACGCCATCATTCCTCCGGGCAACGGCCTGCGACCCTCCCTGCTGAACATTGCGGGGGTCGCTCCGATGACCCTAAGTGAGGAGGGCATGAGGATTCGGATTGGAAATCACGCCAATTTCAACTTCAGCCCGTTCCCCACTCCCGTCGGCTAGATGATCGACAATGGGCAGGGTCCGCTGGAGCAGCATGAATACTTCCTGAACATGCGGGGCGGGGTGCTCGTGGCTCGGATCGATGGGAAGGTGATCTGCGAGCCTTACGTGCCAACCCGGTTCGCCAGGCAGTTCAGGTGCCTTCAACGGATGCCGAAGAGGGTATTCACTGCTGTCCGGGAGGAGACGAACCCCAGCGTCCTTCGCCAGATGTGGATGATGTTCGTCGCCTTTGGCTCTGGCGACGTCATCACTCTCCCTCCTACCGGGGTCGACGCAGGCCTGGAAACCGAGTACGCTGAACACTGGGCCATCGCGTACCCCGAGGGGCTTCTACGGAAGCCAGTTCGGCGGCTCGAGGTCACCCGTGCGGAGACCGGGCGTCAAGGAAGGAGGCGAGGCGCCGTTACACGGGGGAGAACGGAGGCGCGCCAAGCAGCGGAGCCGGCGCGAGCAGGGACTTCGGCGGCGGGCACATCGCAGGCTGCCGCTACGACCTCGGCGCCCAGAGAGGGGGCACGTGCGGTGGTCGAAGAGAGGCCCGGGAAGCAGGTAAGGCGTCTGCTCGAACCCTCCCACGATGCAGTCTTCCCGGCGCTGTGGTCGGCCTGGATGACCCTGCGGCAGTCACTGGGGACCGACGCCATCTGGCGAAAGATACTCAGAGAAGGAATCCATCTGCCAGAGGTCGGGCGCCTCCATATCACCGACAGGGTGGACTTCAACCGACAGTATGCGTATCTGAAGGCCATGGACGAGTACGCGCGCCAACGTGGTCAGCGTGCGGAGCCATCCCTTCTGGTGAACGTGATGCTCGGTCTAGAACCCGCTCCAGAACAGGTGCCGCCGGCGGAAGATAACAGTAGCAACGACTCCAAGGAAGAGGAGGAGATGAGGGAGGATGAAGGCTCTGAGGGAAGATCCCATCAGGGGAGCCCGCGGGAGAGCGGCGAGGTGGCCGGCTCTGACAATGTTGATGTCACTGAGCTCCTCGAGGTCCGCTTCTATCCCTACTCAACCTGCTTCATCCATTCTCTTATGCAGCTTCTAACCCATTTCTCCACCTTTCTCAGGAGCGCACGGATGTTGGTCAGGCGTCCTCAGCGGGAGTAGGAGAGGCGCCAGCAGGACAAGGCGGGGGCCAGACACCCATCATTGTACTGACAAGCGCTGAAGGGTCCCCTGCTGCAACTGTTCCTGCGGCGGCCGGGGCAGCGGAAGATGACGCTCTGAACTCCCGTAAGTCTCCTTACTTTACTGCTGGTGCGTGCCGTTGATGATCCGTGACTAACCATGGAATGCCCCGCGCAGTGATCTCAACACTGGAGGATCGTCGGGTTGCCGAACCCGGGCCATCCACGAGTGGACCGACGGCAGACATGCCGCCTGCTCCGGAACAGACTTCCCGCACAGAGCCGGCCCCACCAACTGCTGATCAAGGGGCTACGGACGTCGGCGGTGCTGACATCGGAGAGAGGTCGGGGGCTGACGAGGGTGTCAACGCCGCTGGGGAGAGAGAAGAAGGTCGCCCAGATGTTGGGGAACCTATCCCCCATGAGGACATCCCAGGGGCGGACCCTACAGCAGACCTGCTGGCTGCCTTCCCTGCCTACCGGCCTGCCGACCCCGAGGAGATGGACGACTCAGACGCAGAGGCGGTCGAGGAGAGCCGGATAACGCGCCGCAGGGGGTGGAAGTGCATCCAGCGCTTCCTCAAGCGAGACCCATCGGAGTGGCTGGGGTGCATGGGATCACTTCAAACCTGGCTGCGCTTCCTGTGTGCCGGGGGAGCTGATGCTCAACGCCTCCATCTGACGGTCCGTGATTTCATGGCCGAAAAGATGCGCGAGAGCTGCCGGCGTGCCGACGTCGCACAAAGTCGGGACATGTCGGAGAGCACGCGGGCGCTCCTCGCGGCGGAGCAGGAAGTCCGGCGTCTCGAAGGGCAGGCGGCGGAGAAGGAGGCCTTCGTCGCAGCGTGTACTGAGCTTGTGGAGCAACTATCGGCCCAACTGATCGATGCCCAGGTACAGCTGATGGAGGCGGGCCAACAGATGGTCACACTCCAAGTCGAGCGGGAGCGTGCACAGGCCAGGATCGATGAACTGCATGCTGCGACCGCCGACGAGGAGAGGGCACGCAGAGAGCGAGAAGCAGCCCTGGAGGCCGCCAGCCAAAGGGTAGCGGCGTTAGAAAGACTTATCCAGCACGCTAATCCCTAGGGGCTTTGTTTTTTGCCATTCCCAGAATATTTTGCTTCCGCTACTCAATATTTCGATCCATTTTGTATGAACCAATATATTTATCTGCATCTTTTGGCTTAACATGCTCGACCACAATTCATTGTCTTGCGGGAGCGTTAACCAAGATTCAGGCATCCACAATTGGGCCTGGATTTCTAGAGAAAAGAGGGAGATCATTCCTAGGAAAGGAGACCTCAGACCTAATCAATGTATCATCCCCCCAACTCGTTCCAACACACGAGCGGGACAACGCTAGGGGCGTTGAGATTTTATCCGAACATAGGGAAATGAGAAAGGGTGAATCGCGCGTCCCGAATTCAGAAATCCACAACGGTTGGCCTTCCAGGAAATTCCCAAGACGGCAAGCGGACAATGGATCAATCGACCATACTACTGCGATAGACGGACCGAAGGTCATCATCCATATGGCAGGAGGCAGATCACATGTCATCATCAATGCCACTTTGGGGGTTCCTTCAGGCACAAGGGTGGAAATCCAGATCAACAGGGCATGCGAAGCGTGGGGCGAAGTGACGATTTGTTCGGATAGAATCCAACGCTCTCAAAATTGCGCCACCGTGGGGAAAGCGTATTAGGTGGATGCATTAATCTGGCCGTGAATCACCCCAATTCTCAGACAGAACCTCTTTGACGAGGAAACCGTCGCTTCCCATCATTGCGATGGGGCATCCCGAGCTGAATCGGGGAGAATATCACAACTGCACCACTCTACCCGAAGTCAGGCCAGACGGCCGGCGACGAGGAGGGGCGGGACTTAGCGATCCCTGAGGCTGGACCCGAGTCGAAATGCCTGGGCGTTCCTACGTACTCCATCAGGCTGGAGATCAAGCCATACGTAGTTCTGCGAGTGTAGTTTAACGTCATGCAGGACGTAGAATCCCATTCGGGGAGATCTTAGTTTAGGGTCGTAGAGCTCGGACCATAGGGGTAGATCTTAGTTTAAGGTCTTAGAGCTCGGACCATAGGGGTAGATCTTAGTTTAAGGTCTTAGAGCTCGGACCATAGGGGTAGATCTTAGTTTAAGGTCTTAGAGCTCGGACCATAGGGGTAGATCTTAGTTTAAGGTCTTAGAGCTCGTACCATAGGGGTAGATCTTAGTTTAAGGTCTTAGAGCTCAGACCATAGGGGTAGATCTTAGTTTAAGGTCTTAGAGCTCGGACCATAAGAACCTCAAAGTACGCCGCATCGTGGCCCTATCCCCTGGATATGCGAAGATGCACTGGGGGATAGTGTCAAGAGTGTCGAGATTTTGCCTGGTCAGAATGGGAGGTGGAAAACGTAATGTGAATCATGCGGCCATTCACTCAAGGACGGGGGGCACCGGCGTGACGATATGGGAGTACTGCCGACCGTGGCGGAAAAGCAGCATCAATATCGCACTAACCGTTGATGGAATGAGGCAGCAAACGAGCATCGACCGCTCAATCGCAGGATTCATATCGATTTGCTGCCCGAGGCCATTGGGGGCACCAGCCCGAGTCGGTGGGAGAGCATTGAGGCATTGTGTCCAAACCGTTCACGGGGGCTCCACCCAGGGCGTAGGTGATGGGTCCGAATGAAAGGGAGCACGAAGCCTGAAAAGCGGAAGGAACCTTACCAAGCTGAACCTGACCCTCCTGGCAATAAATCAGAGTACTCTTGACACCGGTGGACCACTGCAAGGGGTCGAGGGACACGCCTTGAGGGTGACCCGAAGGCGGCGGATTCCCCAAAGAAGGGGGAATTTTTAAGAGGTGGGGGGCTGGACCCGAAGTTTCAAACATTCGGGCGTTCCTACATATCCCATAAGGATGGGAATCAAGCCACACGTAGTTATAGAAGCGCGGTGCAACACAATCGGGCACCAGCGCGAGGAAGGGTGCGGGTCTGACCCTCGCGCACAGAAGAAGCGGTATTTGATATTTCTTGTTTGTCCTTAAAGATGGATGGTTTTTCATGCAGCGACATGCCTGTGATTAAGGAATCTCTGGCGTCGCCACAATAATCAAGCCATGAAAGGCATTGATGAATGGCATGGTTATTAACCAGTGCCCAACGTGAGTGTCCCCTGAGGAGAACATCACGATGCAGTGCCGTTTCTCGTCGGGCGGCCAAGACGGTCACAGTTTACGGTCGTGTGGTAGGACCAGACAACACAGTTTAAGGTCGTGTGGTTCGGACCATGGAGGAATCCGCGTATTGCGATATGGCGGACTCAGCGGAGGTGGGAACATACCCAGCCCTGCGGTCACGCACGATTCCAGGAGAAGGATCCTGGGATAGGGGTCAGCGTATGTCCATCACCCAAGGGGCAGAGATGCTAGCCTCCAGTTATACTGGGCCCAGAACGCGATTGTTCGGGCGACTCCTTCCTCCTTATGGGGACGAGGGTCCAGCTACACATGGCCCTTAGGGAGGACATCAGCATATATCCTTGGTGCTCAGATCATGGGAGCCTCGACAGACACCATTACCCTGGTTGGGCTGCCTAACGTGTAAAGGTGTACTGAAGGTCAGTATGAAGAGAGTGTCGAGATTCCACTACAACGCACAAAGGCGGAGTGTAATGAGGACCGCACAACCAATGTTCGGAGCCTAAAAGATCCGACATGGCGATCAAGGATGTCGCTGACCATATTCGCAACACAACATTCGACCGCGTCAGCCTAGAACGGGGCAAGAAAACGAGCATCAACCACTCAATCGCAGGATTCATATCGATTTGCGGCCCAGGACTCGCCGGTAAATCGACCCGGAGCGGTAGGAGAGCACTGAGGCATCGTACCCAAACCGCTAACGAGGATCCCTTTGAGTGAAGGCTCGAACAAGGGGAAGCGCGCGACCCGACAAGCAACACAGGACTTGCCGGGATTGCATCTGACACTACGGGTCATAGGCCAAAGTACCCAAAACGTGTTAACAGATCACCGGGAAGGGTCGGAGGACTCACCCTGAGAGCAACCAAAAGACGGTAGATCCCTGTGATCAACCAAGAGACGGGGCTGGACCTGAAACACAAGTGTCCAGGCGGTCCTACGTATCCCATAAGGATGGGAATCAAGCCGTACGTAGTTCTTGAGAGGCAGTTTAACGTCATGCAGGACGAAAAGAGAAAAAAGGGGGGAGCAGAAGGCATCCCCAAACATGGGGGGGTCGTACAGCGTGACGAGCAAACTGACGTGAATGAGGGCATAGCCCCGCGCTCACACCATACGCCGCACACCCAGAGGCAACTGGGCCAAGGGCCCGAGGTGGGATGGAAATTCCCGAAGGATGGGGCTGGGCCTGAAACATGAATGTTCAGGCGGTCCTACGTATCCCATAAGGATGGGAATCAAGCCGCACATAGTTCTTGAGAGGCAGTTTAACGTCATGCAGGACGAATGCTGAACAGTTTAACGTCTTGTAGCTCGGACGTGGTACAGTTTAACGTCGTGTTGGACAAATGCTAAACAGTTTAACGTCTTGTAGCTTGGACGAAGATGCTTGGCAGTTTAACGTCTTGCCGCGCGGACGATATGTTGGGCAGTTTAACGTCATGCAGCTTGGACGTATGCAGTTTAACGTCGTGCAAGAAGTCGGCACACTCAGACAAAGTACTACTTGAGGAACCTAGCGTTGGTGGGAGGAGTGACACGCTCACCACCCATAGTCTCTAGGGAGTACGCGCCATTGGGATAAACTTTGTGGACGACAAGAGGTCCCTCCCACTTGGGCTCCAACTTGGGTGGCTTCCTGCCGGGGATCATTGGCGCTCTTAGGGCTAGCACTAGGTCACCCTGTAGGAAGGAGCGGAGGCGAAACTTCTTATTGAAAGCTCGAGCCATTCTGCTTTGATGCCTCTCCAAGTTGTACAAAGCGCAAAGTCTATTCTCATCCAGTGCTTCCAGCTCGACTAGGCGGGCTTCAGTAGCTCTGTCCGACGCTTGCTGGTCGTAGACCGTAGTGCGCAAGGACGGTAACTGGATCTCGATGGGCAGGACAACCTCAGCTCCATACACCAGGGAATAAGGGGTCATCTGGGTGGAATTGCGATTCGTCGTCCGATAAGCCCAGAGGGCGTTGGGGAGCTTGTCCGACCAACTCTTCTTGTTCTGACCAACCATTTTTTGCAGAATGTTAGAGAGGGTTTTGTTAAACGCCTCGATCTGTCCATTCGCCTGCGCATGATAGCGAGATGTATGGTTCGAGCGAATGTTGTACTTGGCGTACAACTTCTTCAACTCGGCTACTCGGAAATTGGCTCCGTTATCCGTGAGGATAGCGTGAGGCACTCCAAATCGATGAATGATGTTGGAGGTCACGAAGTCAGCGATCGAACAGGATTTGACCTCTCTGAGCGGAATCGCCTCTGCCCATTTGGAGAAGAAGTCCGTGGCGGTCAGAATGAACCGGCACTGGCGAGCTGTCGCCGGCGGGTAGGGTCCCACAAAGTCCATCCCCCAGACTGCAAAGGGCCAAGAATACCTGGTGGTATGGAGAGGCTCCGGCAGCCGATGCACAAAGTTCGCATGAACCTGGCACGCGTGGCACCTCCTGGCATACTCGATGCAGTCATGAATCATGGAGGGCCAGAAGTATCCCAACCTCCGAATCTGGTGGGACAGCTTCGACCCAGTTTGATGGGTGCCGCATGAACCAGCATGAACCTCTTGCATGACTCATGGGATCTCAACTCCCTGAAGGCAACGGAGGAGAACACCATCAAATCCGCGTCTGTAGAGGATCTGCTCCAGGCCGGGACTGCTCTGGAGGACAAACTGTGATGCGCGACGTCGAACTCGCTCGCGCTCGGCTCGATCCGGCGGGAGAATTCCATGTTGGAGGTACTCAACCAAGGGCGTCCTCCAATCAGGGGCTGGTTCGACTGCCATATCTGGGGTAATCGGGGCTCCGGGCATAGGGGCAACCGCAGTGAGATTACTTACCGACGGGCCGCGATCTCCCTCCGGGATAACGGCGGCGATGAGCCTGCGGTGCGTCACGCGGACGGTCAGGTTATCCTGTTCAGGCTCTGCAAGTGACGCAGCAAGGCTGGCCAAGGCATCTGCTCGACCGTTCTGCGACCGGGGAATATGGACAATCTCTGGCCGAGAAGGGAACCGGGCCATCAGAAGGAGGGTGCACTCCAGCAGTGGCACAAGTTCCGGCTTCCTGACAACATAGTCTCCATTGATCTTCTTAACAACCAGCTCGGAGTCCCCTTTCACGCACAGATGGGGCACGTCGATCTCGAGAGCTAACTCGAGGCCGGTGATGAGGGCATGGTATTCCGCCTCATTGTTTGTACAGCCCTCTGACAACAGGAAAGAGTATGGCAGTACGGCTTGCTCCGGGGTAATGAAGACGATACCCAAGCCCACTCTGTTGAGCTTAGGATTATCGAGTCTTCTACCGGTGGGGCTCCGGGAGGCACCGTCAAAGTGCATCTGCCAGCATGGACCAGATCGATCGACCGAGAGGATGACCTCATCAGGAAAGCCTAGATCCAGCGGCTGATCCGCGGAGGTTGGGTGAGCAGCCAGAAAGTCTGCCAATGCTTGCCCTTTGATGGCCTTCTGAGACACATACCTGATGTCGAACTGCTGGAGAATCACAGCCCACCGCGCTAGACGGCCAGTCAACATAGGCCGGCTCAGGATATATTTCAACGGGTCTACCCGAGAAACCAACTGTACCTCATGGTGCTGCAAGTATTGCCGTAATTTCTGTACGGCGAATACGAGCGCCAGGCAGCTCTTCTCGATGGGGGAATACCTAACTTCCGCATCGAGGAGCATGCGACTGAGGTAATAGAGGCTATTCTCTGTTCCCTCGTTGTTCTTCTGGGCGAGAAGGGCGCCAAGGGACCGTTCCAGGACGGTCACATAGAGGACCAGTGGCTTCCCGGATACAGGCGGCATCAGAACCGGAGGTTGCAGCAGGTACTGCTTGATTTCCTCGAAAGCGGTCTGACACTCTTTATCCCATACATAGGTGGCACCTTTCTTCATGAGCCGAGAAAAAGGCTTACACTTGCCGGCCAGATTCGCGATGAATCGGCGTATATAGGCTATGTGGCCTTGGAACCCCTGCAGTTCCCGGATGTTACCTGGGGGAGGCATCTGGCTAATCGCCCTGATCTTCTCTGGGTCGATCTCAATACCCCGGTATCTTACCACAAATCCAAGGAACATTCCGGAGGTGACCCCGAAGGCGCACTTCAACGGGTTCATCTTCAGGCAGCGAGACCGGAGGAAGCTGAACACTTTCTTAAGATCTTTGAGATGGTCCTGACGCTGGCGCGATTTGACTACCAAGTCGTCGACGTAGAATTCCACCAGTGTTCCGAGGATTGGCTTGAATATGCGGTGCATCGCCCGTTGATAGGTGGCACCTGCATTCTTCAGGCCGAAAGGCATGACCCGGTAACAGAAGGTACCTTGGGGGGCCCTGAAGGCAGTGAACTCCTCATCCTCAGGGGCCATCCGAATTTGGTTGTATCCGGAGTATCCATCCATGAAGGATAGGGCTTGGAACCCTGCCGTGGCGTCAATCAACAGCTCTGTCCCTGGAAGGGGAAAATCATCCTTCGGACAGTGGCGGTTGAGATCGCGGAAGTCGATGCAGACTCTGATATGCCTGTTCTTCTTCCTGACCGGCACAATGTTGGCCAGCCATTTGGGGTACTGGACTTCCCTCACGAATTTGGATTTGATAAGCTTGTCAACTTCGGCCTCAACCATGGCACCATGGAATGGGTGCATCTTCCTGGGAGGCTGCTTGAACCCGCGATGGTTCGCCGGGAGACCAAGGCGGTGGACGGCTACCTGAGGATCTAGCCCCGGCATCTCGTCATAGCCCCAAGCGAACACATCACGGTGCTGCCTGAGAAAGTCCACGTACTGCTACCGCTCCTCAGAGGGCATGGCGGCACTGACCAATGTGGGTCTCGGATCTGCTTCGGTTCCAAGGTTCACTTGTACTAACTAATCGACCGTGGCGGAGACGCCCTCCTCAAAGGCTGGGGGTGCATCTTCCACGTCCTCTCCACTCGGGGAGGGTTCTTCCACGGGAGAGACTGCGTTAGAAACTGCATTGGGGCTACCAGATCCTGTCGGGCTGCTGGTGCTGGCACGGGCGGTCGCGGTCATCTCATCAGGAGACTCACAGGCCATCGAGACCATGGCTACGTCCAACCGTTGAATCGGGAGGACGTAAGTGTCATCCAAGCTTGCCCAGGGATCACTTGCAATAGCGACAGGCTCGACCTCACCTGCCAGGATCTGCTTATCCTTGCTCTTATAATAGTCTGCGTCTAGATAGCGGGCTTCACATGAGGCAAAAGGAGAGGCATCTCCCTGAAGCACGCCTACTCGACCGTTAAGGGAGTATTTGAGGCATTGGTGGTATGATGAGGGAACCGCCGCATGAAGGTGGAGCCAGGGCATGCCCATCAATGCATTGTACGCAGTGTCTTGAGAGACTACCCTGAATTTGGTGTTGGCAACCAAGTCACCGAACTGGGTCTTCAAACGTATCTTGCCGACCGGGGTTTGCTCGGTGCGGTCGTACCCCTGGATCCTGAGGTCGGAGGGAATCAAGTCATCCTCAGACAACCCCAATCTCCGGAGCGTCCGAGTTGGAATCAGGTTAATCCCGGACCCCGTGTCGACAAGACAGCTCCGGACTTCAAGGCCATTGAACTGGCCAGTAACATACAGCGGATGAATGTGCCCCTGTATAGGAGGGTCTTCATCCTTACCAGAGAACGAGATAACTGCCTGGCATTCGGCGTCCTCAATCGTTTCGGCGTGAAAGGCCTCTGCAGCCGCAACCTCTGTCTCAAACTGAAGGGGGCTCTTCAGGGCTTCAGCGAGTGCCTCGCGCATATCAGATGACATGCGCAGAGCCTCAAGGATGGAGAGTCTCGCTGGGATGTCGGCCAAGTGCTTCAGGACATCATACTTTTTGTCCAAGCGCGAGCCCCTGGTTGCAAGAGGTTTCTCTGCGGTTGGAAGCATGACGGGCCTTGACGGTTGGGCCGACGGCCGACTGGTGCTTGGCGCATCTCGCTGTTCATTGGTTGAAGCCCGGGAAATGGTCACCGTACTGGGGTCAGGAGGCCGGGATGGACTCGTGGCAGGGTGGAGCTGTTAGCGACGCGGCTGAGGCGGTTCTGCCTGATCCCATACCACAAACAGTGGCGGAGGCGAATCCGTCATCCCCGGATGGGGGGGATGCGCACGCTGAGCTCGGTTTTGGGCCTGCTGCCTGGTCTCAGTGGCGTGCACGGCCTGGCTGGAGGTACCAACTACTGTGCCCCGGCGACTCCTGTTGTTGTGGCTCCTCCGACGGTGGCGACGACCGGGGACACTAGGGAGGTCCACCTGGTGTTCTTCAACGTCGGGAACCGAAAAGGGATTTACCAGCTCGACGGTATTAACCGAAGCGTACCCAGTACTGTCATCGGACGAATCATTCACCACTGGGCGGATCCGAGGAGGGATCCCCATCTCCGGGGGCATGAAATCGCCGAGAGTGCGGGATAGTGGCGGAACTGGTGGGGCGCGCTCTTCCTTCTTGCGCCACCGCCGTTTGCTCTTCTTGGAAGAGGCAGGCTGGGACGACGATGCCGAAGCAGCACCCGCAGATTCTGGGGGCTCAGGCTGATTCAAGCGCGCACGGATGATTCCATGGGCGCGAATGATCGTCTTGCGGGCCATCCAGTTTTTATACTTCTGGGATCCGCGGTCGGAGACCAGCTGCTATTCGTCCTCGTTGCCGCTATCGTCATCTGATCCCACGAACACGCCCGCCACTTGTGCCGGAGCTGGGCCCAACCTGATTACATTGTTGTTAATCTGGTCTTGGAGCCAATCCTTAAACACATAGCACCGCTGGATGGTGTTCCCCAGGGCCCGATGGTAGGGGCAGTAGCGGGGTTTATCCGTGAGATGTGCCTCCTCCGGCCTCCAACACTCAGGCAGTCGCACAATCCTCTACTCCAGGGCGCTCCGGAAATAACCGGGGACCTGATCCTCGTGAAATGAGTAGGTCAGGTATCGCGGGCCCCTGGGAGCATGGTCTTGACGAGGGCCTGGAGGGGCCTGCCGAGGAGGTGGACCCTGATTATCTCGCCTGGGTTGCGGCGGTACATTACGCGGAGGGGCCGGCCGGTTCTGAGGCTGCCGCTGCTGGGCTGGGAACTGAGCCCGTGGAGGCGGATTCCTGTGAGGCTGTGGAGCTGGTCTCACCGACAGCAGCTCCAACGGCCTGAGAGCCTCTATCTGGGCGACAGCAGCGGGCTCAGCCCTGCTGGCTCTCCTTGCAGGAATCATAGGAGGCAGCGGGTGTGCCTGGCTAGCCTGTTGCAGGGCTTCCTCAAGACGTTGAGCTTTGTCTAAGAAGTCCCTGAACCCTCCGGGGTAATTCTGAGTGATCAAGGAAGGGACCAGCTCGGTCTTGACGTTCCCGATGCACATTGTCAGCAACTGCTCCTGAGTCAATGGCATGTCAAGGGAATACGTGAGACCCTTCCATCGGGCGACGAAGTCCGCGACTCGCTCATCAGGCCTCTTCTTGCACTTGAAGAGGTCTGCGATACTCGTCTTCCGGGTCGTGGAACTGAACTGGTAGAGGAATTGTCTACGAAGGTCCTCCCAGCTAGTTATCGACCCGACGGGGAGCTGGCTGTACCAGACAAATGCTGGCCCTTCCAGTGTCTGGACAAAGCAGCGAAGCTTAGCGGCCTCTTGCTGCGCCGGAGTCCCCAACATAGGCCCGCACCTCGAGTTGAAATGGGCCAAATGCTGTGGCGGATCTCCAGTCCCGTTGAAGGGGGCAAAAGTGGGATTCCCGAATCCCGGAGGCGACGACATGTCATCCACCCATGCTGGGTATGGCTTGTCGTCCGGTGGGATTTCCACTTTCCGAGTCTCCAAGGCCTCCAAGCGGGCGATGAGTGCCGCCATCGGATCGTCCGGACATGGGTTCCAGTCCTGGCGAGGATCACTAACCACGAGCGCATTGCATGGCCCTTCAATCGGGTCGTCGACCGGGTCGTCGAACTCGGCAGCTCGTGGGATGGCGGGCGGAGCGGCCCTTGGGGCAGCGGGAGGAATCCGAGCGGGGTCTCTCAGGTAGTCACGCCGCTCGGGAGGGTGCGGTGAAACATACCGCGCCCTCTTGCCATAGGCGATGGCCTCTCTCCTGTCGGCGAACACGGCATAATCACGGTTGCCCGGGAGAGCCTCATCGAGGGGTGGTTGTTCCTGTCCCTGCTGTCCTGGCCTAGGATCACCGTAGTCAGGCCGCTGCTCTGCAGCGCGCTCGGCGAGGAGCTGGTCAACTAGCTTCTTCTGCTCGGCGAGCTGTTGGCGTAGCATAGCCTTCTCGGGATCCTCATCCGCCCTCTGCGTGGAGGCGGATGGGTCGGATGGCTTTATAGCCTCGCCGTGCTCTTTACCTTTACTGACGTTTCGGCTCAATGTCAGTGCTTCAGTGGGTGCGGGGAGACCCAGGAGGCTCCTCTGGTGACGAGTAACTCTCGCCGATGGATCCAACAACGGCTTGTCTTCGGGGGGAGATCCCCCGTCGAGAAGTTCCAGACCGTTCCCCTCCCTCGACAGGTCAGCCATATAGACTGTTTCCGTCCCTGGGGATGTACCCTCAGGGCCACCCAGTGAATCGGGCTGTCGGCGAATTGCACTGAAGCGTAGGGCAGCGTACTGCCCCCATCCACGGATATACACATGGGGAGTGGCTTCCTCGATAACCTTGCAGAGTACTTGAAAACACTCAACGCATCGTTGTTGGAGGGCCTCGTGGTGCCCAAATGACCCGGGGTGCCGAACCGCGGGGAGCGTGGCCAGGTCAATTTGATGGCACTGCTCACCAATATCCTCCAGGTGTACTTGAATCCCGGGGTATGGCATTTGTAGGCGGTGAAGACGGGAGTGAGTCTCCCGGAGAGTTCGGCGGAAGCATTCGAACTCATCCGGGGTGAGCGATTCGGGTGCATCAAAGTCCGGTCCTGCGACTGGCCAAAACTTCTCAGGGAAGTGGCCCTCTGCAAGGACGGTCCAGAAGCTCCACGACTCAAACTCGGGACCCAGGTCTCCTTGGACCTCTTCAACGACTGGAAATGGACGGGGAACCGACAGTGGTGTCGAGGCGGGCCGCCGGGCCGACGGGCTGGCCGGCGGTGAATACGGCGAGCAGGCCGATTGGCCTCCATATCCCGGGCCGCCCTCTGAGGGTGGCGGTGCCCTGGCTACCACATCACGATAGGATGGGCCGGCGAGCGAACATTCTACCGTAGCGTCGGTGCTCGCCGAGGGTGCACTAGATCGTGGTTCGACCGTCGGTCCCCAGAAAAGGTCTCCGGCTTCCCCGATCGAGGCAGAAGGCGCTTCCAGAGGGGCCGGTACCAACCGCATGCTTGATCCTTGGGGGTCTACCATGCCCTCACTACTCCGGATATACCTTCGGAGAGAAGCGGGAATCGTATCGATCTCGCTCTCGGGGAGTACGAGGCTGACGTGCCGCATTCCTACCCCTGCCCCTGACTGGCGGGATTGGGGGAAGGGCTCTGTCGCCGAATCATACTCCGCCTCTGAATCAGAGAAGTGAACCGGTCGGATCTCTGTCCGGAATTCCGCAACATTCTTCCCTCGGCGTCGACGCCTTGCCTTCCTGCCCCTGGGTGGTTCTTCGGGGCATGGCTGATCTCTATCCTGGCGTCCTCCGGCCGCACTGGTGCTGGGGCCAAGAGGACTGGAATCCAAGGTGCGATGGGCACCGGGACAGATATCAAAGGGGACGCGGGGTGAGATGATTCCGGGCAGGCCTCCGGGCCGGGATCGGAAGGTGGGATGACCCATGCCTCCTGGATCGGCCACACGGAGTAGACCCTGTTGGTGAATAGCGCTACCGCGAGGTGGTCCGCGGTGGCTATTGTCTGTACCAGCAACCAGGAGAGTCAACCCAACCTGCCTTTGGGGCGGTCGGGGCCTCGATCCGGGTCGGGCATAGAAGTGCCCATGCTCAGCATGCGCAGGGGCCTGGTGACTGGAGCCAGCAGTGGCTTGAGCCAACGCGGCCGCTATTGCTAGGGCCCCAAGGTGGGCATCCTCTTCCGCTCGAGCCCGACGTTGGCGTCGAGACAGACGAGTCGGGATGAGCGGCGCGGGCAGGTGTAGAGCCCGTTCTTCGACTTGAGAGGCCTGGCGGCGATGTCGCCGTGGCCTGACAGGAGCCCTCATCGCGGATCCCTGGGGCGAATCCCGGATAGGGTGGTCCCGGGCCTCTTCCACCTCATCCGCATAGGGGAAGGAGTTATCGGAGCGCTCCGGGGATAAACTCCCGAAGCGGTTGGACGTCGAGGTAGGCAGCGGTGCCTCCCTGCGCGGCCCTCGGGGGCGGCGTTGGTGGCGAGGTGCAGCTCCCTCGAGGTCTAGGCGAGCCATGTCCCTGGTGGGGATGCATCCCTCTTCCTCATATCTCTGCACCAAGTTGTTGATCACCCTTCTTTGGATGACCTCCGAGGGGGAGAGAGGGCGTGGTTGCCTCGCAGCTGCGGCTGCTGGCACGGCTGTGGAACGGGCGGGACCGCGCGGAGTAGCCGCGTCGGTGTTTCCTCTACCCCTGCGCCAGTGGGCGGGTGGCGATCGGGCACTGGATTGGGCGACCTGATTTCTGAAAGCAGGGAGAAGAACCCATTAACACTGACAGGAAAAGGAATCGACAACCAACCATTAGTGCCACGACGCCTTCTGTGGGGGGGACCCAGGCCCTCGACGTCGCGAGAGGGAGTGCCCGAGTTCCCTTCCTCATCCCCTGGTGGGTAAAACTGAATGCTCGGTCGAGCAGCATGCTGGTCTTCCAACACCTCTGAAAGCCATCGATCTTCGTATTGAGGAGAAGAGATTCACGTCGGGTTCACCATTTTTCTGTTTCGGTGCGGATGTGCGTCGGGTTACGCTGTTCCGCCAGGACGCGTTCGCGCGTGCACCCGTCGACCCGAGGGGATGGGCGCGCGGCTTGTGGTCCCGCAGTCCCGCTTTCCAAGGGCGGGCGGCATTCGTCCCTTATTCAGGGGCGTCTGCTCCTTGATCGAAACCGGGATGATGGGATGTCGGCTCCTCCTTCCGTGGACGTCTCCTCGGAACTCGTCGCCTAATCCGGGTCTCCCTCATAGATTTAAGAATGTTCGTGAATCTCGTTCCCGGCGCCATGTCTCCATGGACACCGGTTAATTACGCTGCTTCCGCCCGGACGCTCCAAGGAGTCTGGTCGGGGCAGCAACCTGCGGTGAGGAGACCGGGTGGCTCTGGGTGTCGGGGGCGTGCCTTAACACGGCGACTCTGCATGTCTGCCTTCCGTCCCTAATAGGGCTTCTCGAAGGCGTGATGGCCTGAGGCATCCCACGCTGGGTACGGGGAACTGCGTTGCCTGAGGTTTTCCTCAGCTTCCCATGTTTAACACGGGGTATGCCGCGAGTTTAACGTCCAACGGGGACGGCATCGGACTGATTAACACGAGGAGTGGACCAGATGACAGAACCCCTTGCGGGGAACCTCTGACGCTGGGGCCAGCACATGGGCGGCTTCCCGAGTGAAGTGGAGTGGGATGAAATGGCATGACCCCACCGGGATGTGGCGGCCCGAGTAAGGATCAGGGTGGATGATGGAGTGAGGATCTTGGACCCCGTAGGGGCTTCCTACGTACCGCGCGTTAGCGCGGATCAAAGTCAGCGTAGTTCGGACATACAGTTTAACGTCATGCTGGACATCGGCAAGCCGACTCACGAAGAGATCGAAGCCGCCGGGCGGAGGATTGAACCGAACCACCTCGCACAGAGGGGGATGGAACGGCCAGGTGAACCACAGTTTTACGTCATGCTGGACGTTGGTAAGCCGACTCACAAGGAGATCGAGGCGGTGGGGAAGCACAATGGAGATACACACGTGCAGTCCCCCACAGAGGCAGATTCATAGGTGAATCAACGCAAGTGTGAACCCGGGAGGGGTCCACTGATGGACGAACCGACGTAAATACGACCGGGACGACCAGGTGGTGGGCTTGAACCTCGGAGAGGCTTCCTACGTACCCTGTTTAGAAGACAGGGATCAAAGTCCACGTAGTTCGTTCTGTTTGCAACACTCTACCCCCGTGGACGAAGGACACTCCAATCCCGACATCCCTGCAGAGACGAGCGGGTGGGGGCCACATCCAAACCGGGAGGACCCTGCGTGGGAGGCACGGGATCGGGTGAAGCGGATGGTTTAACGTCTTTCCGGACGAAGTACAGTTTAACGTCGTGTGTGGAGGACGAAGCGGACGGTTTAACGTCTCGCCGGACGAAGTACAGTTTAACGTCGTGTGTTGAGGACGAAGATGCTTGGCAGTTTAACGTCTTGCAGCGCGGACGATGGTGCAGTTTAACGTCATGCGGGACGTAAACGCCTGGCAGTTTAACATCTTGCAGCGCGGACGTGGCACAGTTTAACGTCATGTTGGACGTCAACGCCTGGCAGTTTAACGTCTTGTAGCGCGGACGTGGCACAGTTTAACGTCATGTTGGACGTAAACGCCTGGCAGTTTAACGTCGTGCAGCGCGGACGTGGCACAGTTTAACGTCATGTTAACGTCGTGCAGCGCGGACGTGGCACAGTTTAACGTCATGTTGGACGTATGCAGTTTAACGTCGTGCAAGACGTTGAAGCCGCCGATAGGTCCGTGTCACTTCGCGCAAGCTTGGAGGGCCGCACGGAAAGACAACGCACAGTGCGGGCACCCGGGATGAGGTCCATCGGGCGCCACGCAGGCGGGTACCCAAAGGGGGTCAAATGGGGTGACCCTGGCGGTTTGCGCGCAAAAGAGGAGCTTTGCGCGCAATACCGCGGGTCGGCGTGCAAATGGACGGGCTGGCGCGCAATTGGGCCAGCACTTTGCGCGCGAATGATAGAGATTGCGCGCACCGGGCTTCGGATAGCGCACGGGGGCAACGGCTCATTCTTTAATCGAATGGCCACTTTGAAAATGGGGGGGTGCGCGCAATCGGGTTGGATTGCGCGCACCCGGGGGCAATTGCGCGCAAGAGGCTTCTTTTGCGCGCAAATGCCTTTGGGGGAATATTTATTCAAAGGAAAGGAGCCAAAGGGATTGCGCGCGAAGGCGAACCCCAAGGCTTTCTTGCGCGAAAGAAAAGAGGTTACCTGAAGATCGACATTTCGCGCGGAAGGGGTTGGATTGCGCGCACGAGAGACCTTTCGAATTCTGGCCACCTTCAAAACGTCGGGGGTCGCCTTATATTTATAGGCAACCCCGGGCGCGGAATCCGGTTCGCCGGCGCGGAATTCCCTTCGCGGGCGCGGAATCGGGCCCGGCGCGCAGCGGAGTCGCGCGGGCCACGGGCGCGCAAAATTGCGCGCCGGCTCAGCGCATTGCGCGCATCCCGGGAGGTTTGCGCGCGGCTCATCAACTTTGCGCGCAGGTCTCCAAAATTCCGCGCAAGGCCTCCGGACCCTCCGAAACATGCTTCCGACTCCAAATATGACCTTGTTTCCCGCATCCGGAGCTTCGTTTGGGAACAACGGACTTTTCCGGCGTCTACAATAACCTCTTTATCATTGTGAAAAACTATATAAATAAATATTAAATATTAAAAATTCCCCAAAAATAAATAATAAACCCAAATAAAATGAATAAATCCAAAATTGGTAAAATAACCATAAAAAATGAGTAAATACATAATTCTATATAAGTGTAATCTACCAAATGAACACTCAAAATAATTACAAAAAAACATCTCCCTAGAGGGACCTGACATCATTTATGGTTCCCTCATCTAGTCCCACCCTAAATCCAAACTTATCTATATAAAATAGTGATTTTCTCATATCTTTCTAGGTAAACATGATATCTATTCACATAGTATCCTGGTGGCCCATGTAGGGAATGATTATAACTCAGCAGGTCATAACCCATAAAAACTAATGAAATATCCAATCAATAAAAATTTATGAGAATATATAATTAATTAATAATAAATTTAAAAGTAATAGGCTTCACATCTATATTTCCTAAATCATCCACATAGGGCACATGTTCATAGTAACACCATAACAAATCATCATTCATTAGACCACACTAATACCTATACCATAAAACATATAAATTTCAAAATTCAATATTTATTAGAATTTAATTATACATTTAATTCAAATTTTATTTGGTGTCCTGGTATGTTAGTCTGGGTAGGATTTTCTCAGGCTGTTGGAACATTAGTCTAATGGTAATATCTCAGGGCCCTAGTGAATCAGTTTAGAACCGCATGGGTATTTGGATCATCAGTACCATGCCCTAACTCACTATTCATGTTCATTCATTGGGGTCTTAGGGAAGCACTCTTGAACACCATGAGTATTTGTGTCATGTGTCCCTGTGACAGAACTACTTGATCAATAATTCACAAATATCATATATATATATATATATATCAAGGTTTAACATAATTTTCCTTTTATCAATCATTCAAATCATGAAGCACCATTTGATGTATCTATCACAACCATACTAATTTAAATTAATTTTAGTGGATAACATGAATAATCCCACACTACTCCATTGATCATCAATTAATACTCTACCCATTAAGCCTTCATGGTTAAACCAATTAACCATTAAAATCACATTATCAAATAGGAAAATAATTATTTAGTTAAATTACATAAACCCACTATTTTCTACTTTCATTTCATATTTATCATTTAATAGAAATTTGTCACACCCCATGGGTTTCCATCAAGACCAGTGAAATAATATCCAACATTCCTTCTTGATTGGTTAAGGGTCTCACAATTTGATAAAATTAAATTAACCATATTAATTTAAATGAAATCAGGAAATGTGAAAATATAATAAAAAAATTAGATACACGTGTTCATTATCAAGACAATTGAAAAAAATTATACCTTCATCCTCAAGATTGTTCATGAATTCTCTATAAACAGTAGTCCTCAATTAGATGTATAATAATAAGAATCACTACATTGAGAATAATTTATTATCAAAACCTAGGATCAAGATCCAAAAAAATTAGATCCATTAAAACATAGATGTAATCTATCAACAATAGAAGTTAATATATTCCCTTCCAAAGTGAAAGAAAATATGTGAGAGATAGGATTCTAAATAAGGAAGTTGTCAGATACCAAATAGGTTTTTATTTATTTAACTAGATCATCGAATAAAAAATAAAGGATTTTGAGGAGAATATGAATCATATCAGGATCCTCAAATTGAAAAAAATCATGTTAGATCAAGTATTAGTGATTAGTGATATAAACTAGGTCTCAAGGATTTTTAATTAATGTTCTCCATGTTAAAATATTGTTTGCATGGTTTTATGGATGGGATCAATAGTTTGACAAGTTGTGATCCCTAACCATCAACTGCTACTATTTGGGGTACACATTTACTACTAGGAGGGAACATGGCTTGAAAAAATAGGGTCAAACTGTGAAAATACCCTCCATACAAGGGTTTATGTTTTGGGTAGGGTGTCCACAATGTTTGTTATAACTATGAACCACCATCTAGTGGCACAAAAATGGGTTTCACTATTTCTTGGGGAAAACTGCAATATTTTCCCTAAGATTGCATTGGCAGAGCATAGCCCCATGGTCTCCTAAAATTATCAAAAATAATCCAAAACAACCCCAAAGAAACAACAAACCAAGGTATGATTAAAAATAGATAAAATGTTACCTGAAAATAGTATGGAAGATCTTCATATGGTTGTATTCATAATTTATCCCCACCTTTTAACAACTTGTCCTCGAGTTGTACTACCAAGCATCACTAAGCCTCATAGGTAAAAATGATGGGCCAGTGAGCTCAAATATCTACTTCTATATCCTATGTTTCTTCTTGAACACATCTTTACATACACAAAACTCTGACCAACATCTCAATATTCCTAAATAAAACTATCTCACTACAATGCACAACAAAAATCATATTCTCCTCATAGAACACATCATTCTTAAGGTCAACATTGATCACATGAGAAGGGTTATGGTGATACTACCAATGTTGTAACACATGAAGAATATCATTCAAATAACATTACCTCTGTATAATAGATAATAGCTGGAACACCAGTTTGATTCTCTCTTATATTACAAATAGTCTGAAAAACCTGGGTACTGACATTCCCTACCTCTAAATCATACGGTTACCCAATCTTGATGAAACTTGATGTAATAAATGATCAACCACTATAAAATCAATAGGTATAAAATTTCTACGATCATAAGTATTATTTATAATATTTTCCATAGCCATAAGGTTTTGAATAAATAGAACATCCAATGATGTCTCTGGCATGATACTTATTCCAAAAAAATATGACTCACCCACCTATATCCAACATAGAGGTTATCTGAATGAAATACCATAAATAGAATCATATGGTTCTTCCTAAATATTTTCATAATAAATGTTGTTACATGAAAACCCAATGATCATTGTGTTTTTTCCCAAGATCCTTTAAATACTAGGATGCATACTCGTTTCATGTCATCTAGAACATAATTAGTATTCTATGATTACCCATCTATCTATGGGTGAAAAGTAATCCACAAGAACACATGGGTACCCAAATCCTTACTCAATCCTTTCCATAATAATAAATTAAAGTTTGAATCATGATTTGAAACTAAACTCTATAAATCCTAATGAAAACAGACTATCTCTCGAACACACATATCCACCGACCAATCAATTATGAAATTCTCCCAGGATGGTAAGATATTGGAGAATCTATTCCATCATTCCATAATCACCCTTATAACTTCATTATTTTGAGACGTCCTTGGGAGACCTATAATAAAATACATAGTAATGTTTTCCACATCCATTTGGGAATAAGAAACAACTGCAGAATACCATTAGATATTTGGTTCTTTGGCTTCACCAACTAAAAATTGTAGCATCATTTCATAAAACATATATTCTTCTTTTTTAGTCATAGCCATAAATACTGTCTATGTAGGTCAAGATATATTACAGTCCAAAAAAATTAAATTATACCTTCAAGGAATGAAAATCACACATAGACTCTTCTCCCATAGATGTATTCACAAAAACGTAGCTACATACATAGATGATATCATTTTTATTTATAGTCAAATCTAAAAGTGAATACTCACATTATAGGTTTCCCCTCTAGCCCAAACACATAAGGTTCTAATATGTCATTTCCTTTATCCTTATCATAAGTTTGGAGTCAAACAATTTGGATATGATTATTATATTGTACATGTCCTCCTGAAACACAATATTTATCTCAATCAATAAAGATATAATCATCCACTCAAAACTGGACTCCTAGACTATTAGAGTTTGTTTTTTCTGCTCAAAGTCTATGAATCACAGTTTCCCTTCCTTATTATATATGATATCCTCAAATCAAATTAATTAATATAATCAACCCATATCTATTGATAGAGATTAAAATATCAAATTGAAAAGATATACTTTAATATTTTTGGTCATTATACATAGTAATACTTTCAAACAACATGTAATTCCTCCAATATCGTAAGTTATAAACCACCATGACTAACTTTAGATGATGTGTATGATAATTATTTTCAGGTGTCCTCAACTTTCATGACTTATATTAAATAACTCGATCATCCTATATCAACACCACTCCATGTATAATTGTATATCCATTAAAAACACATTATACTCCTCACATGGCATAGGATGAATCAAAATTAATGTGGTAGTTAACTATTTCTTGAACTCCCAGAAATAATTTTCTCATGATCATGAACATGATACCCTTCTTGGTAAGTCCATTAAATGGTTCTATAAATTAATAAATAATAGTATTAATTGAGGATAATAGAATGATAATCCCAAGAGACTCTAGGTATCAAAACCATCCTTTTCCCTATCCTAAGAAAAAATTATGTATTCATAATCTATATAAACTAACACATTGATTATGTAACATATGAATTTAATTTTTCCATTCATAATTGACACTTTTATATCCTAACCTAAATAAATTGATCCCTTAGTGTACTCAAGATCATATCAAGATTATTGGAATGATCATCTTAATTTTTTGAGTACACCAAGATATCATCCAAAAATAAAACCACAAAACTAATCAAAAAACTAGAGGATTAATTTTATTTATAAAGTCCATAAACATATCCAGAGTGTTCATCTATCCAAATGGCATTACAAAAAACTCATACATTCTAGGAATATTTCTAAAATTTTAATGTTGTGTATCCCATAGTTTATCGCTAAACTAATGATACCTCTATCTAATGTCAATCATGGGGAATAAACAATACTTTTTCAAATAGTAAAAGTGATAATTCTTAAATGGAATAGGATAAATGTTCTTGAAAATAATACTATTTAACATTCTGTAATCAATGCACATGCATAATGTTATATCTGCAATTTTGATAAAAATTTATACAGAACCCCATGGTGAAACACTCAGTTGGATAAAGCCCTTATCAATCAATTATTATAGTATATTCTTAAAATATTTATTTTTTTGTTCCATTCTATAATTTTTAATAGAAACTAGCTCATCTCTTGGTATGAGCCAAATTTTGAACTCAATATCTATCTTAGGTGGAAGCCATGATAAGTTCATAGGAAACATTTCATAAATCCAGTCCGCTATTGGTGGGAAGTCACTCACCTTTACATACCATTCATCCAAAAAATGAGTTGAATCTGGGGCATTAAGATTCAATTGTTGCTAACGAATTAGGCTTGCACGACCTTTTTGGATATATCATTTCCTATGATAAACATAATTATCATCCTATAGAGGTGTAAATATTAATCTTCAATGTTAAAAATTGATGTGGTCTCGGTAGCATACCCGCAACCCATATCCAATATCAAGTCAAAACCTGCCATCTTAGGTACATACATATCACAATCAAAGTGATACTCACAACATGATTTTATGTAATGTATCCTCTTAAATAAATTCAATTCATTTGAGATCTTACATTGTAAAAAATTTAATTAATATTGTATAAATCGTATGAAATAACCTAGATAACCCAAATAAAACTCTATAAATGAATAATGAATGAAATAAGAGGCTTTATTTAGAAATTACGAAACATATACCAATGATGTGGTAACTTGACATTTTTCAATATTAATGTCACCCCTAGGAATAGTAATTTAGTAACCAATGAAAGTTTAAATAAAATTTTTTCATCTTATAAATGAAAATATGATATAATTATATCATAGTATAAGTATGAAATTATTTTAAAAATGATAAATTATGTGTGGGTTTTTTGAAACATTTTTTTCAATATTTTATAATTAATATGATAATTTAAAAGAAAATTGTTTTCATAAAATATAATAATAAATTAATATTTTTTGAATTATGATTATAAGAAAATTTTTTGAGACCTTATTTATAATTTTAATTTTTTATAAAATCAGTGAAAATTTTAAAATTAGTATTTTTGAGTATATGCTAATTTTAAAAAAAGTAAAATTTATAAATTTATAAAATTATATTCATAAAATGGACTTAAGTTTTTAATTATACACATTGAAAAATAGTTATGTTTAAATTTTGGGAGTTTTCTAAAATATTATGATTTTTTAAATAATAAATATCGTAATTTATGGTATAAACTAAATACATGAATTATGAGTCCTATATGATGTATTGCTGATGTAAGAACCATTAGTTCAAGCTCACATGCAATAATTATGGTATATAGTCACAATAATCATACTAATTTTATTTCTAATGAAAATAGAATAAAATAATTAATAGAATATAAAAAAATCTCCTCTAATACACTATAAATACCAAACCTCACCACCTCTTCTCCTCACACCAACAAATCCTTGAATCTTGTCCATGATTTTCAATACACTATTCCTAAGTCTATACCCCAACTCCAGGTTCCCTTGTTCTCAATAAAAGACCAAACCCAAATCCATTAAGGAGATTCCAATAGATATTAATTGAAGAGGTTAAAGCCTTAATAACCCCTTTCATTTTCTTTTATTATCCTTCCCTCCCATTGTCTATCAAAAAATGCATGATTACTCTACTATCTTATATATACTAATATTTTATTATGTCAATGGAAAATAAATGTTCATGTATCTTATCCACTTCCTTTTATTCAAAAAATTAAAACATATTTTGTGCGGTGTTTATTTATAGTCTTCGTGGATGATCAGTTTTCATTTTTCAACTATACATTCAACAATGAAAGTAAAACCATTATTATTTTAAAAATCTAAAATTATCTATACAATTATCACTGAAATTTTATCTGAGGATTCATCCTCATAAATTAAAAGAAAATGAAATATATAATAATTTATTATTATTGAATTTCATTATTAACATGAATTCTCAATTATGGAGATCTATTATCATTTTAAATTTTTTTCCTATACCTGTATACAAGTAAACTAACCATGAAAAACAAAGACACAAACACTTATGAATGATAAAATTCTATCTTATAAATCCTAAAAATTGACATATATGAACTAAATAAAATTATATATTGTAAAATAAATGTATAAAGTTTTCTAAATTAATTAATCAATTGATTTAATGTTATTATCTGAGACATTATGATCAATTGTAGAACACATTCATACATAAGATAAGAGTTATCACATCTCACTTTTATTTCTCTTAGATATACCTTATTTACCACTATATATTTTCTGTGGAGTATGAATAATTCCGATTGATGTATCAGATAATTAATGTATTTATGTTCAGGTTATTTAATATTTCATTTTATGATTATTAATTTTATGGTTCATAAGATTCGATTGATTACATAATGGTAACAGATTCTCCATGAACTTCATTTTTTTCATTCAGGTTATGATTTCTCTCTATTTAACCTAATGAAATCATCATTTTTTATATAATTATTCTAAATTATTTTTATAAACCCATGAATCCATATCTATTCATTTTTCTTTAATGGATAATGCATGTTTTATTAAATCTCTTTTTCAATTCCTCCTGGTAAGAAATCTCAATTAAAAGAAACTTAACTATTTCTTATGCATTTTCATCTACCATACACAATATTTTTCAAGAAACACATATTTTTAAAATAACTCCTTTTATAATGAAATTATTTTTTTTTATTGTTTTATTTAAATAATAAATAATTTTATCTATTTTTAAGAATTTTTAATATTTTCCAAAAAACACACTAAGGTGGACAAATACTAATATTTCTTAAAAATTATTTTTTTCATGTTGGGAATAATTTATGACTCAAACATTATTTCATTATTCTTAAATTTTCATTTTTTGTGTATACTTGTTTATAATATAATTTCATTGTAAATTGAAATTATTTTCCAAAATAACTACACTTTCTAAAGTAAAAAAGTGTTCTAATCAAATTTTTACTTCTATGAGATATATTCCTTGTATAACACTTATTACTTATTTTTGGTGTATATAATTAACTAAATATATTATATCATGAGTATAATTATTATCATGATATTATTAGTTTCTATTAATGTCATTCTGTTATAGGTATTTTGACTGAAATGGTTCAATGTGGTATGGGACACATTGTAATGTTTAAATAATTTTTCTTAAATAATTTTTAAATGGTTCCATTTAAAAGAATATTAATATCTGTCAACAGCCATTGTAGAATCTTATACTGAATTAGAATTTTTTTTGAAAACTCATATTTTTCATAAATCGAATCAATGTATGAAGAATTATTTGGAATTTTAGTGATGGGTGGGGCCTGTTGTAACCCCTCAATGCATCAACAAGTCTCATGAGACTAAATGATTTGAAATAAACCCTTCATGTTTATTTCAAAATAAAATGAAATCGGTGTTTACCAATAGAATTATACTATCATTATTTTGCGATGGTTCATGTGTAATATACATGATGTACAATAAATAAGAATGTTTTACATTCGGTATTCAATTATTACTTTCCACGAGGTTTTCACTGTGAGAAAATCTATGGATCTACCTTTATTCTCAGTTAATTTATGGAATGTTTTATTTTGATTATTTAACTTTCCATAATTTCAACACTTTACTGAATTTACATCAATTATTATTGTTTCAAATAACCCTTATAGAGATTTTGAACTAACCCATTTAATTTTGTTTCCTTCCCTAGGTAGTGAAGATTAAATCATTGAATAAGTTTCAAGGAAGTAGTTTATTCTACTTTGTTATATTATATGTTTTTACCAATGTCATAAAAGAAACATGTATTTATATAGTTTTATAAAAGCCTACTAAACTGATATATCCTATGTGAAGTAATATTTTGTACATATTTCATTATAATAAAATGGCTACAAACACTAGGCTATTGGGTTCTAGGATATCACAGTTGTAATCATAGAAAGTTTTATAGAAACATTGGGAACTAGATTTAGAAAACAATATATTTTAAGAGACCTAAACTTATGATAGACTTTATAGATAACCATAGAATAAAATCCAGGAATTTTTGTATAATAGAGGTTATGTTGGTCATCTATCAACACATCCCTATCTTGATACTAGTAGTGGTTATGGTTTTGGAACAGATGTGCCTAGAGTTAACAACTACAACAATTTTCATCGGGACTTACTTGATGTATCCTGGTACATAATAATGAGCCTCACCACACAACTAGATTGACACTCCTAGGGTATATTCTTAAGACAATTCACATTTTCTTTAAAACCCATTATTAAGGATTTAAAATTAAATATTTCCCCAAAGAAATCATGTTTATGATTATGATACAAGCTATGCATAAATGTCCATTTTAGGTTATGTGTTTTTGTATCCTGAAAATATATATTATGATTTATAATCTAATCTATTATATGTAATTATTTAAAATGGATCCAAAAAATAAATAATTTGAACCTCATAAATTCACATGATTGGAAGGGTAAGAATTATAGAATCTTTTATAAGAATAAGACAATCATTTTAAGGGGTGTATTTATCCAAATATTCTCATTATATGAGAAAATAATATCATGTTATGGTAATTTATAGAAAAATTATCTAAGATATATGTTTTTAAAGGGAAGAAAGAGAATAATAAGAAATCTGGAAAAAAGATAGATAAAGGTCACAAGTTAAAGATGTATTTTTGAACAAGTTATAATTTTTTAAGGAAAAAAATTGGTGTATAATGAAGAGGAAAATGAGTTTTCTTCAAGTGTGGGGAAAATGACACCATGCTTATGATTTTTAGTAATGGAAGGAGATGTACAATTTCTAGTTCTTAAAATATATAAAGATGAGACACTACTCAAATCATTGTCTCACGATTCTATGTAATATGCACAAAAAAATGATAATAAATCCTGGTGTAGATCATGCTACTGCAATAGATGAAGAGTAATTATAAAAATTCTTGTGTTTGGATTCAATAATCATGACATTTTAGTATTTTATCAATATTTATTCTGTTATAAGAATCAAGAGATATATAAAGATTGTAGTGAAATACTTATTTATTTTCAAATTTGAAGCATGTGATGAATAATCCCCATAATCAAGAGAAGTTATTATGTTTTAAGTTAATATTCATGAAAATGCGTGACTTAGGGAAGATAACCCTAAATGTGTTATTCATTTTGATATAATAACTAATATATGGTTATGTGATAGTATATATGGCCATTAAAGTGGTTAGAAATCTTATAGTTTTCATTATTCTAGAATTATTAGATATCTGTATTTATGGAATATATTCAACAACATATAATTTTACTATGAAACCCAAAATACACATGGTAATTCAACGATCTGACTTTTAAGTAATCTAAAATGGTCTCCCTTATTTTAGGATCTGGCCTTTTCCTTTTAATTTCACATGGTTCTTCTAGAGACTTCCTCTCGAAAAGAGTCATTCTCCCATATAGGATCACTTCCCAAAAAATATTGGAGTTCAACCTACAATTTGTGTTGTCCCCGGTTCATGGCACCATAAGGAAGTTCGATCTTTGAACATCCACGTTGGTATTTTATTTTTCTTCTCTATAATTTTTCATCTTCTGTGGTGGGTATATTAATGGTTCCTTGTGAGGAATATTTTAATGCACTTATTAAAATGAGAATCAAAAAAGAGTTTGATATTATCAAAAGATAACTCGCACAAATGAAATAATTGGCAGGGCGTGGTTTGATGTTAATCGCCTGATTTATTTAGTTATCTCTGATTCTTTTATGGATATTTTGGGTATATGACATCTGAATATCATGGATATTGGTGGCCTTTTCTTGTATACTGGGGGTGTTCTATTATTTTTTGATGGGTTGATGTACAGATCTTACATGATGTTTGACTAATCACATACACATAGTTAAATAAAGGGATTCCACATGATTAAAACATTTTAGTGGTAACCTCTATTTTATTCTAGTGTAAATTAAAGAGCTCATGTCAGTAAAATTTAAATTTTCTTAGTTTGATGGTTGTGGTTTTGTACTTTATGTTCTGGTCTAGTTTCTATGGGCTTGGTATGTGGGGTGTTATGGGGGTTCATGTTGGTGTCTCAATAGGAAAGATTTATTGATTATGGCATGGATGAACTTGTAAGAAGTTTAATTTCCTTTCTATTGTGTTTTGGTCATGAAGAGATGTCGAGCATTGGGACTGTAGTGTGGTTATTCACTTTTTATGCAGTAAGACTGCATTAGGGACTTGTTTGTGTAGTATGGATGCAGGGATAGGTTTTGAGAGAAGTAATGGGTTTTATCCTCTTAAATAACGATAGTTGGCAGGAGTTGAATGTGGATGTGCATTGGACTGCATGTCATGTTTTGTGTTGTTGTGCAATGGGACTGTAGTTCGGTTTTTTTTGTTTCTTGGTATGGTTATGGTTGTTAGTTTTATGGTATTGTTGAATAATTTATTGTTAATACCCTTATGTAAATTAATGGAATTTGAACACAAAGGGGTTTTGTTTATGATTGGCATTGGTTCTTGTATGGTTCTGCATATATGGGCAGTAGTAAAAACATTGCTGGTTTGGTCTTGTAGTCTGTTCTGGTTAAACTTGTAGGTTGGGGTTGAGTGTTTTTTTACCTATATATATATATATATATTAGTTCCTTATAATTTCTATATGTGCCCCACCATTATCTATAACCATGTGTCGAACACCCCTATTTTATTGGGGAAGGTGTATTTTCCAACATCCTGGTGGGAGGATGAATGACTATTTATGGATTTTATTCCTCACACCCTTTTATGGATCTTTCCATTCAGGTGTATTCGAGCGGGCTTTAATGGCTCTAGGATTACTATAGTCCAAGATTATTCAGCCAGGGGTTTGTTTTAGACTAGGGGATTAGGTGTTTGCAGGCCAGGTATGTTTTCCCAAGTATCTTCGAGATGAGGAACGAGTGTCTTCATGAGTGTTTTAGGGTTTTTGAGGCCCATATATCTTTGGGAGTGGTAATGGTTGTTGTGGACAAGGTGTATGCGGCTGTGGTTGTGAGAATTTTGGGGCTCAGGTGGTTGCAGGAAAGTTGCAGTAGTGGGACTACGTGTGGGAAGAGTGGAAGCATTAGGATTCTAGATCATTATAAATGAGAAATAACCAGTGGGGAGGTGGTTCAAGGTACCAAAATTTCAATGGTTATATATTATTACTTTATGTGACTTGTGTTACTTGGGTGAGCGTGCCTTAGTGAGGTTGGGCTGGTTATTATAGCTTGGTAGGTGTGTGAGGTTCAACTGTTTTCTCTTACAGGCATTAGTATGTTTCCTCACTTGTGCACGAGTAGCTTTAGTTTCCCTTCTGAGTATACTTGTATTCTCACCCTACATATGTAAAACTATTTTTAGTTTTCCAAGAGGACTTTGATGATCGTGATGGACTTTACTAGCTCAGGCATTGGGATTGTTGTGGTTGTTGTTTAGTTCTTTTCCTAGGAAAATCATTTTGCAGCTTTATCTTACTTTGTATCAGTTTTACTTTTAAACATGAATGTGGGAATTTATTCTTGGATTTACTTTTCCATTAGTCTTTTGTTTTGTTGGTATTTACTATCCTACCTCTTGATCTTTTTCTATAAAAAGGGTAATAACTTTAATTTATGTGAGATTCTATACCCTTGGTCTTATTCTCCACTCTGGGTCCTACTGAAGGCAGGACTCGAGGGTGATTATTTATCCTTCATCTTGACGAAGGAAGGGTAGGGAAATTTTCTGTCTCTTCCCTCATCTTGGAGAAGTTGGGTCTTGACAATGCCTTATTGTATTATGGTACATTACTCTCATTCGATATTTTATTTGATATTCATCATGTCTTGATTCATTTTCTTATGCATTTTTAGTAGAAAAATCATTCCCACCTGCATGTTGTGTGATTCTAGGTGCTAGTCACTAACCAATGCCGATCGAGAAGGTCCTTCAGGCTATATCAGAGCGGACTTGATTATTGTGTTACCAGGGTATCCAGGTTGGTTAGTAACAGATTGCCTTCATTTATTTATCTTATTTCAAATCTATTATCATCATTAATAATATCATACATCCCCATTGTTATTATCTTTACTAATAATAAATAACATATGTCGTTATTATTAAAAATAATAATAACATGAACCACCCACCTTGACTATTCGAAAATTGAATTTCAGACATTCTTCACCAAAAAACCATCTGCATATATCCATAGAAACTACATGTCCTCAATCGCACCTCCTGTGCACCTGACGTTGATCCTAATGACCCTCCAGATAGATCTTCCCAACCTGAATTTCAAACCATTGATACTAGATCCAAAGTTAGCTTCACAGTGACATTGTCACACATTTGTTGCATATCCAACTTCTAAATCTAAACTCATTACATCAATTTGTTGTGTGAAAGAATGAGTTCAGAATAAATGTTCTCAATGATAATATCGAATCATATGTAAAAAAGAATACTAATATTTAATTCACATAGAATGGCGAGTGAAAATAATGAAACAAAAAAAAGGGTAACAAGCCTCTGCCAAGGTTCATGTCAGCCTTAATCCATTTCCATTTGAAGGATAATAAAGATGAATTAAAATAAATTTTACAATATTCTTATATAAAATATACCATCCCACATCATTGTTCAAACTACTGGTCAATATATTCATGTAATGACCTGAATTCAACATGAAAATCTATAATGGGAAGAATCATAAGGAAACGACAACCCTACCCCGATAAAGATCAGTCACTGATGAAGGATCATTTCATCATCATCACTGGTGAGGTTCCTTCGAATTAGTTGTGCATTGATCAACGATCCACAATCCGTCTGTGTTTGTTTGATTGATTTTTTCTTCACATCTTAGTTGTATTTCAAGGGTTATGGTGAGAACCCTGAATATGGGACAAAGCCTTAATAAAAAGAAAAGTCGATATGTCATAAAATAATTTATATTTTCATTATTTGATAATGATTATGTCCTGGAAAAACTTTTTCATAAATGACCAGTGCCGACTAAATTTTGGTCACACGTAGAGAGAACACCACATTGTTAACTCAACATTGGTATCATATTGTCTATATGTGTCATCATTAATGTCTTATTTGGAATTAAAAAAAATAATTTTTTTTATAAATTTAATTAAGGTTACATTATTTTTTAATTATTTTAAATTTTTTTCTCACCGACCAATATTAGGTCACACCTAGGCTAAGACCTCCCTTATGAGCACAAAAGTTCCATCAAATTTTTTATATGGTTAACCATTTAAGAGTTATTCACCATTTTCAAGAAAATCACTTGTGCGTTCTATTAAATGATTAATATTTTTCAGCAAATTGTTATATGATTACTGGGCCTTGTAATAACACACATTATGTGATCGTAGTCTTGAAATCAATCTATATAATATCTACAAATATTACATTGAAAATATGAGACATTAAATTCTCCCCACCTTGGGGATTTACATTCACAAAAGTCCTAATAATGGCTATTCAAATAGATGAGGGAGTTGAGCACGAATCTATGAATCCTAATCCCATGTTCTATAATAAATATTCCAATTAAACCACTAGATACACACTAATATAATCGATATCCTATAAAGGATAATGTCTTGAAAATACTCAATCTCCATTGTCTACTCTTAAAACGTTGCTCCTTCCTTAATTTTTTGCTCACACGAGTCAATGATGTTCGATGGGTTATGCATATATATACGGAAATGCGACACATGGAAGACTTCATGTTCCCTATCTACTGAATCTAGTAGATTGAAGAGGTACGCCACCTCCCCATATCTATGCAGAATAATGAAAGATATGGTGAATCTTAGGAATAGTTAAGAAGTGGGCCAAATTGGTGGGTCAATCAGTGATCAACCAGATAGAATTGTGTCCCCTAGACACATGTGGTAAATCTTTCCTAAAATCCATCAATATCCCATGCCACTCCAATTCTGTAACCTCAAGGGGTTAATCTATTTTGGCTAGGACATAATGCTCAACCTTCACTTATTAACATGTGAGGCATCAAGTGATGAAATTTGAAATTCCTTTCTTCATCGTTGGCCACTAATAATGTCATCGGAAGTCCAAGTATATAATTTCCATACTAGGATATACCACACTAGGGGATGTTTGAAACTCCCTTAGAAACTCCTCCCACAATTACATTGGTGCCTTTGTGAACCCTTTAAAAATAATAACATGCTCCCCACATATTGAATATGTATCAGGAGAAGTCCCTCTCCCCAACTAAGCACATATGGTCTCATAGTCGGTATCCGTAAGCTATGGCTTCCTAGATCACTATAAGAGTGGATGGGTGAAAACCATCAACTAGAGGTATGATACCCCATCTCCATCCACAATGGATAAATACAATAAGGATACTTGGTCTGATGCCTCATTTAACAACATCAAATTGGATCTCAATCTGAGAGAATCTTCAACTACCTTCCCCTTTCTAGGAGTATAGACAATATCAAAGTCATAGTCTTATAGGAACTTTATCCATCAATTATATCTTAATATTATATATTTTTTAGAGAATATGTACTTTTGAATATTATGATTTTAGTAGATGATAAACCACTCACCCATCTGGTTGTGTTATCAAATCTTCATTGTAAATACTACCTATACTAACTCAATATCGTGGGTTGCATAATTCTATTCATTAGGTCTCAGCTAGTCTGAATCATAGAAAATCACCACTTTCCACTACATCAAGACACAACCAAACTGATTCCTTGATGCAGCATAGGTCACCATATAATTGATGCACTCCTCTAGAAATATCAATATGGGAACACTCATCAACCTCCACCTAATCTTCCTAAAGCACTACTGGCACTTATCTGCCCACATGAAAGCCTAGACCTTTCATGTCAATGAAGTTAAGTTCTATTCCACTCTAGATATGAATGGAAGAAACCACGTATATTACCCTTCCATTCCATGGTAACTTCGTACCTCTGTAACACTCTTGGGTGGATCCTAAGAAAGCATTGCCTCAGCCATCGGTGAATCCACTACTACTATGGTCTATGAGATGATGTGTCCTTGAAAAAGGTCCTCTAAAATCCATAAATAAAATTTGGAGAAAATCCCATAGATTTGGTTCTCTCAGAGGGTTTCTAGGACCATCGTGAAGTGTCTTGCTTGCTCCTCACTAGAGGTTGAGTATTGTAGGATGTAATCAATGAAGAACACCACGAACTGATCTATGTAAGGGTAAAAGATCTGGTTTATGAGTCATGTGAACACTGTTGGGGAGTTCTTCATGACAAACAACGTCACCAATTACTCATAGTGACCGTAATTACACATGAAGACCATCATCTGTATATCTTAATCCTGTACTCATAGATGGAGATATCCTGATATGAGGTCAATCTTCAAGGACCACCACACCACTTTCAACTGATCAAAGTGTTTATCGATCATCAATAGTGGGTACTTGTTCTTCATGGTCACCTAGTTTAAGAATCACTAATCCACATATAACCTCAAGATCATGTATACCTTCTTGGAAGATAATAATGGGGATTCCTTGGATGATTCATTGGGTCTAAAGGTTCCCTATATCTGTAAGTCCTCCAACTGCACCATCAACATGTGAAGCTCTATAGGATCCATTCGATATACAAGTGTAAATATTTTTATTCTCCAAAGGTGTAGAACAATTCATATGATGATCTATATATGGGGAGGGGCACCCAAAAAATCTTTAGGGAAGATTTCTGTATACTCGGACACCACAGAAAGAAACTAAGGACTCATATCATCCACTACACCAAGGCTGAGAATAGCCAACTAATGTGTAATCCTCTACAAACTCGTTTGTTTGATTCCATCCTTCACTCCATGAATTTCCATTTCACCAACTAAGAAAAAAATGGTTCCATCAATATGTACACACCACAATTTTCACCTAAAATATTTAATCTGATCACGAACTATGGATAACCAGTTTATAACATGAATGATTTTGAAAGGCCCTGATGTCGCTACCAAGACATCTGAACTAAGACCCTCACCTCCTAGAGTCAGGTCACACTATTGTAACCATGTTGTGATCTTCAAATCTTCTCATGTATGAGCCTTTTAACGTAAGGTTCAAGTAAACGGTTGAACATGAATCTCCAAGTCCAAAACAAGGTTCGTTGAAAGAATGGAATTACTAGAACGAGTGTCTATAAAAACTACAAATAAGGTGTAAAATACATTGATTATACCTCATATCATACCTAGAGAATTGCAGTCATAAGCCTTCATTGCCTAAAACTAGCCTCATCCATGTCCACCAGCTCTTCGAGTTTGGCATGGACCACAAGGGGTGGTTGTGGTAATATGTCCAACCTTTGACCACATCCTGCTACACTGCCTCCTACTCTTCCTTGAATACCACACTACAGACAACCTTGATCCATTATCTTCCTCTGCCTCGATGGTCCCTTGAGCATCCATTGATCAATTTTATAGCGGTTCGGGTAATTTCATGTTACATGTCCCTGACTGCCGTATGTGTAACACCATATGTTCCTCAGCTAACTTGAGACCCCATGGGAACCTTGGACCCCATATCAAGTGTCATGGTCCATCTCCTAACGTACATGATCCACTTAGGCCCCTTCAACTATTGTCAGCTTCCAGCTGCTGAGGTCTCAGCTACCTAATGCCCACAGTGTCCTGCCCCTACTAGTGTTTTCTCTACTAGAAGACTTTCCACTAATAGGGCTCACTCAAGTACCCCATGAAAAGTAGTAATGCATAGGGGGATAACACATGAAAGTAAATACCTAAGATAACATCTCTCTAAGGGTCGATCCTTTATGTATGGATCATGTATCATATTCATCGAGTACCTAGAGGGGTTTTTTTGCCTCAATGAATACTCAGATTCCGACATGTCATTCTTCCGGAGCTATAGAAAATCATGTATACACATATACCATAGCTTATATGGTTATAATTACTCTATGAAATGGTTCTCAACCTCTTTATAGGGATGAGTCACTGCATCGTTTGACCAGGTAACAAAACACCATAATCACCCTGGGGAGCCATGTAGAAGGCTCACGGCCAGGATTACCATTAGATCTACTGGTGTCGTGGCTAGATTTAAAAATTGGGTTACCACCTCAATCTAATCCCTAGATGCCTATGTGGTAGGCCCACCTCCGAACATGATTGGTCCCTAATACTAAAACTCATGAAGTATGCTCATTCTATATACCTCATCCACTTGTATAGAGGTTTTCATGTGTTTCTATACAGGCAATGGTAGGGATGGTGCACCATATGGAGGTGCTATATCCAGTACAAATCCCTATACCAATGTTGCATCACCCATTGAATAATCCGCATGAACCTGTGTTGGATTCATAGTTGGATGTCTATGTGGAGAAATCCTAAAATAAAACATTATGTAACCCATTCAACTGAGTATATCTAGAGAGATAACTCAGGAATGACATTGAAAACAAAATGAATCTAATATGATGAATTTATGATTGATTTTTTTCCCAACAAATATTTTCATGTACCGATTCAAAAAGAAGGTAATCAAAGTCTTAGAGTATAGATACGTCAGTCGCCCCACCAACACTGGAGTCCTTGGCCTAAAATCTAAACCTAAACACTTAACACTATTTCCCCAAACCAACCTCACATACTCTATGTCCTAAAGTAAAACTTTCCCCCTCTAATACCACCCTTTCATGACCCGTCCTAGAGGGGCCCATGTCTTGACTACCCCAATCCCACCTCCAATAGACCTATAGCCTGTGACTTGCACTGAGTAGTCATATACCAAAAATGTGAGGCATTATCCTAAAGTACCAATACACATGCACAAAAATCTAAAAAAATGAATAAATTTAAAAAAACTTTCTAAACAATGCATCAAATCCACAATATCCAACAACCAGAGTACTACATTGAATGTAAAGGAATGTAAAAAGGGACAGAATACAAGCCCACCGAAAAGAGTCAATAACCATTTCCAACAAAACAAGGTGATCTGTTTTCCATGTCGTCCCAATATATATAAGTGAATTTACAGTTTCCTAAAACTCAACCACATAAATCCCATCTAGATTCTATCTGAATGCAATGGTACTAGGTCTACTATCTGGAGCTGTATAAGCAATCCTTGCCCATCCATCATCACTAAGCACCACCTGGTCTGGGTCCACATAGGACTCTATCAAAGGGTTGATCATCAACACAATACATGACATGTGCAAGAAAATACCATGTATGCGTGAGTACAACAATACATAATTGGATGACCCAAAACCAGAAAGGAAATCTCACAAAGGAATGTACATTTAGATCTATATAGGTATATGTCTATAGTACATAAAATAAGATTATCCAGATATACTCAAGAGAGACACTTTTCCATCACACTGTCATAACCAACAACAAGACACTAGATTCTTCTTGATGCACACACATTCTGAGAGAAATCACACCTAGAGACATGATATCCTCAAAGAGACTCAATAAGAGATTTAGCTCATTTGGTGCCTTCCTGAATTATTACATATTAGTCAAAGAAGATCAAGATACATAAATAGGGGATCATGCCTAGTCATACTAGAGAATACCAATAACTTTAAACAGGATCAATTCCTAATGTAGGGGATCCTTCTCAAATACACAATAGAATACAAATAACCATAATGATGTGATATTCTAGATATATGACCATCTACCGGCTCTGGGAGGTTACACTGATTCCCTTAATATCTAGTTTGGACGATAGAGGATCTTACTCTAGTCCCACATAGGAATACCATAACTCTAACTGGGACTCGACCTATAGAGGGGACTCTAATCCGGTAATTTGGATGTAGTTATGTACTGAACCCCCAAGGAAATGTCCCAGTGAAAGCTCTCAACCTATAATAGACAAAACTAGGTAAACTAAGATCCTCAAGCACTCTTTATGGGAGTATAAGACATGTCCCAAAGGGGTACATGATGTTTCCATCTATCCCAAGTTGATCCCATGTGGAAAACATCACACGACATGTAGTCTCCATATAAATTCCCTGTAGATGGTTATATACAGTGTGTAGAGACACATGGTATTCTACCCATGTAGCATGTTTGTGTCCGCATGGTTGTACATAGTGTGCCTCATTATGTTTGGAATTTCCCATGTCTAGGTCTAAAAAACTCCTCATGAACACCTAGGGATCATCATCAACCTAAAGGGATAATACGTTGTAGCGACTTGGGTTTTTGGCCCCGTCAGACTTTGGAATATTTCTACAAATAATTCCAGAGACAGGCGCGAAGACGGTGTGCGATTCCGAGGTTTAGTGTGCCCGTAATTAATTTTATAAAAATATTAAGTATTTTTATACTATGCACGTGTCGGGGGTGTGATATCTCTTTAAAGGTATCTCGGAACGGGAATTTGATGGCACGGTTGCGTCCGGAACGTACCATTTACCCTAGGCGGGGTGTAAACTTTGTGGGTGTGGGCCTGCGGTGAGAAACGCCACCAGGGGCGTTTTCGTAAATAAGTGGCGAAGTTAGGGTGCGAGCGTCAGCTCGAATAACTTCTGATCGGAATCTCGGATGGAAAATCTGAGTCCGCCATTGCGTTCAGAATGGCGAGTTTACCCTAGGGGTGACCTTACTTTTGTTCGCAGCGGGCGTCAGGTCTGAGGTGGGTATGGCGCTGGCGGGCGGCTGATATAAATATCAGCCCCCCCCCCCCCCCCCTTATCATTCCACTCGACGTTCTTCACCATTCTTCGCCACCGCTCTGCCAAATCGATCCAACGAAGCGCCCACGAGCTTGGAATTCAATGGCGAACGTTCCAGGAGCGTGCAGCGGAAGCTCTAGAGAGCGGATCTAGGGGAGAACGTCGGCGTTTTGCCCGTGAGGTAGGCGGATTTGAGTTTTAACCCCCGATCATGTTTTTGCTACGTTTTTCAACAAATTGAAGCCGTAGCAGTGTAGATCGGGTCCTGAGGGTCATGTAGACGCCTCCGGATCGCAAAACGGGCCACCGGGGTGCCCCCGGCGGTCCGCGGAAGATCCGTCGGCGCGACACCGACATGGCGGCCGGCCACCCAGTGCGGTGGCGTCCGGCGGAGGGCCGCGGGCCAGGGCGGGCCGGCAGCGGCGGCCTGTCCATGCCGGTCCGGCCTCTTTTACCATATGGTGGTCTTTAAACCCCCGTATCATGCAATCCGAGAGCCGGATTCGCGCGCCGTTTACGGCGACACGACCCTGACGACGAGGAGAACCCTCCGGTGTCAGTTTGAGGTTCTAAAGGTTCGGGATCGTGGCCCAGAAGCTAAAACATCATATAAAATAATATTATTTTATTATTTTACGACTTCGGGCCATTGGAACTTCTACCTGGAGCATCCGATTGACGTGCTGTCAGTGGAGTTGAGACCTTGATGGTACCAAGGACTTTTTAAGATGGTTTCCGAGTGTTGGGACTGGGGAAGGGGTGTGGGACCCACGAGGCCGGGTTTTGGTGTTTGCGGGGAGACGCAGCTTTGCACCAGGAGTCCAATTTTGGCAGATGAATAGTCGATCCTGTGTGTTTTTTCGAGAGTATCACAATGGTGTGATCCATTCAACGAGTTTCGGGATCCAGGAATGGACCCCACCCAACCTGGCTTCGGTGAATAGTACCTTTTTCACCGGGTGTCCGTTTCGGACGAGCATGTAGTCAATTTAGCTTGTTTTTTCAAGGGGATCGTCGTGGTGTGATATGCTCAGTGGGTTTTAGGACCGTTTTGTGGGCCCCGCATGAGCTATCTATGGTGGATCATGCTTTTTTCACCAGTGCTCCTTTTCGGGCGAGTAAACAGCCTATCTTGCATGTTTTTACGCGTGGAATGCGATGGTGGCCTCAGTTTTGGCCTAGGAGGTGCGCGGTGTGGCGTTGTGGCGGTTCACTCAGGTTAGTGATGTTTGGACCAGCAGTGGTTGAGGGTTCTCCCTTGGTTCGTTCCTATGAAGGTTCTTATGGCATCACAACCTTCGTATGGGTTTGTGATCCTCTCGATGAGATGTCTAAACTGTTAGAGTTGTGGCATCCCTCCGGTGGGCCCGGAGCAAATCCTCTAGCTTCTTTACCCTAGATCGGGTTCTTGGTATCGTTGTGACCGCTTATTCAGGGGAGGTGATCCCCTATCTAGCAGGATAACCTCGTAGGGTTTGTGGCATCATCAAGAATATGATCCCCTATGTGGTGGGTTGTGCTCAGTAGGGTTGTGGCATCGTCAGGTGTACGATCCCCTACTCAGCATGAGGTTTATAGTAGGGTTTCGGTATTGTTGGATATGTGATCCCCTACTCAGCGCGTGGTTTCGGTAGGGTTGTGGCGTCGTGGGTTTGATCCCCTACATCATGAGTTATACCAGGTAGGGTTCTGGTATCGTCGTGACCACCTTTATATGGGCGATGATCCTCTATCGGTGAGACGTGCTTCTATCTAGTGCTAGATTGGGTTTTGGTATCCCCCAGCGGAACCTAGGTGTGATCCCCTATCTGTGAGAACTACGTATGCCAGATCGGGTCATGGTATCCCCAAGCGGACCCTGAGAGTGATCCCCTATCTGAGAAGTTTGGTGGTTCTGTTGTTTCAGGGAGGTTTCCTCAGTGATGCTATCTGACAAGAATGATCTCTTAGGTGAGCGTCTAAGGGGTTTGTGAGAAACCAGATGGAGTGTATCTCTCAGATGAGTGTCATCTGGGATGACAGTGATCGTTTGGTGTACTCTCCTAGTTGTGGATAGTTGCTAGTGACGAGGACGGTACCTCTTGTGGCTTTGTGGCGTGAGTTGAGTATATCTGGATTGTTCAAGGTGTATTTATGGGCATGCACCTAAGCTGAGCTGAGCTGAGTAGTTATGTTTATCCTAGGATGGTCACGAGATGGAGTTTCTCTCTCATCTGGGTTCCCTCTAGCTGGGTTGAGCGGACTGTTGCCCTTTAGTTTCTCCCTTGGGTTTTGGGTTTTTGGGGTTCCTACTGAGTATGTTTATACTCACCCCTGCACGGGCTTTGCCCGCACATGTTTGTGTCTTGTGCAGACCACAGGCCTTTCGACGGAGTCCCAGGAGGACCCGGAGCAGGTGGAGTTTAGTGAGCATGTTGACCAGGGTGTTTACTAGAGCTGTGCTGAGGGAGCTTTCCAGCGGGTGTTTTTGGCAGTGTTCCCTATCTTCAGAGTAGGTTGGATGCGCTTTTGTTGTTTTCTTTTGGTGGGCCCCATTTTTTCCTTTTTACTTCTACTGTACTCTGGTTGTGGGATAGAGTATTCATGATTTTACTTTTCAGTTTCTATATCTCTGCACTGTTTCATGGAGGTGTTTGTGGGTGCATGTGTACAGGAACCTTAGGCTAATGCCTCCCATGTGTGTTATAGCCTACTTGGCGCTGGTCACCAGCCCCTGGCCTATTGGAGGCAGGCTTGGGGAGTCGCGTCTCGAGCCCCGTTGGGTCGAGTCGTGACATACATAATTCCACTGATATGCCTCTTTAAAAGTTCGCTAATATCAACACTGATTATTCCATCGTGATGCTTACCAAAAAATACATAAAATATACTATTAACAAGCCCCAAATAGACACCCAAATAAAAAGTCACAATTCACCATATAAAACATGAATTAAATTTAAAGGGGCCCACATCACGATCCCAAAAATAATTTACAGATTTCATTATTGCAATACTCATGAAAAAATGCACATGATTGACTATTCATTTTTTCAAATCGTCCTCAGGGTGGAAATTTCATATTTCACAGAAATACACTGGAACTGTAATTCATGGGGCCCACACCTCAATCTTGATTTTAGATGCCAAAAATTGGTATCAAAATATTTTCCTCAAAATTAGGGTCAAAACATGAAAGACGATTTATCATTCTGACACTATATGAGGGAGATATATCAGATACAGGATCAAATAACAATAAAATTGTATTATTATTTGTTGTTTTTTAGACCCATGGAACGAGTCCAAAAATGGTATCCAACATCAGAATTAAATTGATCAACTCAATTCTGGGATCACTATGTTTTTTTTGGTTCATTTATCATGGATATTATGATGATATTATGATCAAATTATGGTTTTGAAAATTATAACTAAAATAATGTATTATTATACCCTTTTAGCAATTATTTTCTTCCCATTGATCCCATTCTCAAACTCCCCATCACTTGGTGCACATTTGGTGTTGAAAGAGCCACCTTTTATTTTACATAAACTATTTATTAATTTTTTAACTTAATTATAATAAATAATAAATAATCAAAATCATCCCATATTTCTGATATACAATGCTGCAAGTGGGTGGGATGTGTTCACACCTCACCCTATAATTTTAATTAAATTCCGTTATTTAATTTCCTCCTCATGTATCACTTTTATTTATTAATTTTATTTCACATTTATTATTATCATTATTAATAAAACTTGTCACCATTATTATTTTCATTAATAACAATAAATAACACATGTTATTATTATTAAAAAATTAAAAACATGAACCCCCCCTCCACTGTGGATAATAAATTAGATTCCGGTCATTCATTATCGGAAAGCTATCCAAATTAATATCTAGTAACCAAATGTCCCAAAATGTGCATATCGTGTGACTGAAATTTGATCTTGATGACCATCTGGAGAGTTCTTATCAACTCAAATCACAATCCATTGATACACAATCAAAAGTAGGGTTCCAATCATAATTTTCACACCTCTATTGCATCACCAAATTCAAAATCTAAATTCATGATTATGATCCATTATGTGAAATAATGAACACACATTGATCAGTACTCTCAGATATCATCGAATCACAAATGAAAATAATACCAATAATTAATGCACTCAAAATGGAGAGTGAGGGTCATAAAACCAAAAAATAGGGAATGAAAATTAGACATTGTTCATATCATCCTCAATCCATTTCCATTATAAGGGAAAAAATAGTAATTATAATAAATTTGTTGATAATCCCACAGATAATATCTCATCCTGTAATAGTGATCGAACAATGGATCAATATATTAGCAGATTGACACAGATTCATTATAGAAATAAATAATGGTTAAAATTACAAGGAAACAACTTCCCTACCTTGATCCATATTAGTCATTGAAGAAGGATTGTTTCATCATATTCATTGGAACAATTCCTTTGAATTGGATTCTCGTTGATCATTGATCCACGATCCATAGTAGTTTATTCGAGAGAATTTTTCTCCACATATCAAAGGAATTTATAAGGTTATGGTGATGAACTTGAATTCTTGAGAAATTATTAATTAAAATAAATGTCTCTTAACCATTAAATTATTTTTATTTAAATCATTCAATTAAGATTACATCCAATGACACATTTTTCACAAACAACTCGCACTGACCAGAGTAAGGTTGTGCCTAGGGAAAACACCACATTAGGAACTCAATAGTGGTGTCAAACTTCCAATCCGAGTCACTATTCATCTATCATTAGGATTTAAAAATAATTTAAAATAATTTGATTATTTTATTTACAGTTATATCATTAGTGACTTTTTCTAGAGATGGCCCGAACCGACCAAGATTATGTCACATCTAAGACAAGGCCACCATTATGAGCATAACAGTGTTCTCAAATTTCTGATCTGGTCTCTTGTTCAAGATTTCATCCAATTTTTTCAAGAAACTGCATGTGTGTGCTATTAAAAGTTTAAAATATTTCAAATAATTGTTCTCGGAATACCAGGGATTGGAATAACTCAATGTATTAGTGTTGGGTCTTGAAATTAATATGTATAATATTTAAAAATAGAACATAGAAAATCCAAGATGTCAAAACTTTTTTTATCATACCTCATGTTTTTTCCTTGTTAAATATGAAAAGGGTTTAATGTCGGTACAATTTAGTGACCCAAAATTTTTCATATGGGAACATATGTCAATTATGAATTTTTGAGTCTCCAAACCTCTCCATGGGTAAAATAGTAAACATAACCTTGCACATAACTTCATAAAAATTATTTTATTGTCACTAGGATTTTTTGGTCGTGTTTTTACCATTAATATAATGTCGAACATAATTACAGGTCCATAATGGCCTTGATTAAAATTTAACTTCCTATAAAATATCATTTCAGTACGCACATTCACATTCTTGAGAAAAATGATTTTCCACATTAGCATTGAATATGAGGAAAATCATATAATCATTTTTTTGTATTAAATAGAGGTTATATCTTAGGGATATGATAAATTTTATTCATATTGAGGACCACAAGAGTTAGCCATTATTTTTGTATTGATTCATTATTTTAAATTGGGAAATAATAACTCTTATTATTATAGTTTTTATGGTGATAACAATGTTTTAAAATAGACAATGTGTCTATGTATGAATATTCATATCAACACCTATGGTTAGCCACTTCAACATTAGGGATAAAGGGATTCCGTAGGTAGAGTTCCTGAGAGGGAATAACTAGTCCTTGAGGTCAATGATGATAACATACATAGAACATTCATCAATGAAAGGAAATATTTAAAGACAAGGATTTGTGATTTTCATTATTTTACATTCTTAAATGACTAATTTTAATAATAATATACATTAATTATATTTTAAAATTCTATTTATTTTATATGGTTGCATTTATAAAACTAATTATTCATTATTCATGGATTATTCGTTATATATAATATATTAATCACCATTAATTTTTCATTAATTTTTTATTCATGAATTTGATTATTATTCTAATATTTTTTCATTACTATAACATTTTTATCTTTTTAGTGATTATGATTAACAGGAGTGGATGAATTATTATTATTACCCTCTATTATCTCTCTCTATATTATTCTATCACATCATTTTATCTCTTAATTTTATCACAATATAATATCATTCCCAGAACTGGTAGTTGTAAGGGTGGTGCATTATATTTGTGAGGGATGTGGCTCTATGGACCAACAAGGCTTTATAGGGGTGGTGCAGCAATAATATTTCTACATCAATATAGGATGTAGAGGAGATCAACCTTCATCATATCGGATTATGTGGTTTGGGTGATTGATCATTTTCATGTTTTATGGTGTATGTTATGGGACACTCCTCTATCATCAAAATATATTTTCACAAGGTTTAGGTTTTACAGTGATTAGTGGTACAGATACTGTAGACCAACCGTTAATTCAGCTGACACTGCATGCAAGGCAGTCGCCTGCCCAGACCACTATGATAAAACAGAGGTAGGCCCATGATGGGTGTCATGATATAGTTCAATTTTTTCGGTTATTCCAAAAATTTGGGTTCTAGTAGTACACTTGGGTTACTTTCCCAACCTGGTCTAGGATAGATAAATGGTCCTGCATGTATAGGCCCAACCTTATGAATGGGTAATCATGTGGGTCAGGCATTACCAACCTAAAAAAATGTGTGGTGATTGGACATGACAATCCCCACTAGTATTCATGTGTGAGTCACACAAACATTCACTCTAATGTTATTAATCTCATGGAATTACCTATATATCTTCATGTGGATAGGACTCTACATCTATGTCTTATTTTTAAACATTCACACGTGTTGTCTATTTTAGGTAAATAAATTTCGCATACCACATATTTTTTCATAGGAATCATAGTTATGTGATCTTTTAAAACATGTGAGGCAATTTTCAAGGAAGAATATTTTGATTTAGAATATATAAATATTGCTCTAGTGATTATGTATTGGCATAGCAATAGTAGTGTTTTTAGAGTAGGAAATCATTTTTTGGTGGTGTTATTGTGTTAGGGGTGATGTTTAAACTTCACCATTCCCAGTTAGGTTTGGACCCCCCCCCCCCCCCCACAAACACAATCTATAGGATTATCCACCTATGAATCAAATAGGTTCCATAATCCCCCACACATACTAAAGGAATGTGCCCCTTTATCTATAGAGTCAGTATCACCTCTATCTAAAGTGATTAAATAGGGTGCATCATCCTCAATCGGATTCAATATCACCCCAAACAACTCAATTAGGAAACAATATCATGTATCATAATTCATATGAGTTTACATGAGTTTCTTATTATTTCTAGTTTAGAAAATATTAATGGACCAAATGGTGTGTTTTTCCATTATCTAAAGACCATGATTTAGAGGTGAGTATGTTTCCCTTCATGGATACATGAATCATAAGGTATTTAAATTGTTTATAATATCATATTATTCAAGATCTGTTACTCCTTGGTTCACCTTTAGCTTCTATGGTATTTTGTATATTATTGGTTAATGGACATAGAATTTATGAAATTCTCAATTCTCTGAGAATTCTTATATATTCTTGATGTATGGATTTTGTGGATTTGATATAATGTGATAACTACATTCAACATTCAGGATACATCTAGTGGTTGAGAACATTTACATTATCCTTTCTTGTTCTCCTCTAGGTCACACATACATACAAGTGTAGGTTAGATGTTTGTTTGCATTAGATTTTATTTTTTGGTTTTCAAGGACTCTTGTAATGTCTATTTAAACTCCCCATTATATGGGACTTCTTACCATACATTTTTCATATCTGAAAATGTAACAAAAGTTCAGATATGTTCATGGAAAATGTGAAACGTGTGTATCTTATTTAGAGCTGGCACATAATTTTGCTTAGAGATTCGTGAGGTTTTTTTATATTCCTTGATGGTGGTAGTGACCATCATGTTTGTAGATTATTCTAAGTGTATATGTAGTAAGGATAATATTTATTTGTCTTATATCTGGTATATTTAGATGCTTGTTTTTTATATTCTCCTTAAATTTTAATTTAATGTGATGTATTTTATAAATTGAGGACATGTATCATTTATATGATAATTTCAATAAAGGGATATAAAATTATAATATATTCCTTCTCTATTATTTTTACCAACCCCTAGACAATTAGTGGTGTGATTTTAGAGGAACTCTCAATCAACTACTGGACTAGGTGGGGCCTCAATAGGCCAGTTCAGTTCAAAATTAGTCTTTTATGGGTTTTTATTAATAAGATTATCAATTTTAAAATTAGTTAAACAAATTATAAATTCTTTATTTCATAGAAATGGTGATATTTAAGAGTTCCTCGATTTCAAATAAATCATAAAGATCACATGTTCTCTTAAATTATGTATGTCACAAAAAGATCTATTCTTGTATTATAGGTCATTTTTTATGATAAAAATCATGCTTAAAAATGGTAAGAATCTGGCGTTTTAATACTTAATATATGATGGATTATTATGTATATCCATTTATTATTGTGATGTACATAGTTTGAATCTATGATGAGTGATAATATTAGGTTAAATAAATATAAACTACTTATTGTTGATAATGTGTATGTGGATCTATATTGATGTTTATCAAGTATGAAAATAATTTTTCATATATAACATCATTTGGATGATGTTGAAGGAGTTAAATTATGAGGAAAATTTATTGTATAGGTTTCATCTAGATGATACACTTATATAAGAAGCATTATGGATGCATGCATTTTTTTATCTAGATATATATCTAGAGTCAAAATTAACAAAAGATAAATATTTCCAAAATAGATTATTATCACAATGTAATTATTCTAGAATAAGACATGCGTATGTGGTTATAAACTACAAAACGATCAGTCATTGGTGTAGACTAATGTGTATTAAAACAATGAAGTTCTAAGAATAATATGTAGTAATAAGAATATTTATTGAAGTTGAAAAGGATAGAAACTTTTAAATATTTTATGATTCCATACCAAGTTTGAGTTAAATTATTAATTGTGTATTACAGTTCATAATTTAGTTTCAAAAATAAAACTTTCATAATAAAATTATTTAGAGAAAATTACTTAACATAATAAAGATGATGTCAAAAAATGCTTATAATCAAAATTGATCATCAATGACTAACATTTGATTTACTTTGTCTCTTCATATTATATAGCTTCCATCTCACAATATATTAGAGAGGTAATTATTTTGAAGAAAATAAAAAAAATTACTAATGCAGAATATTGAATGGGGATTCTCAATCTTTTAGGGTTGTATATATTGAAAAAGAAAAATATTATTTAGGATTATCCTAAAATTTTAAGATTTAGAAGGTGATCCTAAAAGAAAAAGAATCACTAAGAATAATATCCAATAGAAAAAAGTAATATTGACAACCATAAGAATAATTATAAGTGGTATGTTATTGTGGTGATGAAGACTAGAAGTAGAGGATTATGTATAATCATTGAGAAAGATAATATTATAGAATTTAATTTCATAAATTAAAGTAAATGTATAGGTAGAGGATCTATAGTTGAATATTGAGTCATAATTAAGGGTTAGTCAAGAATATAATATGAAAATGACATGTATATTATAATTTGAGAATATCATAAGACAAAATTTATCATATTTTAAAAATATAATAAGCTAAGATGAATGTATATGTTATATATGATTAATAGAGAAGTTTGAAAATATACGGTTGAGTAACCCAAATATTTTGAATGGTTAACATGAAGATGTCAATGAAAAAAGTATGTTGATAATATAAATGTGATGATGTTGAGTTATTATTGATAAATTAAATACCCAAACTAAAGATCCTTTATTCCTTGAAAATTTTGAGTAAGTGAAATAGAATATTTTATGATATTCAAAAAATTATGATTTCTTAAAAATTGGGTCTTTTGGAAAAATTAATAAAGGAAATTTTTTTTTAGAATGTCAGAATTTGAATGTATAGAATAATGGGGGCATTATATATAATTATTAATGGTGATTTAAAGGCTCTAAGTTGGTTATAAAATGAGTAGATCTGAGTATAATTGAGATTCTGGTTAAAACTAGACATCGAGTATATAGATATTAACTTACATATTATAAAATATAATTTAGATAGGGAATAATTTATTCTAAAATTCATCTTATGAAATATTATAAGAGTCCCAGAATAAGTGAGAGTCCAATTTATATATTTGAATTTTCAATTTTTTGAAGTAATGAAGTGAGATAGGTGAACGAGATCTTTAATATATCAAAAATAACATAAAGTAGAGTTTATTATGAAGATATGGTATAGAAGAAAAATAGATACTGATGCTAAAATGATTTAATAGTTGAAGAATAATTTAATATAGAAAAATATACATACATATTTTAAATATTTGTAATATTAGGTATGATTAAACCTGAATATACTTTTTAAATCTTGATTTGATCATTCATATGTTGATATAATAAGGTAGGCATTAATGCTATTGAATTTTCTCATTCATTGGATATCAAATACCTAATATTGTGGAAAAAGATATACCGTATTGAATTATTATCAACCTAGAATAAATTAAAGATATTTTTTCTTAGGGATGATTGAAATTCCACATTCAATTATAGGGATTCCAATGTAAATTGCCTTCTAGGAGAGATCTAACTATTGTGGAACAAGTTTAATTATTAAAAATAACACCTCCACACTTAATGTATATGTTGAGATAAGGATGATATTGTCTCACCAATTGTAATAAAATTTAGATATCAATTAAAATACTTATGACTCAATCATAGATTGAATAGAGGAAGGATGTATTCAACTGCATTAGGGAAACCCCTTGTAAAAATATTGTGTTTTGTGATCTCCTTATCAATTATGTTGCGTCTGGTGTGAATCTATTGATTGATGTATGTGATTTTCATTCATCGTAACATGTGAAAAGACTAGAATTAATTAAACTAAGATTAATTAATGTAAATAAGTTTTGAAACTTATCCCCCACCCTCAATATTATTTTAATATATTACTCATTACATCACAGGTTACAAATTAATGAATGATTTAATTATTGATCTGTGTATATCCATATTGTAGTCAAAGTCCAATATCTTCTTCCTATTACATTAATTATCATTTTTATAATTTTATAATAACATTCACAATGGTACATCAACTTTCATTTTCCAATTATTATTCACCTTATAATGAGGGTGAGTGTTGGCATTGAAAAATTCATGTCATGAAATTTGTCACAGAACTCATGATATGAACCTCACTCAGAAAAAATAAGCATAGTTTGAGTGAAAAATAATCTCCATTTATGAAAAATAAAACTAGGTCACCATTGTGATCCATGATTACCCAATCAAAAAGGAAAAGAAATTGTTCAAAAATATTGTACTATATGGTGATGTTGGGGTGAAAACCTCCCTCCAAGAGAATTACATTGATTAAAGAAATTAGTGATGACACTTGTATCACATATGAAATAATAATTTTTAACAATATTTCATTATCTTTTTGGTGGGATAAACCAAAATTATATTGTTCATACCCCATATATACGGGCTTATTAAACTTTACATGCTTTGATTTTACTATTCATGAATCCCAAATGGACTTATGAATCAATTGTTATGATAGTTTTATGATTGGATTCATTTCAATGTGAAAAACATATTGTGAAGGGAGAATTTCTATGAATATTATTTTTTAATCATACAGCTTACACATGATCATGCATCTATAATATAGTCATGTGAACTTACCTTACAATTATATGATGAGATCCCTTTTCACCATGCAATTCCTTCATGTTCTAAAGATGGATCCACTAAATAATCATATACTTTTTTGGTGGTAGAAGACTCATCAAGAAGTCAAGAACTCACTATATGGCCATGTGGTCCTTCATTGTACAACTTTTCTAGGATGGACCTTATTATATTAGTATTATATATGCCAACTCCCATTATGAGAAAGGATAATTGATGATTAACCTATGATGTCATATATAATTTGAGACCGGTAATCTTTGCTTTTTTAACTAATGAGAGGAGTGGTCCATCATGAAGGAATATCACGATGGCCTTGTCATGAAGAAACTCCATGAAGAATATTCCATACACCAATCATGTGAAGCATCTTCCATGATCCTACAATGTGAGGCTAGTTCTTGTGCTCTGTTTTCACAGTTTCATACCTCCCTTAGACCACTACCTCTACATATCTTTTTTTGGAAATCCCATTTATAAATAATATATGAGAGAACCATCTACATGGACCTATCATGTGAGTCTCATGTTGAATAGATATACAAAACAAGGCCTCCTACTATATGAACTTACTACAAAATCCCCATGGTCATCAACCAAATACCATATTTACTAGACCCTCTATGGAGGAATAAAATTAATACTCACCCATACCACACATACATACCACATATACTCATCCTTTCTTCCAACATACCATGAAGACTGGTAAATTTTGTGTCCCTTCCACACTTACTATCCCCCTCACCAAATTTGGTTCCCAAAACTCCATACAATGGGTGATGTTCACTTACCCCGCCTCTTCAGATAAGTTAATACTTATTTCACTAATCCATTAACTATGTACCTTTATTTCATTCCATTAAACCCTATAAAATGGAAGCTTAACCACCATATTATTGGGGTATTTCATTATTTGTTTTCAAAATAACTGCCACCACGATATTGATGCTATAAAAAACACCTTCAGTGATGATAGACCCTTTGTTTTCATCATTTAAATCGAGTTGAGATACTTATCTAGGTTCTTATAATACCATCAGTCAAGATACTCATCTTGTTTTCACTATATTTTGGAATCCTCATAGGTGTAACAACCAAAATTTCACTGCCTTCACCCTTTTAATTGAAAAAGTTAGGTGCATTAGAAAAACATTCATGTCCAACCCCCATATAATAACCTTGATTTTATATAATTTTTTGGTTTCATTACACACCCTTAATCAATATTTTCTTGATGGTTTCCCATAACATTATTCACCATACTCACCTACCTAGTTGGGTATCAAATGGTAGAATTATTTAATAATCCATACTAATCCTCAAATTTTCTCATGTTTTACGAGACATAAATCCCAATAGGGAATCTCAGGCATTCCCCCACTCATCCTCTTATTTCCTCCCCTCTTTTGATAGAGGGATCACATATGGGCTTCATACTAGGTGTAATACCTAATCCAATTTACCTTCTAATGCACCGGGAGCACATCATTAAATACTTCATCTAAATAAATTTATAAATTTATAATTACCTAAATTACCCAATCTACTAGAATGAAGAATCGTGGTATGACATGGTCAATTCCATGAGGGAATGGTTAAAATGATTCAATAATATTTATTTTTAACAAATTTAATTATAAAAAAATGGACTAAACTATATGGGGTTTGGATTGGTTTTAATAAAAGTTGATATGTGGACAAAGAGATTATATTGGATATTAAACGATTTTTTGATAAATTAACATAATTAAATAATTAATTGAGAGATCACATTAAATTAATTAGAAGAAGTATTTTTGGTTATCTGGAATATACTCAATATATTGGCTAGAACAATGTAAGATATTCAACCCCTCTCTCAAAGTATGTCTATTACCAGACTAAGAGAATTATGAATAATAATTAAATGAAATGAAATGTTAATTTGGTCTTAAATTTCCACTTCTCATATTCACATTGGGATTCCTCCTACAATTACTGTCACTATTCCTAGGTACTTAGGAATTGTATTTAAATTAATCTCAATGTAAAAAAATTAAATTGAAGAATTCTTAAGTTATATAACATAACCCTATGACAGATTATAAGAATATGTTTTTGTACATGGAAGTATAATAAGTCATTAAAAAGGTTGAGATTCTATGGATTTACTTGAAAATACATCCTAGTATAGATACTAGAAAGTGGATTCAATGAGAGAATAAATGTACCTAGGGGTAACCACTCTTAAAGGGTTTAATTGAGAATTAACATCATCATGAACGATTTACATTGAGTACCCTTAGAGCTACAAATCTAGATAGATACTCCCAAAGGATATTCCTTGGTCAATAACAAATTTCATTTTAAACTACATTGATAAATCAGAGGATAGAACATATAAAAAAATTGATAATCCAAAGTGATATAGGATAAACCAATCATAGAATGGTTTTATAAGTGTAGGTTTTTTCAAATATTTAAATGCCTAGATACTAATTTTGATGCATTCTGTAATGGTATTTTAATATGTTTAAGGATATTTTATGAGACATTTAGGGGAATGTTAACCTTTAGTTTATTATTTGTTTTAGTAAAAATATTATTTAGGGAAGAATTAATTTCAATTTTCAAAACATAATTTTAATGTTACTGATAAATATTATATTAAATATTATCAATGATACTAATATGGTTGATTGGGATAATAGTGTTAATAAATTTTGGTAGCCTAGATTTTATAATATAGATAACCATGGGATTAAAAAGTGATTTTGTGACTATGTGCTTAATATTTTTCTAAATAAGTGAACTATATTTGTATAATTATAAAATTAATGTTAATATAATTTCAAAATTAAATATTGAGTTAATTTATGGAATTATATATGAATTTATTGTGTCTTTATGGGGAATTGGGTTATTCCTAAAAAGAATAGCATATTTTAGATATAATATTATTAGGTCATATATATTTTTTTGAGTTTGAAAATATGGTTGATTAATGTTACATGGGGATAAATGATAAGTTGATATGGAGAGAATATGTGGTTATAATTTTCTTATTTTTGGGTTCATTAAATGATCATCCATATTTTCAAAGTGTTTTAATGTCATTTGTTTGTTGAATAATTAATTAGAACATTGAGTGTTATTTTTTATATTTTCGATATTATATGTACCATTTATTCATATGAAAATTTATTTTGTATATCCTATTTACCTGGGATAGTCATTTTGTGTTTAGTAAATTTCAAGATATGGTCCATTAAAAGTTAACTTTAGTTCTTTAAAATGAAAAAAGCATCATATGTCATTTACATTATAGGTTTAAGTAGAAGTTGGAAAACATCTAGAAGCTCAACCAAAGGATAAAATTGTTCTTATTGAATGTAAATAAATAAACATAGAATATTTTCATTCGATCTATATCTTAATGGTAAATGAATCCCTCAACTCAAAAAAAGGAACTTGAAATTAAAAAAAATATGTATTACACCATTTATTATGAATTTATGGTTATGTTTATCTCTTTATAATTTTTTGGCCATTGTCTAGCTCATTATCATATTCTCTTTCACTCTCAATTACTCCTTGGAAATTTTTTTTCTCCTTGATGTCTATATTTTCACATCCCACAAATTTTCTCCTTATTCGGGAAACCAATTCTGTGTTACTCAATGTGACCTTCAAATTTATCTTTTCCTCTTTTCAAAATGATATTTTTAATCCCTTTTTATGATGTGTGTTTTAGTAAATATATTGAAAAATATTAATATTTTTCACTTTCATGATCGAATGTTTCATCCTCCACTCCAAGAAATTGATTTTAATATTTTTTTAACCATCTTTTATCATACATGAGATAAAATTATGTGTAATAAATATCTATAAGGGGATTTATTATTATAAAAAAAATTAGATTTTATGTTATTTATGTAATATATTTTGATATCTTATGGTATACACAACACTGATCCTAAGAAAATTGTGATATACTATAGAAACCTTTTTACTTAAATATGAATGTTTTGGCCTAAAAGATGGTTTTTCATGTTTATAAATGAATAACTATAATGTTGAATATATGTTTTATTTTTTCCGAAATTAAATTTATAATCAATCATAAATTGAATTTTAATATGTTTGAAGTGAATATAAAATATTTTGAAGGTAAAAGATATATTTTTCATAAAATTATTCTTATGTTTGGAATATATTTTTTATAGTAATAGATTAAATTAATGACCATTGATAAATGATTCTAAATAAATAATTATGTTATCTATCATGTTAATTTAATTATATTTCAATTTATAGTGTTTATTTGATAAGTAATTTTAATAAGTTCATTTAATGATTAAAAACATTTTTTCTTCAAAAATAATTTTTATTTCGATTTTTAATGAATATTATAATTAAATTATTATATTTTTTTAAATTTTATATGAAATATTTTAAATTATTTTTAAACCACTATCTCATAAAAATATTAGGGTGATTTGTTTGTTTTTTAAGAAAATTTTGATTTTGGAATGAGTAATAAAAAATGTCTTTTTGGAAAAATCGTTGTTTACATTCTTTAAATAATGTAATTTAATAGTCCCATTATGTTTTTAATTTTATCTTAAATTAAATTAATTATTAATTAATTATATTTAATTTAATTAATTATAATATATATATAAAATATATTAATTTGGTATAAGCACATTTTTGGTTTAGAACTCTTTTTTTCTAATATATTGTTTTTTATTGTGTTTTACACATTTATATGAAAATTCATCTATATCAATTATCAATATATAATATTGAAAAATAGATTCCATATTTGGAATAAATATTTAAAAATTTCGTAAATAATTCCCCATTAGTTTTCAACATAATAAATTTTAGTCGTGGTAAATATTTTTCAACTATATAAGGGTAAAATGGCTGAAAATGGTTTAACAATTGAGATAAAGACTAAAAATATCCATAAAAATTAATTTCTTCTAATTTATCTGTGATATTACCACATAAATTCAATATTTTAAAATTAATTATGTTATTTCTACTTTACATTGATTATAACCATTATTTTATTTTTAGTAGAGGATAATTGGAAAAAATAACACTCTTTTAATTGTAATTTCAGTTTTATTTTATCATTTGTTATTTTATGAAAAAAAAAGATTATTTTTAATATAAATAAGGGATGTATATTATGGATTTTTTTTAATTTTTATTGATTTTATTATTAATTGAATTGTTTACACAGCATCGATATTGTGCTTGGACAATGACTGGAATAATCAACGTCGATGAATTTAAAATTTTAAAAATTATTATGGTTTGGGTTGATTGTTTAATTAGAAGAATTAAATAGGTAGTTATGTGTTTTAAATAATGATAAATATTTTTATATCTAGAATATATTTTATTGGTTTCATCCAACTCAAATTTAATTGTTTCTGTGAAAAATGACATTAATAATATTTTTTTATAAAACACATTTTATTAATTTGCTTAAAAAAATCATATAAAAAGTAAATTGCAATGTTAATGGGACTAAAATATAATCCATGGACCATTTTTTATCCACTTTACACCTTATATGTAAATGTTATACCCTTAAAGAGTAAAAAAACATGTACGATAGTTAAGATTAAAAAGGGATAATGATGAGGCTAAACCAAAAAAATAGGGTTCGAAATAAAACATAAAAATATATAAAATTAATTGGATTAATGTATTTAGAAATAAAATAATTTTAATTCTAAATTATTTCCATTTGGTTTCACTTGGAAATATTATTGTATATATTATTTTTTCACATTCTTAATAATTATAATTTTGATATTCCCCTCACTTAAAAAGGGAACCCTCTCCTATCTTCATCACACCTTATGAGTAATTTATATCAACCGTATTATGTAATAATATCTTCCCAAAAATCATCCACAGGACCTAGAGGCTATTGAATCACCAAAATAAAAACCTAAAGGGCTTAATTTATAATCCAAAAGTGGTTTCTCAAAGAAGAGGTATAACTCTTAACCGAGTTCCTTCATTTTATTTCATATTTTACCTGCAAAAATTAGACCATAACCATATTAATAAAATAAAATAATTATATATAGTATAAATAGATGTTATTATGTTAACTTTATAACCATTAGTCATTTTTTCCATCTTATGGGAAATGAAACCTTCACTCGTGTATATATGTGGACTATAAATTCCACGAAGTGATTTATTTCATATTTAATCACCACCTCAAATGGATGGTGATAATTATAATGTAAATTAAAAAATATTATATTAATGAAATAATTATGATCCTAAAATGATGAAATATTTATTACCTTCTATACCCACCACCCTATATAATTTACAATGTTGATCATGCGTTTGTGTGGACTACCACATCCTTAAAGGGATATCAATTATTTTTATTTTCATACTACCTTAAATGATTATAAAATGTTATTTCATGTATAAAAATAAAAATAAAAATAATATATTTATTAATGTTATTGTGATTTGGAAACCATAACCCCCTTAACCTTGTTCAACCTACTAACATTGTTTTTTTTATTATGAACCGAACATCCCCAAAACGTTCAACAGGAACATTAATAATTTAATAACTATTTATGGAAGGGTAATAAAACAAATAAAATAGATAAATGTAATTGAATAAAAATTTAATGGTTACTTATGAAATTATAAATTTAATATAACTATATTATTTAAGAGATAAAGTATAAATATTATGATCAAAACTCGAGATAAAGGATTTATTAACTCAATTTATTTTCATTAACTTTTATTATTTAATTATTGTTTATGTTATGAAAATATTTCATGAGTAATTTCCAATTATTATTTTATAAATTATTTAAAATCATTTTATGTTTATTTACATTTGTTACACATAATCACTTCATTTTTTAACTATAACTTCAAAGATAAAATATTTCTAATGGTTTTCCCCTCAATTTTTTTTCTAAATGACATATTCCATATTCACCATATTTATTTATTTTTCACGTTTATAACACACCTTAGATATTTCGTGTCATGACCCGTCCCAGTGGGGCCAACCCCGTGACTCCCCAAGCCCGCCTCTAATATTCCAGGGGATGGTGACTAGCACCGAGTAGGCATTTTACTAACATGGGAGGTATTTCATATGTACCTGTACACACATACACATCTCCAAGCCCACAATGCTGAAATGTAAAAAAAAGAACAGAAATTCATGAATACAACTAAACCCAACCAACAGAGTACAACAAATGGTACAGTACAAAAAAAAAGTAAACTGGGCTAGAATACAAGCCCACTAAAAAAAGGAGTCTGAAAACTGCAATGTCCAACCAATAAACACAAAAGATATTGTGATTGCTGCTCGTATTCGTAGGAACACCTCGACCTGTAGGGAACTCAGAAAGCTCAGTCATGTCCTGGTCCTCCCTGGACTCTGTCAAAAGGCTGCTCGTCTGCCGAAGACACCAAACATGCGGGCAAAGCCCGTCCGAGGGTGAGTATAACAATACTTAGTAGAGGTCCTCAAAAAGCACAAAACAGTACACAATGTAAATGTAAAATCAGCTATGCATAGTGTATGTCTACATATAGAACAAACCAGATATACTAAAAACCCATAACCGTAGTCTAGATACAAGTCGCACAACTGCATACCCCCTTTAGGGATTCTTTTTGAAGATTCCTCAATTCACTCATCCTGGGAGAACACACTCCACGAGTCTTAATGCTCTGATGACGTCAGTCTGAGAAGTACCGCTCATTGGAAACTTTCACGAGAGGTAGCCACACTCATTACAGGAGAAACACTCTTGAGTGAGAAGATTTATGATAGATATAAGCACTCATTATGGGAGACAAACTCCTGAGTGGGAAAGATCACGATACACAGATAAGGATCAAAGCTCAGGCCATGGAAGATACTGCGACTCATCTGGATTCACCATATAGGTGATACACCAACTAGGTAAAGGATCAACGCTTGGTAGAGTTGATCATGTCGATTCCTAACTCTACCTAGGGTCAGTAAGGGATAGAGGATCTCGATCTGGGCCTCTTGGATAGATGCCTGACTCTATCAAAGAAAGTCCTGTTGAAGGGATCATACTCACGTGTGAGGAAATGATGCTTGACCTTCATGGTAATGAGAAGAATGGGAACTAACCCATAGGAAATATGTCCAAGATACAGTGAACAAGAGGACCATGGAATTTTCAGAAAAGTACATGGTGTGTAGAAAAGTTACATGTCATGTTGTCTGTCCCCAGGTGGTGCCTGTGTACAATGGCCCGTGTGGTAAGGCTGGTCGTGTAGAAAAAACTAGGCACACGGCATGTAGTACTGTGTACACACCATGTCCGAGTGACTGGGGTTGGACCCCTATCACTAGCCATGGGACCATACACAGTCATCAACCTGTGTACAACAACCCGTGTCTGTGGACCCCCTGGATACACGCTGAGTCCTGTATAGCCGCTCCTGTCATGTTGTACACGCCGTGTTCTGAAGCCGTGTAGATCATCCCATTTTTGTGTACTTCCAAAAATACATACCGATCTTCGGGGAAGACTGACATGTTGTGTAAAAAGGGTCACACGTCATGTGATTCCTCTCTGACCCCCGAAACCCTAGCCGCCACCAGTACTACACGGCATGTTCTTTGGAAGTACACGCCCTGTATTCTGGAAATTTCTAGAAACATGGACTTCTGCTGTTGTGCCTCCGGTGATTATCCATTAATCGATACGGCCATCTGATCACCGCTAAACTTCCAGGTTTTGGTCTCCCTGACACCACAAAGATGTCCTGATGTTTTCGGACCTCCGATCGACTCCGAAAATTTGATTTGATATTCCCACGTGAAGACCTCTCGAAGAACTCCCTTTTCAGATCCAGTCAGATTCGTCGCCCACCGTCGCCCTGGCAACTCTGCAAGGTCATTACGGTGTCGAAACTTCGATTTGGGATCTTTGCATCATGGAATGGATGCACAATGATTCATTGTTCATCACCCCGTGAGGAACATGAAGAACGCATGAGAAAAGAAAGGGGGAAAGAAATTAAAAAAAAAGTGAAGAAAGAACCCCCGCCGTCATTCAGCATGGCATTGATCCACTCCCTTTAGTGGAATTAAATGGAGCCAAAATCAACAATAACAAAACAATCGGGATCAATTCCCCGAATCATCCTGATAAAACCCTCCCGCAATAATGAACAAATCTCTGGATCAACATGTCCATGTTTGATCCACGTTCATCATTTAAAATCAAAAATGGGGAAATGAATTCAAATAACAAACCCCTAACTCAATTGGGATTGATATCCGATGAAGTTGTCACACTGGCACTATTGTTGAGATCCTTCAACATCATTGCCACAACGATTCACGTCTTCAATCCATCTTTGTTCTCTATCGAGAGTTTTCTTCTATGTTTTCTAGCCAACAATCGATTTTTGATCATCTGAATAAAAATTGAAACGTATTGAAATTCAAAATACGCGGTGGTATTAATGAGCCAACGTTGTTGTTTCTGAGTCATTATGACATGGCATTAATAACTAAATCAACTTCCCTATCGCTACACTGTAGTGGATGTTTCCATAAAAATAAAATAAACATGTAGAATTTTATTTTATTTTCATTTTACTAAAAACATCCGAAAATTAAATTTTTCCCTTGACCCACGCCGGTCGAGGTTAGGCTCATTCTTAGGTAAAGTCATTACCCCGGATGCAACGGTGCCCACAGATTTTTAATATGGGCATCCATTTGGAAACTACCATAACCGCGCACAAGTGCCGACTCACTTAACTTGAAAAAGGTTAGACCACCATTCTGGGTTCACTGGACCTCGTAATGACGCTCCGTCTTCATGCCCAGTCTCGAAATAATTCCATATAATATTTATAAAATAATAAATGGAAAATTTGATACATTAAATTCTCCCCACCTTTGTGCTTTACGTCCACAAAAATTCAAAACAAAGTCTACCCAAAAATATGAGGGTACTGGGCACAGATTTGGGCCTCCCGCTCCCACGTGCGCTCCCAAAGATTCTCGTGCTGCCACTGGATGCACACCAAAGGAATCGATCACCCATGAAGGATCCTCTCCTACCGATCCTCGATCTCCACTAGGTACTCCGCAAAGTTCACTCCATCCTCGATGTCCATCTCCCCCCATTCAATGACGTGAGACAGGTCATGCACGTACCTCCTCAGTTACGACACATGGAAGAAATCATGTAGCCGGTGCAACTATGGTGGTAGATCAAGGTGGTATTCTACCTCGCCAACTCTGAAAAGTATCTGGAAAGGTCTGATTAACCTCAGAGATAGCATTACACCTCGTCCAAATCACTGTAACCCTCATCAAGGTGAGACCTAAAGAAAGATGTGGTCTCCCTCTTCGAACTTCAGAGGCCTTCGTCGTCAGTCAGTATAGGACTTATTCCAGCTCTGTGCAGTCTTCAACCACTCTCAGATAATCTGCACCTACTCTGTGGTAGCTCACACAATCTCTAGACCCATGAGTGCGGATTCTCTAAGGTCGGTCCAGCAAAGTGGTGACCATCATGGTCTCCCATACAAGTCCTCGAATGGTGCCATACCAATGGTGGAGTGGTATCTATTCATTTACGCAAACTCCACCAATGGTAGGTGGTCCTCCCAACTATGACCAAATTCCAACATACAAGATCACGACATATCCTCCAGAACCTGAATGGTCCTCTCTGTCTGACCATCAGTCTGGGGATGAAATGCTGGGCTCAAGCATAGCAGGGTCCCAAGAGCCTCATGCAATCCCTTCCACAATCGGGATGTGAAGTGGGAATCTTGATCCAAGACTATAGTCGAGGGGACCCTTTGAAGCCGAACTATCTCCTGCACATAGAGGTGTCCCAATCTCTTTACAGAACACTGATCCCTGATAGTTAGGATGTGGACCAACATGGTGAGTCGGTCAACGATCACCAAGATGGAATCATGCCCCTTGGATGTTCGTGGTAAGCCTGTAATGAATTCCATCGATATTCCATCTCATTCCACTCTAGAACGCCCAGGGGGTGAGCTAATCCCACTGGAACTTGGTGCTCGGCCTTCACTTGCTGGCATGTGAGGCATCGAGAAACAAACTACGCTACTTCATTATTCAATCATGAGCACTATAACTATCATCAAAGATCCTGGTATATCTTTTCCACCTCAAGATGTACCACCAAAGGGTATGTATGAAACTCTATCAGGACCTCCTCCTGTAATCCCACTGGTACAATAGTGCATCCTCTTAAAATAAGTATATGCTCCCCACCTTGTGAATATCTATCAAGAGTATGTCATGTGGATAACTAAGCATGTAAATCCACATAGTCAACATCCCCATGTTGTGCCTCCCTAACTCGCTATATGAGTGGAGGGGTGACAACCATCGACTGTAGGTAAGTTGTATCCTCTCCATCCATGAAGGATAACTACAACGCGGCTAACTACTGTGTCGCCTCACTCAACACCTGTGAGCTCCACCTTCTGCTAAGAGCATCTGCTACCTTGTTCCCCTTTCCAGGAGTATGGATAATCTCAAAATCATAATCCTAGAGGAACCCTAGCCATCGTCTCTATCACAGATTCATATATTTCTATGAAAAGATGTTCCTGAGGTTCTTGTGGTCAGAGTAAATGATAAACCGCTCTCCCATCATGTATTGTCACCACATTTTCAATGTGAAGAACACCACTACCAACTCAAGATCATGGGTCACATAGTTTTTATCATGTGGCCTAAGCTGGAGCGAACCATAAGATTTCATTGCATCCCACTACATCAGGACATAGCTGAGCCCAGTCCTTGATGCATCGCAGAAAAGTACGTACTCGGCACCCTCCTCCAGCAATCTCAAGAATGGGCCGCTCGTCAAACTCTGTCTCAGCTGCTCAAAATCTTTCTGGAACTTATCCGTCCATATGAATGGTTTCCCCTTTTTGTCAAGGCCTTCATTAGTGCTGATATCCAAGAGAAATCTGGAATGAATCTTGAGTAATATCCTGCCAACCCAAGGAAGCTCCGCACCTCTGTCACACTCCGAGGTGGATAAAATTCTTACATAGCCTCCACCTTGGCTGAGTCCAAAACTACTCCATCTGTTGAGCTGACATGTCCCATAAAGGGGACCTCATGAATCCAGAACTGGAACTTCGAGAGATTCCCATAAATCTGGTGCTCCTGGACTACGTCCAGAACCATCCACAAGTGTCTCATGTGCTCCTCCTCTAATACCAAGTTCACAAGGATGTCATCGATGAAGACCACTACGAACTGGTCCAAGTATGTTTGGACGATTCGGTTCATCAATCCCATGAACACTACGGGGGCATTCATCACACCAAAAGGCATTATCAAGTACTCATAGTGACTGTAGAAGCATCTGAAAGCCATCTTCAGTATATCCTCATCCCGCACTCATAGCTAGTGATAGCCTAATCGATGGTCAACCTTAGAGAACCATTGTGCCCCTCTTAGCAGATCAAAGAGGACATTGATTCTTGGCAGTGGATACTTTTTCTTCACCGTCACCTGGTTCAGGCACTGGTAATCCACACACAATGTAAGACTCCCGTCTGCCTTCTTTGAAAACAAGACTGGGGCCGCTCAGGGTGAGACACTGGGTCTCATGAAACCCTTGCTCTGCAAATCCTCAAACTGCACCCTCAACTCATGATGCTCTGTGAGAGCCATCCGATATGCTGATGAGAAAATCGGTTCCATCCCGGGGTGTAAGTCGATGTAGAAGTCGATCTCCCAGTGGGGAGGTAATTCTGGAACATCTTCCGGAAATACATCCTTCTACTCCACCAATACTACTGTTAATTGGGATCTCACAACATCCACTACTCCTAGGGAAAGGATAGCCAACTCATGAGCGGTTGGTTGCACCCTCCTATGCATATGTCCATTCTGTGATGCATGGGATTCCTTTTCTCCTTCAAAGTAAAACCTCATTCCATCACGGTGGACACACCGCACTCTTCACCTAAAACAGTCAATCTGGTCACGGACCGAAGATAACCAATCCATACTAAGAATGACATCTTAAGACCTCGATGCTACCACCAAGAGGTTCCAACTGAAATTCTCAACTCCAAGGGTAAGACCACACTATCTGCAAAGGTGTGTGATCATCGAGTCTCCTCTTGTAGGTGTCTCTAAACGTAAGGATCGAGTCAATGTATCTATTGAAATCTTTAGGTTTTGTGAAAGACATGTGGCTATGAAGGAATGACTGGAACCAATGTATATAAGCATGGAATCTAAGGAAGACAAGACATAGATCATACCTCAAATAATCCATGGAGTCCCTGGGTCATATACCTCTACCACGTGCTGTTGTCCCTGCCCCTATCCCCCGGCTCCCAAAGCTTGGTGCAGACCTCCTGGGAGAGGTTGTGGAAGTAAGTCGAAGAATCTGCCACAACCTGATGCTCTCCATACTCCTTTTCCATGTCTACCGCCTGTCGGTTCTACCTATTTTATTCTCTACCTCTGCCTCGGTGGACCGTCCATTGCTTCCCTGTCAACATCTTGACAGGTCGGGCAATCTCTAGTGAGATGTCCCCTACCGTTGCATGTGTAGAATCGCCTATCCCTAGGCTAACTGGATCTAGCCTGATAGCCCTGGACCGTCGATCCCTTGTCCTTGGTCATTCTATGATGTTTTTCATGTCCAAGTCCCTCTGCATGATGTCAGCTCCTTGCTGTCGGGGTCTCGGCACCTATCTGCCTGCTGCTGACTATAGGCGGCTGTCTCTGCTCCGCAAAGAAGATCTCAATCACCAAGGCCCACTCGAGCACTCTATAATAATTCAATATTCATAGTGGTATGACACTAGATCATATGTCTCATCACATACCTCGCTCAATGGTCCGAGCCTTGAAGTACTAATCCCTGACCATATCCATCGAGTACCTGGTGAGGTTGGTGAACCTCGATGAATATTTAGCTACTGACATATTGTCCTTCTAGATACGAAGAAGCTCCTAGAAGCGTATAGATCATGTCGTAACTGGAGAGAACTCCTCCCTGAAGTGTTGATCAAACTCAGTCCATGAAAGAGTCTCCTCATCGTGAGTCTGTGTGGTCAGATTCCACCATCGTCCTGCCGAACCCGGAAGAAGGCTCGCTCCTAGGATCGCCATCTTGTCTGCTGGTGTCCTCACTAGACAGAAAACTCTAGTCACCACCTCAAGCCAGTACTCAGCCGCCTGAGTGTCGGGGTCGCCTCAGAACCTGAGGGGTCTCTGTCTATGGAACTCATAGAGCACGCTAATCCTGTGCTCCTCGCCGGTTGGTACTGTAGGTACCACTGGATACTCCACAGGTTGTGGCATATCTTGTGCACTACCTGATGGAAATGCCTAGGGAATTGGTCCTTGTATCGAAGCCTCATCACTGACAGGGTCATCCTCGAGATCGTTCTGCTTAATCCTTGAGGGTATGCGTTGTGGAGGCATCCTGTAAGGAACCAGGATGTACCATGGTCAAATAGTATATCTGGATAGATGACATAAAGGACATGGAAGAAAACCATTACTATATGTTGGATGTGCATTTTATTCCCCTGAAACTTGTGTTTTCGTGTACCTAGTAGAAAATCATGTTATCAGATTCATGATGTATGGATACCTCGGCCGCCACACCAACACTGGAGTCTCTGGCATGAAATACGAAACTAATACCCTCAATAATGTTTCAAAAAAACAAACGCACCGACTCTTGGTTCTAAAGTAGAACTAACCTCCTCTAATATCACTCGATCACGACGCGTCCCAGTGGGGCCCGCACTGTGACCCCCCAAGACCTCCTCCAATAGGCCAGAGGCTGGGGACTAGCACCAAGTAGGCATTTTACTAACATGGGAGGCATTGCCTATGTACCTATACACACACACACATCTCCAAGACGACAATGCTGAAATGTAAAAACCGCTAAGGAACAAAAATGCATTCATACAACTAATCCCAACCAACAGAGTATGACGAAAGGTGGAGTACAAAAAAGTAAACTGGGAAAGAATACAAACCCACAAAAACAAGTGTCTGAAAACTATAATGTCCAACCTGTAAACACAAAAGGTACTACGGCTGCTACTCATAGCCGTTGGAACACCTCGGCCTGTAGGGAACTCAAAAATCTCAGTCATGTCTGGGTCCGCCCTGAACTCTGTCAAAAGATTGCTCATCTTCAAAAGACGCCAGATGTGTGGGAAAAGCCTGTGCAGGGATGAGTATAACAATACTCAGTAGAGGACCCTAGAGACCACAAAACAGTACCCAATGTAAAGGTACAGTCAGCTGTGCACAGTGTATGTCTATATATAGAACAAACCAGATATACTAAAAACCCAGACCCGTAGTTTAGAGACAAGACAAACAACCTCATACCCCCACGAGGGATTCTGTTTGAAGATTCTGCAAAGCACTTGTCCTGGAAAAACACACTCCATGAGTCTTACAGCTCCGATGACGTCCATCCGAGATGTACCATTCGTCGGGAACCGTGACGATAGGTATCCACACTCATTATAGGAGACACACTCTAGAGTGGGAGGATTTACAATAGATAGAAGAAATCATTATAGGAGACACACTCCTGAGTGGGAATGATCACGATACATATTTGAATATCCCTTCTAGGGCCATGGCGGATACATTGACTCATCCAGATTCACCAGTTAGGTGATACACCATATAGGTAGAGGATCAATGCCTGGTAGAGTTGGTCACGTCGATTCCTGACTCTACCTGGGGTCATGAATGGATAGAGGATCTCGATCCGGGACTCTCGGATGGATTCCTGACTCTATCATAGAAAGTCTTGCGGAAGGGATCATACTTATGTGTGAGGAAATGATGCCTAACCATCAGGGAAATGAGAAGAAGGGGAACTAACCCAAACAAAATATGTCCAAGATATGGTGAACAAGAAAACCATGTTGTTTTCCAAAAATCCCATGGTGTGTAGAAAAGTTACACCCCCTGTTGTTTGTCCCCCGGTACTGCCTGTTTACAACGACCCGTGTTTTAAGGCTGGTCGTGTAGAAAAAAATTGGTACACGGTGTGTATTACGATGTACATGCAGTGTCCATTGTTCTAGGTTTAGCCTCATCTCATTGGCCATGGGGCTGTACACGGTCATTAACCCATGTACTACAACCTGTGTCTGTGTACCCCCTGGATACACGCCGAGTCCCATGTAGCCGCTCCTGTCATGTTGTACACGTTGTGTTTTGAAGCTGTGTAGATCATCCCATGTCCGTGTATTTCTTAAAATACACACCGAGCTTCGGGGAAAGTCCAACATGCCGTGTTACCAGGGTCACATGCCGTGTTATTCCTCTCTGACCCCCGAAACCCAATCTATTTCTAGTACTACACTGTGTGTTCTTCAGAAGTACATGTTGTGTATTCTGTAAATTTCTAGAAACAAGGACTTCCACCGTCACACCCCTGGTGATGATCCGTTCATCAATCCGGTTGTCCGTTCACCATGAAACGTCTAGGTTTTGGTCACCCCGACACCACAAAGCTGCTCCCAATGTTTTCGGACCTCTTATTGGCTCAGAAATCATGATTTGATCTTCCCTGTGCGAAGAACGCTAAAAAACGCCCATTTTTTATCTGTTCTGATTCGTCATCCGCCATCGTCGCTGCACCTCTGCATGGTCGTTGCGGTGTTGAATATTCGATTTGGGATCAATGCGTTGTAGAATGGATACGCAATGATCCGTTGTTTGTCACCCCTCTATGAACATGAAGAACGCACGAGAAAAGAAATTGGGAAAGAAATTCAATAAACAAAGTGAGGAATGAACCCCGCCGTCATTCGTCAAGGCATTCATCTGCTCCCGTTAGCAGGCTTAAATAGAGTTAGAATCAACAATAACAAAACAACATGGATCAATTCCACCAATCATCTCGATATAACCCTCCCGCAAGAAAAAATGAATCCGCGGATCAACTTGTTCTTGGTTGATCTGTGTTCATCGTTTAAAATAAAAAACAGGGAAATGAATTCAAATAAAAAATTACTACCTCAACTGGGATCGATCGCCGACGAAGGTTTCATTCTGGAATCGTCGTCAAGATCCTTCAAGGATATTGGCACAATTATTTGCGGCTTCAATTCATTTTCGTTCATCACCGAGAGTTTTCTCCAGAGTTTTTCGCCAACGATCGATGTTCGATCATCCCAATAAAAAGGGAAACGTATTGACATTCAAAATATGTTGCGGTATTAATGAGATATCATTTTTGTTTCTAAGTCATTATGACATGACATTAATGACTTAATCAACATCCATGTCGATACGCTGTAGTGGATGTTTCCATAAGAATAAAATAAACATTTAGTAATTTATTTTATTTTCATTTTACTAAAAACGTTCAAAAATCATCTTTTTTCCTTGACCCATGCCAGTCGAGGTTAAGATCGTTCTTTGGTACATTCGTCACCCCGAATGCAATGGTTCCCTTAGATTTTTAATCAGAGCATTTGTTTGAAATCTTCCATAACCACACACAAGTGCCGACTCACTTAACTTATAACGTTTAAACCACCATTTCAAGTTCACTGGACCTCGGAATGATGCACCGTCTTCGCGCCCGGTCTCGAAATAATTCCATATAAAAATTACAAAATAATACATGGAAAATATGAGATTTTAAATTTCATATTATTAATATATTTGTATTATTTGTATTTATTGTTTCATTTAATATTATTCAATACTATGGGGTTATTATTCAAAATTTATTAAAGTTGTAAGGGTTTATTTAATGATCTTATTTTTATTCGGTATTATCTATGATTATATTAACATTGAAGAAAATTATAATCAATTTATTTTTCAAACTCCATCTATTTTATTATTTTCTAGTTATCTAAAATTTTCATATTTTTTGTTTTCATTTTTCATTCTTTGGTAGTTAATATTTTAAAGGAATTTTTTTTTGAAAATATGTTCTTATTTCATCTTTTATTGAAAAAAAATTAACGACATGTCTATATATTTTAATAATGATTAAATAATGCTATTATTTACATTGATAAAAATTTATACATTAATTTTTTACATAATTTACATTATTCTAAAAGGTATGAGATATAATATGTTTATGATTTCCTATATGACACATTATTACTTTCTTCAAAATGTTCAAAAACAATTTATTTTTAACATATAGAGCATTAATTACATATTTTATAGATAATTTTTTATTTTAAGATTAATTTATACTATTAAATTGTTATTTTTTAAAAACGGCCTATAATTCAAGAAATTTTAATATTTTTAATAAGTGATTTTAAACTGAAATCATAATTTTCTTCAAGAAATATTCAAGTTATCATTTATTATAATAGAATCTATGTAAACATAATTTGATTAATGATATTATATAGTGCGGAGATACTCTAATATACCATCTAAAAAATTAAACTTGATGGCTTATGTCACAATTTCTATTTCTAATTGGGGGAAAATATTGTCTTTCTGTATGTGAGTATTAAATTATATATATATATATATATATATTTATTATGTGTTGTAATGATTATTAACTCCTTTCCATGGGGTTAATTAATTAAAATTAGTAAGTGATGTGAATAGGATATTCCAGCCCATTGATGTATTAGTACGTCTAATGAGACAAACTAACCTAAGTACTTAGTGTATACCTACCCAATTAATTATGATGTCTCGGCATAATATCTTGATGGTATGATAATGATGTCCTTCATTAAGTATTCCATCATTATGAATTCATTTACTATTATACACATGGTTATTTATTTTGTTCTTTAATATATGGATATAATTACTTTTAGGAAATTAGTAATATGACATATTTCAATATTGTTTTTCTTTACCATATTATTCATGATTTATTTTTTAAACGATACTTTATGTTGTTTACTACCCCTTACTAAGAATCTGATATCCCCTTCATTATATTTTCCTTTACCTAGGGTTCCAAGAATGGATATATGTTTGATTTAATGGATATAGTATAATAAGGAATTAATTTCTAACTATAATTACATATTTTATGAATTTTTTTCAATTCTCTTGTGAGAATCATATATGCTTCTAGTCACCCATTTTTATTAAACAATTTTACCCTTTAGTATAAAATCTATTGTATCTTATGTCAATGTATTAATATAATAATTTTATTCCTTTTAATATATTTTGGGTGTTATTGGATTATTTCATTTACTAAGACAAAAACTCACCATCATTTTTAAGATAAGGTTCATAGTGGGAAATTAAATAGGCACTCTCCCTATTAATTTATACCAATAATTTTCCCATAGATGTATCCATTTAGTTATCCACTTTAGAGGGTCATTTTATTGTATCCATGTTGGTGTATTTATATTATAGTATATTTCTAGGTTTTTAATATATATTAGTCTTCAATTATAAATATCCTTTATTATATTTTTATTTTGTTCTCTCTTTCAATTAATTTTTCAAACAAATCAGTTTTACTAATGATCACAAGTAACAAACATGAGGAATTTTTTATGGGAGTAATCCATTATTTAACCTAATTGTTTTTCATTATCCGTATTGTTTAATATTTTTTTACTGTTAGTTTGAGATGTATCTTAGTTATAAATTCACCATTGTGTCTTCACTTATCACCTTGGGTTTAGCTTTCTATTTATAATATTCTTCCTCAGTAGAGTAGGTTTTTGTTCAGTGTACTTATTTATCATTGGGTAAAATATATGTTCACAAGTAGGGTATAACGTTATCATCACACATATTATGGAGTGTATTCATTAAGAAAATTGCTAAATAATAAAGAGATAATAATGGTAAAATCATAATGATGATCCTAGGAATATTTTCTTTCATACCAACATCATTTATTCTATATACATTGTGTATTACATGCTTACTTAATTAAATTTCATAGATTTTGTTTTCAATAAAAAGTATCAATAAAACATGTTTACATGCAATAAATAAATATATAAAATACCAAAAAATATATTAAATTTATTAGGAATAGTGGGTGTTTACTATAGAATATTCTCCAGTGAGATTACCCTAGTCATACACTATGCTACAATAGGTATATAAATTTTACCCTTTCACCCCTCTATGAAAAGAATGTATTAACATGCCATTATTTTTAATAAGCTATATTTTATTTCTCTTACTAATAAATTTTAATTTATGAATGCTTTATTATTTTCAAAAAATATTAAAAAACATAAAAATATATTTTTTCATGATTCATTCAAGTTCATATTTGTATCACCCCAATATTTCGTAGTACATTATCTTTTTAATGTGATTTAATAGCTTGTGAAACATGCAACACCGAGTTTGAGCGAACCATGAAATACAAAACAAGATATTCGAAAATAGTATATGAATAGTATTAAGTAAATTTTGAATACCACAAATAATTTTTACGTCCATACTATTTGTTTTTTTAGACATAATATAAGAACAAATTCAATTTTTTAGAAAAGTATTTTTCAAAAAATGCAATTTTACTACCTGTTAATGGTGAACCATTTCTAAATCCAATATTTGAAAATTTTATATATTAAATTTTACAAAATAAACTTATTATTTATAATTTAGGCATAATAATATAGTTTTGATAAATTTTTGGTGTTTTTTGGATAACTTTCATATTATGATGAATAGTGAAAACAACAAAATTTTAAATAAAAACAACTTTTTATTCGAAATAATTTATCTTATTTAATTATACATTTGAATGGTTTTGAAGTATAATTAGATTATATTTTTATTATTTAATCAAATTATGTTCATTAAAAGTAATATTAAATTTAAATTGGATATAAACACATATCAATCTTTTGATAGTTTTCACTCCTAAAAAACCTACTTTCTGGTTTAGACAACAAGAAATAATTTAAAATTAATTAATGAAAGATATATGTTTTAAATTTTGTAAAATATACATCATTTTTGAATTCCTAATATGAAAATTATCTTAGGGTGAATTTTTGGCATTTTTTTGAAAATTATCATTTTTTGATAAATAGTGAAAAACACTGCGTTATTGTTTAAAACTAACTTTTATTTAATTTTTTTAATTTATATTTAATTTTTTTAAGTAAAAATATATAAATAATACCTTTATTAGTTCAATTTAATTCAATAGAGTCATTTTATAATTATATTTTATGTATAAAATTTTATTTAATTTTTAACGTATTTTACCCACCTTATAGAAACATTTTCAAATTTGCATAAAACATAATTATACTGCTTCAGTGAATTGAATTTCAAAAATTAGAAAGGCACTGTTGAAATAAGTAAGTAAAATGTGGATCAATAAGATGAAGATAATTTTTTCTTGAATAATAACATTTTAATATTATTAACCACGGTTAAAAGTAAATTGGGAAATTAAAGGTAAAAATAATATTAAATTTAACCTAAAACATGTGCAAATAATATTTGATAAGTTTATTTAGACCATATTCAACCTTATGTAAAAAAAATATCCTTTATATTGATTTTTGTTAGACTAAGACATTTATTATATTTTATTTAAAGAAGAGTTAAAGGTGTTAAATTCAATGTTTAATAACAAAACCATTTTTAATATATGGTTACACATAAGATAAATTCAACTATAAATATTCCCTATAAAGATCAAAATATTTAAAAAATCTTGGTATTTTATTTATTATTTTGATAAATTAAATAATTAAATTTATTTATGACACAATGATGATACAATAATTACCTTATTAATTAATGATTAAAATAATTGATATTATAAATATAAAAATAAATATAAATGGAGATATTTGATGACATCCAAATATTTTATAAGTGAACATGACATTTTAGGCTTGATGTAATTTATTTTATTCAAAGTAATCAACTTGTTATGAATTTTACAAAAACCAAGTACCAAATAGTGTCCAAATTGACATAAATGAGTTTTTATAACAAATACTATATTATTAAATGATATAATAATCCAAATAATATATGGATTAGAAAAAAGACTTATATAATGACATATAACTCATTAATGAACCACATTAGGTTATCTTAAAATTTTATAGAATGTTTATTAACCATGTAATATAAAAATTCAAGAAAAAATGGTAAAAGTTAAATAATTTAACTAAGAGTTAAATCTATAAGATAAGGTTAATATGGTAACCTAAACTTGTCTAAAACCTATTGGTTAAGGTGTTTTCTACCTAGTCCCACCATATCCTCAAAATAAATCCATTTTAACCCACTATAAACCGAAGATTAATTTATAATAAAATAATATTTCAAACTTTTCCTAAAGTGACCCTCACCTCTCTTATAAATGGTCACTTCCCCTTCTCTTAAATTCACACCTCCAACGCCATTTGACTTGGAAAAACCATACTATAATATCCTCTGAACTACACCCAATACAACCTAGAGTCCTTATATTGATCATAATACAGCCTAAGGATCCCTTTTGATAAAATAAAAAGGAAGAGCCTGAAGAAGAGGTAATTACATCATCACCTCTTTCAATGTTCTTTTCTTCTTACACTCCCTCTTTCTTTGTTGTTTCCATAATAAAATAATAAATCCATTACCTTATACATTATAATATCTTATTATATATAAGGTTCAACCATATTAATTATTTTATTCATCATATGAATGACAATGTCAGTGTACGTGTGTACGTACGGCTTACCGTCTCAACGTTGTGGTGTAGTTTCTTATTAAACGCATCATTATTTCGATGGGTGTAATAATGAGTATAATTTATGTAAATAATAAATATAACATATTAATGAATATGTATATATAATATAACATCCAATTACATATGATTTCACCATCAATAGAATGATATCATCACTCATGCTTACGTAGGGATTACCGTCTCCACGACGTGATGAGATTCATTTCTGCATTCACCACTCAACGGCGATTATAAAAATACAAATTATTAATATATATGTAATGTATGAAATAATAATTATGCTATATATATATATATATATCTCATTCACTTACTTCTATCAGTGCGATATGATAATGGAAACTGTGTTTATGAATATGTACAACATACCTTCTCCAAATATGGTGTTTTCTATTTCATATATCAATTTTTTAATCATATTTATATTTTGAATATATGTGATACAAATTTTTTTTTATTATAGAAGCAATTAAATCATGATATAAGTTAATGATAAATAATAACAAGATAAAACCTATATGATTGAGAAAGAGATTACTACATGAAATATTATTTTAATGTAAAAATTATTATTAATTGGGTAGTGTAAATACGTAAATGAATAACTTATGATATAATAAATATTAATATGGTTCTTCAATAATTTATTACCATAAAATAGTCATTATACCAGAGGATAAATATACCCTCGACCAAAGTAAATTATATGGTAAGGGTTAAAATCTCAATCTCATTATTATCCAAGACTGTTTATGTGTAAGTATTTACTGAGACATTTTTATCATCCATGTACATGGTTCATAAAAATAATTTTCAAATAAATATTTTAAGGTTTGGTGGAAATAACTCTTTTTCAATATCTACATTTTAAATGTTTTTATGGTATATTTTTTTAAATATTTTTAATTACTGTCCATCTTTTAAAAATGATTTTATGGATTTATTTTTATTGACATGATTGTTTTTTAATGTTAATTAATATCAAATATTTAAAAGTGGTATGGTACAATTTGATTCCATTTTTTTTAATGAATTTCTTTATAAATGTATGACTTTTAAATGATTTTACATAATTGTATATTTCTCTCAAAGATTTTTACTGGTCATTTTAAACTATGTACACATCCTTTATTGGATATTATTCTTTATTGAGGTTGATTTATTGTAATACAATCTCCCATATTTTATTGAATGAGTTATGATATGTTTGACTATGGATGCACTATTTTTATACCATTCATGTTTTATGGATAATGTATTGACATTTCTTATGCTATTTTTAATATGAATGTTTATGGTATGTTCAATATTTTAATATGAGGAATGTGTTGGACAGAGTAATTGATGGGTAGAGCCCGCTATAGATCCTCGATGCAGCAGTAGGTATCATGAGATAAAATATTGTCTTGGAACAAGGCCTTGACAAAAAAATTTTATAGTCTTGGAATAAGGACTTCTCTTTGTGGTTATGATGTCCAACATTATTCATTCCATCATTATGATATTACCTATTGATATTACATGTGATTATCTAATATGTAGAATATTCATGTGAAGAAGTAAATGGAATTATTTGATTTATCATTTCCATATTATTTTGAAGTTTAATTTGAAAATTATTTTTTATTCATATTTATTAACTTATATTTTTATGCTTATTTATGATAGTTTTCACTATATTATTATTCTTACTGAACATTTGAGCTCACTCCTTTATTATGTTTTATTTTTCCCAGTATTCTAAGAAGTGTGATATTATTGATATGTAGGGTTATGATTTGAGAATAATTTCATTCTAAAAAGATTATTTATGTTTTGTTTTATTTTAGAAATTTTAATGTAACGTTTATATATGTAATCTAATTTCAAAGACTGCTAAATTGATCGGTCCTTCAAGACATGATTCTTGTAATAATGAAATTGTATTAAAATAATGCACTGACTCTAGGTAACTGGGGTCATGGAATTACATTTGGTATTAGTGGATGTTTTGCAATGACCTTGGAAATTGATTTAGATAAACTCTGATTAGATAACATTACCCTAAGATATACTTTAAGGATTAGTGTAGAAAAACTTCCTAGAAATTGGGTAATGTAAAGACTTTCTGAATTTTCTAAGAAATAATTCCTGGTCTAGATACGAATAGGTAGAGGCGTCCCTGGAACAGATGTATCTAGGGGTAAACCCTGAAATCACCACTTTGATGTATACTGGTATAGGAATTGTTGCACAACAACATGCCTTGCTACACTCTTGGTTACGACACTCATAGGAGATATTCATAGGATAATTCGCATTTTCTTTAAAAATAACAATAAAGGATTTATGAGTAAATATTTTAGTAAGTAAACCATTTTTATTATTATGAGACTAGATACTCAATTAATGTTGATAATTTTCTAGTTTTTGGATTATACATTATGATATGATCTAACCTACTGTATTTCACCATTTAGAAATGATACCCAGTAGAAGGAATAAGAAATCCAACAATATGAATGACCCAATGAGTAATATGGATCATATATTTCATGGTCTTAAGCAAACATTTAGATGGGAAATAGTCTCCCACATATTCTCATCTTATACAAAAATAGTATCTTTTTTAATAAGATAAATAAAAAATTCATTGAGTCTTTTGGCTTTAAAGGGAAGATAGAGAAGAAGAGGATGGTAGAAAAAAGATGGATAAAGGGAAGAAGGGAAATAAGGATTTTCCCAAATGTGAAGACAATGGAATGAATCACCCTTGGAAGTTCATGAAATGAAGGTATTTTCATATAAGTGTGGAGAAAAAAGACCCCATGTTCGTGATATTAAGTGTAAGAAAAAATGTTTCAAATGTACAATGATTCATCTGTAAAGAGTTGAGAAACTATGCGAATCAATGTCCCAATAATTAGAGTATACCCCAAATGATGTTATTGGATAATAATCAAGTTGTTATACTACCACAGATGAAGAGGAATGATTAGTGTTCTTACGTTTATATTATTGAATTGTGTAATATTATTATTTTATTAATGATGTACAAGTTATAATAATTATAGAGTATATAAGGATTGTACTGTAGTAATATTTCATTAAGGATTTGAGATTGTATGGTACTATGAAAAGTGACTCAATAGAAAGATAATTTTTTTTGTAAAATACATGGTTGTGGGAAAGATAAACCATAATATAGTCATGATACCAAGATGATTGATTTGGATAAATTATATTGGATATTCATAACTACCTTGGAACTAATTAATTGTTTGTTGGAGTATACAACATTTTTAGATTTAAGGATTGAATCTGGTATTCTATAAATAATAACAGAGCATGAACGTATCCAATAAGGTTATATGTAAATTCATGTTGTTACAATATTTCAAGAAAATACATGATGAAGGTATTCACATGTTATTATGTGTACCTTTTGATTTATCAAATGGTAATTAGGTGTAAAAAATCATTTTTTAACATTCATTTCATAGTATAAGGGATGAAGTGAAAATATATCGAAGCATGACCAAATAATGAGATTATTATTAAGAACGGTAATGAAATCAAGTACTTTTCCAAGAGTTATTATCTTGATAATAAATTAATCCCTCCACATCAAAAAATAATGTTTTTAAATTTTTTATCCTACTAACTTATGTTTTGTTGAACCAATGATATTATAAATCCTTATATATTTATGGCTTTGAGGTCCTCAAATTTTTTACCTTTATTGTTCACTTTTTCGATTGATGACATCAATAACTCCATATAAATATTTATGTTTCCTCCATTTATATGCCTATAATTTCCACAAATGTTCTCTTATTAAAAATCCTAAATTTTTGGTGACTATTTCATTTCCCTTTCCCCCTTATTAAGACTAAATTTTAGTAACCCTATTTCTGATGTGGGTTTTACACAAATGTATTTTTTATTTTAAACATGTTATTTTCGAAGAACAATTTCAAATTTCGAGGACTCAATTTATTATGGGAGGGGAAAATGTAACACCCTAATATTTCATAGTATGTTATCTCATTAATGAAATTTAATAGCTTGCACTACATGAAACACTGAGATTGAGCGAACCATGCCTCATCATACTATCTGTTCAAAAAGAGGTTATAAATAGTATTAACTAAATTTTGAATACTCATTATAATTTTAACATCCATATTATGTGTTTCATAGATATAATATAAGAAAGAATTCAATTTTTTAGATAAAATAAGTATTTTTTTGAAACAATGAATTTTAATTCATGTTAATGGAGAACCATTTTTAAATCCAATATTTGACACTTTAATATATTAAATTTAACCGAATAAACTTTTTTCATATATGTTGGAGATAAAAAATTAGTTTGGATAAATTTTGGGTATTTTTCTGATAACTTTATAATTTTGAGGAATTGTGAAAAATACTAAATTTAAATTGAAAACAACATTATTAATCAAAATAATTTATATTAGTAAATTATAAATTTGAATTTTTTTGTAGTAAAATTATATTATATATTTTTAATTTAATCCAATGATGGTCATTAAATGTAATTTTACATTTAAATTGGACATAAACACATATCAATCTTTTGATAGGTTTGACTTCTCAAAAAACCATATTTTTGGTTTTGACTAGGGGAATTAATTTTAAATAAATTAATCCAACTTATATTTTGTTAATTTGGTAAAATAGACATAATTTTTGGATTCTAAATATCAAAATTATCTTAGGGTGAATTTTGGGCATTTTTCTGAAATCTTTCAATTTTAGATGAATAGTGAAAACACTATGCTATTGTTTAAAACCAACTATTATTTGTATAATTATTTCTAAATTTAAATTCTATTTAATTTAAAAATAGATACATAATACCTATATTAGTTAATTGTAATTCATTAGAGTAATTTTATAATATGATTAGATGTATAAAATTTTATTGGATTTTTTAACTTCTTTTACCCACATTCTAGGCAAATTATCAAATTGGCATAAATTATAATTTTAACACTCATGTGAATTGAATTAAAAAAACGAAAGACATGGTTGAGATCATTATATAAAATTTGTTTCAATAAGATGAAAATAATTTTGGGTGAATAATAACTTTTCAATTTTATTTACCATGGTTTAAAGTAAATATGGCAATTAAAGGTAAAAATAAAATTAAAATTATACCAACACATGTAATAATTGAATTAGAAAATCATATTTTTACCAATATCATCATTATGAAAAAAAGTTCATTTGGATACATTTGGGTTACATTAGGACATTTAATATATTTTATTTAAAGAAGAGATAAAAGTGTAAAATTAAATGCTTAATGACTAAACCATTTTTAATATAGGGTTTCAGAAAAGATAATTTATACTATAAATACTAATTATATAGACAAAAATATTTCCTATATCATGTTATTTTATTTATAATTTTTTATAAATTAATTAATTAAATTTATTTTTGACACAATGATGATACAATAATTACCGTATTATTGAAAGATTAAAATAATTGATATTATAAATATCAAAATAAATATAAATGGAGACTTTTTATGACATAAAAGAATTTTCATGGAGAATATGAGATGTTAGTTCTGATTTAATGTATTTTTTTCTAGTTATTCAACTTGTTATTACTTTCTAAAAACCCCAATACCAAATAGTGTCAAAATTGATATAATTGAATTTTGAAAACAAATACTATATTATTAAATAAAATATTAATCCAAAAAATATAAGGTTCAGCCAAATAACATATATAATAATTTATATGTCATTAATTAACTAAATTAGGTTCTCTTTACATTTTATTGAATTTTTTTAACCATGTAATATAAAAATATAGAAGATATGGTAAAAGTTAAACTACTTTACTAACAGTTAATTCTAAAAGATAAGTTTAATATGGTGACCTAAACTTGTCTAAAACCTATTGGTTTTTTTTCGACCCAAACACACTTTATCCTTGATATAAATCCATTTTTATTCATTATAAAGAGAAAATGTTTTAATAATGAAATAACATTTACAGCTTTTCCTAAAGTGACCCTCACCTCTCTTATAAAAGTGTACATCCCCTTCTCTTAAATTCACACCTCCAATGCCATTTGTCTTAGAAAACCCTTACTCAAATCATCTCCCAACTACCCCCAATTCATCATAGTGTCCTTACTTTGATCTGAATCCAACATAATGAGCCCTTTTGATCAAATCAAAAAGAAGAACCTAAAGAAGAGGTAATTACATTATCACGTCTTTCAATGTTCTTTTCTTCTTCAACTTCATCTTTCATTGTTGTTTACATAATAAAATAACAACTCCACTACCATATACATACTAAAAAGTTATTATAAATATAGTACTACCATATTTATTATTCTATCCATCCTATGAATGAAAAAGTCACTATACGTGCATACAAATGGCTTTTCATCTCCACGTCGTGGTGTAGTTTGTTATTCAACACTTCATTATTTTAATGGGTATAATAATGATCATAATTTAGGTTAATAATAAATAAAAATTGTTAATGATTCTGTATATATAATATAACATCCAATTACATACTATTTCACTATCAATAGGATGATATCGTCCCAAGTATGGACGAACGACTTACCGTCCCCACAACGCGATGAGATTCATTTCCACGTTCACCATTCCATGATGATTATAAGAATATATATTATTAATAAGTATGTAATATATGATATAATAATGATAATTGAAATATATATATATACATATATATATTTGCATATATCTCATTCACTTACATCTGTTCAATACAATATGAAAATTAAAACAGTGTTTATGCGTACGTACGACATACCATCTCCATAAAAAGTGTTCTCTATTTCATATATCTATTTATTATACATATTTATATTCTAAATATATATTATAAAAAAAATTTATATTCTGGAAGTAATAAAATCATGATATACGTGAAATGATCAAGAATAACAAGTTAAAACGCGTACGATATAGAATGAGATTATTACCCGAAATATTATTTTAACATAGAACTTATTATTAAATTGGTAGTATAAAACCATAAATGAATAAATTATGATATAATAAATATGAATATGGTTCTGGTATAATTTAATAAAATTCTATGGTCATTATATAGGAGGTTAAACGTACCCTCGACCAAAGGAAATTGCAAGGTAAGGGTTAATTCTTCAATCTCATTATTATCTGAGATTGTTTATGTGTAAGTATTTACTGGGAAATTTTTTTTTTCCATTCAAATTTTTCATAAAATTGTTTTCAAAATAAATATTTTCATTTTTTGGTAAGGGACTGTTAATCAAGATCCGTATTTTAAATTTTTTAATGATTTGTTTTTTTAAATCTTTTTAATTAGTGTCCAAATTTTAAAAATGATTTTAATGATTTATTTATATTGGCATGATTATTTAAAAATGTTAACTCCTTCAAAATGATTCAATGTGGTATGGGACACTTTGATTCAAAAATCTATTTTAAATGACTTCCTTTATAAATGGTTGACTTTTAAATGATTTCACAAAAAGGCATATTTCTCTCAAAGAGTTTTACTGATAATTTTCAACAATGTCAATGTCTTTTAAAGGATATTATTCTTGATTGTGGTTGATTTATTATAATATAATATTTCATATTGTATTGAATAAGTTGTGATATGTTCGAATGTGAATTTACTATTTTATGCCATTCATGATTTATGGATAATTTATTGACATTTTGTATGCATGTTTTAATACGAATGTTTATGTCATGTTTCAAAATTTTGGTATGAGGAATGAATTGGACTTATTAATTAATGGGTGGAGCACAATATAGATTTTTGATGCATCAGTAGGTCTCATGAGACAAACTAGTGTCTTGGAATAATTCCTTGAAAAAATATTTATTTGTACTATTGTCATGATTCCTTGATTATGAGGTTATGATATCGTACATTATGCATTCCATCATTATAAAATTAGTTGTTTATATTACATGCTATTATTTTACTAGTAGAATATCCATGTGAATAAGTAAATGGAATATTTTTATTTACCTTTTCCATATTATGCTAAAGTTTATGTTTAGAAGGATTTTTAGTCATATACATTTCCTTAAATTCTTATACTTATTTATGATAGTTTCCTCTATATTTTTATCCTTACTGAGAATCTGAGATCACCCCTTTATTATGTTTTGTTTTTCTCAGGATGAGAAAAAGTGTGATATGATTTATATTCAAGGTAAATCAAGGGGAATAATGGAGTTCTCAAAGGATTATTTATATTGTTTTTTATTTTTGAAATTGTAATGTAACATTCATATATGTAATATATTTTCCAAAAATGCTAAACTTATCAGTCCTTCAGAACATTATTATTTATAATAATTCCTATGTATTAAAATGATACACCAACTCTAGGTAACTGAGGTCAGGGTGTTACAGTATTATTATGCGTGGATAGAGAAATCTAATGTTTCATGGCGGTAAGAAGTTTTTAATGATTAATAACCCCAATTAAAATTAAATTAGGAAAATATAAATAACATTGTAGGAAAAATAGAATGTATACATGAATAATTATATACATCTCGAAATCTATAGCTAGTGAAATCTGAACCAAATCCAGAACCACAATTAGTGGTGAAATATACTTCTATATCCATATTTTCTATTAGGGAAACCACAAGGGCATTTAATTAATTTATAAAGGATCCATTTATCCTTTACCAACCATTTTGAGATGTTTTATTTTAATTAGATCTTTCAGTGGATGTACATGTGAGTTATTAAGATGACTTGGATAAGTATTGGCCATGTTTTATAGAACATAAAAATATATGTGATTCTCCCATCTATGATAATGAAAAATCATCACCTCCTCACATATCACATCCTTTTGAAGAAGATGATAATGATAATCGAATTAATATTGAATTTTAGGTGGCCTAAAATAATAGAACAATTTCCAAGATTTTTTACTTGAAGTAGATGATTAATTTATTGATTCTTTAATTTTTCACCTAGATCAAGTTGAATTGTTTTCTGACATCTCATTTTCTAAAATTTCTGAAACTTTTCACCTAGAGTTGGACCTATATATTTAAACTAATATATGAACCACCCAAGGGGTGGTGTTCAAATAAAAATAAATTATCTTGGATAATGTGATTATTTGACTTCTTCCTTTACATCGTCATTCATATCACATGGATGAGGAAAACATTAAAGTTTATATGGAACACATCTATATTTATTACTCGCCCCTTTTAATGCTCAATTTATCTTTTTACTTATTTTGCATGATATAATAATTTTACATCCATTTTGGCGTATCCATTATTTATGTCTACAAATGAACACAATGAAGTTTAACGTATATTATTTTTTCTCACTAAAACTCCATCCACCCTATGATTCATGAAAAAATTATATAACTCCCTATCTAAGGGTTCTATAAATTCATATCTTCTTTAAGGGGGGATCATAAAATATTTATTCTCCTTCATTCCCCTTTCTCTTTATTTTTCTGTATTAATATTTACATAAAGTTCTTATAGATTTTTGGTTTCTTTTTATAGTTTTAAAGTAGATGTAGCGGAGATCTTTACTCTAAGAATCCACTAAAAATAAATCATATTGTGTGCCTCTATTTATTTTTTTAGTTTTTGTCCAATTATTAATCTATATAAAAATAAATCGTGGTATTTTTAAACAATAATATATTATTAAATTAATATTTTGCAGAGGAGAGAACCATTATGGGTTTTGATTTCCATATTTTAATATCATTTTCAAAATTTTGGCTCTTTATTTTTTAAAAAATTAATTATTTTTAAGCTTTTTAGATGAAATTATTATATATTCTATTTTTAGAAACCATATCAGTTAGGGAACAAATTTATCCCATGAAACCAAACATAAATAAATACAAAAAAATATTCATCTATAAAATATTAATAATTTACTTAAAACCCGATTAATTTTGAATCAAAAACCACAAATCATAATATATATATATATATATAAGATACTCATAATTTGAAACTTCTAAAAAAATTTGGCACAATATTAACATTAACCAAATTTCTTTACAGAACCATTCAATGTTTTATTAAAGATAATTTGATTTATTTAATTCAAAAAATCTGGTTTTGTGTTATTTTTATTTTTAATAATTAATAATTATTTTGGTTTAAAATAACCAATTTTTAGGGTAATCCATTTTATTAATACTATCATTAAATTTAATACTTATATCCATTAGTTTCTAAGAATATCATTTTTAGTTTGAAAAATTAAAGTATATTTTCTTATATCCATATTTCACTAGAAGTAAAAATATATGATCTGGCTGATAATAAATTTTTGGGAAGCTATATTTTGGTGTTTAACAAAATGTATTGATGCTTAGGGGGGAGAATAAAAGAATATAAATATTTTTTCACTATGTAAAATGTAATTTTTGTTGAATAGTGTGCCTTATTATAGATTTTTAATCACATTTATAAAAAACTATTTAGTAAACAAAATTGTGAAGAAGGTTTGTAGAAAACAAAAGAATAATAAATTTTGAGAGGATAAAAAATAAAATAACCATTCGACTGATGGTATAAAAGTCACATTCACTATTTGGTATTTATAATAATCCATCACTACCTTAAAATTTTAATTATATATAGATTTAGAATATTAAAATTGAATGTAAAATCATTGTGTTTGTTTAAAATTGAATCTTCTATTTAAATGAAATATTGAAAAGTTTGACCTTTAGTTCATATTCTCATGATAATTATTTATTCGATTATACTTGGGGAGTTAAGGATTATCCCATTAATTATAATAAATTGGATGAATTCATTTTTCAGTAAAAAATCCAAATATACTTATTCTGCCTAGATTTTTTGATATCAGAAACCCTCTATACCTATTCTACTAAACAACCCTGAAAATTTCCCCTGATTAACATAGTTATTGGAATCACATATATTGGAATTTTATAATTTTTCAAGCTAATTGTTACTATTCCTCATGTTTCTATGTGAATGAACATATTGGAAATGTATATTTTGTGATGACTAAAAATTATTTCAAGGTAAGTGTTTTCTTGTGCATGGGAGGATAAATTAATTCAGAATAATATAAAAAAAATGAATGAATAATATTAAATAATTGTTTTTTTATTCATAGAATATTTTCATTCCCATTATTAAATTGATGTATATATTGGTTATTTTCTTTTAAATTTCCTTGGATGTGGTTTTTTATTATTACATACCATGAAGTCCAAGTGTTATGCTTTTGGGAAAATATAAAACAATTATATTAGTTAATATTAATATATATTTCAATTATAGATTCTCCACAAATTTTTTTGTTTTTTTCTAAATTATATCATTTTTTATTTCTAGTGAATATTTCTCATTATTAAGAAAATTTTATTAATTTAAAATTTTAACTATTTTTTACCACTTTCATGTTTTCTATGTAACCTTTTTTTTTAAATACTAAAAAACTATGAAATTATTTTTTATATTGGGTTTCATAGATAATGGGATAAATTATCATCAACTGGTATATTCCTTCCATCGAATTCTATGAGGTCCAATAAAATGCAGCAATTTTGAAAATGTTAGGGCTGTAGATTTGAGAATTACATAATAAATGAATAATATCTCAGGGTTTAAGAATTCAAATGAGGTTATTGTAGTTGAAATTAAAAAACAACACAAACGAGTTCTTTCCCATAAATTATTATGGATAAATTAACTCTTTAATTGACTTCATATAGTTTCCATATCAAAGGAAAAGAAATAGCCATTCTAGCTACAAAATATTTGATTCATTAATTTTAACATAAAATTATCAAAACATGTCATAACAATCTGAAATTTTCTAACAAAATATAAAAATATATTTTAAAACATTCCATAAGACACCATTTTATAATAATTCATTTAAAAGGCTAAAACTGTTCTTTATTTTTGAATAAAAAATTTTTGGTGTAGAAAATGGCCATCCCCTCCCAATATAATTCTACCCCACCTCCTTTTCAAGGACTTATCCATGTAGTTATTAATTTTTTATTTTTATTTTTTTTGTTTTACTATAATATTATATTTATATATATTTAATATATATTGGTCTTCTCTTCCTCTCATCCTTTATTTTTTTATCATTTGTGCTTCTTCTCCATCCATTCATTAATGTGATATCATTTTCTCAAGATAAAGAGTAACTAACCCAAGGAATTTATGAGTGGATAATTTCATTGTTAAACCAATTTTCTATGCTTCATTACTGATGTTTCTTATTTACATAGAGTTAGGATGATGTGGTCTTATTAGGTATAGAACCATTGAGTCACTAATTTCCTCCCATAGTTAATCATTCTGTATTTCAAGATTATCCCTCAATTAAAGAATTGGATGTGTAGTGTACATGGTGATCATTCGGAACATAGTATGTTCATTATCGAAGTAGTAGAGGATGATCATGCAAATTATGCAGTGTTTTTATTATATAAATTTCAAACTATTAATGAGGAAATTAATTTTCCTTCTAGATGATTATCCTATGAATTTTGTTATTGTTTCCTAACATCACTAATTATGTATAAATTTTGAAATAATTCATTTCATTATATTCTTGAATATTTTTTTCAACAAACCCAATTTTTAAATTTAATGTTTATATAATTTCATTAAAAATAAATAAATAAATAATGTTATAATAAAATTAGGAATAGTGAGGGTTGAAAATAGAATCATTTCAAATATGACAACCCTAGTCATCCACTGTGTAGGAATCGGTATATAAATTGAATATTTTCCACCACTCTAGGTTAGGTGAGACAAATATCATTATTACCATGACATATAAATCTAGGCCAATGAATCAAGAATAAGGGATCACTTAATTAAATTCATTTCAATTAAATGGTAGGAGTTTAACCACCTAACCTGGCACACCATGGCCCCATTTCGGACAATGTATTGGTTAAGTGTGTCACAAATAGACCACAAAAAATATGTTATATTCTAGTCATTATCCTCAAGTAGTTATTTCACATAACATGGGATGCCTTATCCTAAGTAAAGTAGAATAAATCCACTATCTCTTTATAGGATATAAAAATAATGAAATCTTAAAAAATCAATCAAGATGAATATATAAAATCATGTGAAAAAAATCCATCTCTATAGTATGAAAAATTATAACCATAAAATAAAATTAATGAAAATTATACTAATATAATAAATAAATAAAATCCTATATTAACATAGAATGAAATGGGATTCTTCAAAACATAGCTCCTGATATAAGAACCAATATGTTTTTATGTAACGCCCCGACCCCAGCTACCCAGAGTCGGTGCATTATTACATAACATTGGCATGATCATAAGAAAGATCAAATCCCGAAAGACCGATTAGTTTAGTAGCCTTGGAAACACTAGATATATTCATAAGTTTTACATTACATCATAAAATGAAAAACTAATACAACAACATAATGTTTCCACAGTCCACACTATAATCCTATCATAATATCCCTGCAGGTCATTCATAACTTACATCTTCACTTCCTGGGAAAATAAAACATAGAAAAGGGGTGAGCTCAAATGCCCAGTAAGGATAACAACTTAGCGGAAACTTTCATAAATAAGAATAAACATTTAAGGCAATGTATAACTAAAACAAAAGCCTTTTAAACTTGAACATTTAACATAGTATGGCATAAATAAAATGAAATAATGCCATTTACTTATTCACATGGATATTCTACTAATCGAATAATCACATGCAAAAATCAATAACCACTTTCATAATGTTGGAATGCATAATGCCAGACTATCATAACCACATAGTCAAGGCCTCGTGCCAAGACTACAAATAAGATTTTGTCAAGGCCTTGTGCCAAGACACTAGTTTGTCTCATGAGACCTACCGATGCATCGAGGAGCTATAGCGGGCTCCACCCGTCACTTATTAAGTCCAATGCATTCCCATATGAAAAGGTTTAAACATAACATAAACATTCGTATTAAAACTAGCATACGAAATGTCAATAATTTCACCATAAACTATGAATGGTATAAAAATAGCACATCCACAGTCAAACATATCACAAAAACTTCAATACAATATAGAAGCTTTGTATTACAATAAATCAACTTCAAATAAGCGTTAAATCCATCAAAGGATGTTGACATAGATGAAATCAAAACTATTTGAGAGAAATATCTCCTTTTTTGAAATCATTTAAAAGTCACACATTTAAAAAGGAAGTAATTAAAAAGAGATTTTTGAATCAAAGTGTCCCATTCCACTTTGAAACTTTTGAAAAGAATTAACATTTTTAAAAACATTCATCTCCATATAAATAAATCCTTAAAAACCATTTTGAAGACATTAATTAAAAAGATTTATAAAGATAAATCTTTAAAACATTTAAAATTCTGATTTTGATAAAGAGTACCTTTCTGAAATTCTTAAATTATTCATTTTGAAATCATTTAAAAGTCACATAATTATAAAATAAAACATTTACTTTGAAAATATCCTTATAAGCTTGTATGGAAAGCTTCGACGATTTTATGACGGCGGAAAATAACCGCACCCGCCGTATAAGTTAAAAAAAACATTCTTACCTCAATTCTGTCGAAAAGGTTAAAAAGGACGTTGTTTTGAAAACGACGGAAAGATTCCTTTATAAACCTCTTATAAAAAGGTAAAACAAGGGTATAAATGACTTTAAACCATATTCTTGTAAATAGTAAAAATGTTTTGAAATACATTTTTAAGAAAACATGGATGTGGATGATAAAGAGATCCCATTAGATTATTATGTATAAACAACCTCGGATAATGAAGAGATTGTGAAATAACCCTTACCTTGTACTTTTCCTTTGTTGGGGTAGGTTAACCTCCTGTATAATGGTGAAATAATTGTTATTAAATTATACAAGAATCATATACATTAATATGATATCATATATGATCTTTTAACATTGCTTTATTAATAATATCTTAGTATTATCGTCGTTTCGGGTGATAATCGATTCGTTCTTCTTAAATGTTTGGTTACGTAAGACATGTTTGTAATGGATATATTATATCTTATTCATAATCATAATGATATTAACATTATTTTTAACCCCAAAATGAGAATAAGACTTGAATGGATATGATGGAGAATGAATCTTATCGCGTTCGTGGAGACGGTAGTCCGTACGTGCGCACGAACGCTACTTCCATTTAATTTTTATTTTAAAAGAATCTAATCCAAATGATACATAGGTATATTACTATTCCAGTATAATATTTTATATATGTTACTTAAGTTCATTAACACCATCCTTTATACGTTCCATGTGTGGTATGAACGAGTCATATCATTTTAAGGGGGCGGTAGTCCGCACTTCCTCAAATGAAATTATCGTATGTATATACAACATTAAACGAATAATGGTATGAAATAAAATGGAATTACAGAAGCTTATATATAAAATATATATCATTAATATCATATTTAATTACAGTGCCATCATAATGGCCACCATGAGGGGTGGTAAGATGTATTTGAACAATCATCGTTTCGTGAGGCGTTAGTTTGCCATCCACAGAAACATTATGTTCATCATCCATTATATGGAGTTGTGTGTATGTGTAGTTTGAATCCTTCTTATAACAACATCCTAGTATATTTAGGATACTGGTGTTGTTACAAAAGAAAGGAAATAAAAAGATTTTGGGGGTTGGAGAAGCAAAATAAATGAAAATACTTTAAGAGAAATTGTTACCTTTAATTTAGGTAACTCACTTTGGTTGGAACCAAAGGACTTCTTGAAATGCTTTATGCCTAATGGGAAGCTTCAAGGAGGAGGAGAGGGATGTGGGGAGATTAGTTGGGCAGAGTTTGGACGAGCCAAGTGGCTTGAGAGGTGTGAGTAAAAGAGAAGGTGGAGTGCCCTTTTATAAGAGGGGTGAGGGGCACCTTTGGAAAAGCTAGAAATATTAATTTATAATAAATTCATATTCGGTTTCCAAAGGCTCCAAAGTTGACTATTCAAAGGATGAGGTTGGGATAGGTCGAAAAAAACTCATCCAATAGAATTTAGACAGGTTTGGGTACTTATATTAACCTTATCTTTAAGTATTAACTCTAAGTTAATTAGTTTCACTTTTACAATGTCTCTTTGTATTTTTATATAATATGGTTAATAAACTTACTATATACATCCAAGAGACCCCCGAGTGGTTCATTAATAATTAACCTATCATAATATAAGTCTCTTGGCCGAACCTTAGATTTTTAGGAATTTAATATCAATTAATAATATAATATTTGTTTTAAGAACTCTTTTATGTCAATTTTGACACTATTCAATAGTTGATTTTTGTGAAACTCATAACAGATTGATTACTTCGAACAAAGTCAATTAAATCAATCCTAATATATCATATTATCCTAGAAAATTAGTGTAATTCATTAAAAGTTTCATATTATATTTATTTTGGTATTTATAATATCAATTATGTTAATTTTTTACTATTTTAGTAATTACTGCATCATCCTTGTGTCATAAATAAAATAAATTATTTAATGTCTAAAAATTATAAATAAAATATCATCATGTAGGAAATCTTTTTAGCTTTCTAATGAATTTTTATAATCGAAAATCCAACATGTATAACCCTATGTAAAAATTGTTCTTCTAAAAGATGTAAGCTTATGCCATTTTTATTTTTATTTTAACTTTATTAATATAATGTGTCCCTACCACATACAAGTGGCTCCAAGGGGTCCCCAAATTGACCCAAGGATGCTCATGGTCGGGTATGTGTCCACCAATAAGGTTAGGACACGTTTTAGGGTAATTTTGTATTATTATAATATTATTTTTTAAGACTTATTTACCGGATTTACCCTTAACCATGGTAAATAAAATATTTACCACAGTAATTATTCAAAATGTATAAAAATAAAAGTTACCTATTTACACAATTTGAAAATCCTGGTTACAAATATGGAATCCATTTTCCTAAATTCAAAACACAGAAGTGGCAGAAATTAATTTAAAATTAATTCCCGCTGTCAAAACAAAAAGCGTGTTTTTAAGAGATAATAACTATCAAAAGATTGACACTTGTTTATGTTCGGTTTAATTGTAAAATTATGTCCAATGACCAACATTATTTTAAATGGTAAAAATATATTCTAAATATACTTTAAAACCACTCAAATTCATAATTTATCACTATTAATTATTTTGATTAAAAAAGTTGTTTTTAATTAAAATTTAGTAATTTTCACTATTCATCAAAATATGAAAGTTATCCGAAAATTACCAAAATTTCATCTTAGGCTAAATTCGATATTCCGAATCCAAAAATGAAGTCCATTTCAAAATATAAAATATATATAATTTCAAAATTTAGGTATTACTATTCATAACGGCTAGTTTGATCGGTTGTGGTGTGTGTTAAAACTCGATGTTCCGTACAACACACGCTACTGTTTTATTCAAAGGAAAGCGTACCGTGGAAGCTTGAGATGTTTAATTTTAAATTTTTTGATGACTCCATTTATTCAAAAAGATTAAAATATTGTATTTAAAAAGGTATCACTATCAAAAGTTGATAAAAGTGCAATACTGAAAATGAATCTGTTCTTGCATTATGACTAAGAAACTCATAATATGGATTCTAAAATTATAAGGATTATATAAAGTTAAAAATGTAGTTAATGCTATTCATGACCTTTTTTAATGGCTTTTTTTTTGGTAAGCCATGGTGCAATTGAACTCGGTGTTGCGTGTAGTGCAAGTTATTGAATTATTTTGAAGAAATAACACACTATGAAATCTTGGGGTGTTACATTCTCCCCTCCTTCAATAAATTGCGTCCTCGCAATTTGAAATTGTTCTTCGAAAATAAAAGGTTGAAAATAGATAATATATTTTTGGGAAAACCCACATCGGAAATTGGGTTACTAAAATTTAGTCTTAATATGAGGAAAATAGAAATCAAAGGGTCACCACCAAATTATGATCTTGATTAGGAGAACATTGGTGGAAATTAGAGACATATAATCGGAGGAAAAACGTAAATATTTATAGGTAGTGATTGAGGTCATCAATCACAAACAAGTGTATAATTGAGGTCCTTAAACTCATCAATCTATGATGATTTGAAGTACCATCGGTTCAACAAAATATAGGGTATTGGGATAACACATTTTTGACGTTTCAAAATATCTTAGTTGAAATCCCACATCGAAAAATGAATTAACGAGGCCTCTATTTAAAATAAAGAGTCGAAAGTATGAAGATTACCGAAAATAACACATACTAGGGTTCCATGTAGGAAAATATGGATATGGAAGAAAAATCCAACCATCAATTATCTGATGGAGAGTGGTAGAGAACATGGCTATGAAAAGGCCAACAATCCCAAAGCCATAAATTAGTGATGATTTAAGGTACCATCTAGGAAAACATTTTTGTTCTAAGTTGCGTTTCTTAATATTGAGGAATTTATTTATGAGATTGGCTAAGATCATAAGGAGATATACTTACTTTATAATTAGAGTTTTATCCATTAATAAATTTCTACCACAAACTCATCTTTCACTCTAAAAGATAATAGAATGTAAAAAAAATTCTATTTACACTATTCGTATAGGGTTCCAAAATAAACGAATTTATAATTCATCTACAAGATCTTTTAATAAAAACTACATTATTTAATCCAGGACATCTCGTGGGCCAGTGGTAGGTGATACACCCTTGTCGCCCTTCGGTTGCGGGTTCAAGTCTCGCAGCCTTGCCGGACGCGACGGGTTGCCGCCCGACCTCCGGGTTGTCCTTTTATGGCAATCCAAAATAATCCAAACTAGAACTATCAAAAATACTTCTGTCCAAACTCACAGTCCAACATTTATAAGGAAGGTAAACATAATGCAGATCCTTTTTACCCCGTAATAGCATATGAATACCTTCATCATGTATTCTTTTAATACACTGAAACATCCTGAATTACCATATTCCTTATTGATTAGATTCATTCTCCCTTATTCCATATAGAAAGCTGGATATACTTCATTAATCCAAAAATGTTTTAAACCCCAATAATGATGGAATATACAAATCATTAATCAGTTCCAGGGTAGTCAAGAATATCCAATATAATTTATCCAAAACAATCACATATTATTCCAAAATCACTACCTCAGTATCAGAACTATATTATGATTTATCATTCTCTCAACCATATATTTTCCAAAAATTTATCCTGCTATTGAGTCACTTTTCTTTGTTCCACACAATCTCAAGTCCTTAATGAAATAGTACTGCAGTACAATCCTTATATACTCCATAATTATTGTAACAAGTACATTGTTGATACAACACTCAATTGACATAATCAACATAAGAACTCTAATCATTCCTCTTCATCTGTGGTAGTATCATAACTTGATTATTATCCAATAACATCATTTGCGGCATAGTCTGATGACTGGGACATAGGTTCGCGTAGTGTCCAAACTCCTTGCAAATGAAGCATTGTACATTTAAAACCATTTTCTTACCCTTGCAGTCACGTACTTTGTGCCCTTTTCCTCCACACTTATAACAAACTCCCATTCCTTTCAGGCAAGTTCCAGGGTGTTTCTTTCCACAGTTAACACATATGGGAAAATTCTTCTTTTCCCTTTTCCCTTTATCCATCTTTCTCTCTTCCATCCTTTTCTTCTCTTGATTCCCTTCAAAGCCATAGGACTCAGTAAACTCTTTACTTATCTTATCAACACATGATATTATTTCTTCATATGATGATAATACATGGGAGACTATTTCTCTTATCAATTCTAGATTAAGACCATGAAAGATATGATCCTTCCTTCTCTTTGGATCATGTGCATTTCTGGAGTTCTCATTCCTTCTACTGGGCGCCATTTCTAAACAATGACATAAACTAGATCAGTTTATGAATCAAAATACATAATCCCATACTTATAAAACACTTAACATAAATTGAACTATTTATGGATATAATCCATAATCATAAAAATGTTTTCTTTGAGGAAGTATATACTCATAAACCCTTCATAATTATTTGTAAAGAAAATGAGAGTAATCCTAAGCATATCCCCCGGGAGTGTCGTAACCAAGAGTGCAGCAAGGCCCGTTGTCATGCACCAGTTCCCGTTCGAGTCTAGCTCAAAGCGGTGTTTTCGGGTTTTACCCCTAGGTACATCTGTGCCAGAGCCGCCTCTACCTGCTCGTATCCAGAAAGGGATGTATTGCTCGGAAAACTCACAAAATCTCTACAATACCAAAATTCTAGGAAGTTCTTCTATACTAATCCTCAATGTTCATCTTAGGTCTACGTGCTCTAATCAGAGTTTATCTAAATCTAGCTTCCAAGGTTTGTACTAAACTTCCTCTGATACCAACTGTAACGCCCCGACCCCAGCTACCCAGAGTCGGTGCATTATTACATAACATTGGCATGATCATAAGAAAGATCAAATCCCGAAAGACCGATTAGTTTAGTAGCCTTGGAAACACTAGATATATTCATAAGTTTTACATTACATCATAAAATGAAAAACTAATACAACAACATAATGTTTCCACAGTCCACACTATAATCCTATCATAATATCCCTGCAGGTCATTCATAACTTACATCTTCACTTCCTGGGAAAATAAAACATAGAAAAGGGGTGAGCTCAAATGCCCAGTAAGTATAACAACTTAGCGGAAACTTTCATAAATAAGAATAAACATTTAAGGCAATGTATAACTAAAACAAAAGCCTTTTAAACTTGAACATTTAACATAGTATGGCATAAATAAAATGAAATAATGCCATTTACTTATTCACATGGATATTCTACTAATCGAATAATCACATGCAAAAATCAATAACCACTTTCATAATGTTGGAATGCATAATGCCAGACTATCATAACCACATAGTCAAGGCCTCGTGCCAAGACTACAAATAAGATTTTGTCAAGGCCCTGTGCCAAGACACTAGTTTGTCTCATGATACCTACCGATGCATCGAGGAGCTATAGCGGGCTCCACCCGTCACTTATTAAGTCCAATGCATTCCCATATGAAAAGGTTTAAACATAACATAAACATTCGTATTAAAACTAGCATACGAAATGTCAATAATTTCACCATAAACTATGAATGGTATAAAAATAGCACATCCACAGTCAAACATATCACAAAAACTTCAATACAATATAGAAGCTTTGTATTAAAATAAATCAACTTCAAATAAGCGTTAAATCCATCAAAGGATGTTGACATAGATGAAATCAAAACTATTTGAGAGAAATATCTCCTTTTTTGAAATCATTTAAAAGTCACACATTTAAAAAGGAAGTAATTAAAAAGAGATTTTTGAATCAAAGTGTCCCATACCACTTTGAAACTTTTGAAAAGAATTAACATTTTTAAAAACATTCATCTCCATATAAATAAATCCTTAAAAACCATTTTGAAGACATTAATTAAAAAGATTTATAAAGATAAATCTTTAAAACATTTAAAATTCTGATTTTGATAAAGAGTACCTTTCTGAAATTCTTAAATTATTCATTTTGAAATCATTTAAAAGTCACATAATTATAAAATAAAACATTTACTTTGAAAATATCCTTATAAGCTTGTATGGAAAGCTTCGACGATTTTATGACGGCGGAAAATAACCGCACCCGCCGTATAAGTTAAAAAAAACATTCTTACCTCAATTCTGTCGAAAAGGTTAAAAAGGACGTTGTTTTGAAAACGACGGAAAGATTCCTTTATAAACCTCTTATAAAAAGGTAAAACAAGGGTATAAATGACTTTAAACCATATTCTTGTAAATAGTAAAAATGTTTTGAAATACATTTTTAAGAAAACATGGATGTGGATGATAAAGAGATCCCATTAGATTATTATGTATAAACAACCTCGGATAATGAAGAGATTGTGAAATAACCCTTACCTTGTACTTTTCCTTTGTTGGGGTAGGTTAACCTCCTGTATAATGGTGAAATAATTGTTATTAAATTATACAAGAATCATATACATTAATATGATATCATATATGATCTTTTAACATTGCTTTATTAATAATATCTTAGTATTATCGTCGTTTCGGGTGATAATCGATTCGTTCTTCTTAAATGTTTGGTTGCGTAAGACATGTTTGTAATGGATATATTATATCTTATTCATAATCATAATGATATTAACATTATTTTTAACCCCAAAATGAGAATAAGACTTGAATGGATATGATGGAGAATGAATCTTATCGCGTTCGTGGAGACGGTAGTCCGTACGTGCGCACGAACGCTACTTCCATTTAATTTTTATTTTAAAAGAATCTAATCCAAATGATACATAGGTATATTACTATTCCAGTATAATATTTTATATATGTTACTTAAGTTCATTAACACCATCCTTTATACGTTCCATGTGTGGTATGAACGAGTCATATCATTTTAAGGGGGCGGTAGTCCGCACTTCCTCAAATGAAATTATCGTATGTATATACAACATGAAACGAATAATGGTATGAAATAAAATGGAATTACAGAAGCTTATATATAAAATATATATCATTAATATCATATTTAATTACAGTGCCATCATAATGGCCACCATGAGGGGTGGTAAGATGTATTTGAACAATCATCGTTTCGTGAGGCGTTAGTTTGCCATCCACAGAAACATTATGTTCATCATCCATTAGATGGAGTTGTGTGTATGTGTAGTTTGAATCCTTCTTAAAACAACATCCTAGTATATTTAGGATACTGGTGTTGTTACAAAAGAAAGGAAATAAAAAGATTTTGGGGGTTGGAGAAGCAAAATAAATGAAAATACTTTAAGAGAAATTGTTACCTTTAATTTAGGTAACTCACTTTGGTTGGAACCAAAGGACTTCTTGAAATGCTTTATGCCTAATGGGAAGCTTCAAGGAGGAGGAGAGGGATGTGGGGAGATTAGTTGGGCAGAGTTTGGACGAGCCAAGTGGCTTTAGAGGTGTGAGTAAAAGAGAAGGTGGAGTGCCCTTTTATAAGAGGGGTGAGGGGCACCTTTGGAAAAGCTAGAAATATTAATTTATAATAAATTCATATTCGGTTTCCAAAGGCTCCAAAGTTGACTATTCAAAGGATGAGGTTGGGATAGGTCGAAAAAAACTCATCCAATAGAATTTAGACAGGTTTGGGTACTTATATTAACCTTATCTTTAAGTATTAACTCTAAGTTAATTAGTTTCACTTTTACAATGTCTCTTTGTATTTTTATATAATATGGTTAATAAACTTACTATATACATCCAAGAGACCCCCTAGTGGTTCATTAATAATTAACCTATCATAATATAAGTCTCTTGGCCGAACCTTAGATTTTTAGGAATTTAATATCAATTAATAATATAATATTTGTTTTAAGAACTCTTTTATGTCAATTTTGACACTATTCAATAGTTGATTTTTGTGAAACTCATAACAGATTGATTACTTCGAACAAAGTCAATTAAATCAATCCTAATATATCATATTATCCTAGAAAATTAGTGTAATTCATTAAAAGTTTCATATTATATTTATTTTGGTATTTATAATATCAATTATGTTAATTTTTTACTATTTTAGTAATTACTGCATCATCCTTGTGTCATAAATAAAATAAATTATTTAATGTCTAAAAATTATAAATAAAATATCATCATGTAGGAAATCTTTTTAGCTTTCTAATGAATATTTATAATCGAAAATCCAACATGTATAACCCTATGTAAAAATTGTTCTTCTAAAAGATGTAAGCTTATGCCATTTTTATTTTTATTTTAACTTTATTAATATAATGTGTCCCTACCACATACAAGTGGCTCCAAGGGGTCCCCAAATTGACCCAAGGATGCTCATGGTCGGGTATGTGTCCACCAATAAGGTTAGGACACGTTTTAGGGTAATTTTGTATTATTATAATATTATTTTTTAACACTTATTTACCGGATTTACCCTTAACCATGGTAAATAAAATATTTACCACAGTAATTATTCAAAATGTATAAAAATAAAAGTTACCTATTTACACAATTTGAAAATCCTGGTTACAAATATGGAATCCATTTTCCTAAATTCAAAACACAGAAGTGGCAGAAATTAATTTAAAATTAATTCCCGCTGTCAAAACAAAAAGCGTGTTTTTAAGAGATAATAACTATCAAAAGATTGACACTTGTTTATGTTCGGTTTAATTGTAAAATTATGTCCAATGACCAACATTATTTTAAATGGTAAAAATATATTCTAAATATACTTTAAAACCACTCAAATTCATAATTTATCACTATTAATTATTTTGATTAAAAAAGTTGTTTTTAATTAAAATTTAGTAATTTTCACTATTCATCAAAATATGAAAGTTATCCGAAAATTACCAAAATTTCATCTTAGGCTAAATTCGATATTCCGAATCCAAAAATGAAGTCCATTTCAAAATATAAAATATATATAATTTCAAAATTTAGGTATTACTATTCATAACGGCTAGTTTGATCAGTTGTGGTGTGTGTTAAAACTCGATGTTGCGTACAACACACGCTACTGTTTTATTCAAAGGAAAGCGTAACGTGGAAGCTTGAGATGTTTAATTTTAAATTTTTTGATGTCTCCATTTATTCAAAAAGATTAAAATATTGTATTTAAAAAGGTATCACTATCAAAAGTTGATAAAAGTGCAATACTGAAAATGAATCTGTTCTTGCATTATGACTAAGAAACTCATAATATGGATTCTAAAATTATAAGGATTATATAAAGTTAAAAATGTAGTTAATGCTATTCATGACCTTTTTTAATGGCTTTTTTTTGGTAAGTCATGGTGCAATTGAACTCGGTGTTGCGTGTAGTGCAAGTTATTGAATTATTTTGAAGAAATAACACACTATGAAATCTTGGGGTGTTACATTTTATCACCTCTAATCACAACTGATCATCATGATAGTGAAATTTATCCCTCCATGATCTACACAAGTCATCCCATAATCTTTATAGGAGAAGACACATATAAATGATATGCCCTTGTACATAATATTATAGACATTCACACTAATAAGCTCCAAAAAAAATATGAGAAAGACCACATAACTCAAAATTATAGAAAAAGTATGGGGAATCCTAGAGTGGATTTAAAAATAAAAAATCATAAGGCACAGTGCGGTCCTAATGCATAGAGTATATACATAAAAAGATAAATATACATATTAAACAATATGGAAAATATCTCCCTAGATTTAACAAACCCATGTCACCACTTAGAACCTATATTAGGCAACCACTTCTCACTGATGTATATATGTTGGTTGAGGGAGTACCAACCTCAATGAAGGAAATATGCCCATCCAACAAATTTATGTTAAATTATAGACCACATAAATTTATATACATATTAAAAAATTACCCATCAGTAATTTTACACCCATTTAAATTTTAAAGAATATATTAGGGTTATTTTCATATGAGAATGTCGGAAGTTATAATAAATTTTCATATAGAACTAGGTTCAACGACACTGTAAATTTTTTGGAGATGGAGGATGTGGTAATGTTTTGGTTGAAAAAATATTGTGTTGTGGACAATTTAGATCGTTCTTATATTTTTAATAGTTGTTTTATGGAGTTTTTTTTGTGGTTTGATGTCTTGGAAGGTGGAATTCAGACAATTATTTCAAATTTGGCATTAATTTGAAAAATTGTGTAGTATTCACATTGTTTTCTTGAATGGGTTGGAGGATGTGGTATTTTAGTGAAAAAAAATTTATATACCCATGATATAGTTTACTGGATATCATAACTAACCACAACATGGATTTTAGAAATTCTTTTTTCTAGGCTCCACAATGTCATGTAAATAAACATTACACCATATTATTTTCTTATTTATGAGTTATTATAGTGTATCCTTGTGTATTGTACCTTTATTCCTTATTTATAAATTGAATAAAAATTTATGAGGCCCCTAGAACTATATTATATACATTCTATTCTTCGTGGTACATGGAAAACTCTAGGATATCTTCAAGAGAAATTGTATCCCCTAAAATTGCATCTCCATCCCAAATATTAGAGGAAAAACTCTAAGATATTATAGGTTGAAGAAATTTACCTATATTGGATCTTGATCACTTGAGAATGGTAGTTTTTGTTGTGATCATTCGTATGTGGTCCAGATCTGGTTGTTGTGTGAGATTTACTTGGGAATTAGATCTTGGAAAAACATGATGTTAGTACCACACACTCGAGAATGAAATTTCCTACTATATAGTGATAAATATAATTTATTTTCCTTGATATTTATCATAGGTGTGTGAATGTTTATTCTGTGGGACCCTTATAGGATAATTTTCAACTGCATGGGTGTGTGATTATGTAGCCCATGAGACCCATGATGGATATTTATTTATTCTACATGTGTGTTTATCCCATGTTATAATTCTTGATTATGATTTCAGGTGTGTCTGTTTTTTATTATCATAATTCATTCCTTATATACTATATTTTTTCAATATATGTTATTCCCTATTAAGTCTAAATATATATATTTTGTAGTATTTTCTTCCAATAGAATATTATAGGTCGAATATCATTTCTTCTTTATCCCATTAGAGTTGGTGCATGTGAGAAATATGATGATGAAAATTAGAGACCAAGACATAGGGTAGGGGTTTGATGACTTTGAGGAATGGCCCATTAGAGGGATGGAGTATGACATCTGTATAATATCATGATTGATATGGGGATTAACAGACATTTTTCCTGACTCGAGACTTGTTTTCTTTTTGGATCATCGAGGATATATGTCATGGATTTATAGAAAACCCCTGATCACATCTTACATTATGATTTATCTTCCAAAATATATTTGAATATCGTTTGGTTGGGGTTCAGGGCGGCTTTGTTTTAACATGATCACTCAAAACATGATTAATTTTTTCTTGAATGTGAATTTCCATCTTATCTTGGAATAAAACACTTATGAATTTAAACATATAATATAGACACATTAGTGTCTTACTATAAGATATATACTCACACACTATATAGGAACCTTGATGTACTATAAACTTTATGATTAGGGATCTATGACTGGGAAAGGGCCCAATAATAGGGAACTAATGAGATATAGCTCGGTTTATGAAACAAGTTACCAGAAAAACTCATAAGTGATTCCTAGGATTGTTTATTTTTATATTTCACTGAGTATATGTTGATTTGTCCTTCAATATAAGGTATCATTGTATTATTTCATTGTATGACTTGATAGACCATACATGTCACCTATTAAAGTATTTTTATTATTTATTTCCATTATTCCCTTCTATGTAATTATATTTTCAGAATGTGATTAAGACATATGGATTTTTGTATTAATGTAATAGTTTACTAAATATATTTTTGCAGGCCTCGATCCTAGAAATAAAACCCTTTTGTAAAGGGATTCATGTGAGAGTTCGTGTTGTACATCAAGGAAGACTTGGTTTTTCATGTCAAGGCATTACAAATTTGTATCGGAAGGGTTTTTCCATTTTTTTCTCCTTGTTTATATTGGGGTAATGTGCTATGTTTTATGTTGCATTGAATTGGTTTTGGAGTCATATATGTACAATGCTATCTCTTATACGATGAACCTATAAGTTACATGTTTTGGGGTTATTGTTATAGTTGTGGAGTTATGGTTTCATGTTGATCCAAAATATGTTGTGATGAAATATTTTATTGTATTTATGTGAATTAATACATCATTACTAGGAACATAGGATCCAATGTCACATATAAAAGTTTTTTTATATCCATAGTAGTCCATTTATTTAAATTTTACAATTTGTGATTTCATTTTTATTATATTTCTTTACTGATAGTTGGATTATTTAAACATGGGAGTGCTTTTTTGTGTTTGTGTGTATATATATATATGAAGGTTAATAAAATGTAGGAACAAAGGATGAGGCATAATACCTTGGTATTTATAAGAGGATTATATTGTATCGTTGTGTTTAGCATGCATAGATAGGAATACTATATAAATAACTTGTGTGTTCTTATAACCCACTAAGTTTGTTATCTTAAGTAAATTAATATAGGGTTTTTAAGTGTATTCATATAATTTTAGGTATTCTTCCTTGAAGTTATATAATGTAATATCGTTGGAAATAAATTAATAATTATCTTTAATGGAATACACCCTTGATATGACACTATATGTATATGAAGATATAGCTAAAAATAATCATATAACTTCTCTAGTGGTCCAGGAAGGGGAACCAATCTAGAATAGCGTCTTTCACATAGTCCTCTTTCTAGGATAATGATTTTTTAAAGAGATGGTATATTAAGATTAGGAATTATATCTTTAACATCCCCCAACCTTACATGGAACTAGATGCCCAATGGATGTTGAGTTATGGATTGATGCATCAGTGTGATATTTGACCTAGTCGAAACCCCAATGGATCAACATATAAAACTGATTTCATTAATTATGCAATGACCCTCCAAGAGGTAGTGGGCTGTTATTAACCATGGGTGAATATGTGATGGTCTTACATAGGTTTCCTTCAACGAATCCGTGTTTAAAGAATTCCTTTTATATGAACTAAATCTAGATCATGCATATAAGTTTATAGAGCATCACTAGGGATTGATGTTAGTGTCAACTTACTCTAATCATATCATACTATTTCTTCACTTTTCTACACTCTTATCTCCAAGTTATTCATATACATATATGAATTTTTAGATTATAATACGAACCAAATGAGTTATTAGGTAAGTATATTTTACTTGATAACATATCTATATGTGTTTTACAAATCCTTAATAATCAATAAAGGTCTAGATGAGGAATGAGCAATTGATAATCATCACACCATTGTTGGATCAGATAGCATACATTATTGTTATAAAGTGGGAGTATATTATAGTAGTAAGATCAAAAAAGATATTGTGTTACAATAAAGATGTGCTAGGTAACTAGAAAATAGTATTGTTTCTAAATCCCATCTATAGGATGAGGTGGTCCCTCATTTTACAACTGAGAAAATAATGGAAATTAAAAGAAAATAAATTCTTTGGGTCACATATCAAGTTTAATTAGTGTTATAAAATGGGTAATTTTTATTAGATCTATACATAATTTGGTTATTTAGTTTATATAGTTTAGGTAGCAAGAATTCTTCATCCTACATTTTAGGTAGTAGATTAATACAATTTTCCTCATATAGTTAACCTATTTATCAATGTATTCTCGGATGAATTCTTCTGACTTATTCTTGATAAATGAGTTGATTTATAGATTTAACTCAAGATCTGAGAACAAACAATATCAATTTATCTAAATTTTATGTTGACATGTGAGTTGAAATAACATAAGATTGAACACAATGATTTAAAGGTGGAGGGTTTTATCACTCTGGGAACACATCTCTGGGGTGATCAGATGTTGTTCAAAAAAATGGTTGGATGTAGTCTTTGATAGTGTGTGGATTAAAATTTGTTGAACAATGTTAACATAAAACAGTATATATCAGTTGTTGGTTATCGAGTAATTGTTTAATTAGATTCACGATACTCTATAGTTCTTTAGGATTGACATATGTTCCAGATATAACTCTCTTCAAGAAATAGGGGAGTATATTACAATGATGACATTCTAGAGTAGATAATGACTATATGAGTATTTTTTAATTCCTTTCGGGTGAAAAACGTACCGCTCATATTCATTGTTCTTAGTAATGGGATCATTATTCTATATCATGACTCATTTATTTTGTTTTTTCTGATGATTTCCTCATATACTCACAGAACTAAAATATTCTTGCTAAACATATAGAGATTGTGCTGACTACACTTTTATAACATCATATCTATTCCTAGATCTTGAATTTTCACTTCTTGATCCAATATATATGTTTTATTAGGTTTTTGGTCTTTGAGGTGGGAAATTATATGATCTCAAAGAAGGTATATGTTGTGGTTTCTTATAAACTAACTTTATGTATTCATTAATTTAAATGTCTCCTTGGGGTTTTGAGAAATAACCACTTGTTTATTTAGGAAATATCCCATTTGTAAGAACATATTACTGAATTATGAAGAATCTTGTGAGTTTTTAACAGACAAAATAGTGTTTATATTCCTTCTTCGAGATGAATATAATATTGAGACATCTACTATCCTGAAATTTCTAGAGTCTATGATTTTATATGTAGATTATTTTGATGCCTAATATAACTTTTTAGGTATTGTGTTTAGGCATAAGTATTATTTATTGTATTATGGGATCTTTAGCTACACCCCCTTGAGTGAAACTACCCAATATATGACTAATACTTGGCGGTTGTGGATCATACACTGAAGTGTTTGCACCATTGTCTATTTTATGTGGTATGTATCCTATACACATACCATAAGAGCTTTTGTTACATTTTCACTTTATGGGACATGAATCAACAATAGAGTAATTGGGTAGATTATATATACATTTTATTTTTAGATGGATTATACTCCATGTACACGATAAGAAATTGTAGGAGATTGGAGAGAGGCCATTAGAGGAGAAATGGAGGTTGACAAGATTTTTGAATGAATGGATGGTGGATATATATAATTATTTAGTGTTTTTGACTTATTCCCTCATTTTTTTCACATTAATGTTGATAAACAAAATAATTTTCAACCATGAAATGGATTCCATATTCGTAGTAACATGGGAATGGTTGTCAAGAAGGGACAGAGTCGTGGAATGGTCCAATTATAGTAATAATGTAATATATATTCAATTATATTTTTTCCGTAATTCCATGGGGGAAGATATAAATATTAACTCTCATAACTCTCAAATGATAGTTCACCCAAGATCAATGAAGATTTATCAAGATGTTAAGAAATGCTTCTAGTGATGAAAAATAAAGATTGTTGTTTTGATATTTTTCATTCATTCCTTGACATATCATATGATCAAGTAGGAGAATAATAAAACATGATGGGTACTTAGGAAACACTATCTGTGTATTTTTAAGTGGTATTATGATATTTTGAACATCACTACAGGATTTCTAAGGAAACAAAATAGTTAATATGTTTTATGGGTTATATTTGATCTATTGTTGAATATGGAATTATTAATATTGATCTGAGAGAATTACTATAGTGATGAGTTTGGAAATATTTATATTTTTGATACTTTATGAATCAATGGAGTTATATATAGTATTATAATAGAAAGGGTCATGTATTTTATATTTTAGTTTTGTAAAATTTTGGCAATGGTTTTGGAGACACAGTTTAATCCGATTATGGTGCATCATTCCCTGACCAATACATAATCGGAGAAGATGATCTTGATCTTTGAGGTTATTATTCAATTTTCCATCCAATATGTTGGTCGATAATGGGTTAATAATTTATCCAAGGTGTACTTTTCGTAAAATAATTGATTCAACATTTGGATTTGAATTTCACCCTTTGAGTTTCATTATAGTTGACTACACCACTCACAATTATATTGTCACTAGGTGGATGAGTGATACCTATCATTGTGTTGTTCATGGTGCATGAGAAATATAAGAGGGTAATGTATTTTGAGAAGAATATTTTTATTGGTAATGTTAGAATGAAATCATATGCTAATAAAAGGAGATTACCAATGTAGTTTATTATGAGAAACCTAATTTTTTATGATGGTAACCTATGTTCAAAAATAATCATTTAAAAATGAATTATATGATGTAACCATCAATTTTTTGATCATTTTATATCAAAAAATGTATTTTAATAGTGGATAAATGATTTAGTAATCCTCTAGGATATCTAGGTATGCATCATATATTATATGTGTCTCTGCATTGGAAGTGTAATCCAGATGATAGACATGTCATAAACAATAAGTATGTGGAGTTGTATCCTAACATATCATTTATAGATCAACCAATTTATATTTTATATTTGTGTTTTAATGTTACACAGGGGAGATGGTACCACTTTTTCATGTTATATGTCATCCAGATTAAATCCAAGATGTGACTTGGGAGAAAAAGTATGAGGTTCGAGATCAATGGATTGAGTAGTTTGAGTATGACTAATTCAGGAACTTATCAATGATGAGAAGTCATTATATGGGATATTTGTGAAACCCTAATATTTTTCAAGAATATCATATGTATATTTTCATAGGAGAATCCTTGAATCTGAATGGATTAATTATCTAGAATCAGGTCCTATGACTGGGTAAATATTCTGTGTTATGTAGGATGTGGATGTTTTGTTATTGGGGAAAAACAGTGTGGCATTAATCTTTTATAGTTATAATTTTTTTATAATATCTATGTTATGTATCATTAATTACAAAATTAAGGCTAATATGGTATAATACAATTATTCTTAAAAATTTATTCATTGTTTCACTATAGATGTGGTTGAGGTGTGGTGTTATTATCGGTGCTTAGAGGTTTGATCATGGGGACGACCATTTCAACATAAAATATTGACCTATTATATAGGATCTCATTTTTTACCAAGATATATATTCTATAAATTCTTTTGACTATCCACCACTATAGTGTGGAAATCTGTTTTATAAAATAGTCTTTCTTAGTTTGGTATCCACTACAACATGGACTATAAGTTGTTCAATGAAAGTTATTTTGGAATATTGACTATAAATTCCCAAGCCCCCTCGAACTCTATAATTTTGTATACTTGCCTCTTGATCCTTGGGAAAATCTAGGTATCATTATGAGAATATTGATCTCCCAATCACTTGTATTCATCCATGAAATATTAGGAATAACTATTTATGGTCCTATGTTAGAAACCTATTCTTGGTCATGATCTATATTTACCATTGGTAGGGGTTGTAATTATAATTATTAATATATAGGATTTGTATTATTGGTGTGGGGTCTTGATTTAGCTATGATATATTAGAAAATATATATGTTGAAACCACACACTTGAGGTAAGACAATCTTTACCACATGGAGACCATATATATAGTTTTTTTCGTGATAGTGATCAAATATTGGTGTATCCTATGAGATTTGTGTTTGATATCACTCTCATTTTTTTGCATGTATAGACCTTTAGAACTAGGTTTTATATTGATATAATGTTTTTACATATTTATCCAATGAGACCAATCATTATTATGATCGCATGTTTTGTGAATGTGTGTGTGTGGCTATAGAGACTCATGTTTGATATGTTTTGTTGGGACTATATCAGATATTCCATAAAGTGTGTGAATATATATCATTTGAATGTTTTTATTATGATAGTGAATTTTAGGTGTACCATGATGGAATAATAAAAATTTAGAGGGGGATGTGTGATATATGATAATAATGATAATGGAATAAGACATATGGAAGAGGATGATGGCCTTTAGGTATGACCCATGATATATATGGGGTACGATGGCATGGTGTCAATCCCTATGATAGATATGGGTTTGGTGTCCTTGTGGCCTAAACTAAGACATGTTTTCCTTATGGATACTTAGTGATATATGTGGTTTGTTTATTTATGACCCATGATCATGAATTTTGTTATCATTTCTATTTAGACATATATTTTAAGTTGGTACAGTTAGGGTTCCATGTATCTTGGTCAGTGAATGATCTCACAGTATAGGATTTATTGTGCCCTGATTATAGACTTCCTTATTATCATGGAATAGAGCTATTGAAAAAGTCATCATATTTTAAGGATTCAATGGTTGGGTAAAAATTGATTAATATTCACACCCCACATGTGAATCTTGATGCGTATGTAGACATCATGATCAAGGATTTTAAAAAGTAAGGGGAATAAATAGGGAATCACTAAAATGGAGCTTCATGTGATGTGGTGGTATGTGGATGGACTTTGAAGTGATATTCCAGTCTTGTCATTTATTTTCATATTTCATTTCTTATATTCCAATTTTACCAAAAACAAAGGTTTTCCTTGGTTTACTATATTGTATTACATGATATACCTTCCATGAAATTTGTTATAGCATTATTATTACTCATTTTTCTATTCCCTTTTATGTTATTATTATTTTCTTGTTGTGGTTTGGATGCATGGATTTTAATATTTATTTAATAGTCTCTATAATTTACTATTCTGAACCTGGATTATCCTCTTAAATATTGGTAGATATGCTTGATTTTATGTGGAACTATGGCCCAGACTAGGTGACTGAGGTCAGGGAATTATAGTTATTGACATCCAGACACTATATATTGTGTGTGCGTACCACACCTTGTCTAGACCATGGGAGTACTAAGCCCATGACTTAACATTGAAGAGACATATCTCAATTATATGGGGAAGTACCAAATTTTTTATGTGTAATGGATTATCTTGACATAAAAATAGAAAATATAATGATGAGTAATGAAGCCATATGTATTCTCTTATCATCCTAAAAAATCGCCTACATTATCACTATATGAAAATAGATAAATACAAATAAATTTCCTTCAAAGAATAAAAAAATATACAAATATATTTCACTATTGGGTTCTAAGTTGAAAAAAGATCATGCTAGGTAATTTATTTCCCTAAAACTGATATTCATAAAATAATTCACTAAAACACTACTTAGGTGATAAAATAGGCCATGTTGTGGCCCTTATAGAACACCACCTACTGTAATAATGGTAGAGGAAATAAACAATGGCATGTGTCGCTTTCCACTGATCAAGTAAGTGAATGGTGTATAGTGAAACACACACTCGCACCCACATTATGATAGACCAAAATATACCTCAACTTTTTTTCAGCCCTGAATAGGATTATTGAATAATATAATTGATTTTCTAACATATCTAATGTGATATTTGGTCAACATAAAAATAGATCTAACCTAGTAGGTCAGCATATACCACATAGGATCATTTGGTATTATGGAAACCCCATTTATGATACCCATGATGACTTGTTCACTAGGATTTCCTAACTGGTAGGAATATGCTTCCCAACCAATTATAGGGTTGGGACTAGATAGTCATTTTGGTGGGTTGATCCCACCGGTTCCAAGCCCATTACACTCTATATAGTGGTCAATGATCTATCTAATATCAATGTATCACGAATTTTTGTATAAAAATGATGCTTCCTATGTTTTTATTACATGCCTCTTCCTTTAAAATGGGTCACCTCCTTGATACTTGGTCACCGATATACAAGGCTACAATCCATGTCTCCTCCCTCTCCTATAATACCCACCTCGAATGACTATCATTTTCTTTGACCATTCATTTGAATGTTGAATAAAAGGAGTGGGTGACTATATACGTTAGTGTTAAAGGGTTTCATCCTCCCCGCATCATGTTGGAAACCATATTTACTAGCTTCATGGTGTGATAAAAATGTGGGATGCATGAGGGATTGGACTGGGTCACTAGTCAAGCCTCTAGTGTCTTCTTATTATTAATTCATGAAATAAAGCTACCTCTTATCGTTAGAACATTGAGAATAAATTTTGTAAAAAATGTTTCAATTAAATAACTATGTCTAAATGCTAAGGAGCATAAATAATGAATAATGGTAACTAAAATTTATGAATAACATATATTTTTTTAAACAATGATCCATGGCTCGTAGATATATCGCTTTTTTTTAATACCGTGCAAACACTAGGGTTTTTAATGATTTCCTCAAAGAACGCAAAGTCTGGGCCATGAATTCAATCCAATATCGCATCTTAGTTAAGGGTATATAGTGTCTAATAAAACATAGTTAAATAAATTGGATTAAATGGACGAAATTATGTTTTTATAATATTTTGTGTAAATTTCTAATATAGGCCTCACTTAGGCCTAGAAATGAATATAAATTTTTTACCACCCTTAGTATAAACCCCCATCAATATTCAAATTATTGTGAGGGGGTTCATAGATGGCCCTCCATCTTGAATATATTTTAAATTAATCATGAAAATGAATATGAATACTAAAAAAATAATTTATATAACATAAAATATCTTATATGAAAAAAATTTCATTAAAATAGCTATGTAACAAACCCATAAAATATTTTTTAAAACACTCCAACGGTTTTAACAGAATTTTTTTTTGTTACACAATCCCCAGCTTAATGTATATTCATTTAAAATTTTGAAACTCATAAATAGGCTTATGGTACTATGATCTCATTTGATTCTTATATAACAATGAGATATCTGAAAGGATATATTACTAGCATAGAACATAGACCAGTGGTATTTCCCTCCCACTACCATCAAAGTTTCATCCAAATTTTATCATTCATATCTAATGGTAGTCTATATTGGGAACATCATCTCCTACATCCATATCACACCAATTGATAACCTGTAATTTTTTATCCACATATCTACTAAATTATGACACATTGAATACATTTTCCCTTCACTTTAACTATAGGGGTAATAAAATTTATAAAATTACTCTCATATCATGTGTCAAATATGGAATGAACAAATGATACTTAAGGATAACATTCTTACATGATCAAATATCCATAATCAACACTAGGTGGGATCTTTTAAAACACATGGTATCACTTATCAAAACCCGAAGGCGTACATCATTAGTCTTTTTAATACATCTAACGAATCCAATATTTTCTTATCAACCCTTGGATAACCTTCACCTTCTCCATCATTGATCCTACCAACTACATCCTTATAAGTGACAACTCACAAATATTTATTTGATGTCGAGGATACATGTAGGGAATCACACGTAGACTAAAAATATTCATTCCATTAATGGGGGGAATGTATTTTTTGTATTATTTTGGACATCTGTAAGAGGGTGGAACCCCATAAAAAAATGATTATCAAATACCTCTTGTCTGATTCACCATAATTGGTACTCAACTATGTATCTCAATTTGAATTGATCATTGAGGATATACTATATAATCAAAAGATCACATCCACCAAAACTCATCCTAAAATATCACCAGGACTCTACTCTATATTTTTAAGGTTGTAGGATCACATGGTAAGTATATTGATGATCAAACAGATAAAATTAAATATTATAATAAATGTGGAATTCCCCCCATTAATACATCTATATCTTAACAAACATCCATTTTGGTACATCAATAAGTTGGTATAATCATATTAGAACTTGGTGCATGATACCTACTAACAAGGGATATAAAGTGGAATTAAATTTTCTATACCCCATATCATACATAGCCACCAAAACTAATGAAAAATATCATTATTCATATTTATCACATAATGATGTACTATAAATTTGGATGTGTTCAACACTATTAGAAAATAATTTTGAGAATTTATTGGGAACAATGTTCACCAATTAAAGAGAGTTGCATGTTCCCCATATTTAGAAAAATATGTCAGGCCCATCACCTAATGTTAACCAATCACACGTGGACATCAAAATCAATGTCCATGCATTTGTACCTATTCATACTCTATAGTAGTATGGGTTCATAGGCATTGATCTAACATATGAAACATCTACCTCATTCAGTAAAGACTACTAAATAGATGACAGTTTCTCTCATGCCTCATCTATAAAATGACTAATGGATTTCCTATTTTGTTAATCAGCTACCACATTACCCATTCCAACAGTATAAATAATATTAAATTAATACTTCATGAGGAACTCTAACCAACACTTATAACTCAATTTGAGATCTCATTGATTGAATATGAACTTGAATCTATTGTATTCTATATATACTAATAACCTCTAACAAATAAGATAATATCTATTGGTGTTTAGGAATGAAATACTGTTAAAATATTTAAATAGTGGGTCACATAGTTCTAAACATGATATCTTATCTTTCTATACACATAATAATTCTTTTCATTCCAATTCATCATCATATAATTAATACTAATTAAAAGGGCATATTATAACCCAATATACCTAAATACTTCCAATGAAAACCTCAGGATAATATTTCTCAACAACTTCTACTCTAAATCCTAAAAATGTTTCTAACACTACAAAGACTAAAAAACTTCCTTCCCATTTTTGGAATGGTTAGTCAAGGAAGATATATTCCTAGATAAGTCAGCCTTTAATTTACAATAAAAGGTCACTAATTAGAGAAACATGCTCAAATAAAATACACACTTAGTTAGATTATATGAAATAAATTCATTGATCATCATGGGATCCATAGCTATGCATCCCTAAGATATAATGTTCCCCAAGATGTTGACCACCAAAATATAGTATAAAGAAATTTTTAGTTTACATCAATGTAGATTCTTCTAATGAAAGTCAATTTCATTCTTCAAATGATCAACATACACATCCTATAATGATTAATAGAAGAGGATGAAATTGATAAAGACTACTGAAGAAAATCTATGAATGGTTGGAAAATACCAATCATGAGTCCTATCAATACTATTTTTTAATCATCACGAGGTAGGGAATCCACATAAAATCATTACTCCCATGAAAACAAATGATAACTATTATTAGGATATCCTAATATATAACCTAAATATGTTTCACTTAAACCTAGTAGAGTTAATATAGATCAACTTTTCTCCCTTCTACTAGTTTAGGAGATCATTGTTTTATGGTAGATTATTTTTTCTATTGACAATTTCCTAGTTTATGTGGAAATAGACTATAAAAATCCTCAAGCTGTTGAACACCTTCTTAGAGAATTACATGATATCATCCATAGGTATCACTATAGGTATAATGATAAATTTTCATATATGGTCCTCTTTCAAAATATTTATCTCATTGAGCATATACAGGGATATTTGATGTGATTTTGACGAATTATATGTGTTATATTGGTAACATACATATAAAAGTTCATCATTTATTGTGTGGTAATATTAGAAAATCCATTAAAAAACCATCCATGTAATCCGTTGTATATTTGTGAATATTAATATTTGAGTCATCTATAGTGTATAGAGACAAGCTCACAAACTAATGTCTTTTCATAAATATATTCCTATAGATAGTCTCCGCTCATCTCCATTGAAATTCCTATATACCCAAGAAAGAACATCATTATCCATCGTCTAAAAAAGAATACACTATCTGATTATTTTAGATTATATTTTAACATAAAATGTATATTATAAAGGATACAAACATATATAATCATCCCTAACCCTATAAATTCTAATGAAATTATCTCAGCATTAATAAAATCTCACATCAATTGGAAATGTGTATTGGCGTATTATAAATTCCAGTAGTAATATTTATCCACATTGATTGTCATATAGATTCTACATTGATTTATTGATATCAAATAATATATTTTAAAAGTTATAATAATTCTGAAAAGTGTTGATTAGTGTGTTTTCTATGGTAAAAAAATACAATTCATACATTGAACCATGTAAGGTGATACCTAGTTGTATACTACTAATGACCCCACCTACGAATGCCAATTATTTCCATCTCCTTGAGCATGGATTGAACTAATTATATATTATGAACTTTTTAGTGGATGATAATATTATCCAACTTAGGATCCTCTTGGTGAACATACATCTATAATAAAAAATTCTTCTCTTTGGAGTTCACCCTAAGCACCACGATGATGCCTTTGGTCTTATCATTTCATCATACATGGATTTCCAACCACAATGTCACATTGAATTTTATATAATTAATTTGGGATTGGTATTACCGTAGATATATATATTAATCATCTAATTCTATAGAAACAATTATCTATATGGTGGCTGGATCCCTTGCACCACTCTACAATTACTGGTATTCTGATTAGTATAGTCTATGTATATGCATTTTTTGTTGGGATCAAGACACCTTCTTTTGAACCACACTATCAAATGAATATAATTCTAAAAATGGGATATTAAGCCTTATACATGTATATCTATCTACTAAGAATCTTTAATTCTATACATCTTAATTTATGTGTGTTGCCTTAGTAGTTATATAGAGTGGGAAAGACTAGATTGAATCCATCAATGAAGGTTGTTCTTGATCCACCAGACTCGATGGAACTCATCTCATATTATATCTATATAGTACCTGATGAGTTCAGTGAACCTTTATGCTTACTCCATGATAGACATGCAACTCTATTGAACATCTAAGGGATACTAGATATGTTCAATCCCATGCATAAAAAGGTAATTGTCCTCATGTTTAAGGAATTCACACTCCAATAATGAATAATCACCTCATTTTTAGTCTATATAATCATGGTGTAAGATAAAATAACAACACAATGAACAATATTCGATACTACAACAACGATATGTTTATAATGATTCCATAAAAAAGAGAAACACCCAAGTCACAGCCTCATTCTAGTCCATATCTTTCATATGCTTCAACTCACATTAGAAGATGGATGTTATCTACCTATAACACTGAGGAAGCACTCACAATAATCTTTATTAATCATCCAATATAATTTTAATTGTATTCTATTTTGTAGATGGATAAAAACCAATATACATCATAATAAAATGGTCTCAATATTTAAAGTTCTAGTGGAAGATCAAATCTTATATTTCCTAGTGGTTATATGTCATTATCTTGTACCTAGATATATTTTTTATAAGTAAAATTTGTTGAGACAAATGAATTTAAAACTATAATAGGTTAAATATTACCCTACATTAGGATGTTAGATAGTTCTTAGGTTTGTGGAATTATTTATGAAATATGATTAACTCAGGACCATTAAAGCATGTTTGAGGATATAATTCATGAATGAAACAAGAAAACAATCTTAACACCATATGACACATATATCAACATTTACTTTTTTCATAGATAGTTCCTAAGTTCCAAGTCAATAATCAGATAATCAGTGTCACAGTGAAGGGATACATTGGTCTCTAAACAGAAATTTTGTTCCCTAATCTGGTGATGGAGAAGAATAATCATTGTCATATTTTCCCTAAATTTTCAAACAAATCATCACATAACCCATAACATTAAAATTAGTTTATAAAATATACCAACTCTAATACCACCCAAACTTGAACAAAACAATTAGTATATATCAAATGATGGTGTTTAGGTTAAATGTTCCACCCCATACATTCTATAAAAGGGCCAATGGTTGGTTACTATCTCAAATTAGGGACATAAAAAAACATGGGTAGCCATAAACTAATAAACATATATAAAAAACATGTCTCCACATATGATATATTAATAACAAAATCTATACAAATATAAAATATAAAATATAAAAATATATGAAATATACACTAACCATGTATTTTGTCTAAATAAAGTAGAACGATAGTGTAATTAGAAAAAAATCATGATCAGAATATCCCATAAATAAAAAAACCTATAACATTATGTAAAATAAGGGAACATCCTGGTATATAAAATCATATACAAATTCAGAAAATTGTTTTTTATCTTTGAGTATCATTATAATTAACTCAATTACAACAATATAATGTATAACTAATACAAAACCATCCATTATCTCCAAATTACACGACACATGCAAGTGAAATTATCATATGAGGGTGAGTAAAACCAAACCTAGAATGATTCCATTGGAATAATATAAATTCCAAATTAATCAAAATCGATGATAAATATAATTTTAACCCTAATATTCCTTAAATTTATGGTAACCTAGTACTTATATACTTATGGAATCATATATACTAAAATCTAAGAAACCCATACCAACTCTTAAAACCTATCATGGGTGATCCAAACCATGCCAAGTTAAACATATTTGTCGAGGGAGTACAAAATATGATAGAGAAACTATGACTCATCAAGAAATGTAATTCACATATGGGATTACCTAACTCTATTTTTAGAGAAATTTTTCCCAATTACTGAGGATGTTTCTAACTTTTTAATCCATATAAGAGACTAACACCATTTTAAGAACATGATATTTTCAACCCCAAGACCGGACATGGATAATACAAACCTTGAGTATGGGGGATTTATAAACTATTAAGCTACCTAGTGGAATCATTTCCTAACAATATAATGTAATCGCGGGACTAATAAAATTGTGTGTGTGATCTGATTATCATGAAAAACAAACTAATAATTATCATTTGAAAGATATGAACTATACAAAGCCAAATTATAATAAAAAAATTTAAAATTTATAAATGGATTACACAATCATGTTGAAATTGGTAAAATTTTCAATATAGGATATTTATTTTCCTAAAATATACTCTCATTGGAAAATCATGCGAATAGAAACATATGTGAGAAACATGGAATATTTATAGCCCTGAAACATGGAAGGGGGAGGTATCTTCCCAGTAAGGGATGTAAAATTATATTCTATGGATAATTTTCTCATTATTAGTAGGAAATTGGATCGCACCTTTCCTAGGTTAGGTCAAGGCTATCAGAACCCAAGCTATAACCCAACCCATCATTACACCCATGCAACCCTATAAAGGATCCAACAAATTGGTGAGCCCACACGACACAATGTGGTTCTAGATAGTATCATCACCCATCATCATTAATCATTATCTTAAACGAATGAAACACATTAGGTCAACTGTCACCTCCCATTATATTATTAGGATGGGCATGGATCAGTCCATCTGTTTGAAGAACACATCCAATTATTAGGGGTGTATTGTATTTTTTTCCACCATATGTTAGAATAATTAAAAAATCAGAATGTTTTGATTTTATTTTATATAAATGAACATATTAAAATCATGGTTAATGTGGATGGAGATTAGTTCTAGTAAAATAATATTCTCATATCATTGAATAAATTTAAAAGGTAATCTATATATTATTGTATTCATGAATTTTTTCAGTATATAAAATTATATATAAAATAACACTAGATGTGTAAGGTTTATTCAAAATTTAGATATTATAAATCCTCATAATATTTATCTTGATATTCCAAACTATGTATATTGATATATAAGGGATATTATAAGGGTATATATATGGGTAATTAAAATGAAAATGAAATATAATATAGTAATAGATTAAAAGTTTTATACATAATATTTAATTTTAAATTTATTATTCAAAATGAAGAGTTAATAGGGGGATATATTAGGATGACTCAAAAAATATGAAGAATCCACGAGGGATTATATTGATAAATCAATTGAAAAGGAAACATGTATAGTAAAAATGGAATTTCAAGTTCCTACATAAGAATAACCAATATGTATCAATGTGTATATATATATATATATGAAATTTCATGATATGTGTATCAAAAAACATTTATATATTAAACAGTAAATCATTGGTATAAAGGGAATTTTTAAAAGGTTATTTCAGTAGGTTAATTAATTATAAAGATGTTGTGTTGATCCTGAAATTATAAATTCCATAATGATTATGATAAATCCATGATGCATGTGGAGATTATTTAATCATATGAGAATGAATATTATATGAATCCATGAGATTTGTAGATATATATAGATCCTATGAATTAAGTAATTTTAGAGGTCCTATTGAGAATCATGGATCATAGGAAAAGGTCCCATGTGATTTTTTCTGAATGAGAATGGAGAATAAAAAATGTTTTAGATCATGGCCTATTGACCCAAGTGATTATTTTATAATTTTCTATGATTCTTGAATTATGGGAAGGTGGGTAAATTAAAATAATTTTATTTGAAAAAATTTCAAATGTGTTTTTTGAATTACTTATTTTTTTATGTATATAATTACAAATTATATAATAAATCCAATAAATTTTATTAGGTATAAATGTCAAAAGTTAAATAAATTAAATCAGTGACTAGAATAAGTATATATATAAATAATGAGAGTTAATTATTAATTTTACATGACATTAAGAATCAAAATTCATGGTTTTAAGTCTTTTATTCCTTTTGTATCATCTGGATGTCATGATAATAATGAATAGAAATGGGGAGTGTTTTATTAATATGTTGAGGTCTTGGAAGAGATCAATTATTAATGATGAAGCATCTTGGTGTTTGTTGGTGATATTCCTTTTTATGTTTTGATTTCATAATGATAAATTCTATGAATGAGTATAAAGACCTATTTTGGAATTTTTTTTGTTACGAAAAACTCATGGTTTAATAATGATATATTCCTTAATTATAATATCTTTATGGAATTAGTAATACATATGTGTCTTAGTCTTAACCCAAATATGAATATGATGTTTTTATACACATTATGGTTGAATGTAAAAAACATCATGTTTTATATTTGTTCAATATTTTATTTCTAGAAAAGGTTGTGTGGGATATTATTTTAGTGGACCTTAATTTTAATTAATAGTAGAGGTTAATCATTAATATTAGAGAAATTAGATAATTAAAGTGACATTGATTCAACCCCAATTCATAATTAGAAAACCATTTGGTTTGGCCAATCCCTTTCGAGATATCTTCTTTACTTCCCTCCCTGAATCCTAGTGGCCATATAATTATATGGAAGCCCTTCTAAAAATACTATAGGTATAAACATTAATAGTCTCTCCGAAGAATATGTAAAATTCATAAACGTGCATACTTGTTTTATTTATTTTGCATTTTCATAAAATGATAATGAAATTTGATAATATACAACACAATTATTTGCTATATACTGAGATATTATTATGTTAACTTAATAACCCATGTCAGTCTTTACATCCATCAAACGAGAAATGAAACTATCAATTTTGTGTACCACTGTGCACTGCCACACAAACTAATGTAATTTTTTTCCATAACAACATATTAATCTAAGATATAATGAAGGATTAAACATATTTATAAGATATTTATGACATTATTATAATTATTTATTTATTATATCACATACACCTTTTTACATTTTTCCATGGGATAATACAATAATGTCTCTCATGTTTGTGATAAAATACCCCCTCACAAAGTGACGTGATTCATTTTTTGCTTATGATTTACAAGGGGATAAATATATATTAATTGAATATAAGATATATTTATTTCCTAAAAAACTTATGTAATTATAATATAGAAAATAACTTCTTTCTCTCTAATCTATTTTAAAACACATAACATTTCTCACGCATATGTGTAGACTACCACCTCTATGTAGCGATGTGACATGTAATAAAATTTTATTTTATATGGATTTTAAAGAGGATGTATTTTATTAATATAATATATATATATATATATATTAATTATTCTATAAATTTAAATTAATATTTATTTTCATTTTTTCCATCTTTTGAGAAAAATTGAAAAAATGTTCATCTATATGTATGACTTACTGTCTCTATGGTTGGTGTAATCAATTTTCTATCAATAAATTTTATAGATTACTATAATTAAATAAATTATAATTATATATGATTTTAATATCGTGGATAAAATTATAGGGTTTTAGAACTACGATCAGTGTAAAAGGAAAAAAATCACTAAAACAAAACCTATATTAAAAAATGAAGCAATTATCATTCAAAAGAGTGATTTTAATTAAAAAAGGGTAATAAATGGGTGGTAAATGAATATAAGGAAATAATATATTATATTAAATATATTTATATTGATATAAAATATATTTATAATAATCATATATTTCTAACCCTGGGGTTTTGAACATGTATGATCGAAATTAGACCATATGTAAGGGTTTATAATCTCACTTTTTCATCTTTAAAGTGTATTCCATATTCACCCCTTATTCTTTTGAGTTATGTATATAATTACAATTTTTATATTTTATATCATGAATATATATATATTCACTTGTTTCAAATTATGTTATTCATTTCATGGGGATTACAATTCAAAAGTTACAAATTTTGTAGGAGATTTATTTTTTAATTACATTTTAATCTCGATTATCATGCATGAATTTGCATTGAAGGAAATTATTTAATAATTACATAATAAACAATTTTTTTTTTATTTTTAAATGTTTATTCATGGAGATTTAATGTAATAGTACCATATTACCCTCTTTGGAACTTAAAACGATTGAGAAATATTTTTAATAAAATTTGACATCATTTCTCTCCTCGGCCAAAGATCCTTTTTCATCCATTACCATGTTTTATAAAATATTTTTTAAAAATTTCTTCAATATTTTATAAATAAATTATATAATAAATTTTTTCCCCTATTTTAATTTTAACAAAAAATTTTATTGTAAATAATTATTTCATTTTCTAAAAAATGATTGTTTTTCTAAATTTTTTTTAAATGAATCATTATTTTAACCTGTATTTCGTAAACAAAAATTCATTACTTCATGAACACATACTACTATAAAAATAAATTTATATGTAGCAAAAGTTATTTTCAAATAAATATTTTCCACATTATTTTTTGAACCTTTTGTTTCAAAAGCCATTTTTTAAAGCAAAATGGTTTTTTCCTCAAAAATATTTTTATTATATTTGTTATTGTATTTATATTAATCAATGACATAGGAAATTTACTTTAATAGTGATCCTATATTGATATGTTTTATTGATACCATCATTAATATTTCCATGAATATATTATGATCAACATTTATGGGGATGCAATGTTTTATTACTATTAAATATATTACTCTATATTGTATATGAATATGTTTTTAATTTGATAAAGTATTAAAACATCCAATGATATTTTTCAATACATATGTGTTTGTTAATTATGTTTCACCCATTTAATATGATGAATACATTTAACTTATTAAGTGATGGATGAGGCCTAAAATTATATATTCCCTTGTTGAATTAGTAGGACTATTGGAAAAAAATAACTTTGTTAAATTCAATGGTGTATTACCCTGAGATTTAAATTGTCTTCAGAAAGGTATTGGATATTTGTTTCAGATGTATATAATTAGGCATTTCCAAATTATGAGATTAGTTATCAATTTACATGTGATTATTCTATTATTTAGAATATCTCTAGATAATTTTCTAGCTATTTTGATTATTTATATGGATTTATTTGATAAAAAATTATTCCAATAGTGTTATTCTAAAGTTAATATTTAAATGGAATTTGTTTCAACTATTTTCCTTTCCATATTTATTATGTTTATTTATTCATGATAGCATCAACTATACAAAAAAACCTTACCGAGAATCTAAGATCACACATTTATTATGTATTATTTCCCCTAAGATACCATGATGTTTTTTATGGTTTATAAAAAGGGATATTCTAAGTGGAATATAGTGTTCTCAAATTGAGTTATGAAACCCCTTACAAAGTATGTATCATTAAGGTGAGAGTTTTCTAATTATGTGGTTATGTGCTACAAACATATATCTAAATAGATACATGTATAAATACAACATAAATCAATAAATATACATTTCACACTTAATTTTTTCATAATATAATCAATAATGTAAACATATAACCTTATAAATGGAAATTTTGTTAATAAACCCCTTACATCACACTACTATTTAGTTGATAATTTTTAACCTCATTTCTAATGGTTTTATTCATGAAATTAATTTCATTTAGATCCACTTTAAAATTTATAGTATCTTATTTGATCGTTTTATAACATAATGTTTCATTATTTTCATTATTTCGATTGTTCATTTCCTTTTTTATGTATGTTTTTTCATGAATGAAACTGTTATTTTTTTAATTGGATAAAACATCATAATCTATAGAATTATATTAATTTCAAAAATATTAAATTTAATATTTAAATTTTATTTTATAATAATTCTTCAATTTTGAATGTGGAAACTAATTTGTACTGCGTTGTGGATACTATAGGTCATAAGTGCACTGAGGTGATGCCATAATTCCCGGAATTGTGAATGGACATGTAAATGGATAATATATTAATTATAAAAATAAATATCTTTCCATAAATATCATATGTATATATCCATTATTATCATCATTATAACCATCCATGTAACATAGTGATGAAAACTAATTTCACTACTATATGGAGATAGTATGTTGTGTGTATACATGCGTGGTGCTTTCCTTTTTTAATGGATGCATAAAAGGTAGAATATTGTTCTATTATAAACTTGATAGAATCTCAAAAAACATATTATACTATATTTATTAATTATTGATGTAAAAACATGAATAAAAAGTATATTAATTAATATTTTTGAAATAGTCGGTACAAAGAATTACCAGTTCTACAAAGAAGCTACTTTATAACTTACCTTATGGGACCTAGGGTGGGTATTTTTGAAGAAACAGAACCTCATAAACTAATATGAGAATTTATATAATATTTGTGGGCTGATTTTGGTCAATCTATGTGTCTCAACATGGTTTAAATAAGTAAATTAATGGACTCTCATTTATAATTTATGGGAGGGAAACCTTCGGAATTTCTAAAAATATTAAAATATAATAAGGCAATTCTAGAGACAAAGACTTAATAATGGCATATAAATTCATAGGTGATGAAACTAGAGACCATTTATTATTCCATTTGTTATTATTTTATATTTTTATGTTTTTATAGAAAATTTATTATAGTACTAATTCCATTAAATATCATTATTAAAAAATATCACACTATTCATTATATTGATATTTAAAATATCGAGCCTAAAATTCAGTTTCAAGAAAAACTATTATATTTTTTCTACACAAGTATATGTAATACAAAAAGTTCATTTATCACATTAATTATATCCAATTATATTTATTTTTATGTTTTTAATATAATTTTTAAATTTTCCCATTAATTAAATAATTATTAATCAGTGTTGTGAATGAAATTAAGTAATTATTTCTTCAATAAAAAAATTGTAATAAATTATCATGCTTAATATAAATATATTATAATTAAAAAACTATTTATTTTATAATATATATTATGTATAACCACAGAAAAAAATTGTTATACTTGTTAAAAATAGTTGATGATTGCATTGACATTTCATTAAAAAACTACTATAAAGGTCATAATCTTATCCATGCTGATCCAAATATTCATAAATAAATTTATATATTGAAAATAGGAATATTATGATAAAAATAACCATTTAAATTCGTTCAATATTAAATTTAACTCACATCTATATCATAAAAACAGATTTACTATGTTATTTTGACTTTGATGGCCTTTCCTAAGCACTAGACAATAATTTGGATATGTCACATGTTATCTAACTCTAAAAATAATGTATAACCATTATAATAATCCATAATATATAATATATATTACATAATGTTCTCATGGAATTTTCTCATACGAATTATTACTTTTAGGATACCAAATTTGGCTTCTCTAATGCTACATAGGATCTACATCAACACTGAATATGATTTTCATAATTATCATGAAATAAATTATTACTTATATGTTATTAATTATTTTTTATGATATCTATATTATAATATAATATATTATTAATTAAATGTGGATAATAAATTTTTATATCATTATTTATTGATGATATAATAAAAGATACAATATTAAAAAATGTATATTTTACTATTCACAAAAAAATTGTCTTTTTCAAAATATTCAAAAAATAATAATCATAGATTAATTTAGATATTATTATTTCATAAATGAATTTAATTTTATCAAAAAAATCTAAATGTTTAAAAATATTAATTTCATTAATTTTCTTATAGAAACCAATATGAATCTCATTCTGAAGAGCCCATATATTTAATGAATAAAATGAATTTTCTAAAAAGTTTGTTATTATTTAATAATAATTAACCCAAACATATATATTAACTAAGAATTATATAATTATATAATAAATCCTTTATTCCTATTTATACACACTAGATAACCATTTAGGTTATAGTGGTCACATTTAAATAATAATATAGTGGGGTTTATTTAGGATTAGTGTTGCATGCAATGTATGTTATTGAAAATAGTTCTCTCGTATAATTTGTGGGGTGTTTTATTCTCCAATAATTCAATAAATTGTTTCCTCTAGATTTTAAATTTCACTTCAAAAATAATGGGTTGAAAATTAAAAATTCATTTGTGGAAATATCATATTGTATGACAAGTTAACAATAATTCGACTTAAAATAAGGTAAAAGTAAATGTGAAGGTCAGAAAAAATCTAGGATTCCAAATATGATAAAATTAATCGGTAGTAAAAATATGCACATTAAAGTGAAATCCAACTTTCAAGGGCTTATTAGGAGTTATTGAAAACATGATCATGATAAATTCAACCATCAAAAAATTATAAATCCATGATCGGATAAAACACCATTGTTTCATAGTAAAAAAAGTAAACAAATTACATTTTTGTTCCAAAATAATTTTCCATCAGTTGAGGTATTATTTCTATACCTAGAAAAGGTGAATTATGAAATATTCTTACTTAACATTTATCCTTTCATCCACTAATAAATTCCAACAATAAACTGATCATTTTCTCAAAATAATTAGTATAACTTTTTTATTTCAATCATTAGAATAAAATTATACTAATAAAAAATATTAATATTTTCATTTTTTTAGACATTAACCAATACTAATCTAGTTAGAACAAGATAAGATAATTTCCTAAAATAATAATACTTTATATGATTAAAACTACATTATTCACCAAAATATTAACACCAATACCCATGATTAAAAATAAATAAATCAATAAATAAGTACACTTAAAATGCCTCAACAAAATTCCAACCCAGATTGAAACCCAAAATTTGGACGGATTTGATCACATAGTCATCCAAGATTAATATAATATTTATCTTCAAAAATATTTCTTCTATAATTATATATTCTTCACGATAATCATATGGTTCCCAAAACGGTGGACCCCTTCTAAAATCACATTTCACAAAATTAACTTTTAATCACCTTATAATCTGTATGATAAAACATGCATTTCGAAAATAAACATATCCTTTCCCAGTCATAACATTCAAATAATAAAAAAATATATCACAGTAAAAAGTAAATCATGTAGTCCAGTGGTAGTTGATAAACCCATATTCTTCCTTCTATTGTGGGTTCAGGGTGTATGGCCTTTCCAAATTTGTTGGGTTGTCACTCCGTATATGAGTTTCCCTTTTCTAATACTATATATTTTTTATATAATGAACATAAATATTAGAAACATCATTAAAAATAAATTAAATAAATTCATAATTAATGATAATTATTTATCCATAATGGTTACAATTATGTTTAAAATTATTTCAAAAAAATTGATAACTCATTCTTCCTCAAATTACCCTTTTTCACATGTTAATCGTAAGGGCTATATATACCTTTATTATTTATCAAAAACATAATAACACTTTTTAAAATTTTAGATTTCATCTATCATATCTTTCCAAATTTCCAAAAAAAACCCAAAATAGAATTTCCCATAGGTATTTCATGATTCTAATGATAATTGGAATATATCATAACATCATTGATAAAAACATCCTTCACATAACATAATTCATAAACATTTCACAATTATTTTTTTATTCTTTAATAATTTATTTTTGAAAATCATGGATAGTAAATACACACTTATGATTCATCAATATGGACCCAAAAAAGTTTCATAATTTTATCATAAGAAAATAATTAATACATTACATACAGAGATCAATGCTTTATTTTATAATGTTGATATCTCTTAAAAATCCATCTCTTAAACTATGATTTTGTTTTCGTAGACTTATAACTTATGATCAACCTTAAACTCATAACCCCATAATGGTTTCTATAACTATTATTTTAATCAACATAATTCCTTAGTCATTTCAAGATTCTTCTAACCATAATACCAGTGGTACAATACTTATTCAATAAAATTTTGATCACTTAATTTTTAAACTAGTTCCTTCTGGATCACACCATTGACTATAACCAAAAGACACATTACATGCATCAATTTACTAAAATCGGATTGAGTTATCAAATAATCATATTATTCAATATATGTATAATTCATGAAAACAACTTCTCAATCTATGTGATCAGATGTTTAACATAGGTTATCCATGGTCATTACTAGATCTATAATACTTTATCATATAATTAGACTTTTATTCAAAGTATTTAATAGGGTTTTATTCCCAAATCTACATCCCAAGGCTTATACTAAACATTCACTAAAACCAATTGTATATATCCAAACCCAAGTAGCACAATGTTGGGGGTTACATTCTTAAATTGGCATAAGATACAAGGAATACCATATTGAATGAATGAACAGATTACTAGACTTAGTAAATTAGACACAAACTCTATATTCACATTATATTTTAAAAGATAAAAGGCATAAGGAGTTATCTTTTTGATATTATCTTTAATCCTTCTTTGTTGTCTATGTATATCACTGATAAATCATTTCCTATAATCCAATGTAAAAAATAAAACATAATAATTTGTTGATATTAATTGATCAGTAAGGGTAATACACAATGAAAAAAATTATTTTCGAACCATATTCAATATGGAAAGTTAAATAACTGAAGACACATGACATTTAATCAATAAAATTTTCATCCTAAGAAGATGAGGCATAATAATTATGGAAACATAAATAATTTGAAACAAGTTTTATTCAATCAATAAATTATATGAAAACTAAATCAATGTTTAATATAATACTGAAAATATAATGGATAATAATAAATTAAATATTGATGGTGAAATTTCTAATTTTTAGATTCCATGATCAGAGGAATCATGGCTCCTCTACTATCAGGACATTTTTTAAGGATGTTTAATCAATGTGTGTAAAGAAAAACCCCATTAAATTTGGCCAACATATTTGTCTCAAGACACATACCAATGTATCTACGGTCTGTATATAATTGGGCATGACTCATTCATTGCATTTCTAATGAATACCTCATTTTTTAAAATAATCTGCATAATTCATGAAAAAATATTACATATCAAAAAATATCCATATTGAGAAAAAGATATGGATTTCAAATTATTTTACATGTTATTCAAATAAATTTCAAGTGTTAAGTAGAGTAACCCTATTATTATTTTTTCAAATTTGGTTTCACTTCATCCCATGTGTGATAATGTTTTACAAGAATATTACATTGGCATATATTACTTCAGGACTCCTTGACATTATTTATTACTCCTTCCTCTCTGATTAATAAAATTTACCACATTGACGATGATACAAGGAATATTTATATTTAAGATAAATTTAATTTTCAATTAATTATGATCTTATATAAAACAAATGCTCATGACATATCCCATATAATCGATATTTGGTTCCTAATAATAAAATATGTTTCAATGAAGAGTAAATGAGATGAATTCACTTAAAAATATTAGATCATTGGAGTGAGAAATAATTATTTTAATAGAATATTTTTATCAACTATAATTCCACATAAAAAGGCTAAATAAAAAATAATATAATCAAAATTCATTTCACACATAGTCTTATCATGACATAATCAATTAATTAAAATATTAACATAATGAATGGAAATTAAGTTAAGAAGATCCCTACAATGTTAGTATAATTAAGTTGAGAGTTCATAAATTAAGTGATTATGTACATAAAATTAAGACACAAAAATAAGGTCTTAAATACAATATAAATGATGAAATTACATTTCACACATAATCCTCACATAATATAATCAATGAAGTAGATGTATAACTCAATGAATATATATTTTGTTATGGAAACCATTTCCTCTTAATTATCTTTGAAAATAAAGAGTTAAACAAATTTATAATGGTTTAAAATGTTATTAATTTGTTCTCAAACCATATTATGGTTTATAATATCTTATACGATCATCTAAAAACACAATATTTTATTATTTTGGTTGTTTCGGGATTTAATTGTGTTTTTTATGTATGTTTTGTTATGAATGTCTTGGTTCTTTTGAATTAGATATAGATTTATCCAGAAAAGAATCATATTAAGGACTTAAATATCATATTTAACCATTAAATATTGTTTTATAACAACTTCTTAATGTTTTACATGGAACATGAATCACATCATATTGTGGATATGGTAGGTTGTACGTACGTACAAGCGATAGTATTATTCCCTTCATTATGAACGAGTGCTGATGTAGATGATATAAAATTATTACGTAGTCAATATCATGTTATAATTATCAAATATTTTCATTATTTATATCATTACAACAATCCATGTAAAATAGTGAGGAAAAAAATTACCCCATTGAGTTGTCATAGCAAGTTGTACATAGGCATGTTTGGTGATTTAATTTTTCCTATGATGGATAAAAGGTGGAATGGGGTTGTATTATAAAAATAATATATTCTTAGTACATATCTGTTAATGTATTTATTAATTTAGTATTGAAAAAACAAATGATTAGTAAGTATAAGAAGAAACAATATTGAATGATTCAGTAGAGAGGATTACCACTTCTACAAATGAGATTCTTTATTGATTCTCTTATTGGGCTTAGGGTAGATCTTAATAAATTATAAAAACCTCAAAAAATTAACTATGAATTTTTTTAAGATAAATGGGACGATTTTTTACTATATATATTTATCAATGTGGTGTAAATATGTGAAGTAAGGGGTCGACATTCATAAATGAAGTGAGGGGGAATTTCCTAATTTCTAGAATTATTAAACTATTATATAACTATTATATAGAAAAAGACATAAAATAGCCTATAAATGCTTATGGGATGTAATTATTACCATATTTTATCCCCTTTTGGAATATTTAATATATTTATTATTTTTTAATAATTTAATAAAATTTTAATTTCATTAAATATCATTATTGTAAAATTTGGTACTATTCATACTCTATCCCTAAAAACTGCAAGGAAACAAGTAAAGTTTGGAACAAATATTTTTCTTATACATAACATGTTAATGTCGTCAATAAAATTATTATATCACTTTAATTATATAAAAAATATTTTTATTTAATATTTGTAATTTTTTCCAGTTAATTAAATATTTAGTCCCCTAGCTTTGTGAACGCAATTTGGGTTATTATTCCTTATCTAAATTTTAAAAAAAAAATACCATGATCAATATAAACCTATTATATTTAAAAATAATACTTATAGGCTAATCTATAATTTTATAACAATATATTTAAATGTTCATTATTGTTAAAAACAATATTGTGAAATCTTTGACATTTCCTTGAATAAAATACAATAAAGGTCAAATATTATCTAAGCGGTCACATTATGATGTAAAAAAGTTTATTATGATAAAAAAATTAAATTTGTTAAATATCTAAATAAATCACATATACCTCAAAACAAAACATTTAATTTTTTATATTTACATTACTGGTCTTGCACAATCATTAAACACAATTTTTATAATTCGTCGGTTATATGACTCTAAAATTCATGTATAAACATAAAATTAATTAGTAATACATAATATTTAATATTAAAGTCTATTAATTAATTATCTCATCATAATTATTATATATATAACACCAATTTTTATATTTCCATTGCAATATAGGCTCTGTGTCAGCACTGAAAATGATTTTAATAATTACCAGGAAATAAATTACGAATTGCATGTTATAAATTATTACTATGTGATATTTATATTATAATATCTTACATGAGTCATTAAAATAGTTTAATAATTTTTTATATGGTTATGTCTTGATGATTTCACAAAAGATACATTTTTAAAAAATTTATTTTTTTACTATTCACCAAAACACTCAAAATTTTTATAAAATTCTTAAAATCTCACCATAGAATAACATTGATAATTTGATTTAAAAAATTAATCTAATTTTATATAATAAATTTTCTAATGGTGTAAAAAAATTATTTATATTAATTTTTTCATAAAAAGTAATAAACATCGTGTTTTAATGAAAACATATATTTGATTAATAAAATGAGTTTACTAAAAATAATTTTATTATTTTATAATAATTTTACAAAACATTTAAATTTAATAGTAATAATAAAATTATTTATTAAATAATTTATTCTTTTTCATTCTAACTAAATTAATGGTTATGTTATAATGGTCATATTAAAATATTAATATTTTGGGGTTTGTTTACACATTGTGTTGCATGCAATGTAAGCAATCCAACATAGTTTTTTCTAAATATATCTAGGTGTTAAAAAGGTTTAGTATTTTTAAATAAATGATATTAAATATTAAAATATCGAGTTCAAAAAAAATTATTAGATTCATTATTTAATATATATTTATTTATCTTAAAACAAATTACATAATGTTAGTTAAATAATTCTTTGTAATTAATATTTTTATCGTTATCACGATAATTGACATTAATCCTAGTAAGTATAATCTTATTTATAAAAATATAATTCACCTTATTATATAATATGAAAACATTGATCTAAAATTAGAAATCTATTATTTAGTATTAATTTATATATGCCACGAAAAAAATAAATATAAGTGAATAAAAACATTTTTTAGAGTACTATTTTACTTATGTATGAAAAACATTAAACACAAGTTTTATAAAAAAATTAAATATATTTTTTAAAAAATATTTTAATATATAATTTTTTAGATATAAAAATTTTAGAAAAAAATTAATCAATTCATCTATTATGATAATTTCAGAAAAGTGATGAAATTAGAAAAATTAGTGCTTTCACTATTCAAAATGAAAAATTTAAAAAACACCCAAATATAATTTTAAATATATTTATTCAATTTTTTTTAAAATATCTAAAATTAAATTCAATATTTTTTAAATTTAACTTAAAACTAAAAAATATTAACAAGTAGAAATTTAATTTATTTAAATATTCTCTATTAAAAACTTTTAGTGTTTTTAATACTATTTTTTATTTATCTATAATTAATAAATAACTTTTCCAATTATATGTTTTTTTATTACTATAAATTTTGTATCTAATATGTTGTGGATATTTTTAGTTTGATTTTTCATGTGAATAAATCTTTTTATAAAATGATTTTTTAGAAGGAATCGTATTATGAAATATCAAGGTGTTACAATCCACACATCCAAACTCACCATTTTCCACATGAGAAAACCCCCATATATCTATTTTGAATAACATATACGGATTTGGTTCTACTCTTTGTGTCACGACCTGTTCTCGGGACCCGTGTCGTGACTACCCCAAGCCCGCCTTCCATAGGCCAGGGGCTGGCGACTAACACCAAAGGTGTAAATCCTGATAAAAAAAGGATGGAATTGCCTTTATATATGTAAAAAACAAAACTCAGTACAAAAGCTAAAGTAACACTAAGTAAACTGGGTACAAAAGTAAGTGCTGGAAAGTAAATGGTCCAGTATACAAACCCAACTTAAAGTATAGTACAAGTGAGAAAAGAAAGTACAACAGCTAAAAGTAAAGCAGCAACCACCAAGTCATCCTCCGAAATTCCCACCTGAAAGGTGCGTATGGATAATATATTCTGCTCCTCGGGTCCGTCCGTCCGCTCCGAGTACGTCCCGCCTGATAGTCCACCTCCAGGTACCGTCCCATTACACAAGCCTCAACCACGATCAGTGATGTCCATCGCCTACAACCAACACAATGTTGTGCGGGCAGAGCCCGTGAAAAGGTGAGTATACGATACTCATTAAGGACCCTGAGACCCCTAAAGGTCTCCCAGAATCCACAAAGTATAGACCACAATGGTAAGATAAAAACACGAAGTATTAACCAACTCTACTTAGGTATATTCCCATACATATACCTAAGTCATCAATTACTGTTCGGCTCCAACTTACGAGCCCAAGTATAACCCAGTCCAGATAGGAAGGTACAACCCAGTCCACACAAGAATGCCCAACCCAATCCACATAGGAAATCAAGGCAATCATATCGATGATAATGATTGGATGTCAAGATTCAGCTAACATAGGTATACTACTCATGAAGAGGGGTGGAGATGATTGGATGTAGCCTCTAAATCATCTCATCTACCAAACCCATAGAGGATCCAAGTACAGAAGTCATCACTGCAAAACCCACATAGGATCCAAGTATAGTAACCATCATTGCCGAACCCATGTAGGATCCAAGTATAGTCATACTTACTGCCGAACCCATGTAGGATCCATGTATAGTGGCCATCGTCGTCGCAGTCGCAGCCAGCTCTAGGGTTCCCGCACACAGCACGCTCGATTTCCGGAGGGTCCGCTCCACGAGCCAAGGGGTTTGATACATCAACTATCACGAAGTCCATAGTTGATGTATCACACAGTTCCGTCTCGTCAAAAGAACTCAAAACGATAGACGACCCGTCAATCGGATGCCCGATCTGAGAGTTATTGGCTTTTTCGTCCCAGGGGCCCAGTTGGTTTTTAAGTTAAAACCAACCCGACCGTACTCCAGCTGTGTCCAAAACTCAAGAAGAGTAATCCAAAAGAACTGTCTTACTATGATTAATTCAACGTGATCGATGGAACTTCATTCGGACATCCGGTCGTTATGTTATAAGCGTTTCTGCTACAAGGGTCTCGTTGGTTTCGGGTTCGAACCAACCTGTATGTACCCAAACATTACCAAAATCATGAGTGTAATATACTGAAATGACCACCTAGATCCAAGGATCCCAACGCTACTAACGGTGCATAGATAGGAGGATTGTGGCCCATGATATGGGTGTTTGAACAAACCTGGTCCGAAACTAGAGGGTTTGGGCCCAGTTTGACCCGACCCAATAACCCCTAGGTCTTCCCGAACCAGGTCGACCCGATCTAGGTCTGGGTCTGGCCATTTGGGCATGGCCCGGCCGGAATTCGGCCATGGCTCGGCTCTCGGTTGATCGGGGTGCGGGGGGGGGGGGGGGGGGGGGGCTCCCCCTATTTCTGAAATGGCCGACCTCAATGGTCAGCCTTTTGAAACCATGGGACCCAAGGGGGTCCCCCCTCAAGGTGGCACCGATTGAAAAACCGCCATGGCCTTAGCCCACAGCTTCTGTCCGACCGGCGACGTGCGTCGGTACCGTGCCCCTCCACTGCGGCCCACTCCTTGCCGTGGCCTCCTTCGGCATCACCGGCGTGGCGCAACGGTGCTACGCACCCTTTCCGCGGCCCGCTCTGGACCTTATCCTCTTCGTACCCACATTGTGCAATGTCACCGTGTCTCCTTTTCCATAAACATCATCGATGATCAACAAAAAAAGGGGTGGAGGATCGGCTGCGTTTGTGCGGTCCGATCTCCTCCCGTTATGATGATAACAAGCGTCAAATTTTTATGAGATACCTAATGATAAAATAGAGCACAATTTTAATTCATTAAAATTGAACTTATCCCCTACCTCACAAAGTAATTTTTGGTTGTCAAGCGCCACAAAAAATATGGCGTCATTTATGTCGTCGATGGTTTGCACCCGAGGAAACGTCATCTTCTCTTTTTTAATAGAGAGAAGAAGACGATTGTGCATCGTTGGAGAACTAAAACGTTGGTGTCTCTTCCCTTGTCGCGGAGAAGGAAGGGGATGGAGAAGTCGGGGTTGCTAATTCATTCTTCGCGGCGGGATTGATGTTCTTCATTAAAGAAACATTCTTCTCCTTTCTGTTAACACCAAAAATTCCAAACAAAAAAAAAATAAGGCCCTTCCTGATTTAATTTACTAAATTCAAGCATTTTAAATTTTGAATAACAAACACTTAATTCAAATTATTAATTATGTGTGAGTTGGCTAGCCTTAAATTTTTAGAGAGTGGGGAGAGGAAGAGTCACCCACATAAAAGAGTGGTTTAACATGTTAAGAAGAGTTACAAACTTTAAGAGGGGGGTTAGAGGAGTTAAAGGATAGTGAAGAGTTAGGGCTCGAGTGGGCCCCACCTAATCTTTATCCTATGAAGGGTAGTTAGCAACCAGTGGGTCCTACCCCAACTACCACACCTAGGATATAACCACTAGAAAAAGAAATAAAATTGTACACAATTTTATTTACTTCACATTTAATCCTCAATTTTTAACAACTCCTCCCGAGCAAACACACCTTCGGGAAATGTCCTCTTAAGCAATTACCTCCGCTGTAGTTTCATCTGTGACCTCACATTTCTATTCCAAGCACTGGTTCCAAAGATAGAAAAATATGCTCGTTCATTCACTGAATGTACCGGAGATAAACTTCGGAAATTGATTTTGGGCACACCGGGCCTCAGAATCAGGTGCTGTCAGAAACTGTGTACTCATAAAATCCCAAAGAATTTAAGAAAAAAATTTCCTTGAAATTTACAGGTCTTTAAATTTTTATCTCATAGAAAAACACCCTTATCTATTTTTCTGAAAACATATATCAGATGTACCGAATAGGGAATAACTCAGTGCCCCAACGATAAGTTAGGAGGACTCCACTATCTAAGAACCACTGGATGGATTGGATTATATTGGAAAAAATACTATAATTTTGATAAATCATTTATATTGGTCAAAACTAATAAAATAGTGAGTAGTGATAAAAACCAATATTAGACATTTAACATTAGTTATACTTTCCTATGGAATCTCCCTTTAATGAAGAGAAAAAATAAAAAACATATTGAATATATCTTAATAGGGAATAAGGGATAAGAGAGATGGAAATCAAGGAATTTCCACTGTCCAGCATAATAAATTTGAAATATCATAATTTTATATTTAATTTATCCAATTAATTAATTGTTCTAAAAAACTATACATAACACACATTACGGCAGAGTTGTTCCTTGAAAACATGACTCCCCCTCTAGAAGACAATGGTGTGACCCCCAATTTCAAGGCCCCATACTCACAAAAACCCTTCAATGGATTTTTTTTCAATGTATGGAATCCTTATATATCATCAACATTTTTAAAATTCCCTTAAAATTCAACCCTTTCATAGAAAACCTAATATTCTTCATGAGCACTATGCATCATAGAGTTAATCAATATACATCACCGGATTAGGACACCCAAGATTTGATTATATAAAGTGAACATTTTATTTTAATAAAAATATAATTCAACTCATATTTTAATATTTCAGGGAAAAAAATTCTAATTTAATAGGATAAATATAAAATTTGATCTTACTTGTTCAAAAAAAATTCTAGAATGAGTTTTTTTTTAATTTTTACATATAAATAAGAATTTATAAATAATTTAACATATATTATTTAATAATTACTCATTTTTTATTATAATTCTTCCAAATATGAATAATTTATCATATATTTATTTTAAATTTGTTTGAAATAAATATAATATCAACTGAAGATAGAAGAGATATTTTTCATTAAACTACTTTTAAAATGTATAATGTCAATCAATTTTAATTAATTAATGTAATATTTAATAAAAATATATTTAAATTAAGTTCATTTATTTTATATCTAAATATATTAATTTAAATCCCTATATTGATTATTAATAGTCATATAGTTTATGTAGGGTCATCTTTTTCTAGAAAAATTCATTTTATGAAAACCTGTTTATCATCACATTTTGCTGGTTTTTCATAAATTCATTTATATAGATTCAATGAAAATATTTTTATAAAATGGATTAATAATTTTGAATAAATATAGTTAATATTATTAAATAATATCAATATAAATTTTTTCATAATGAATACTAAAAACACTAAAAAATGATTTTCATGGTTAAGGTAAAAATAGGTTTATTAGGTGTTAATATGAAAGAGAAAGAGTTAAAATGAACTAAAAATTTTATTAAATCCCTTTGGATGGAAGTATTTATAAAATAGCCTTATCAATTAATAAAATTATTATTTTTGGATCCATTTTTCAAATAAAATATGGTTTATCATATTTTAAAACTTTGAGAATTTATAATTCTTCCACTCACTTGAAAAATAAAAGAGAACCTATTCCCCTCACTTTTTAACACCACTTGAGAAATTAATCTTAAAAAATACATAATACAGTATCTCCCCAACATCCTAATCCTAAATCAATATATTTTATATTCCAAACATATAAACCTTATTTTACTTAACAAGTGATCTAAAGTTCATTTATCTAAGAGATGGTAACCATCCTAAGAATGATATTTCTTTTTTTTCATATTATTTTACGACAATAAATCATGTCCCAAAAATTCCAATATATTAAAAATATGTCCTCCCATAAAAATAAATTTTATTTGGTTGATGATATAATATTTGTGAATTTTCTTCTCCATAAAATGGTAAACCAAACCATCGCTCAGGTATACAAAGGACTACCGCCTCGAAAACTGAAATAAATTTTTTCCATCCCTAAATCACATGGATCGTCATAATGATAGAACCAATTAATATATATCATAATTATGAAATTATATATATTATTTAAATTTAATATATCATATACTTCATTACCCTATCACCCATTATAGCCTGCTATTCCCATAAGGTGATCATATTCATTTTCTATATCAAAATTTATATAATGAGTATAAAGAATGTATCAAATGAATATATATTATCTTTATAAAATTAATATAATTATACATATGATGTAACTATATCCTATTAACATGAACCAAAACATCCATGATAAAAAATACATGATTAAATGAATTAGTTAACAACCAAAATAAGGGAAATAAAGAAATATTTTTAATAAATGGGTTATAAGATATTATAAGAGGATCATATATGATATTAAAAACATGAATATTTTCCTTTTATAAATTATGAACATGTTTAAAATCTTGATATAAGAGGTAAAATACCAATTATATAATGAGAATCATGGAGTAAGTGTTTTCTTCTAAATATTCACTCCATTGATAAATATTTGGTATAATACACTTATTTACTTTTATGTGGTGCATATACATACAATTTTATAAATTTTACATCAGTACCTATTTTCTTATTATGATTATTTTTCCATTAGTTATTTATCATTCAAGGGGTACTAATAGAAAGGTTTCAAAATATGTATGATTTTAAATTATAACATCATTTTTGGATTTCAAAATATTTCATTGAAATAATATTATAATATGTCCTTAAGAACACCATTTATTTTCTTATCCTAAGGTTATAATATTAATTTCCATGATTTATTCCAACATTTTTTCTCATTCTGAATTTAATCAATAAATAAATTCTTATAATAAAAACTATTCTTATTTATCTTTTTGATTAGGTATATTTTTCTTCAGTGTATATATATTTCAAAATTATTTTTTAAAATTCAATTGTATTTTACAAAATGAATTTATAAATATATTTTATATTATCCATTAGTTTTCAAATTATTTTGAGTCATATTTATTAGGTTTTATAAATGGTTCAATTTTTACTCTCTTTATAAAAATTCAAAAAGAATGATTTATTTTTTACATATACTCTATTAACATAATTTCATACTATCATAGCTATTTTACAAAATTTATCTTCTTATAAAATATTTAAATGGTTATAAAAATAATTTTATTTAATAAAATTTTATATTAATATTTTTATTCAATTTTTGTTATTTTTAAAAAATACTAGATTTTATTACAAAAAGAATATTTCTAATGAATTAATGGTAATATTTTATCTCTTATTAATTTTTTGTTCATTATCATTCAATTACGACATTCACTTTATTGTGAAAATATTTCATTAAAATTTACCTTTTCCTTAAATATTCAAATTATTTTTATTATAGATATGATTATTTCATAAAACATATATCATTTATATATATAGTTTTTTATTATTAACCTTAATTAATTGAAGTATAATGCCTTTATATTTTTTATCCTTTACTTAATAAGGATATTGGTTGATAAGAAATATTTTTTAATAATTAAATTGATCATTAAATATATGTGGAATTAATTGGATATCAATTTATGGGTAAGGATTATAATTATATGTCCCCTCAATGCATTGGCATGTCTTATTTGATATACCAGTTGGCTAAACATAATAATTTTTTTTCATGTATAGCTACTTAAAAATTAAAAAATGTTTGAATACGACATTGATCGTAAATACATCACGATATATACAATCATGAAATACAATATTATTCATTTCACTCACTATGAATTTATTTGTATCACCCTAACCTAGAATCCACTTAAAATGGTGCTCTGTGATAGTTGAAACTCGAGATTTGGCGTGCCTCCCTTTAGACCACATGATATCAACTATAATCTAATATTTGATGAGGTGATTGTGGGGAGACTATACCCTATGGTGGTGATAATAATAATGATCCATAAATAAATATAGTAGTGTAAGTATGACCATAAATAGTAGATACATCATTAATAATGTAGTGGAAGCATAATCTATAGTAGTAGTAATAAAAAACTAGAATAAAATAATACCATTTGTAGGAAAAAATCCCAAATTAGGTCATAAAAAATTGTTAATCAAGGTTTATAGTTTCCAATTATATCCACACATACATATATAAAGCATGTTGAAAACCCAAAAGTGAACTACAATTGATACATAGGAATGACCATGGTTCCTTGCTACCTATCCCAGAAAAAAGCACCACTCGATCACTATGGTCCAGATCCTAAGCCTAATTCCATACATGATCATAGAGACAAATAGTATACACTTGTACCAAGTAGGGCATGTTGGTTGTGAGAATAATATCTGTAGGCCATGACCAACATGTTCTTATCTTACATCTTTAATTAAGAAGCTGCTTGCAGAATTTAAATAAAAAGTCAACAATATATGTTTAATAAATAAACCACTTACCTTGTTCTCAGCTACCATAATGAAGTAATAACATGCATCATCCATCACTGGAATAAGTATAAACATGTGCACCCAAATATATGTATATATATATAGAATAAGGAATTTGTCTATATATATATATATTTGTAGTTGACTCGATCTATGGATTAGTGCCCAAGCAGTCCCCAGAAGAATGATAAATTTAGGGAAACCTCAATTTCAACCCAAAAAGTAAGCACCTAACACCTTGTTCCATCTATCCTGTAAACAATGTCTGAATGACACACTCAAATATGTCCTTGTCCCTTGGACTTCAACTCTGAAAATCACTATCAAATCTAACCCTAATTTCTTGAGGCATAATGATATAGACCCTTTAATAAATAATCACCATTGGATGAAACTCAAGCATCCTAATGAAGGGTGATATCCATCATCACACATTCTAGGCCCATCATCCTCAAACATAATAGTGATCCTCAACCTCCAAATGATGGTATTGAGAAGATCAACTGAAGGCCCATCACTATCAACCTAGATTTATATGGTCATAACCCACAACATATCTGATGGTCAATATAATATCATAAGCTTCAGAATCTATATGGGACTTCACCAATTAAGAGTGGTCAACACCACCTAGACTGAGTCTTATCTGACACCTTTTTCCCCTGCATCCTTGTCACTAAAAACTGATAGAAATCACTATCCCAAATCACATAGGGAATTCTGTCATTCTAATAACCTTGTTTCCTCATTCTAATGACCATGTCAAGTTAATGTATTTATCAGAATCACCCTAAATATCTTTTACAAATCCCAACTTTAAAAACCATTTTACCGTAGTATATGATAACTATATCACCTACATCTTCAGTCCATGCTCATCATGTTCCAATTCAACCATTAAATAAATATAACAATTTAATTCATTCAATTTATTCTCACAACATAAACTAAAAAATCTTTTCTAATCCCCTTACTAAGATTAACCATCTATAGTGTAGTAATATCATGCCCATAGGCATATCATATCATCATTAGAACAATTCAATAAGCAATAATTTTAATTAATTATGGCCACACTCAGAAAACCCATGCTGGCATATTTGAACAATCCCCCAAGACACATGAAAATAATGGATAATTATAGGAACCACATATTTAAACTAATAGAAACTCTCTCATATGATATCAACTAATAACATGATCAAAATTAGAATAAAATATAATTTATATGAACTCCCTAAAATTTTTTAAAAATATCTCTCATGGATTTTTCATAATATAAGATGACAAGAAAATTGAATATAAGGAAGGGAAATTGACAACATAGTGTTTCACTTCCAATGAGATTGATAGAAACAATATTACATGTCAAGTGGAGAAGAACCAAATAATCTTATAGGGGTAAGGGGGAGACACACAATACATGGAAACTTTTACCTCTATTCATGAAGGGGGAAATGGGTGGGTGGAGCCCCCAATTTCCCTTAAAAACACTACCCACACATTACAATGTGAAAACTATTACATAGAATATATTAGGTTCATGAAATATATACAAATTAAACATCATTAATTCCTTAGGTTGGTCCCTTGATCCATCACACCCTACTACATGTCGTGCTTGTCTTACATAGAATGCACCTGTGTATGAAGCTATTTTTCAACATTCTGGCCATCCTTCCTTCCTTTAATGTTCTCTTAAAACCCCATGACTCCCACATAACCATATAAAATTCCCATTAATAAATAATAGCATCATAAAATCTATGGGAATTAGTTTTACTGGATTATAATTTATGTGGGTCCAGCCACAAAACATAACATTTCTAACAGGTTGAGGTTTTTTGACCCACTCAAAAAAATTGGAAATTAAATTAATTATTATTATAAATTAAATTAATACATTGATATTATCCATTTAAGAATTTCATGTTCAATTAATTGATTTAATAGAATTTGTTTTCAGTAATTTACCTTACCATATTGTTTTTACTTATTTACTATTGATAGTTTCTATTTAAGATAATTACTAAGAATTTGATATCACACTTATTTTTTACATTCTCAAGGGATATAATGAATAATTATTTGAATAAGTTTCAAAAACGTAGAACATATTATTTTTTTCATTTCTTATATTTTATTTTTAGTGTAAAATTGTAATCATGTATGTATCCAGTTCATCAAGACTAGTAAATTGATCAATGATTCGTGATGAGATCCAATATCTTCCTTAAAGGTGAATCCACAGGTGTTGGATTTTCGAAAACTATACACCAAGAAACCCCCTCCCCATAAAGGGATCACTCTAGATAGATCCCCTCCCAGGATGGAGTCATTTCAAGACAAGATGGTTGATCATCAGAGAGGGTGGTGACCCAAGCGACGTTGGTTCCACACAACAATCCATCAACAAAGGTTGGTCATGCCTCATTTCACCCACCCAGTAAGAGACTGGGTGACCCATCAAGATGAGTGTATCCAAGGGGAATGATTAATTCAACCTAGAGTGTACTCCCTAGAATAGAACTTTTCATCTCCTAAAGAAATATGTTGTCATACCCTTCTCTTTCACATCTATTCCACCATTGAAGTGGAATTCATGAAGAGATCCTATGTATCTTATGATAATTTAATAAATTATACACTAAATCTAGTTTACCAAAATGGGGATCTTATAGTTTGTTTCTATAAAATGTTTTTTATAACCCTTTAGAAATAGATTTAGCAAACCAAAGAATTGAGAAGACAACCCTATGATATTCTTTGATGATATGTCTAATTGTAGGATAATATCTATAAATTTTTGGTAAGGTGTAGATTATATAGTTTTCTTATGAATAAATCTTGTGTTCCTTACTATATGTGGACTTGGTTTTAGTAGATATGCATTTAGAAATAATAACCCGAGAAATTGTGGTTTTATTATATCTCAACCATCATTCAAGTGCATGGTGAATGGTCTCTTATGGTACACCAGTTTTAACACACCCAAGGCATATGTCTAGTTTAATTCAAGTATTCTTTTAAAACCAATATAAATTATTTAAAATAAATTTATACTTTAATGATAATCCAAAAGAAACCATTTTTACTATTAAATGAATAAAAAAGCATAATTTTTTAATTTATTATTAGTGTTACCCTATATTTAGAATTAAATATTATTGTTTGAAATTCGTAATTTTACATTCTAATCCATTAAATTTTATTATTTATAAATGGTTACAATCTAAAATAATGGTATTAATACCCATCGACAATTCATAAATTTACATTCTATGAATGAAAATACAATTGCTATTAGAGTTGAGCAGATCAAATACATTTTAGGGGATGTGACCGAGGATATGAATAATATCCTTTCACATATAGTTCAACATGATGTTCAATGGCATGAAACCCCTAATTTATATTATTTAATGTGATATAATCTTCCATTTATTAGTGTAACTGCAAATCTAGATAAATATAAGCAATTGACCAAGTCCCTTAAAAATATATTTGTGGCCCTATGATGCGATAAATTAGAATATTTTATGCATTAAATTTATTAACATTAATCTGATACTAAATCAACATCTTTCATTAACCTGTAATATTACATTGGTAAAGAAAATATATTGTAGGGAATAAAGATCTTTTAAAAAATGTCTTTGATAATAATTTACATCATAAGCAGTGAACTGAAATGATGAGAAGGGAATGAATCAATTTACATCATTAGAAAATTTGGGAAAGAAAAATTCTAGAAAGTATATTAAGTTCATGGGATTTTGTAAAAAAATTTGATATAAGTGTCATATGAATAATTAATGTAATGGAAATTATGATACCATTAATATGCAATGCTTCAACTATAATGAAATAGGAAATTCTTCAAACCATTTTCTGAAGTATTAGGGGAACATACCATGAAAGAGGACAAGGGGATAAGGCCAAGATATAATCACTACCTTTGAAGATAAAGATCATAAATATTTGGTGATAGGTACTTTAAAAATATACAAAAATTTATATAATTCTTTATTTGATTTTGGATTTTATCCTTATTCCAAATCCTTAATTTTTTACATGAAAATTAAATATTTATTGATCACTTCAATATGTGAGCATCCATTTAAAAAACATAGTGGAAATATCACTAAAAAAGGATATTTCATTTTTTCTCATTGTGACACATATACATGCCCTATTTCCAGAATTTATTATTATACCTATGGTTGATTGTTATAATATCCTTAGTATTGACTTTATTTGAAAATATAAAGAAAAATATTATTCAAATAGAAGGAAATTATTATCCACGATGAATATTTATAATTTATAATCTTTATAAGGGAGATTATTTATCATGGTAATGTATAGATCTACCCCTATCAGCTACTTTGAATGAGAATCTTAGATAATAATAGAAAAAACAATCTTTATATGAAAAATATTAATATCAAAATATATGATGTACTTAACCAATAAGAATACATTGATGTATTTACTGAGGAATTACATTGAAATCCACTAGATAATGAATTTGATTTTTCCATTGATTTAATCCATAATAAAATACCTATACCAAATATTCCCAAAAAAATTACTAGGATTGGATTAGTTTATTTAATGAAATAACTAGAGGATTAAAAAAAGGTATTTATACACCCTAGTTATTCAACTTTGGGAGACCTTATTCTTTTCGTTAAGAATAAATATGGATCTATTATTATTATAATTTATTATAGGAAATAAATTCTATTATAATAAAGTAAATGTATCCAATATATTTAATTTATTACATATTCTATTAGATTCATAGATTACAATATTTTATGAATCTTGTCCATTATTTTGTGTGTCATCAATTGTGACTAAAGAAGGAAGATATTCTAAAGATGACAATTCTTATGTGGTATAGACTTTATGAGTTCAACATTATTCCATTTGTATTAACTAATTATCCATTTTTATAGATATAATAAATTGATTGTTAATGGAATATCATATAAATTTTGTTGTTGTATTTATTAATGATATCTTAGTGTATTATGGAATATTTGATGTTATAACCTATGTATTTTAAACAGAATTTCATGATTTATTATATAAAAATACACTTAATAAAATCCCATAAGAGTTTTAGTACTACTTTTATTGGTAAATTTGGTAAATATATGAATAACATAAAACATGTGTACAACTATGTTATTTAAAAACACCACAACTGGACATTAAATTCCATCTCTCTTATAAAACTATATGGGATATCCAGGGTAAAAAATAATAAAGGGGCGACCTATAAATAACAATAATGATGTAACCAAATAATATAATAAGTTAAAGCAATGAATTTTAGACAATATTAATAAAAATATTACATAAGTGGGGTGATACTCTTAAAATTTAACATTGAATCCTGATATAAGATAATAACATAAAGGCAACATTTGGAATTGGAAACAACCAAAAACATGACATCATACACATATGTCATCTCTATCCACCTATAAATTTTAAAATTACGTGATTAATATAACCTCGAATACACCATAAATGTTATCTGATGAGATAAAAACATTTTGAAATTCAATAGAAGACTATATAATTTTGGAACCACCCATTATATTTATATCACATACATGAATAAGTGTGGTATATATATCAAATTACATAAAAATGTATTAAATAAATTTTAATCCCATGAATAAATATTTTTGGTTAAATAAATGTAAGTATCTCGTAAATTCTGGATAGTTAAATCACGGTGAATACACTTGATTGGAAATGGGGATGGGTACTCACTATATAAATGTTTCTCTTAAAAATTAACAGAATAATTTTGGAAGTATAAAGGTGGTATATAAAGATTCAATGAATTTTTGAATGAGAGTTAAATGGGTCTCTTAAAATTTTTACATAATATGGTAAATTATATAATTTTTTTAAATCATATCCCCATATGAAAAAATTAAAATAAAAAGGCATAATATAAATAAGGTTCTTGCATAAAGAGTAGAAAGAGAGGATCCCTTACCATGAATGGCCGCTTCTAAAATATTAAGAGGATATTTTTAAGATCTTTTAAGAATCATGGGATGGATATAGATAGGTAAATTCATAATAATGTCATGATAAATGTATTTTTAGTGAATATTAATGGGAGTTGTGATGGTTTTTAAAGAAATAGAGTGATATTCTTCATTAATTTATAAAAGTTGTTTTTGCGATGTATATCATAAAATAATAGAAAACCAAAAATTTAACATGGTGATAGACCATGGTTTCTATTAAAGAGGAGTGGTTTAAAATATTTTATATTTCTATGAATACAAATTGTTAAAATCATACCTTTGGTGTTGTGTAATTAATGTTCATGATGAATTTATTTTAAAACCTTAAAATATAATATAGTTTTTTTGTATTAATTATGGGTTTATAAAATTCATCAAATAATGTAAAAAACTCATTATTTTAAATATTAAACATGGATTTTTTCATTTTTACTATTTATAATATTTATTACATCAATTTTTAGCATTTATGATGTCATAATTCACACTGTGTGTTTATAATGTATTGAATATTTAAAAACAAGATTATATCATAAAATTTTGAAAACCTCAGCATTGTAAAATTTTTAGGATTATATTTCAAATTTCAAATTTATTTTATCATAATTTTTCCCTAAATGTTATAATTTAAAATTTTAAATTAGAAACCCCATTTATTTAGAAATATATGTTTTTATGACAAGAACAGTTTCCATACCCTTAAAAGATTATTTGATAATTCAAAAAAATTATCATTTATACATTAATAAATATAATTTAATATAAATATATTATAAATGAAATTTATTTAAAAAATTCTTTTATTCATCAAAGATATTGTCTTTATTTGAACTGTATATTCCCCAAATATACAATTTGAGATTTTGTGTATCTAAATATAATTTTTATCAAATGTGTTCTTTATTTATTTTTAAGGTATTAATAAAAAGGATAAATATAATAATTATTTACTTAAAAATAAAAAATATTATAACTCATATTTTTAGCTTCTATTTAAATGACCTCTTATTACCCTAGTTTATTCCCTATGTGTATCGTTTGTGATGGTGAAACTTTCTTGGGGTGGTTTAGTGAACATGTTTTAGTTTGGGATCTCGATATTCTTGAAATTTCACAATAAGTAGTTTCCCTCATAATTTAGTTGTAAAATCTCAACTCAGTCTTCAAAACGGTAAAATCACAATGATTCCATCTCTTTTAGATTCTCTAATATATGGGATTTATAAGTTATGATCATAATAGTCTAGGCCATTTCTTTCATCTATTTCAATAGGGATGTGTCAGGAACCATAACATAAATTAATCTTAATATTCATTTTTCAATGACTACATTATTAATGGTTGTGATAGTTAATTGTATTTTAAATCTAGTAGGATAAAAAATTCCAAAATAACCAAGGCAGTACAAGTTTTTTCTATAAATATGTTACGTAATAATGAATTTATTAATTTGAAATGAAATTTCATTTATAAATTATTTGGTAAATAAATTTTACCTCATTGATAAATTTTACCTCTTAAATTCCATTTCACACTCTAAAAGGATGATGGTACTTCTGTTTCATCCCCTATCTTGGTTCCCAAGTTACATTATTAGATGTGTAGTTCTGCTATAGTAATTTAGAGATGTAAGTTGTCTTATTTTGTAGAACATTCTCTCTATGATATAATAACATCACTAGTTTCTACTAATAATAATTTTCATTCACTATGGGTACCACCTAAAGATTCAGTACATGTGAGGGGTCTAGTATGTACTATCCTAATAGGGATACGTAGAATACATCATATACTTGAGATAGTTTATATTTAAGTGCTTGTTAATAGGACAAAACTATAATGATAATAAGGATATCAAAGGGGCCAATTTATCTAATAACATGTTTTCTATTTTTCCCAAAAAACATAATTTTATTCCATAGTGATATATGAAGAAATAGTTTATCATCAAACACAAACTCCATGTCTCTCCAATGATTGATGACATTGTTCTTTTTTCGAATTTTTTTTATATTTCATATTATGTTGAATGGTTTTAACCTTATCATTCATATCTTAGATAAGATTAGGTCCAATAAGCTTCTACTCTCCAACTTCATAAGATCATGTTAAATACCGACACCCTTTCCCATACAAGTTCTCTTAAGGTGTCATTAGAATGATTGTGAGGAAATTACTGTTATATGAGAACTCTCCTTGGGGAATATGTTTATCTCAATATACATTAAAATCCCTTAAAGAATATATTATAATATAATAAAATGTTTTTAATGGTTCTATCCTAATGAACATCCATATGAGGATGATACGTGGTATTAAAAATCATATCTATATAGAATGTATCTTCAATACTTATCCAGAACATTAAAGTAAACCTCATATCTCAATATAATACAATGGACTGTGGTACTCCATGAGTTATTATCACTTCCCTAATGTATATCTAGGAATGTTGGTCAATATAGAATCATTACTTAATAGTAATGAAATTTACTGACTTTATATAATTATTTTCTACCACCATGATAGAATTATTATATTCAAATATCTAGGGTCTTCCAATAAATAAATCCATGTTTATGTATTCATATTTCTATAAAAGTTTATATAATATTTGGATAATACCATTAAAATTTTATTTTTTGATCATGGCTCAATGGAATACAAAGAATAGAGATACATGTTTTGTAATATCCTTCTTCATGTTATCCCACTAATTGTTTTTCCTTAGATCTGTATAAATCTTAGTTCTTCCTAGATGAATAAGAAATTATGAGTTATGTGCTTAATTTAGAAGTTCCTTCATTGGTTCGGGTTTTGATGATACATATATCTAGGAACTAGACCATATAATTATATCCTTAGAAAATTTGAACTCAAAAATATGTTTTCCCCTTTTCTATATCATATCATTATCATTTTAATCCACATTAATAATCTCAAAAATATAGGGCCGATAAGTAATTTGATCAAGGTATGATGAATATGATTATATTATTCTTAAGTTTATCCTTTTCATTTGTAAGAATATTTGATCTATTTAAATCCTCGTCGTGGAGAGTGTTTTGGATCTGTTCTACTCAGATCATTTTTTTATTTGTTCACCTTCCTAGGATGGTAATGGATTAGAAAAATATAGTTTATTATTAAATCAAAACACCTTTTTGGCACATATTTAGATCCTTTTATGTAAATATATACTTTATAAATATTATAATATATAAATATATCACACTTAACCCGATAAATATAATTATTCCAAATCATCATTAACAATACCAATTTAGCCAATTCTAGATCATGTGTAATGTAGTTCTACTCAGGGATCATTAATTAGAGGGATGTATAGGATATCATATTGTCATCTTTCATGAGTGAAAACCCAGAAACCTTTTTGATTCATCATTATAAATAATAAATACTTCTCCACTGGGGTTAATGTGAGTATATGTGTAGTGATTAGCCTATATATTAACTCTTTAAATATTTCTTTGAATTAATTATTCTAGAAAAGAATGAATCCTTTTTGAGTTATCGAGGTTAGTGGGATAAAAATAATTTGAATTTTAAAAAATATCAATGATAGTAACCATCTAATCCAAGGAAACTATGGATATCTATCATAATTTTTTTTTCTAGTGCATCCTTTCATTTCATTATTTTTTAAAGGATCCATAGATATCACTTTACTAGACATAACATTCCCCAAAAATGATACCTAATCAATCCAAAACTTGCATCTATTTTAAATCACGTACAGATTTTCTCTATACAAGGCCTTTAGTACATCATTAAAATGCTCTTCATGTTCCTCCATAATTTTTGAGTTTTTAGGAATACCATCTATAAATACCCCTATAAAAATTTCAATTTAATCCCTAAATATTGTACTCTTCAGGTCCATGAATATAGATGTGGAATTTCTAATTCCAAATGGGTTCAATATGAACAAAATTTTATCTTACAATAAATGAAATTAGACTTTGGGATATCATCCTTCTTTGTCATTACAAGATAATATTAAAAATATATGTGTAACATGGAGAATTATTGGCATTCACATAGACGATCAAATTTTTTATTGATCGTTGGAAAATAATAAATTTCCTATATCATGATCATATTGATCTCATGATAATTAATATAATGAACTAGAATATTATCAATGAAATTTACCGTCATATAATTATAGATGTCAAAAAAGTAACATATACCACATAGAAAATCAAATAAAACAGAATTCCCATAAATTAATAATGATAGTTTAGTCAAAAAAATGCTAATAATAATGCCTAATATTAAAATCAGATAATAAATATAAAATAAGATATTAAGAATTAGAATATTTGGATAATATAGATCGATTGGAATGAGTACAATCATGAACAAATTTGTTGAAATAAAACATAATGTTAATAATAAAATATTAATTTAAAAGATGAAAATCTATATAACCACGGGAGAAAATATAAGTGGGTAATGAGTAAAATAAGAGGAATTTATAGGTAGTAGTATACCCTTTTGACCATTAGAAATTTGATCATTGGAATATTAACCAGACCATAGGAATAGTAATGTAATTGTCACGAATAGTAATATGGTCATTAAATTGGTAACCTCACCTATGAAAGTGTAAATAAAATTTAGTTGTTTTATAAATGAATATGTGATATATTATATCATAAAATGAGTAATTAAATGTTTTAAAAATGATAAATTAAGTGTTGGAATTTTTGTGAAATGTAAATGTTTAAATTCAAAATTTTAATTAATATAATTACATAAAATAAAAATTATTTTCCAAAAATATATTGCTAAATTAATATTCCCTTATATTATAGTCATATGATAATTTTTGAAACCTTAATTAATTCCTCACTGTTTCATAATATTAGTTATTATATTAAAATGTATATTTTCTAAATAAATGATTATTTTAATAAAAAAATTAAAGTGATCATATTTGAGAAATTATTTTAATATAATAGAGTCCAACATTGATATATACACGTCAAAAAATGGTTAGAGAGAATTTTTGGTATTTTTGTAAAATAGTAAAAAAAATTGTTAATAGGGAAATATAGTAATTTACAGTATTTAACAAATACATGAATTATAGAGTCATGAATGATGTATGGGTGGTGTAATCTCCCATTGGTTCAAAATCACCTGAACTATTTACATTATTTTTTAATATTAGTCAATATTCATGACAATATTGAGAAGAAACAATAATAAAATAAATAATATATTCCAAAACACCCCTCTCCCACTCTAAATACCACCCCTCCCCACCACCTCAGCTTACACCTTTTAAGACTTGAAAATTGTATACATTCTACCAAATTACACTCCAAATACAATTCTCCATGTCTTGGTAATTATTTTATCACAAAAATATGAAACCCAAGTTCCTTAAGGATGTTCTCAATGAGATGACATTTGAAATGTAAATTCATCCTTCTTTCTTTTATAATTTCATTTATTTTCTTATCCTACTCCCACCAACACTATAAATAGAGAAATGATAATAATATTATCATATATATACTGGAATTTTATTTTTTAATGGAATATTTATCACAAAATATGTCCTCTCTATCATTTATCATAAAAATGAAAACATTGTATGTGATATGTAGATTTTCCACCTTTGAGGACTATGATTCTTCATTTTCCATTACTTCCTTTAATGTGGGTTATAAAACCATTTTTATGGTTAAATAAGATAATAATATATAAATTATAACTTATTTATATTATGTAAAAATATAAAAAATATATTATTAAATAAAACTATAATAGTTTTGGATGATCATAAAAAAGATTCCATAAATTAACTATTCTTTTTTATTAATGTTTTATCTACAGAATCATTATCATATCAGAAAATTTAAATGATAGATGGGAACAAAAAATTAATTGAATTAATTTAATATATTTCTACTTATATAAAATTATTCTAATTTAAAAAGTACTCCCATAATTATACACAAGTGAACTGACCATGAAAAAATGACATGAACTCTCCCTATACAACAAAATTAGACCTTATTAATCATCGAAATGGTCATAAACAAACTTAATCAATTTATAATAAATAAAATATATAAATATAATGTTATGAATTAATTAATTAATGGGTATAATTTTATTATCTAGTACATTAAGTTAAAATGTAGAACACATTCGTACGTAAGGTAAGGGATTCTCATTGAACCTCCAATTTTTCTTTTGGGTTACACTTTCTCTCTTTTTCCTCCAATTAAATTCTTAATTATTCTTATTTACTACCCCTATATTATATTTTTATGTTAAAAGCATATGTACCAATCTCAATTACTCTTTCATTTTTTGGTAAATACATATTTTATATGGTTTCCATCTTAGTTCATCTGGATAAACATGCCGGGTTAAAGAGAACATCCCAATTTCTTAACAATTTTTAAGAACACCATAGAATATATTTTAATCCAACATCATTTATTTTAAAATAACTCATTTCATCATGAAAAATTATCATAGTTCATTTTTTTATTCAAATGATTATTCATTTTTCCCCTTAAAATACACATTAATATTTTTCCTTAAATTTCACTAAATTGGTTTATTTTTAAAGTTTCATAAACACTATTTTCTACATGTATTCACTTAATTTGGGAATAATTTATCATGGTATAATATTATTTCCCATTATAAATAGACAATAATTATTTTTACACATTATTTAATGCACATGTTTATGATATTCCTTTTGGTTATTCCTTGTGACCTGATTACGATACTCATTTCATGTCATGTATAACTCTTATGTATTTTTAATATGTTTGATTCATTATGTGGCACAATATTATTGAACATATAATGATTGTTGCTGTAATAGTTCACTCTATGGAATTGGGTAATATTTACTATCATGAGATATCTTGTATGGGATTTAGGGAATAAACCAAATCCATTATAGGACTTTTTCCACCATGTGATATAGTCTTAGTAGTTAGCCTCGAGTCATTTTTATGTCATGATATATACTACTTCAAAATTCTTATGTTTCCATTATTATGTTATTCCATGATCAATATTCTATGATTCCATATGTCTATTGATGTTTTATGCCTTTTATGTTGTCATGTTATGCCTTCTAACTCAAGTGTTAGGATTTATTTCCATGTTTATTCCTTTAATAGGATTTTGGCCTCATCCCTTTTGTCCATGTATTCCCCTGGTTTTCCTATGTAGAGATAGAATCTAAATTAATGTTATATTTTTATTATGAAATATTAATATAATTATGTTTTATTCTAGTTAATGTTTTCAATTTTAGGATTTTATTCTTATATATACACAGAAGTTTTTTATCCTTTGTTTGTATCTTATGGATAATTGTGCTTAAAAACATGTAATAATATATGTAAAATTATAGGGTCATTATAGTTGGTATATAAGTATGTCATAGTTATTTTTTGGGGGATGAGGACTAGAAATATTTAGTAAGAAACCTAGGGATATCTCTATCACCATGGATAACCTATATTAAAACATAGGGAATCTCATGTTAGGTTATACTTTTCATTTATGTGATTTTCATTAAATGTTCCAAAATACCATTTTATATTCATATTAACATGTATTCAAGACCCCGAAATTGTATTTTATTTGTTTTTTTAATTAATATTATGAAATAAGAGCATTTGGGCCAACAATTAATGTGATAGGCAATGTGTTGATTACCCTATTTAGATTTCAAATCTGATTGGAAAGATATAAAATAACATCATGATAGTACGTATTTAAATTTCTCATATTATGTATAATAACATGAATCATCTGTAACACCCTCATTTTCCAAATAAATAACAATTTTCCGTTAAATAATTAATGAGAAAAAAGGACTCCTATCATTAGTGGATCCTATGATCCCCTTATCATGGAATAATTTATTAACTCTACTAAGATTTTATTTTATGAACATCAATGATTAGAAGAAGAGAAATAAAATTTGGTTGTATATGATTTTGATGGAGAAGCATATCAGTGTTAAAAGCTGATAAAAGTCATGATGTCTAAGGAGGATATAGATTCCATGCAATTGGAATCATTCAAGAAAATATTTTTCAATAAATATTTCACTGAACTCTATGTATTAATATAGAGAGGTAGTTACTCGTATTGAAAAGATGAGTATGAAACCGTTAGGGAATATGAGGAAAACAATACAAGGTTTGCATGATATGTCACTAAATTTTTCATGAACACCAAAATTTTGGTGGGTTGCTTCTTCAGTAGAATAAATAAAAGTATATGAAGCGTATTGGAGATTTCAGACATTAAAATATATGAGGAAATTTTTAGGGTGATGTTATGGTTTAAGAGACTGTAGAGTGTGCTCTTAGTGTTTAAATGGAGATCAAACACACTTTGTGGTCTCTTGTAACCAAAGATAAAAAAGAAAAAACATTTAGTTCATTATGGGAGGATCAAAGGATAAATTTCATGATGGAAATAAATCCAAGCATCTCATGTGTCAAAAGTGTGGGAAGAATAATCTTGGAAACTAATTAAGGGTAACCCGGAGATACATGAAATGTTGAAGTGAGGATCATCATGATAGTTTTTTATGATGAAATATAAATAATACCACTAATGTGGAGGAATGATCACACCAAAAATCAGCCTATAGTGCAACGTTTCAACTTCATGGAACGTGGGAATGATGTGATCAAATTCCATAACCTTAGGGTATCATAGGAAATGAACAAAAAAAACCTCCATGGAAGAAGTAAGGTCATATACTATCACTACTAATAAGGTGGAGCCCAATAATGATGGCGTGATAGTTATTCTATTTATTCATTCAATAATAGTGAAAGTAAATTTATTATAGTTCTTATGATTCTTTTATATCATTCAATCTTACTAGATCTATTAAAAAATGACCAAAAAATAAGAAGGTTTAGTTATCTTTGAGAACATATAATGGACCAATTATTCAATCCAAATAATATAATTCCCCCCCCCCCAGTCGATTTTTGTAGACTGAACATCCCATGAAATATTTTCTTGCTTTCTATGGAAGAGTTTGATTCTATTTTGTTCATATATTTTTTATATCTATATAAATCCAAGATCAACTTTCGAAAAAGAGAGATCGGTCTTTAAATAATTATTCATCCTCCAATTCTATACAATTGTAAGGATGATGATGAATCTCAATCATAATTTTCATCTCAATTTTGGATATTATTTTCTTATGAGAAAAAATATCATTCTAAATTGATTTAGAAAAATGATAGGTCATACTCAATGATATTTCCATTGTGATGGACTACAAAAATGCATTCCTTGAATAATTTCATGGTATTCCTCCAAACCATGAGGATGATTTTTGAGTTGAGCTTATACCCAGATTACTGCCCATATTAAGGACACGTTAAAGAATATTCACCATTGAGTTAATGGAACTGAAAAGGAAGTTTCAATAAAATTTTGATATGGGTTTTATATTATCATGTGATTTACCATGCAGTTTTCTAGTCCTTTTCTTCAAAAAAAATAAGAATGGATAAATCTGACTCTGCATTGATTATAATGAGCTCAAAAAAATCATGATGAAGAACAATTATCCCCTACCATATAATGATTAATTTTTTTATCATATACAAGGGGAAAAGTATATCTGAAATGTGGACTTTCAGTCAGAAAATCACCAATTAAAGGTGAGTATGGAAGATATTCCCAAGACTACTTTCTAAACAAGGTATAGGCACTATGAGTTCATAGTGGTGATGTTTGAGACCAATAATTATCCCAATATTTTAATTGAAAAAAGGAATATATTCTGTAGAGATTACCATAAAAAAATTTGGTTGTAATTATAACGGATATTCTGATATACTTCATGAACTAGAAGTAACAAGGGTAGAATTTGAATACTATGATAAAGAAACTTTAGAAGGAGAAACTATATGAAAAGTAGAGTAAATGTGAGTTATGGATAGAAGAAGTATCATTATTCTATAATGTTGTCACCAGAAAATGGATATCTATATACCCTTCTAAAACAAAGATAATAAAGGATTATCCCAAGCCAAAATATATAGTAGATATCCAGAGTTTCATTTTTATTGTTGGGTATCACCAAATTTTTTTTGAGAAATTATCATTATTTTGAAACCCATTAACAAAGAAAACACAGAAGGGGGTAAATTTTTTCTAGACCAGTGAATGTGAATAATGATTAAAAGAATTGAAAATGAGGCATATTAGTGCACCAATACATACCATTCCAATAAATGGTAAACTCTGTACGATATACTGCAATGATTCAAAGAAGGTATTTTGTTGTGTACTAATGAAAAATAATAAATTTATAGACTATTCCTAAAATAAACTGGAATTTAGTGGGAAAAAATATCCCACACATGATCTTGAATTAGAGTATGTGATATTTTCATTGAAGATATTGAGGAATTATAATTATGGGGAGAATTAAGAGATATATACAGATCACCAGAGCCTCAAATATATATTCACAAAGAATGAGCTTAATATTCTATAGTGAAGATGTTTGAAGCTCAATTAGGATTATGAATTATCAATCCCCGATATTTCTATTAAATAAAATTATGTAGCGTATTTTTTAAGTAGAAATTATCCTACAACTTTATAAATGACTAAAATTGAAAATGATCCAATCTTGTTAGACATCCAAAGGATAGACAAGGGAATAATTAAGGAAAAAACATCAACAATCCTTTCTCAAATTATTACCCAACCATCCATTATGGAAAAAATAAAAGAAATTGAAATAAATGATGTGGAAGTTCCATAAAATGTGGAAGTTATAAGATAGGTGAAATCCTCAGAGTTCAAAATTGATGAGGAATGACTCAAAAGATATGGGTCACGACTATGTGAAGATAAAATACAAGGAAAAAATAGAAATATTTTGAATGAAGAACATAGACCAGTCTTTTCCTCCCACCAATGGATCACAAAGATGTATCATGATATCTTAGAGTACTATTGGTGAAAAAATATGAAGAAGGAGATCGATGAATATACTTCAAAATGACTGGTATATCAGCATGTAAAGGATAAAAGACAAAATTCTAAGTGGATGATGAAACCATTACCATAACCCACACGGATATATGAAAACATCGTAATGTAAATTTTTAATTGACTTCTAATGACATCTATAAGAAATAATGTTATATGGGTAATTTAGGATCATCTTATGAAGACAGCTTATTTTATTGTAATTTGAGAGAATTTATCACCTGACCAACATGCATGGATATACCTTAGAGAATTTGTGAGGCTGTATGGTGTACCATTATCAATTATATCTAATTATGATCTGTGAATAACCTATATGTTACTATAATTTATCCAATATGATCTAAATACTAATCTGAACATTAGTAATTCTTTTCATCCTAAAACTAATGTCCAATCTCATAAGGTAATTAAGACACTAGAATACATTTTGAGATCATGTTATATGGACATCAATGTAGAATGGAATTATTATCCCTCATTGGTCAAGTTATCTAACCAAAATAGTATCCACTCAATAATTCTAATGCCCCCGAATGAAGACCTTTATGGTAAAATATGCATAACACCTTCATGGTAGGATGATGACGGTGAACATAAGCTAATGGGACCTAAAATAGTTAATGAAATAGTAGAAGAGCTAAAATCCCTTCGATTTCATACCAAGACCAAAGAAAACAAAAGAGATGTGATGAAAATCTTTGATGAGACTTAGTGTTTAAGGTTAGAGACATGTAATTCCTACCCATTTCTCAATGGAAGAGAGTCATGAGATTTTGGAAGAAAACAAAGCTATGTCCCAGGTATATCATCTCCTTTTATATTCTTAATAGCATCAGATATTTGGAATATCTAATATCACATAAACCAACTAGGACTCAAGTAATGATGTATTCCACATATCTCACTTGATGAAGTACATACAAGATCCTTCACATGTACTAGGTTAATAGGTGGTACCTATGTAATATGACCTCTCTTATAATGAAAAGCTGGTGAAATTATTGGATCATATTAACAATGTTCTATTCAACAATACTATTCACATATTCAATATACTTTGTATGAATATTAATTGTGAAGAGGAAACAGTAGAACAAAAGAAATAAATGAATGAGTAGTGCCCTTAACTATTTTTACCATTATTTAAAAAATGATATTTTAAGGAATAAATTTCATATGGGAGAAAGAATGTAACGAACCGGAATTCTAACAATGAAAATTCCCTTTTTATAAATTTTTCATGTAGCATAATGAACATAGATAAAATAGGAAACCTAATAAAAACATAATTATCATAAATGAACAATTATACATTATTAATAAAAAATAAATAATTTAAAATATTATAGTGGGATATGAAATAGAAAATAAGGCAACAAGAATACAAAAATTTGGATCTTCTCGGTCCACTAGAATTAATGCACTCATGAAAAAATATGTAGAAATAAAACATAATGTTAATAATAAAACATTTATTTTAAATATTAAGATATATATAAATATGAGGGAAAATAAAATTGACTAATGAATATAATAAGAGGAATTTATTTGAATATGAAACCCCTATGACTATGAGAAATCAAACTCTTGGAATAGTAACATGACCATTGGAATAGTAATGTGACCGATATGAATAGTAATATGGCTATTAGAAAGGTAACCATTCCTATTAAAGTATTAATAAAATTTAGATATATTATAAGTGAATGTATGAAATATTTATATAATGAAATTGTAAAATTATTATTTAAAAAAAGTTAAAATAATTGTTGGGGTTTTTGTGAAATGTAAATTAATTATTTAGAATTTTATAATTAATATAATAATTTAGAATAAAATATATTTTCATAAAATATCTGAATAAAAAAGTTATTTTTTATTATAATTATAAGACAATATTGTGAGACCTTAATTATTTCTATAATGTTTCATAAAATCAATTATAATATTAAAATACGTATTTTTTGAATAAATAATGCTTTTATTTTGAAATTAAATTTACCATATTTATAAAATTATTATCCAAAAATTGAGTCCATTTTGAAAATATATATTTTAAAAATATTATAGTGATTTTTTCATATTTATCTAAAATAGTTGGATTTTTGGTGAATTGTGAAATATTGTGATTTATGGTATTTAAAACGAATGGAATTATAGAGTAATGGATGCTATATGGATGAGGTAAGAACCCATAAATTTTAACTATCCTAAACCATTTACTATATATATTTATAAAAATCAGACATTTTTATTGTCTAGATACAAAATAATAAACAAATGAATAAATTAATATAAAATACTCATCTCCTCCTGTATAAGTACCACCCATCACCACAACTTCTCCCCACACATTATAAAACAATATTATTTAATAAATTATTCCAAATTAATCTACTAATAATCTTACCAATATTTTCTTCTTTCTGGTATCACCAAAAGACCCAACTCAATAGCCTTAAGGAGGTTCTCAATGAGATGACATTCAAGAGGTAAAGTCCACCTTATTTCTCTTTTAATTTCTTTTCATTTATTACACTATATTATCCAAAGCGGAATGATAATTATAGTATTATTTTTATAAATTAAATTTATAGATTAAATTAAATATCTATCCTCAAATCTCATATCTTCCCCTTTTATAAAAAAAATGAAAACATCGTCCGTGATATGTCAATTTTCATCCTTTGTGAATGATGATTTTCGATTTTCCATTACTACCTTAAATTATAATATAAATATATTATTATGGTTAATTAATATTATAATATATAAAATATAACTTATTTAATGTTATTGAACCAATATATAGACAAAATATTAAATAAAATGATATTAGTTCATGATGGTCGTAAAAACCACCAAAAATAAACTAATCATTTTTCATCTACATTTTATCCAATGAATCAATCTCATATATAAAAAATAAAATTATATATGGGACTGTTTAAATTTATGGAAGTCAATTAATACCATATAGTTTCACTGATATAAAATTCTTTGAATTTGAAAAGTTCTTCCAAAATTGTACCCAAGCAAACCAACCATGAAACGAATGCTCTTGGAATGACGAAATTAAGCAATATAACTCATAAAAATTGAATTAAATGAACCCAATAAAATTTTAATAAATAAAAAATTTGTGTATATGGTTTTAAATTAAATAATTAATATATAAAATTTTATTATCTAGGACATTAAATGTATTTTATGAACACATTTGTACAAAATATATGGGATTCTTTTTAAACATAGGATTCTTTCCTCTGGTTAAGATTTCTCTCTCCTTCCCCATGTTTAATTCTTAAATTTTCTTTTCTAATCATCCTATATTCTATTTTTATGTTCCAAAAATATTTAACTAGCTCAATTATATTTTCTTTTTTGGTTAAAAACATGTTTTTTAAGGGTCTCTTCTTATTTTCTCTTGATGAGAAGCCCAATTAAAGGGAACTTAACAATTTCTTACACATTATCAAGTATAATCCATAATATGTTTTAACCAACCATTATTTTCCCAAAATATATCATTTTATCAAGAAAAAACCCATCTTATTTTATTTATTGTTTTATTCTAACAATTATTCCTCTTTTATATTAAAGGACTCTTTAAAATTATTCTGTAAACCGCACTAATGTTTCTCATTTATAAATATTCTTAAAAACTAGTTTTACACATGTTCAGTTTAGTTCAAAACTATTTAGAATGATCTATTACTATTTTCTATTATGATTTTCCAAACTTGATTTTAATCTATTCATTAATGGATACAATTATTACACACCTTTTGTTTATGTTTTGTGACATGATTATAATACCAATTTCATTCCATGGGTAACTCTAATGTTTATTCCCTATGTTTTATTCTTTATCTAGAAAACATATCCATTAACATCCTATGATTGGCTCACTAATATTGTGCTCAAATGATTTTTGTAATTTTTAGACTCATGAGACTTCATTAATGGGATTTATGGTGTAAATATAATGTATTATTGTACGTTTTCCACAAGGTGATATAGTCTTAGAAGTTATCTTCAACTCATGATTATGTCATGTTATATGTTTTTTTGTATTCTAATATTTTCATGATCTTATGATTATAACTTCTATATAGCATTGTTCCTTAATATTATTAATGTTCCATGCATTTTATGTTATCATGTTATTCTTTATAACTCATCTGTTATGATATATTCCCATGTTTATTCCCTTACAAGGATTTTTAGCTCATCCATTTTGTCAATATATTCCCCAAATTATCCTATGTAGATATAAGATCTCAAAATAAGATATAAGATCCTTATTAGAGATTAATATAAAGATGTTTTGTTCTATTTTATGTTTCAATTTTATGTTCATAGACTTCCAAAGAAACTAGATTTTATGACCTCTGCATTGTATTTGATGGATAACTTTCCATAAAAATTTATAATAATATTTTTTAAAGGCTTGGGTTACAATAATTATTGTAGTGGAGTAATTTCCCATCCATGTTATTAATAAAAATGATTTTTTCCCTCAAAGTGAAGCACCTGGTTTATAAACCCTTTATATATATTCTCTTATAACACTATATGTATGAATTCAAGTTATACAGTGTCGATTCTTGAAGGCTTCTTCAATATTGGAAAATATTTTTGGTATATTTTCGAATCATAACATAACATATCATCTTTAAGGAATACCAAAAAATTATTTAGTAATCATATCTATTAATTCCCTTATAATGGACAATCCATCTAAGATGATCTTTTCCCAGGTAGAAATCATTTAATCTAGTTATTATTGCAAATAAATAAATAATATAAAGGAAATATATAATTATACCCAATGAGATTAATCATCTTCTTTTAATTTTATAGAATCAAGGGGTGATTTATGATATAGATCTTGATTTACTTATCTAAACAATTTATGTTGGCTCTATACAAGTAAATCCAATCCATGCCTAGAATAGAATCAAATTCCACTAAAGAAAGTAATAAAATGTTTTTTGAGAAATTATATCTAAAAAATTTGATAGGAAATAACTTATATACTTGGGATATAATAATTGAACCATTTTCAAAATTCACCGAGAACTCAACTTCTATTTTTAAAGGTTTTTTTTTTTGAATATTTCTATTAATATGTTTGATATGAAAGAATTAATAGAACCATACTAAAAAAATATCATTTCTATCATTGAATGAATATCTTGCATGCCTAATACCACATTCTTTGTATGATAAAACTCCACGATTGTAATAGAATACTATATCTCTTTATTATATTGTAAATAGAGAATGTTTTCAATTTTTATCATCGATAGCCACTAGCTTAGTTCATTTATTTGAATTGCGTAAAAGTTACTTGAAATTGAAATATTATAAATTAGGATGTGGGTTAACTATAGCATTCCTTTCTTCCACCGAATTGGTGGGTTTCACCCATTAGAAATACCAAGCTATGTGACCTTTATTCCCACACATAAAGCAATTACAAATACCCTTTAGTTAATTTTTGAGTTTCTTATTTCCACACTTTTGAGAAATAAGATGTTATAATGTCTTTATCCCCTAATATTTCTACATCAAACTCCCATAATTAAAATATATTATATATTTTCCATATCTAGACCCATGAGACCCTTCATTTTATATGATCTCCATTAAAAATTTTAGGGAACATAGAATAATCTCCACATAGTTTTTTAGGTCACATATATCTAATGATTTTTTATATGCATCATTAACCCACCAAAGAATATGACAACATTAATATTGGGGGTGAATAAAATGGAGTCCTATAGTTCAAGTATTGTGAAGTTAACCTTATATTACATGATTTTTATTCCACCATTATTCTTGAGTATATATAAATCCATCTCTATTTTAAGTCAGAGAGTGAGAAGAAAATATTTATCATAAAACAATTTCTTGTTTTTTCCACACTGTAACATCAATATCTTCACTAGGAATACGATTTTTTTTCAAAATCCCACATTGATTATCTTCTGATTCTATAAAATAAAAAACCAGAATGTCCTACTCTTGATGAAAGAATTTAAGGATAGATAAGAATATTTCAATGGATTTGATCCATCATTCCACGATTAAGGGATCCAGTGATCCACAAAAATTGTGTGGCCTTTGTTGCAGAAAAGTTAGGACTATAAATTCATCTTTCTTAAGGGGATATGGGTTTTCATACTTTTTTATGTTACTTGTAATATGTTTACATAATAGGAAATGTATTCTCATTTATGTTCTCTAATCCTGATCCCATTAGTTTGAGAATATTATTTGGGTAGCCATTTCAATTCTCATCACTTTTCTTATTGACTTAGTTCATCCAATTCCCATCCAATAACTAAAATAAATAGAAAACTAAGGATTATAATTCTAAAACTATTAAACACATAAAACAGATACTGTGAAAATTTAAAAGATGACTCATAAATGACATTCAATCCTTCACATATGAATTTATAAGATTCAAAATATGTTATCCAAAGTATTTTTACTAGCATAAAATCTTATGGTAAACATTTTCCATTTATAATTGTTCATAAGAAGATTTTTTATATTCCAAGGCATATCCCATGGGAGTATCAAACTAGGTTTATAGTAAGAACTCATTGTCATGTATTATGAGATGACCATGTCAAACCTAATATTCATTTTTTGGGGTAATTACCCATAGGTACAATTGTTCCAAATCCAGATATATTTTCATAGAATCCACCCACTATATAAATTTTCATATTTTTTGGATGGTTTTCTTTATTTATTATTATCCCTAGGGTCTTCCCTATGGTTTTATAATCCTAATCCCAAAAATAAAAAGACTTATCTTTCATAATAAATATGAAAATACATGTCTTTCAAACAATATATTTACAGTTTTATTACATAAAAATTCTTAAGACAATCCAAAGAGATAATGAGACCTAGTGACTTTGGGAAATTAATTTCAAAACATAATAACTTAAATCATGAGTATAATAATGTTATTTAAAAACTCTACAATTTTCCAATAAAATTACATTGTTTTCTGAAACTACATGGGATAATCTAGGGACATTCATAAGAAAGTGGTGAAATATTAATCACAGTATGTTTATAATTAACTAATTGAATAACTTAAATTAGTAAATTTTATTCAATGGGTATATCGAGGTAAAAAAGATAGGTTACAATTATAAAATTGAATATTGAAGAATGATATAAGATGAAAACAGTCGCATTTTGACACAAGAGCCACCAAAACAGTGTCTTAAGCTGGATGGAGAGAAGGCCTCAAGCGCACCTCCCCACATTCCTGAGGTTTTCAGGTAGTAATTATGGTATAATGGTAGTATAAATGGGATATTATACCCTATGGATCATTAATAAAAATAATGTAAGAATTATTAAATGAAATTTAGTACAATATAATACTAATAGGGAAGATATTATCAGTAATAAAATTCTATATAATCTAACCATTCTTAAACATGATAATTCATAAATGTAAGAATTCAACATATTATAGGCAACCCATAAAATAATACTATACTGAAAATGTATTAAATAAATAAAATAACCAAGTCTTGTTGGCATCATGAATACATTCTAATCCCCCGGATCCTTGTCATGTCCTAGTCCAACGTAATGCGACTGTAAAGAATAGTGTTCTATGGGTTTATCCTATATCTAATAGATCTATCTTGGTACCAATAGGATATCATAAACAAGGTGTGAGTAAAACTTATTTTGCTCCAAAAATTATCTCATATGAAGTATATGAGTATAAAATGGTAAAGTTTTAAGGTATAATAATGGAATAATTGAAAAAATAGACCATGTCAAATCAGGTTCCTCAAGAGATACCCTTCTAGTGGCACCTTATTTAACTTATAAAATAATTTTATTAAACCTGCAAATTTATACTTTTATACTTAGGGAAAATGGTAGCTAAAAAATTAAACCATTAAAACTGAATCTAATTATCGGTTTCAATCAAAAAATATAAACCAAGGGAAATTGGTCCTCCTTCCAATCAATTCCACGTAATTTATAAGGGGTTACATGTTCAAAAAAATTATCAAAATTATTAATTATTACTATTGTAATAGTAATAATAATAATAAGGTCTTCTTTCTACAACATGTTCAATTTGAATTTGAGATAAGGGTTGCATGCCTAACAATTCAATAGGTAATGACACGATATTCCATTAAAAATTGTTAAATAAGTACTGATATGGGGTCTCATTCATAAAAATTGAATATGTAATTATATAGGGTTCCCTTCACAATAATTCAATATGTAATGATTTGGGGGTCCAATATTATCAATTCAATAATTAATGAATGGGGAGCCACTCCCAATATTTCAATAAGTACTGATATAAGGACCCTTTCCTATCAATTCTATAAGTTCTAATATGGGGATCCCTTTTCAACAATTTAATAATAAACAATAAGGGGTTGTATTCCTAGCTACTTCTAATATAAATGATAAAGATTATCATATCCAAAAAGTTCAAATAATAAAGTGAAAAATATTTTTCAACAGTAACAACTAAAACGGTGATGGGTGACATGTTTGACATTTTTTATCCATTCATAATTCACTCAATTTAAATTTACGTATCAGTTTCTCCAAGGAATGATAAAAAATAATTAATCATTATATATATAGAATAAAAATTCCATAATATGTTTCAAGATGATTTTTTGGTATTGTAATTCACATACATATAATAAAGAGGGACATGTGAACACACATGTTATAATACACATCGACATGATCACTTTTTCAAATAATCACTAACTATTGATTATAATTTCTATTTTACATGAAAATATATTAAAGGCATCCAATTTTAAAAAAATGTTCTAAACCATTACACTCTTTTTACATCATAAATAATTTGATACTAACCAACATACATTATGAGGGGGATTTTTACATTGAAAAAACATTATCCATACAATTAAGTTAATGGAGTCATACATCTCATTCAATTCCATTTTTATCTATGGGAAAACTTCATAGGTTTACATGGCTTATTTATATTCAACATTCCATTTTATAGTTCATTCCCATATTAATTCGATAATTTAGTCTTATCATTAAATAGGGAAAATCAACAAACACATTAGTTGTGTTTTTTTATATGGATGAATGGTCTTCAGAACAAATGATCAAACCCACCCATGTGGTTGTTCGGGATGATTTTGTAAACCTAAAACCATGTGTAATGGAATAAAGTAATATTTAAACAAGTTGTAGGTGATCAATTTATGTTGTATCATGTTTTAGGATCAATGCACAGAATGTAAGTCGCATGTCACAATGATAAATTTTATAAACAAGGAAACATTATCGGAATAGAATATAGACCTAATTCCATATATAAAGTAAGATTAACCCATATAATTCTAGGAAGATATTTTAGTATGAAAGAGAAAGGTAAAATAAATAAATAAAACTTTATCAAAATAAGACATATGAAATGTCTTGTAAATTGCATCCAATATGTGAAGGAAAACCTAGAAAAAAAAAGATGATTGAGAGACTAAACAAGGGTGATCCAAAGTGACCGATAGTTCAAGAATCAGACTCTATATGAAGAGGTTATCTCAAATAAAATTTTAAGGGATGAAGTACAAATATTTCTATGGGAGATATTGTTATGAGAATGGGTAGGAGAAATTTGTATTAATGATTTTAAATAATATGGGGTAAATTGATAATACTACCTTTTTAATGGATTTTAGGGTTCGAACACATAGTTAGATAGACAATGCACCAACATTATCTATATTTAAAAGGAATCACATGGGTTGGAATATCGTTGTTAAAATTTTGTAGAGCCCATGTGCTTAGAAATGTTTAAAAGGACCACCCCCCCTCATGGCTAGGTGCATGGTTTGAAGAAAATGTGCATGGACCATGCAATTCACCACTATAACCCTACACTATTTTTTATTTCATATATGGGCATCCATATTGTTATAAAAATCATTATTCCAATATAATTGTGCTTCAACATTTGGGACACACAGTTAATACTTACAATGCACCAATTGTTCACCGTTAGACACCTTTTTCAAAACTATGTTCTTGAATCCTTATGCTACTTGAAAATCATCCAAACTTATGAAACACATACTACGATTTAAATATCATAATAAACCACAATTTTTAATGTAATATATTTGATAATTACATTTTAAAGCTTAGTTTTATTTTTTCTCCATCTATTAAATGAAAACTCAAATTACATTGATAATTTTCAACCTATCAGAAACATGGGATCTTAAACCCTCACTTCCATAGATCTTATCATCCCAAAGATATATTGGGTGATATTATAAAGAACATTATACAATATATGGGTTGAATATTCATATTCATATAATCATTTTTTCATCTAAAATACCAATGTTCCACCAATAATAACTTTAAACATATATTAATGAAGTTGTTAAAATTCAATCCAATGTTCATAACTAAAGGTGAGACTCAAATATGACATATACTTGATCCCATACAAGATAATAAAGAATCACATTGTCATCCAATTTATCATGTGATTTATGAAACGTCCAACTAGAGGTTCTAAATATCCATCATGAAATTCTAATCCTTAGTATGTCCACCTTAATAATTTCATACTAAAGTGCATATTAGTGCCATAGAGACACTTCTTAAGTGTTCTCAATTTAATATAATAGTCAAATTCCAATAAACCCTACTTAACCCAGTCACATAATATTCTTCCTGAAATTCCCTAACATACCCTCACAGAGAATTCATCTCAAACCATTACATACCTAATGTGTTTTCTCATAAAATGCATTCCAAAACTTGAGGAAACACAAGCCGAATAGCTTATAGGTGACTAATTCCATAAATTATCATCTTAAATGGTCAATGAATAACTAAAATCAACCAAAAACTGTGTATCCAAAATTGTAACAATAGTTCTTAGAGTACTCTCATTTAATTCTATACGGGACTTCTGGTGGATCCCCTGAACCAAAACTTATCTAGGATATTTATAATACCATACAAAATCATGTGCACCAAAACATTGCTGATCCATAATCCTTGTATCATTATAATATAACCATAAATTGATACTAAATTAATGTATACTAAAACCTTGGGGTCATTTTAGTTGTTTCCAATGAGGTAATCAAATTATTTCTATCCGACTCCAAAGGATACATTTTAGAACATAAAAAAATATATCTAGATATCTACGAATAAAGATGATTCCTCCTGATCCTACACATTATGATTTCAAGGTATTGTTCTTTATTTCCTCTAACTAGGCGTATGCAAATATTCCGTCAATAATCAGGCATCAATCTCTTAAACCGCAGTTTCACCAAACTAGAACGTACTTACCTTTGAACATACCCTAACACCGCATCTCCCAAAAATTCATGTTGAGGACCAATATTAGTTCAATTATCTCATTGTACCAATTTCACTTCCCAGATAAACCCCATCAGTTGGGAATATCCTAAAATTTACCCAAAGCTCATGATTTTCATTACTACAAGAATTAGATTTAAAACCATCAATCTATATATTCAACTTAGCTTCTCAACAATATCTCATATCTAACAGTTAGTATGAACAACTAGTGTGAACTAACATTTTCATACACAACGTGTGTACAATCTTGTACCACCCAGTTCAAGATCTAACTCATCCTCCAAAGATTTATCCACAAACATCTCCAATATTATCATTATATACAGAAATTCATACTTAATACTCATGGATCTAATGTGGAACTCATCTTCAAAAATCAATAACCTACTTATCCTGTGGTTTATCAAATGAGTTTAGGACCTAATGTGTCATTTAAAACATTAATATCTCACTTGAACAACCATTGGTTAATAGGTACTTTAAGATGAATGATCCTACAGATAAAATATATTCTCAATAACCATGAACTCTGGGTGATTCCTATAAAACTGAAGGAATCAACATGCTAGACACTCAAAACATCAGCACCTATCGTGCATCAGTCTCATCAAGATCATATAACCAAGATAATCACCTCTAATAGAATTTATAAATTAGAAAAACCTATCTCAAAGGTTTACAACAATCAAACCAAACCCAGATTCACTATCATTTGAGTTTAAATCTTAGGAATATCAGACTCCAACCTAGACCAATTGATCTAGTTTTAAAATAGGGCTATTGGGACCATCCACCTATCCCTAATGTCTCACACACAAGAACCATATACTTTATAATAAATTATTTTACAAGGCATCTAATATTCCTAGAAATAATATATAAAGGAGGTAAAACTATATCCTAGTAAGCATATTATCAAAATTTAAGTTTCAAAACATGTAAACATAGGTATAATGGCATCACCTTCCAAGAAACAACCTACCATGCCCTAATTCTTTCTCAACATCCACATAGATGATATCTCCCTATAGGCTAACCAGGGAAATTTAAAAATTATAATGAGGAGACCATCTCTAGGTATCCAAATTTTGTATTACCCTCTTGAAGTCTAACTTACTATACAACAATTCACATTTTCAAGGTGTAGTTTCATCAATAATGAGTCATAACTGACTCAGTTGGTCAAAGAATAGAATTTAACATATCTAGGAACTTATCTCAAAATTATACTGGTATTACATCTACAAATGTGCATCCAAAATGGACAAACAACTCATTTGAAAATAAGGTGTCTAATTTTAAACTAGATTCACACATGAAAAGTTCACTAGCCCAACCACATTTTGTTAACTGAAAAAGTAAAATTCAACACAGGTGGGTAAGAAATTTCATTGTTCCCATCCAACACATTAAATAATGAAATATTGAAACAAAACCTTACATGAGGGTTCTCCATGATAAAAATCAGTAAAAGACATCGTATGAACTATTTCAAAACATCAAATTTATTATAATAATTAAAGAGTCTCAAATAAAAGTAATATAAAGTATCAAATATAAAGGATAATGTTTCAAAATATATAATGGGAACATTGTTTAGATAACACCTCATTACATTCTAATAATATTATCTCATAATTGCCATTTAAAACTCATTTCGTATACATAGTTTCTCACAATAGAACATAGTGAAATAAAATTTCAATTATAAAATATAATGGAAAACAGTCATTAGATACCAACTATTATTAAATTAATTGATATTTAACATCAAATAAGCTCTTATATAACATTATCATTCCATTAACTAGAATATAGTCAAATGTTTCACTAATATGGTTATGATAATTTTTTATAGAACACCTTCATATACACTAGAGGATACCGACTAGATGTGACTATATAAAGGTTGTATAGTGGGGATATTATAATCACTTGATCAAAAAAAAGGAATAATAAAAGAAATCAATGGAAGATAATAAAAACTAAAAGGTAATTATAAACAGACCAACGCCAAATAATCAAAACTAGAATGAATTTGACAATTCATAAATACCAGTAGTCAACATATTTTAGGTAATCTATACAACTATGTTAGACTGTCCAAAAATAAAAAAATAAAAGAATAAACTCCTTTATAAATCCCATGTACTCCCCCCCCCAACTCCATGTTAGTTCCTGGTACAATGTAAAGAAATAACAAAGAATCATAACCCATGGTCTTATCATAAAACCAAGAGATATATCTAGGTGCCAATAAATGGAACAATAATTGTTTTAGTAAAACCTATTTGTCCACAGACACTGTAGTCCAATTCATATCATGTCTTTCAGTATAAAATTTTATAGTTTTCGGGTATAATAATTGAAGTAATAAAATAAAATAACCAACTTTGAATGGTTTCTTCAAGAGATACCTATTTAATACCACATTCTTTGGACTTCATTGAAATTTTTCTAAACCTGAAAATTTATTTTAATACATTTTTGAGCCATGGTATTTAACAAAGTCATCCATCTATAATGATAATCATAATTAGATTTAATAAAAACATCTAAAAAATGGATAGTGGGTGTCTTGTCCAAAAACACATACTGATTAGAAAATGGAATAATTACCAACCATTTATCCAATAATAATATTAATATTGATAATAAAAACAACAATAGGTTCCTCTTTGTCAAAAAATTTAAATTAGAAGTAAAGATAAGTATTCTCTTCCTAACAATTTAATATGCAATGAGATTGGGGTCTGTGACCAACAATTTTATAAGTAGTGATACCAAAAACATGACAATAAATTCAATAATTAAATATATGGGTAACCATGACAAATAGTTCAATAAGTACTACTTTTGGGTGTCACTCCAAATAATTCAATAAATGCTAGTATGGGTCACCATTCACAACAATTCAATAAGTACTGACATGGGGAACCATTCCCATCAATTCAATAATTACTAATATAGGACACCCTTCAGAAAAAATTAAATAATAAATGGTTTGAATTAAAAAAAACCATTTCATTAACATTTAAAAGTCTCATTCAGATAAATTCATTCATCATTTCATTCTATTGACACCCATCAGGCCGGTTAATAATAATTACACCATCAGGCTATGCTGCAAAGAACATTTTTTGTTTCTCAATCACATTATGTAACTACATTATATAATAACCATAACATGGAAAACTATCACATTAGAATTATATATTGATACACCAGGAAGTTTTCACAAAATAATGGTATACATGTAACCATGATAAATATTCTCAAATCTATGGTGTATATCTATGAATGTAACATAATTATGCAAGTCTGGTATAGAGATAATCATAATAATAGCATTTGAATCCTATGTTCTAAAAATGATTCATGAACACACCTGTTATCTCCACAAACATAGCCAAGAGTAAAATCTCATTATTTATTGACCATTTAAAAAGTACATAAATCACCTAGGTGAAGTATTAATCAACTGTAATAATGAACATCCAGATCAACAATCCCATCCTTGACAACTTGGAATATCCCTTTTGTGTGGGTTGGTGGGACCCAAAAATGCGTTATATTTCTAGTGATCAGAAATTCCTAGTCTATTTTCTACAAAAAAATATTAACACAATTAAAAAATAATTCTTTGATATGACTTTGTCACGTCCTAACTCGGGAGGGAATAAAATTGTACCCTTAGTTGGTTGGAGACAACAGCTCCATATCACTTACACATAAACTGGATTATACCAACTAGTAGGGAGGTTATAATGGTGGAAAATTTGGGAGAATATAACCTATCATTAGTTATAAACACATGATAAGAATAAATAAATTAAATAGATAGGAATATTGTAATAATTGGGTAGTAATTATTAATAGTCCAATTCCAAATAATTCAATTATGAATGAATATACTGTTTTATAAATAAAAGTATTCCACATATATTATGTAATCCAAAAAACATGGATAGACTAACAAAAGAATAAATAAATAAAATAACCACCTCCAATGGGTATCAAGAGATCATAATCTACCCCCATCTCTAGATCAACTACTAGTCTAAAGTAATGTAATAGAAAATAAACATGATTAATGGTCCTATCCAAAACCCCATTGATAAGTTTTTGAACTAATCAGTATCCCAAACAGTGTGAGTGTAAAATTTAGTAGGATTCCAAATATGGTGTATAAGTAATATATGGTCTATGAGTACAAAATTGTAAAATGTGTAGTTGTAATAAATAAAGAAATAAAATAAATATACCATGTCAGACTGGGTTACTCACACAAAATCCATAAAATACCATATTCTCAAATCTATGATGAAATCCCTTTAAACCTATACACTTATATAAAAATAATCATGACCTGTAGTAAATAACCAATGAATCCATGTACAATATTAAATATAGTTGGTTTAAATATATTTGTTTTAATAAAGGTATAGTGGGCGTCATGTCCAACAAATCCGAGAAATTGAAAAGTTGCACCACATCCAACCATTTAATCAATTGTAATAAAAATAATAATTAATAGGGATAATATATCAAACATTTTCAATTGAAAATATTGATAAGGGTTTAATTCTTATCAATTCAATAAGTAATGATATGGGGTACCATTACGTAAAATTCATTATGTATTGATATAGGGTTCCAGGACAGTCAATCAAATAAGTATTAATATGAGGTGACTTTACTAAAAATTAAATAATTATTTATATGGATAAACATGCCCAATAATTAAATAAGTATTTATATGGGGCTCTATGACCAATAATTCAATAATTAATTACATGGTGTTCCATACCAAACATTTCAGTAAATACTAATTTGGGGTGACCTGCCCAACAATTTGATAATCAATGAATAGGTTAATCATAACCAGCTACATCTTATTCTATTGATAAGCAATTTCATGTCTAAAAATTTCAAATAATAAATATGAATGTCTTGTATAGAAATTATAACTAAAATAGTGATAATCACCATGTACAATATTGCTTATCCATTCATAGTTCATTCAATTTTAAGTGCTATATGAGTATGTCTGAGGAATACTGTCAATTAATTAATCATTGACTATAATTAATAAGTATGACATAATTGGATCCATCATTATCAAATTATAATATAATTCACATTCAAATAATAAAGAGATCCACATTGATACATATTCCACACTACACTTCATCATTTCCACTTCTATAGTTAAATCACTCACAAGTGATACTAACAGTTATGTGATATGGCTATCCTTTGTTGGGATAAAGGTTTAAAATATTTTTTTAAACTATTTAAACTCACTTTATTCCATTTAATAATTAAATTTTATCCAAAAAAAATTAGTGTGTTAGTTGGCATAGAATAAACATGGTCAAATCAATTTGATTAAGGGTGTATAACATCTCATACAAATCACTTTTTATCTGTGGGAATACTTCATAGTTTAACATGAGACAATAATTAATATTCATTACATTTTACATTTCATTCCCACATTAATATTATTATATCATCACATAATTAAATAAAAAATTCCTAAAAAACATTAGTGGTGTTTTGGTTATAATTAAAAATGGTCATCAAATCATATGATGAAACCCATGGGTGGCATGGTTTAGGTTGACTTCCTTAATCTCCAAAAATGAATAAGAGAATAAAATAATATATAATAAAGGCATAGGTGATCAATTAAATGTATTTATAATTTTAGGAGAAACACATATAAACTCTATAATGTAGCATAATGCTACATTTTATATATAATGAAACATTATGTAAAATCCGAATAGACCACTTACAATAGTTCAAAAAATATTTACTAAACCAATACTAGGATTCTATTAAATCCTGAATTACAAGAATTAAATAAAAATATAGAAACAAATAAAATTGTGTATATAATATTACATGGAAATGGAATCCAATATATTAAGTAAAATGGAGAAAAGAATAAAGATAATTGAGAGACTAATTAAGGGTGATCCAACGTGACCATGGTTCTCAAATCATATGTCAGATGAAAATGATAGATCAATTACCATCTTGAGGGATGAAGTATTACATAATTAATAGAATAGGATTATATGTGAATGAGGAGGAAAAATTAGGCATAACAATTACAAGAATTAATGGAAAAACTAGCAATTCACCCTTTAAAGGAGTTCACAGTTTGGTGGTGATGTTAGAAAAAAAAGAGATCCAATTGTTCACCAGAACAATCCATAAGCACACCACCTCACACAGATAGGGATGGGTTTTTACATCCTATCTACAGCCAATGCACTTACCACTTTTAGAAACACTCAACCCCTCGTGTGACTAGATACATAGTTTGACAAACTTCATATAGCTTGTGTACTTCACTTTTTATACTCTACTCTATTTCACACTATTTACTAAGTTGTACACATAGATAAAAAACATGTGTTCTGATATAATTATGCCACATGGTTTGTTCAGTATGGTTAGCACTAACTGTGTGCCAACTATACAGCCTAATCTGCCTCTTTAAAAATATATTTCATGAATCCATTTGCCTTTAGAACACATCCAATCTCCTGAAACACATCCCATGACATAAAACCTATCTAAGAATGACACATTTTAGTTTAACCTCGCTCATAATTCCCTTATAAATCTTAGTACATTATTTTTTCCAACCAAAAAATTAAAAAAAATGAATTGCTTTAAAAATTTTAAACCCATACAAAACACGATATCTTACAATAAAATAAAGGGTACATGGGAATGTGGGAGCAACATAAAACACGAAATCAAAAACATAAGTTAAGGATAAACACTGATACATCATAACATAGTGTGATTAATAAAACCTTCCATTTTCCATAAGTGGTTTCTCATAAGATAAAATAATTTCCCAATGCATTTAGGGCTATATAATCATGGGCCCACCCATCACATTCATATCATTTAAATGTATAACTGAGCCATAAATATCATACAAAAAAATATAGTCTTTAATAAAATTTCGCACCCGGATTAAAGAGTGTGGGTTTCATAGAATGAATTCACAAACCAATAAATTATAGGTAAATATTAGTGAATTTTATTGAGTATAAATGGATATGTGTATTCACTACACAAATGGTTGGCATTTAAATTTGTCTGATACTTTCATATCCATAATATGGGTACCATAAATACATGGATAGATTTAATGAGGGTAAAAGTGGTTTACCGTCACATTTCCATCATAATGTTAGTTAATTGGATGTGAAAATAAATATTGACAAGAATTATTGGGAATCAAATAGCATAATATAAATAATGCGAATGAATAAAGGGGAGATAGAGGGAATTATTTATCTTCAAAGGTAATTTCAAAATTATTGGTGGGTGGTTCTAAAAATCATAGCAATGGATTATGAGGTATATATAGAGTGAAATGCAGATATAATTTATTCTGGAGAGATTTTCAATGAAGTGTAATTTGATGTTGGGTTGGATTTATGGAAAAAGACACGGTAACTATTTTTTAATTTTTATAAATAGAATTTTTCTATATTTGATAAAATAACAAAAACCAAAAATCATCCCATGGTTTTTCACATGGTATACACAAAAGGGGATTGTTTTTCAATGTTTTATATAGATAATAACTTATCTCATTAAAATAATACCTTTGGCGATATGGAACTATGTCATGTTCATAAAGAATGGATTTTAATACCTTAAAATATAATATAGGTGTTAGAGAATTCATTGAGGTTTATACAATTAGTAAAATAAATAAAACATAAATTATTTTAAATGGTAAACATAATTTTGTTCATTGATACTATTTATAGTATTTATTACATCACATTTGGGTTTTTTGAGGTTATATTAAAAACCATAAATTTATATTGTATTTAATTTTCACCCAAAAAATCAAATACCTCATAATATTTTGAAATTTTCACCATTAGATAATTTCAAAATGATGATTTAAAAAAAATATCGGATAATAATTCTCAAAATATGATAATTTAATCTTTTAAAAAAATATTTTCATTTATTAAAAAATAGTGGTTCTTATGGTGATAACATGTTTTGGACTATTATAAAAATTGCATTTGACATAATTAAATTGTATTTATTTTCAATTTGAAAAATATTTTTTAATAAGAATATTTTATTCAAATAAAACCTATATAAAAAATTCATGAATTAGTAAAAAATAGTTTTTTTTATTGAAACTATATATTTATAAAAAATAAAATTTTAGTTTCATCGTATCAAAATCTAATTTTTTAAAAACATCATATATAATGATTTATAATGTAATGACAAAAAGGATAAATATAATAATTATTTTAACAAAGAATAAAATATAAAGACTCATAGGTGTATGGTCTTAAAAAAATAATCTCTTATTCCACCATCGTATTCCATAAGGGTGTGGTGTGTAATTGTGACACACTCTTGGCATCGTTCAGGGAACATGGTTTGGTCAGTGATATCAATATGATTTTACTTCTCTCATAAAATATTTCCCTAGTACTTTATTTGTTGAATATTTTCTTTGGATTTGTCCTCAAAAAATCCCATTGATTTCATATCTCGTGGATGATATGATAAATGGGCTTCAAGGGGTATGATTCTACAGGTAGAGTACATCGATTCTTTTGTCTCTTTCAGTTAGAATTTAACAAACCCCTTAATATATAATACACTTAATGGTCACTTAAAAATGGATATAATATTAAGGGTTATATTGATTAAAAATGTTTGAAACATTATATGTTGTAAATGAAAAAAATAATTAAAGTACATCATCTATTTTCTATTACTACAATACATAATAAGAAATTTATTAATATAAAATTAAATTTCATTTACACTTGTTTGGGTCGTCACATTTGAGGACTATGAGAACAAATTTCTATTCATTCTTCAAACTCCTAGATAAAATTTTTTATATGTAAAAAATTAATTAATAATTATATATTTAAAATATTTCTTATATTATCCATATTATCTGTAAATATGAATCTTTATAGACCCTATAAAGATAAGGCAGTCAATGAAAGTCCTACACAATAAAAATAATTTTAAGTATATAGTTTCATTGGTGTTTATGTTACCATCAATAATTTATTCAACAAAATTTCAAATTGGATAACCCTTTTACTAAATATACATGTTAAAGGGACAATTTCATATGGGAAAAGTGATGTGAAATTTTATTGAACAATTGAATATGATATTGGTCAACAATTATATTTTGACTCTACCATTAGGAAATGATGGTTTTGTGTTATAGAGTGAAGCATAAAATACAAGAATTAGATCTTCCCATATATATAATAATAAATCTATTTCCCATAAATCAATGAATTTAATGATTTGTGGGTAGAATTATCCATCCCCTAATCTTGAGTTGGTAGTTGTAATTATTTCTTTGATGATATAGATATATTATATCTATAGTGAAATATGTGAGATAAAAACATACCATAAGAGGATAAAATAAATATCACCATATAAGGTGTTAAATATTATCCATTATATATTTATCTATCTAATAAAAAATTATTATTTCTCAATATGACACCACCCAGGTATGGAAAATAATGTAACATGTGCACAATAAATAATATATCATGGATATCTAACCATAAAGTTGATTAAAATTGATCATACATTCATGGATTTAAGGAAGATAGATATGGGAATTATTAATTTTGTGGAAAATGAATCATTTTTCATATAATTGATAAGCTATATTTATAATTAAATATAAAAATCATCTAGTTTAATGATGAGAATTTTAAAAAAAGATCATGAATGGTGGGAAATTGGTATACTTCATATATAAAGATGCAATTATGAAATTTAAAAATATTTATGTGTTCCTTATATACATGATATAAAATGATAATTTTTAGGTGATTCTCAAAGATTTAATTTCTCTACACACCCCAGTATCATAAATATGTATTTTTATTTTATGGAACATTTTTGGTTGGATAGTATAAAGAAGAAATTTTTTGATTATTTATCAAGATTCGTGGGTTTTTAATAGTTTAAGGTTAAGAAATGTCATAATTTTAGACTACTAACACCATCACTTATTCATATGTTAAAATAATAGGACATTACTATTGACTATATCATTTTATTATGAAGAACTCCCAGAAATAATGATGCAATATGGGTTATTAATGATTTTTTTACCATACCTATAAATTTCACTTCAATAATATGATATTTACTTCTTGGGTTGAATGAACTAATATCTATTAATTTTGTTTTAATATTTATTAGTGAACTTATTTTAATTGAATAAAATAATGATCCATGATTTATATCAAAATTCATGAAAAATATTTATAATGTTCTAGATACTGAGCTTCATTTGAACACCACCAATCATCTTCAAACAGATGGATTGTACTAAAGGACTATTCAAACACTAAAATATATACTCAGGTCCATACTATATGATTTTGAAGGTATGTGGGATAATTAATTAAAATTAATTGAGTTTTTATTTAATAATCGATTCCATTTATTAATTCAGATAGAATCATCTAGTGAATTAGATTGAAAAAGATTTCAAACTCCAACTTATTGGGATGATGTTGGACAAATGAATCTTATAGTGCTAAAACATGTTTAGGATAAATAGAAAAAGTTAGAGTATTAGTAATATTATTAAATTTTAACAAAAAAGAAAAAATATTTACATTAATAGAATAAGGAAATATTTCAAAATTCTAGTGGTATATCAGGTTTTATAAAAATTATATCGATGGTTGAGTTTTATAAGGATCAGTATGAAATAAAAAATATCCCTAAGTGCATCATACACTTTTAAATTATATAAATAGTAAGAACTTTGTATTATTATTTTTCAATGTTTTTGATACCATATAAAGTTTATGATGTGTTCCATATCCCATTGGTAAGAATGTACAAGCCAGACCAAATACATGTTCTCATCTTTGAAGAAATATAATTACAACATAATCTATCAAACATTGAGGAGACTATATAGAGTATTTACATTAGATTTCAAGTTTTGAGAAATAATAATACCTATTGTTAATTTTAATTTGGATATCACATAAAATTGTGAATGGAATGTGGGAACCTCAAGGTGTAATAAATAAGAACCACAATAATTAATTTAGAAATTAGTATCCATGAAAATTCTATGGATGAATTATTTGAATAAGAGAAGAATGTGACATGTGAGATCAATGTACAGTAAGTTAAAATTAAATTCAAAAAACAATAATAAAAAATAAAATGTTTATATTTCATGGAATAAAAACTCTAATTTGGTTGGATAAATATCAATTTTTAACTTACATTGTCAAAATAATCCAATAATGAATTGTTAAATTTTTCTCTCAGAAATAAAATTTTATAAATTATCGAAAAATTATTCTTTAACTATTAAATATTTTATTTATAATAATGTATTATAATATTTCTATTTAACCTTCTATTTATTTTTAATTTAATATAAATAATGATAAAAACATTTACAGGAAGCAAATGGGATATTTTTACTAAAACAATTTTTTAAATACATAATGTCATTTCATTTTAATAATTTAAAATAATAAATAATAATTAACAATTTAAGTGAAATTTATAGATTATATATATAAATTCATAATTTTAAATATATATATTTAATATTACTATCCATATAGTTAAAGTAATAACATTCTATTTTTTAAAATTATAATACTTCAAAAACTGTTTTTTCGACACGTTTTATAAGTTTATTTTTAAAATATATTATTCTAATACTGTGAACATTAATTGTTAAAATGGATTTTCTATTTAGAATAAAAACTATTAATTTTATCTAAAATTTTTAACATAGTTTTTCATCATATTTAATAGTAAGAATATTAAAAAATTGATTACCATGGTTAATGTCAAAATGAGTTTATTAGAGAGTTAATCTAAAAAGATAATGTTAAAATGATATTAAGAAATTTATAAACATTATTGTATGCATGGATTTATATTTTAACCTTATTAATCTAAAATATGAGTCATTCTAGAAACATTATTTCAGGTAAATGACTTATTAATATTTTATAACATTGAAAAAATACAAATGTGCCACTCACATCAATTATTAAAGTAAACATCATCCCTTCCCTTATTAACACATATTGACCAGTTTATCACAAATAATATCACTAAAAACATCCTTACCCATGTTCTAGATGTTTTTAACCAAATATTACAATCCTATATTTTTAAAAAGATATACAATGGATGTTTGCTAAGATAATTTCATCATCTTAACAAAGCACATTCATTTTTCATCATATTTTACCACCTGGAATTATATAATGAAAATCAAAATTTAATAACACCAATATATAAAATATCATTAGATATTATTTATGTTGATGTAATCATATTTATTCATATCTTTCTTCATCAAATCAGAAACAAAACCACCAATGATGTGTATATCGAACTACTACCTCATGAATCGATGTAATTTGTATTCCATAACCAACTCAGATGGATTTTCATAATAATGGAAAAAATGAAATTATATTATAATTAGGAGAAAATATTGATTCTTTAATTTTTATATATCATATAATTCCTTAATCTTTTACCCATTAATGAAATGATAACCTCACTTGTACGTTCATATGACCAACTGTCTCCACAAAGCGAGGTTATTCATTTTCTATGTCATAATTTTGAGAATGATCATAAAAATATTATATTAAAAAATATTATTTTAACAACTTTAATAGAATTATTTATAATATTTGACTATATTATATTCATATTACCAATGAATTCCATGACAAAACATGCTTGGAAAAATGAAGCAGTTAACACCTAAAATAATGGTAATAATGAAATATTACTACTGAGTGGGTGATAGAGTGTTATAAAAGGATAATATATGGTATTAAGAATTTAAATATGGGTTTTGAATAAAATAATATCATGTAAAATAATTTAATATAGGTTAAAGAATGTTTATCTAAAGAGAAGCATGAGGTTAGTGATTTCATCTCAGTTTCTACTTCATTGCGATATATTTAGTATTATGAAATTATTTAATTTTATGGTATTTATATACTACCCATTTTCTATAGTTTAAATAAACACATATTTATTCATGGAAATTAATGTTTCAATTTTTTTCTCTTTAAATGGGTTTGAATTTAAAATTTACAATACTGGTATGAATTTAGTTTACAATTCAATTTTTTAGATTTCTATTCCTTTTTTGAAAGTAATCATGTCATATATCTTTCATAAACACCATACATTTTATTAAACTATGCATATTAATGGATTTTTTATATTCTCTTTGAAATTTTACTTTATTTGGAACATGAATCAAACAATAAATGAACTATTTAAATGAAAAACTGATAATATTTATCTTTTTGATGATTTATATTTATCTCCCACGTCTATATTCTTCAATATGCTTTTTCAAAAGTTATTTTTATTTACCCAAATAATTTATTATAGACATGTTTTTTTATAACTTAATTTTTTAAATGTTTTAAATAAATTATTATATTTTTCTAAAATGTATCTTTTTTTACTCTCTATAAAATATAATAAGTGATTTTTTTATTTTCAACGTATATAGTGTTAACGAACTTTCCCAATACCATAACTAGTTTTGATATTTATCATATTATTAAAGTTTAAAAATGTTTTATAATTAAAATAATTTATTTAATGATTATTTTAATATTTCTCTTCAATTTTCTCTAATCCTCCAAGGGAAATTATTTTATTACATAATATATCTTTTTGATTAATTAGTGATCATTTTTATTACTTATTATTTTTGTGACCATTAACATTATCCTGAACCATTCACTTTATCTTGAAAATAATTCATTAAATGTTAAATTTACATTAAATATCTATATATTTATGTCATGAATATTTTTATGGACTAGATCATATACCATTTTTACATATATTGTTTTATTATAAAATTTATTTGATTAATAAGGGAAACCTATTCATTATTTATCTTTTATATAATGATTAAATTTATTGATAAATCATATTTTTTATAAGATAAATTTTTCATTCAATATAGACTGAATGAATTATATATATATTGAAGAGTGGGTCTTGAAATTGTATATGCCAAAGATGCATTTATAGGTCTCAAACAAAAACTAGTTGGACAAAACTAATAAATGGGTTTTTGGTGTATACCTACCCATTTGATAAATTGTCTTGGCACAGATCCTTAGTGGTAAATATTTCATGATGTATGAGATCATGAAATCCCATATTATTTGTTATGATTGTTTAGAATTTATTTATTGTTATCCATGATTTTAGTTCATTCTGATTATCCTTCGATGCATTCTATATTTTTTGACATTTTTACTCATGATAAGTCTTAATTTAGTTAAAGCATACTATGAATTTAAGGACACAATTTTTTGGGTTTTCCCATAATATATGAAAAATAAATCATTGGATGAAATTCAATTATGTAAAAAAAATCTTATGTTGATTATTTTATTTTACTTCCACTATAAAATGAGATTCATTTATGTATCTAGTCCTTTAGGACTACTACGTTGATCGTTCCCTCTGGATGAGATTCTTTGTCTCTTATTTCTATGTTAAAAATGAGAAACTAAATTTCAGTCATGGGTGTTGGGTTTCATACAAGGGTGACCAAGAATTAAACTATATGTATCCCTAGGTAACACATATGCATCATACAGTTAAACATTACAATCCAAAATATCTTTTAACACCTTACCAATAATTTTCCAAATGATTTTTATACATCTAAACATGAAAACCCTAACTCGTGGGGACTTGGAAACTTTTTATTTAACTTCTATAATTTAACCCTTGGCTTCACATTATAGTTCCTCTTAAATATTGAATCATTCTTAATCAGCTTCAAAAAATATGCTCCATTTCTGACATTATAGAACCCCTTGTCTATTGTGTAGCCTTATCCATCCCAAAAAATCTATTTCTTATGTAGTCCCTTCACCACATCATGGTCTATTGTTTTTGGGAGTTGTATTCTTTCAATTGTTTAATTTTATCTTCAATCCCAAGAAAACTACTAAGGCTCAATTCTCAACCTAACCAATACCCCCAAAACCTTGATATGGTCCAAATACACATGGTCAATTTGATCCCAACATGAATTACAATTATAAAATATATAGGCTATTAAAAAACTAACATAATTCTATTAAATAATAAAATTATTTGAAAAGTTTTAATTCCATTATTTTCATAGCTATACCTACCCAGACATCATGAGTATCCTTTATAAATATGTATTTTTATCAATTAATTATCAATGAATTATATTTAAATTATCTCATGATAATTATCCATCAATAAAATTTTTTATTAATGATTTTTTACTAAATTATATTCCCATAATTGTATTATTGATTTTATACTTATTAAGTTACTCAATACTCTATATTGATTTATATTAAACATTATATATTGTAATCAACTAACAAAATTAAAACTAAGCATGTAGTCCTGATTTTAATTTGAAATAAGTTTAATAAATGAATTAAATGTTTTAAAACATAAAAAAGGGATATTTAAAAAACTAATGAGTTATTAGAGTTTAAAAAATTATTATTGAGTACCTAAAACCCAAAAATTAATATCTAAACCTATTTAATCCCCACTTATTTTAAAAACATTACAAACTATAATATGGTTAAATGAACATCAATTTGATTTCCTAAAAAAATGACTATATTTTCAACATGAATATGACACAATAATAAGATATTATTATTAACTTATATCTATGAGTAATTTTATGACATTAATTAATCTATATTTTATTTTATTTTTGAAAATAATTATGAAATAATGGAGATATAAATCACTTAATTTCTTTTTAATATCAATACCAAGGGGTGTGGAAAATGGAATATTTTTCTATACCATGATTTAGTATCTATGGTATTTTTAAAACCCCAAGATTTTGAGAAATATTTTTTTCAAATGAATTTAGTATTTTATATATTTTTTATTACATGAAAATATGTGTTAAACTTGCATTACACATAACACCAAGATTGAATGAAACATGAAATATTTTTCAAATACAATTATATAATATGATAGTTAACACTGAGCCATTAAAATGGAAGGTATGAATACAATTTAGTAAATTATGAGATAATATTATTTACACATGTATATAAAATGATTTAATTATAGAAAAATTAATTATAAATGAATATTAAAATTATTTTAAAATAAACCAATATTTTGTGGAAAAACTATTTTCATACACACAAATGTGTTTCACATAAATAAATTAATAAAAATAACTTTTAGTGAAATATTTTATTTAAATTAAATATTTTATATTAATAAACCTTTTAACAATCATCTTTTCTTTTTTTAAACAACATATATGAATAAATCCAATTTTACACTTAGAAACAACATTTTAAAAATAGTTTGTTGACCTATAGTGTAATTATTTTAAAATTATCATTGACACATATTTAATTTTTTTAAATGGAATTAATTTATTAAATCATTATGTAAAATTATATTAGGGATAAGTTCTGTTACTTTTTGGGGAAGATAAAATTTTCAATGATTAGTGAATAATATTGCTTTTTATTAATATTTTTTGTTTATTTTAGATCATATAAAAACAACCAATTTATAATAACATTATTTTAAAAGTATAATTAGTTTAATTATATATATTTATATATATATTAATAAAATTTAGTTTAGTGGAATCAGTTTCATATTTAATTTTTATATAAGAACATTTAAAACTTTTTAACATTTTCCCTTAGGAAAATCACTTTGTCATCACGTCGGTAGGTTTATTTCAAAATAATATTTTTCCACTTCTATGAATAAAAATTAAAAAAAAAATTTATTCCATATAAGGAATCATAATAATTTATATTTTATAGAAATTTAAACGTATTATTTTGACCATTATTAATTATAAAATAAATAAAAATTAATTACTGAGGTTCTGGTGAAAATGGGTTTACTATGGGGTTACAATAAATAGATAAGTGTTAAAATTACCTAAAAACGTTTCCATACCCTATTTTATATACATATTTCAACCTTTTAACATTTAATGTTCTGTAATTTCCTATTTGGATCCTTTTTCATGTGAATAACATTTTTACGCCTATTTTATTAAAAAAAATTACTAGTCTTCAACTCGCTACCCTTATAAAAGGTCAATATCTCATATCTACTATTTAAATATTAGAATACATTTCTAATTTCCAAAAATGACTAAAATACCTTCCATAATTACCTCCTATCATTATATAATCCTTAACTTTTTAATAATTATTACCTAGTATTTTTTGGGTGTAATCCAAAAAAGGTTTTCTAAAGAAGAGGTATTGTCCCTAACTAAGAGGTTTATTTTATTTATTAATCCACATAATTAAATTATTTTTAAATAATAATGCTATAATATCGTCATTATAATCTATATAATATTAATTTTTTATATAAATTTCATTAACGATAACTATCTCCTCCTCCCTCAATGCGGAAACGATGTTTTTGATCACGTATATAGGAGAGAACCGCCTTGTGAACCCACCTAATTTGTTTTAACACACAGATTCTCATGGATGGATATAACGAATAATATAATATTTATATATTATATTTATTATAGTATTATAATTATTGTATTATTACATCACATATAACTTCATACATTCTATTCTGTGGGAATATGATAACGTCGCTCTTGTGTATGGTGGACTACCACATCAGGAAGTAATGTGACTGTTAATAATTTAAATGGATGCTATAAAATGTTGGGATTATAGAAAACATGTTATATTTATTACATAAAAATTATTATATAATGGTAATATATTATTTTATCTTTATTTCTTTCAATCTATTAAGAAAATGGAAATAGTGTCCACGCAAATAATTGGCCTACCGTTTCCATGGACAATGTATTTCTGTAACATCCCAAGTAAATGAAGAATACGATGTTTATACTTATTAATATATTTTAATTAAATATTAATTTTACTTGAAAGGGGTTTCTATGTTCGATAGCGTACCCGATACGCAATAACCGGATTCTTTGGAATCTTATGTTGCACACTAATAATAGAATATTATTATTTTAAATGGTAGTTAAATCCTAGCCGTTGTATTGGAGGGAATGAATGAAACTAAAAACAATATTATTATACATGTTTTCTAAATGTATTTACATTATACATTAAAAAGTTAGAGTCTTAAAATGTGAATGAATCTAATTTTAATCATAAATTACATTAAAAGTCTTTTTTATTGCCTTTTAATGGAGAACCCTCTTTAAAAATAGTTTTGGTCTCTTTAATACATAATAATTGACCAAATATAATCCTTATCTATAATGAGGACATAAAATTTTACTTTGTGTAATTTTTTGGTATTTTTCTGATAATGATCATTTTTTAATGAATAGTGAAAAATACTGTATTTTAATTCAAAAGTTCCTTTTAATATAATTTATTTATATGGTTAGATTATATTTTTAGATGTTTTTAAATTGAAATTGAAATATATTTTTACCATTTAATCAAATTTTGGACATTTAATTAATTTCACTTTGAAATTGGACATAAAGATGTATCTATCTTTTGATAGTTATTGTTTCTTAAAAACACGATATTTGTTTTAACAACAGGAATTAATGTTTAAATTAATTATGTCCACTTCTATGTTTTGAATTTGGAAAAATATAAATCATTTTTTAATTTAGAATATCAAATAATGATTCAGCTGAATTTTTGGTATTTTTTCGGAAAAACTTCAATTTTTAATGAATAATGACACCACTTAGTGGTAGTTAAAAAAACTGAATTTTTCACTTAAATGAAATTTTACCACTTTTGGGAATTCAATTTCATAAATATGACATAAATTGTTGATATCAAGAAGTAAAATGTGGTTCATTAATAAAAAAAATAATTTTTGGTGAATACTAACTTTTGAATTTTATTTACCGCGGTTAAAGATAAATAGGGTAATAAAGGTAAAAAGAATGTTATTATAATTTTAAATTACCTTAATACTTGTCCAAACCTTATTGGTTGAGTCATTAACGACCATGGGTATCTGGGGGTCGATTTTGGGACACTTTTGATCCACATGGGAGTGATAATGACAATATAGATTAATTAACATAAGGTAAAGGAAAATATGACAAAAGAAAATATATTTTGGTATATTAATTTTTATTAGGGGTTATATAAATAATCTTTTAGAGTATTAATATTCATTGGAAATATAAATAGATTTCCTATATCATGGTATTTTTTTATAATTTTTGGACATCGAATAAATTAAATTATTTATGACACAATAATGATGCAGTATTTACCTCATTAATAAATAATTTAAATAAATAAGATTATAATGATTAAAATATTATCCAAAACAAGTCCAATTCTGATTCAATGATTTTCTTCCAACCATGAGTCATCTTAAATTCTACTATAATTATTTTTGGACCTTTATAAACTGAATATCATTATATAATAAAATAATGTTTTCACACTTTCCTAAAGAGCCCCTCCTCTCCCTTGTAAAAGGAGACCACTTCTAACCAATTACACACACATCTCAAGCCATTTTTATTGTCCAAACTCTACCCATTTGATCTCTAAATATCCCACTCCTCCTTTTAGAAGCCTTAACTTAGGAATAAGGCATTTTAGATATTCCTTTGGTTTAAACAAAAGGGGGTTACCCAAATTAAAGGTAACGGTTTCTCTTAAATTGTTTTCTTTTATTTTAATTATCCCACCCATAAACTCTTTTTTAATCATTTGTTTTGTAACAACACCAGTATCCTCAATATACAAGGATTTTTTTATGAGAAGGATTTGAACTACACTTACACACACCTCCATCTAATGGGTGAAGAACATAATGTTTCTGTGGATGGAAAACTAACGCCACACGAAATGATGATTGTTTAATTATATCTTACCGCCTATCATGGAGGCCATTAAGATGTAACTGTATTTATATATGATATATATTATGTTTATGTATTCCTTATGCTTCTGTATTTTCCATTTATAGCTCTTCATTATGGTTTCCATAGTGGGTAAATACGATAATCTCATTTGAAGAAGTGCGGACTACTGCCCGATCAAAGTGATGTGATTCGTTAATGCCTAATGTTGGATGTATAAAGGATGTAGTTAATGATATTATATATTATATAATACTGTAATTATAATATAACTATGTATCATTATTCTTTAATCCCATAAAAATAAGAAATAGAAATGAAAGTAGCATTCATGCATACGTACGGTTTACCGTCTCCATGAACGATGCATTTCTCTTCTTACCTCCAAATGTTATGTAACTATTATAAATACATGTATATACTGTATATATATGATATATATGATATATAAATGATGAATACCATTTGTTATATAATGGACTATTGACCACATGGAGAACTTTTAAATATAAGTTGTTCATTTTTACTCAAGTACCAAATATAGACAAAATGAACGTTATTAACGTAAATGATTTCATATTGTTTATAACATGGTAAATAGTGATATAAAATGAATAATAAACTTGAAAAAGGTTCTTATGGAAGTAGAAATTATATTTAGTTTATTATTCAGGAGATTGAAGAATGATTGAGTCAATTCAGATGCAAGGTAAGGGACTTCGTCTCAATCTACATTCATTGAGGCATTTTTAGTTTTATACACGACTTAATTTTATATAGTGTCTAAACCCCTTTGAATTTTCATTTTATTCATAGGGAATATTTTTATATGAAGAGTTTTACTAAATGAAAAAAAGAATATTTTTTTAACGTTAGTGGTGACAATGACCTTTCTACTGCTGCGAATATTATTTGATCTTTGGCTTCCTTAACAAGACGTAATATTTTTAAAAGGAAAAATAAAAACCATATACTCTTTTTATGTATTTTGGTATTGAAAATTATTTTTAGAATGTATTTATTATTTTAATATCTTGAAATGATATTTTTTTATTTCTATGTGGAAATTTTATCTTTCATTTATACTTGTGTTAGGTGTTATGATCATGTTATGGATCTTGGGAATTATTTATGTATACGGGTGGTTCATGATAAACCTAGGGCAAGTGATCCTGAGATATCTCTCCAATTCATTAGGTAATGTGACGGAGTTAAACGTGAATGTTTCTCCTAAGACTTTTAGGGAATATACTCTGATGGGTATTCCAAAGTAACTTCCTATATATCTGTTATATCTATAATGTAAGGATGATATGGATGCCACAAGTTACCTTTATGATTAATTATTTCTATGTGTCTTTTATAAATCTTATGATTTCATGAGATATGTAAAAGAGTACATGTTTTATATGTATTTATGAAAAAATCTTTTTCATTCTTTGTTTTATAATCTTTACTGAGCTTTTTATGCTCATCCCATGTTTTGAAATGTTTTCACAGGACTTAAAGATGAATAAGGTCAAGGATGGGATCAAGGAAAGGTCATGCTGCCTAAATCATGGAACTAGACATGACTCTTTTTTTCAAGAGTTTTTATTTTATGAAAAAATGGAAACTCTATAGATATGTCTACCTTGTAATATTTTGAGATGTAATAGTTATGTCCAAATTCTCTAAAACTCTAAACCAAAAAAGATTCTCAAAGTAAATTACTCATTTAATTAAATATAATATAATGATTGAGGTCGAGTCCTTATAGTCAGTATCAGAGGTCGGTTTAGATAACATTCAGTGTTAGGGTATTGTTAAAGTAATATCCATAATGTAATTTATGTTAATATTGACATCATATAGCATTTCCAGATTACCATGTAGCTTCGACTAAGATATTTCTATATTAGGAATGGTTTTCCGCAGGGGGAAAAAGTTAGCTATGTTAGGATGACATCGAGAGGATGACAACCTTCCAAATCAGCAACCTAGGATGGTTGGAATCAGAACTGAACAGTTTGTTGCAGTGATGGAACAATTTACTCAGGCTATAAATGGTGGTGGTATCCATGTATGAGATTAGCCAGATCAACCACAGGGGATCATGTTAGTAGTGGAGCATTTCATGAGGAAACATCCAGCATCATTCAGATAATCATCTAACCCTGAGCTAGCTAAAGGGTGGATTAAAGCACTGAAAAGATTTTTGATGTCATGGGTTGTTCAAAACATCAAAAGGTTTGTCATGTTGTTTACCGTTTTGAAGGGGAAGCTGATCAGTGGTGGTCGATGGTGAAAAATATTAGGGATAGTGAAGAGATTGATGCTCTCTATTTGGATGAATTTAAAGGTATTTTTTTTAGGAATATTTTCCATAGGTGGTTCATCTTACGATGGAAAAAAATTCCTAGAATTGAGGCCTGAGGATGACTTTGTGGCTGCTTATGAAGAAAAATTCACTGGACTTGCAAGGTATTCTCCAAATTTCATAAGAGATCTTGATATTAAAATCAACCATTGTTTACTCAGGATTAATGCCAAAGTATCGAATGGATTTAGATTCTCATGAGTTCAAAAGATATGAAAAAGTTTTTTGTTGTGCAGAGATGGTGGAAATTGAGTTTTCCGATGATCAGGTATTCGTTGACAAACAATATAATTAGAGGTCGAGGTGGCAGTCGAAAGGGAAGATCTCTTCAAAAAAGTCTGATGGTATGAAACTTAATTTTATAGTTTGTGAACATTGTGGTAAAAAGCATACTGGGGAATTTCTTTTGAATTTTGGTAAGTGATACCAATGTGGTAAAATGGGACATAAGGCTCGTAATTGCACTGAAAAAGATCAGGTTAATGGTAAAAAAATATATGATTTACAGTCAGTAAAATGTTTTAAGTGCAATGAAATGGGTCCTTACACAAATGAGTGTCCAACAAAGAACTCAACCAAAGGATAGAAGCCAGACTACAAGCAGAAAGGGGTGGTGAATTCCTTTGCAACTACTTCAGCAGATTTTGGGACATCAAATGAAGTTGTATCAGGTACAATGTTTGTTTGTTCAGATTATGCTAATGTGTTGTTTGACTCAGAGTCTACACACTGTTTCATTTCTGAGAACATTTCTACTAAATTGGGAATTCCATCTCATGATATTAATACTGAACTTATGGTAAAAACACATGTAGGAAATTTTGAGACATAAACAAAATATAAGAACATTCTTGTGCTTGTGTATGGAAAGAATCTACCTTCAAACCTTATTGTTTTTCCTATATTAGAGTTTGATGTTATATTGGGCATGGATTGGCTTTCTGTTTATAATTCTAAGATTAACTATAGAGCTAAAGAGGTTTCATTTCGAAATGATTTTTAGTTTGTATACAAAAATGAACGCTTGTTGATGATTACATATCAGGAAGTTGAGAAACTAGTAAATGATGGAAATGAATTCTACCTTTCACATATTGTTGAAAACAAAGGAACTATTCAGATTAATGACGTACCAGTGGTAAATGAGAACCTTGATGTTTTTCTTGATGAGTTTCCTAGTATTATACCTGATTGGGAAGTTTAATTTACTGTTGAATTAGTTCCTGATGCTAAGCCAATTTGAAAACCCCCTTATCTAATGGCTCAAATTTAACATTTATAGTTAGAGAAGGAATCGAAAAAGTTATTAGATAATGGTATCATTCAACCTAGGACGTCACCAAGGGGTGACTTTGTCTAGTTTGTTAAAATTAAAGATGGTTCAATGAGACTTTGCATTGATTACAAAGCATTTAATAACATCACTATTAATAATAAGTATCATTTGCCTCATATTAATGATTTTTTTGATCAGCTCCATTGAGCTCACTATTTTTCAACGATTTACTTTAGGTCAGGGTACAATCAGTTGAATGTAAAGGAAGTATACGTTCCGATGACCGTGTTTCATACTAGATATGGCCATTACGAAATCGGTAGTTATACCTTTTGGGTTAACCAATGCACCTACTGTATTCATGGATCTTATAAATAGAATTTTCCATGAGTTCTTGGATAAGTTTTTGGTTGTGTTCATTGATGATATTTTGGTTTATTCCAAAAGTAAAGAGAAACATGAATGTCATTTAAGGGTTGTCTTGAAAACCTTAAAATAAAAGAAACTTTATGAGAAATTCAGCAAGTGTGAGTTTTGGTTAATAAAAATTTCTTCCCATTGTCACATTATTTCAAAAAAATTTATAAATGTTGATCCTGCTAAAATGAAATTTGTTGAAGATTGGCCAAGACCCACAAATATAACCGAGATCCACAGTTTTCATGGTTTGGAATGTTTTTACTGGAGGTTTGTTGAAAAAATTTCACAGTTATCAATTCCAATGACTAACCTAACTCGAAAAGGTGTTAAGTTCATCTAGAAAAAATAATACTATGATTGTTTTTAGGAATTGAAAAAGAGATTGGTGAATGCTACAGTTTTGGCACTGCCTTCCAGAAATGGTGAGTTTGTTATCTACAGTGATGCTTCGTTGAAAGGAGTGGGTTGTGTCCTAATGCAGAATGATCAGGTAATTTCTTATGATTCACGTCAGTTGAAACCACATGAGTTAAATTACCCTAGACATGATTTGGAATTAACTGTAGTTGTTTTTTCTTTAAAAGTTTGGAGGCATAATTTTAATGGAGTGAAGTGTGAAATATATACTGATCACAAAATATTTAAGTATATATTCACTTAGTAATAATTGATCATGGGATAGAGGAGATGGTTGGAATTAATCAATGATTATGATTACACTATCCTTTACTATCTGGGAAAATCAAATAATGTGTCTAATGCATTGAGTCAGAAAAGTAATACTTCATTTACCATGTTACGTTTGGAATGAGATCCTTTGGTTTTTTATTTGATGAACATTAGCATAGAAGTTTTTATTGCAGGAAATTTTTCTGTTTTGTTTCAGGTATCAGTGAAATCATCTCTATCAGACAGAATTAAGCTAGTGCATAAGGAAGATAGTGAGTTGTAGAAAAAGGTTGTGTTAGTTCAGAAGGGTAAGTTGTCTGATTTTAATGTTGATAATGATTTTGTTCTGATATTTATAAAGATATTATGTGTGCCTTTTGATTCAAAGTTGAATAATGAGTTATTATGTGAAGCTCATAGTTCTCCGTTTTCAGTTCATCTTGGCAGTGCTAAGATGTACAATGATCTTCAGGAGTATTACTAGTGGGATGGAATGAAAAGAGATATTGCTGATTTTACTATTAAGTGTTTGACTTGTCAATAGGTTAAAGCACAACGACAGTTACCGAAAGGAATGCTTCAGACTTTACTAATTCCAGAGTGGAAATGGGAAAATATATCCATGGAATTTGTTGTGGGATTACCAAAGATATCTTGAGGTAATAATGATATCTGGGTTATAGATGACCGATTGACTGAATCTTCTCATTTCCTTCCTATTAGAGATACATTGTCTCTAGATCAACTTGCTCGATTTTATATTAATGAAATAGTCAGGTTGCATGGATTTCCCCTCTCTATTGTATCTGATCATGATCTTAAGTTCACTTCTAACTTTTGGAAAGGCTTTTAGAAGTCATTGGGTACTGAATTAAATTTTAGTATATCTTGTCATCCTCAATCATATGGGCAGTCAGAACGAATAATTCAGACTCTGGAGGATATGTTACGTGCTTGCTAGATAGATTACCAGGGATGTTGGGACCAACATATTTCTTTGGTTGAATTTTCTTATAATAACAACTTTCATTCCAGTATAAAAATGGCTCCATTTGAGGCATTATATGGAAAGTGTTGTGAAACTCCAGCATTCTGGGATGAAGTAGGTGAAAGGAAGCTGATGGGACCAGAATTGATAGAAGATATTGTAGAGAAAGTTCAGTTGATTCAGAAGCACATGAGAACACCTCAGAGCAGACCGAAAAGTTATGCAGATAATCGGAGGAAGGATCTTTTTTTTGAGGTAGGTGATCATGTCTTCCTCAAAATTTCTCTATTGAAAAGTGTGATGCATTTTGGTAAGAAGGGAAATTTGAGTCCGTGGTTCATTAGACCTTATGAAATTATGGAAAAAGTTGGATTAGTTGTGTAAAAAGTGCCTTTACCCCCTTGTTTAACACAGGTACACAATATTTTTCATGTTTCGATGTTGAGAAAGTATATTCCAAATCCATCTCACGTTTTGATCCCAGAGGTAGTTCAGTTGGAAAAGAATCTCTCTTATGAAGAACAAAGAGTCCAGATTCTTGACCACGGAGAGCACGTGTTGCGGAATAAGGTAATTCACCAAATAAATGTTTTGTGGAAAACCCATAATGTTGAAGAGGAAATGTTGAAATCTGAAAATGCTATGAGGGATAAATAACCCCACTTATTTTGATAAGTGAAAAAAAATTGTGAGGACGCAATTTCCAAAAGGGGGAAGGATGTAACATCCCAACTAAATGAAAAATACAATTTTTTTATACTTATTAATATATTTTAATTAAATATTAATTTTACTTTATAGGGGTTAGTATGTTCGATATCATACCCGATAGGCAACAATGGGTTTCATTGGAATCTTACGTTGCACACTAATAATATAATATTATTATTTTAAATGGTTGTTAACTCATAGTCATGGAATTGGTGGGAATTAATGAAACTAACAACAATATTATTATACATCTTTGTTAATTGTATTTACATTATCCAATAAAATGACATAGGCATAAAATGTGAATGAATCTAATTTTATGCAAAATTTACATTAAAAGGCCGATTCATCACCTTTTAATGGAGAAAAATATTTAAATATGATTTTTTCACTATAATACATTCTAAATGAAAAAATATAATACTTCTTTAGAATAGTAACATCATATTTTACTTTGGGTAATTTTTTCGTATTTTTCTGATAAAGTTCGTTTTTTAATGAATAGTAAAAAATACTGTATTTTAATTCAAATGTACCTTTTAATCTAATTTATTTATATGATTAGATTATCTTTTTATATGGTTTTATGGTGAAATCGAAATATTTTTTTCCATTTAATCAAATTTTGGTCATTGGAATTAATTTCACTTTGAAATTGGACATAAACAAGTATCTATATTTTGATAGTTATTGTTTATTAAAAACACTCTATTTATTTTAATAAAAGGAATTAATTTATAAATTAATTAATTCAATTTCAATGTTTTGAATTTGGAAAAATAGACATCAATTTTGAATTCTGATTATCAAATAATTATTGTACTGATTTTTTTGTATTTTTTCTGAAAAACTTTTATTTTTGATGAATAGTGACACCACTTAGTGGTAGTAAAAAAAACTGAATTTTTCATTTAAATGTAATTTTACCACTTCTGTGAATTTAATTTCATAAATCTGACATACATGGTTGATATTAAAAAGTAAAATGTGGTTCATTAAGGAAAAATAATATTTGGTGAATAGTAACTTTTGACTTTTATTTACTGTAGTTAAAGGTAAACAGGGTAATTCAAGGTAAAAAAAATATTATCATAATTTTAAATTACCTCAACACTTGTCCAAACCTTATTGGTTGATTCATTAACGACCATGGGTATCTTTGGGTCGATTTTGGGACCCTTTTGATCCACATGGGAGTGATAATGACAATTTAGATTAATTAACATATGGTAAAGGAAAATATGACAAAAGCAAATATCTTTTAGTATATTAATTTTTATAAGGGGTTATTTAAATTATATTTTAGACTATAAATATTCATTATAAAGATAAATAGATTTCCTATATCATGGTATTTTCTTATAATTTTTAGACATGGAATAAATGAAATTATTTATGACACAATAATGATGCAGTATTTACCTCATTAATAAATGTTTTAAATAAATTAAATTATAATGATTAAAATATTATACAAAACATGTCCAATTATGATTCAATAATTTTCTTCCAACCATGAGTTATTTTATATTCTAATATAATGATTTTTGGACCTTTTGAAACCGAATATCATTACATAATAAAATAATGTTTTCACGCTTTCCTAAAGAGCCCCTCTTCTCCCTTGTAAAAAGAGACCACTTCTAACCAATTACACACACATCTCAAGCCATTTTTTTTTGGCCAAACTCTACCCAGTTAAGATCTCAACATCCCTCTCTTCCTCTTGTAAGCCTTAACATGGGCATAAGGCACTTTAGAAAGTCCTTTGGTTCAAACCAAAGGGAGTTACCCAAATTAAAGGTAACGGTTTCTCTGAAATTGTTTAATTTTATTTTACTTCTCCCACCCATAAACTCTTTTTTATTCATTTATTTTGTAACAACACCATCATCCTCAATATACAATGATGATGTTATGAGAATGATTCAAACTACACTTGTACACACCTCCATCTATTGGGTGAAGAACATAATGTTTCTATGGATGGAAAACTAACGCCTCACGAAATGATGATTGTTCAATTACATATTACCTCCTCTCATGGTGGCCATTAAGATGTCCCTATATTTATATAAGACATATATTATGTTTATGTATTCCTTATGCTTCTTTATTTTCCATTTATATCACGCCTTTATGTTTTCCATAGTGGGTAAATAGGAAAATCTCATTTGAGGAGGTGCGGACTACCGCCCCATCAAAGTGATGTGATTCGTTAATGCCTTATGTTGGATGTATAATGGATGGAGTTAATGATATTATATAAGATATTATAATGTAATTATAATATAACTATGTATCATTATGCTTTAATCCCATGAAAATAGGCAATAGAAATGAAAGTAGCATTCATGCGTACGTACAGTTTACCGTCTCCATGAACGATGCATTTCTTTTTGTACCTCCAAATGTTATGTAACTATTTAAAATACATTTATATACCGGATATATATGATATATATGATATCTAAATCATGAATACTATTCATGATATAATTTACTATTGACCACATGGACAACTTTTAAATATAAGTTGTTCATTTTTACTCAAGTATCAAATATCAAAAAAATGAATGTTATTGACTTAAATGATTACATAATGTTTATAACATGGTAAAAAGTGATATAAAATGAATAATAAACTTGAAAAAGGTTCTTAAGAAAGTAAAAATTAACTTTGTTTTATTATTCATGAGATTGACGAACGATCGAGTCAAGTCAGACGCGAGGTAAGGGACTTCGTCTTAATCTCCTTTCATTGAGGAATTTTTAGTTTTATACACGAATTTATTTTATACGGTGTATAAACCCCTTTTACTTTTCATTTTATTCAAAGGGAATATTTTTATATGAAGCATTTTATGAAACGACAAAAAGTAATTTTTTTAACGTAAGCAGTGACAATGACCTTTATTCCACCGTGAGTATTATTTGATCTTTGACTTCCTTAACAAGCCGTAATGTTTTTAAAAAGAGAAATAAAAACCATATACACTTTTTATGTATTTTGGTATTGAAAATGATTTTGAGAATGGATTTATTATTTTAATATCCTGAAATGATATTTTTTTATTTCTATGTGTAAATTTTATCTTTCATTTATTCTTGTGTTATGTTTTATGATCATGTTATGGATCTTGGGCATTATTTATGTATATGGGTGGTTCCGTGATAAACTTATGGCGGGTGAGCTCGAGATAGATCTCTAATTCATTAGGTAACGTGACTGAGGTAAATGTGAATGTTTCTCCTAAGAGTTCTAGGGAATATACTATGATGGATATTCCTAAGTAACTCCCTATGTAGCTGTGATAGATATAATGTAAGTATGATATGGATGCCACAAGTTACCATTATGATTAATGATTTCTATGTGTCTTTCATAAATCTTATTGATTTCATGTGATAAGTAAAAGAGTTCATGTTTTTTATGTATTTATGAACAAATGTTTTCATTATTTGTTTTATAAACCTTACTGAGCTTTTTATGCTCATCCCATGTTTTGAAATGCTTTCACAAGACATAAAGTTGAATAAGGTCAAGGATGGGATCAAGGAAAAGTCATGCTGTCTAAAACATGGAACTAGACATGACACTTTTTTTCAATAGTTTTTATATTATAAAAAAATGTAAACTCCGTAGATATGTCTAACTTGTAATATTTTGAGATGTAATAGTTACGTCCTAATTCTCTAAAACTCTAAACATGAAAAGATCCTCAATGTAAATTACACATTTAATTCAATATTATATAATGTTTATGGTCGAGTCCTTATAGTTGGTATTAGAGTTCAGTTTAGATAACTTTAGGTGTTAGGGTATTGTTAAAGTAATATCCATAAAGTAATTTATTTTAATATTGACACCATATAGCATTTCCAGATTACCATATAGCTTCACCAAAGATATTTCTATGTTAAGAATGGTTTTCCACAGGGGAAACAAGGTAGCTATGTTGGGATGACATCAGGAGGAAGACAACCTTCCAAATCTACAAACTAGGATGGTTGGAATCGGAACTGAACAGTTTGTTGCAGCAATGGCACAATTTACTCAGGCTATAAATGGTGGTTATATCCATGTACAAGATCATCCATATCAACCATAGGGGAACATGTCAGTAGTGGAGCATTTCGTGAGAAAACATCCCCCATCATTCATAGGATCATTTGACCCTGCGCTAGCTAAAGGGTGGATTAAAGCACTGGAAAAGATTTTTTATGTCATGGGTTGTTCAGAACATCAAAAGGTTAGTCTTGTTGTTTACTGTTTTTTAGGTGAAGCTGATTAGTGGTGGTCGATGGTGAAAAATATCATGGATAGTGAAGAGATTGATGCTCTCTATTGGGATGAATTTAAAGGTATGTTTCATGAGAAATATTTTCCTAAGGTGGTTCTTCTAATGATGGAAAAACAATTCCTATAATTGAGGTAGGAGGATTAAACTATGGCTGCTTATGAAGAAAAATTCACTCGACTGGCAAGGTATGCTCCAAATTTCATACGAGATATTGATAGTAAAATCACCTTTTTTTCTCAGGATTAAAGCCAAAGTATCTAAGGGATTTAGCTTCTCGTGAGTTTAAAAGATATGAAAAACTTTTTTTTTGTGTAGAAAAGGTGAAAATTGAGTATTCTGATGATCAGGTATTTGTTGAAAAATAACAGAATAAGAGGTCGAGGTGGTAGGTGAAAGGGAAGATCTCTTCAAAAAAGTCTGATGGTATGAAACTTATGTTTAAAGTTTGTGAACATTCTGGTAAAAATCATGTTGGGGAATGTATTTTGAATTATGGTAAGTACTACTGATGTGGTAAAATGGGACATAAAGCTTATAATTGCACTGAAAAAGATCAGGGTAATGGCAAGAAAAAATCTGATTTATAGTCAGTAAAATGTTTTAAGTGCAATGAAATGGGTCATTACACAAATGAGTGTCCAACAAAGAACTCAACTGAAGGAATACAGCCAGACTACAAGTAGAAAGGGGTGGTGAATTCATTCGTAACTACTTCAGCAGATGTTGGGATATCAAATGAAGTTGTATGAGATACACTATTTGTTTGTTCAGATTATGCTAATGTGTTGTTTGATTCAGGGTCTGTGCACTCTCTAATTTCTAAGAATTTTTCTAGTAAATTGGGAATTCCATATCATTATATGAACACTGAAATAATGGTACAAACACCTGGAGGAAATGTTGAGACAAAAAGAAAACATAATAACAATATTGTCCTTGTGTGTGGAAAGAATCTACTAGAAAACCTTATTTTTTTTCCTCTAGTTGAGTTTGATGTTATATTGGGAATGGATTGGATTTCTATTTATAATGCTAAGATTGAATGTAGAGCTAAAGAGGTTTCTTTTCATAATTATTTTCATTTTGTATACGAAAATGAACCCTTGTTGTTGATAAAATATCAGGAAGCTGAGAAACTAGTAAAGGTAAATAGGGTAATTCAAGGTAAAAAGAATATTAAAATAATTTTAAATTACCTTAACACTTGTCCAAAACGTATTGGTTGAGTCATTAACGAAAATGGGTATCTTTGGGTCAATTTTTGGACCCCTTTGATCCACATGGGAGCGATATTTTTTTTAATAGGTTGATGAGATGAACATGTTTCCCAGTTCATGCCCCCCAAAGGAATTTATTAAAAACATAATGTATGCAGTACAGACTCGAGGTTTAATGAATTTACACCAGCAAGGAATTAAAGAGGATACAAGAAAATGACAAAGAAAACCCAGAGAAAAATTTCAGATATTTAGTATGTGATCATAGCTATGTTTTTTCCATTTGATACTCTATTTTAGCATCCAAGCGCTTCCTAATGTTTATGCAGGTTCACAGTACAGTCATCCTGCATGATATTCAATTCCATGCTGAACTCTTGATCCAAAATTGGGAGCCTCCCTTGAGAATCGTCAAGACATGCTCCAGTTTCAGACAAAAATCAAGCACCTCCATAGATCAAAGAAGAAAATCATGATGCAAGAAAAAGATATAACATTTCAGTACAAAAGGGAAAGTGGTTAGAAGAGTCTTTCCTTCGATCAGAGCAAAACTAGTATGAAGAGAATCAGATGGACAGTATGGGAAACCAGAATGAAGGTAGAAAGATTAAGCACAAATTTCCATCAAAGACAGCAAATCTATTTGGAGGATACTCGAAGAGGATTTATAACAGTTCACCAAAAAAATTCTCATAATGGCACAGACCAACCATCAACCAAAGTGGGTATAGGAACTCCCAAGGACTAGTTATCAGAGACATTCAAATCAGACTGAGAACTCCTTATAAATTCAGCAACCAAGCAAGAAGATAAACAGAAATTCATGATAGGATCCCTTAATATCATAAACATAAATCATATGACTCATCCTTGGATTGAGAATTGAAAGCAGGTTCATTTGAAGTAAAACAAAATGATTTTTCTGCATCTGTCTTTGAGAATCTTCCATAAATCTAATGAAGACATTTTTTCTCTTTTCAAAAATGGAAATTGAAATTTTAGATATCATTCTAAAATGAATTAAAATATGTCCAGATAGCCACAATATAACTTCTCAGAGTGTGAAACATCCAAAACCATCAACCTTTAGAGAGACTAAATCAACCAATAAGCAAAAACTATTGAAAATCATACAGCCAGCCATATGAAAAGAAAAAAAATAGATTGGAGTGTAATCTAATAAAGCAAGAATTCAAGACCATGGACTGTCTCTGAAATTAATGTTGGGGTTCTGGAAAAGTAAAAACAACAAGAATCTAGTATGCAGGCATCTTTAGGTGCAAGATTTCCCATAAAATCTGAAGCCATACAAAAGATAAACTATAATATTGGTTTGGAATCCACCAGGGCCTCAAGAAGTGTCTATGTCAGAATAGTCAGAATTATCTGGCAAGGCCTCATGACGGACTGGTTGTGGAGGCACCTCATGGCCAGGACTTCTGGCTGCAAAATATCTTGTGATGATAGTTCTTTCATTATTGACTCTGCCTCTATGTTTTCTTGTTTTCTTGGGAATTGGAGTGATGAAACCATCTGATTCCATGATGAATTTATTAACTTTTCGATCATTCAGATGAAAAGCCTCCCCAACCTTGGGCTAGAGAGACTCATCTGTGTTCCCAGCTTTGTTAATCACATGACCCTCAGATATTGAGACTTCCTTCATGTTAGGGTGTGTGAGATTATTCTTTTCAGCTTCATGATTTTCTTGCTGCTTGGTGACAGCATGATCATCATTAAAAAATCTGAATTTTGATAGCTAGTTGCTTGAGAATTCAAACCTCGCTTATCCCCTTCATCACTTTCCTTTATAACACAACCAGAGGGTTTTTCTATATCCTTAACCACTGGATTAGATTCTTTGCTAACTAAATTAGAAGGGTCAGCAAGGATTTCTTGATTATATTTACACCTTTCTATCCAAAAAGGTTTAATGCTTTTAGGATGGTCGTTTTCTTTGCCACAATTGCTTGAAGGGTGCCCCATTCTGAAGCACTTATAGCAGTAGTCTGGCAATCTTTCATAGATAATATCTTGAGAAAACCCAAAATTTCCAAATTGAATCTAGATTCTAGATGGAAAATGTTGAGAAACATCTAACTGAATACAAATCCTATAAATTGAAGGCCTTGTAAGCATTTTTTTTGCCACATCCAATTTTATTAGAGTTCCAATAAGATTCGCAATGTAAAACAGTGAGGCCTGCTTAAATAGGTGAAGGGGTAACTCTGGGAAGCTCACCCAGATTGGAACAATGGGGGATTCAGTATATGCATCAAAATCTAGAGTCCACTTGATAATTTTCAAAGAATAACCTCTGAAGGACCATGACCTCTTGACACAAAGCCTTTAATATTTCTCCTCAGATGATAACTGAAAAATAATGTGATAAGTGTTCATGAGACCGAGCTGAAAACCAGTAAAGCCTATCGCCTCAATGGATGAACGAAGATACTTCAAAGATGGACTTCGATTTAATAATCTCCCAAACAAAACAAATATTAAATTAGATGAAGTAAAATTTACCTCTCTTTTTGAGAATGAATTTGCAGGTTGCCCACAATGTCAAAAGGGTTTTGGGCAAATCTGGCTTTCCGGAATCGCATTAGCTTGAGCAGGATGCTCATCTCTTGATTTCCCAACAACTACATTTTTTGAAGGGTCGGGAATCTACCCTAGGGTTTTCATCTTGAATTGGGTTCTTTGGGAATGCTCTTCGGGTCTCCATCAGTTTCCCGCATGGGAGTGATAATGACAATTTAGATTAATCAACGTAAGGTAAAGGAAAATATGACAAAAGCAAATATCTTTTAGTATATTCATTTTAGAAGGGGTTATATAAATTATCTTTTAGACGAAAAATATTCATAAGAAGGATAAAAAAATTTCATATATCATGGTATTTTTTTATAATTTTTTTACATCGAATAAATTAATTTCATTATGACACAATAATGTTGTAGTATTTACCTCATTAATAAATTATTTAAATAAATAAGATTATAATGATTAAAATATTATCCAAAACATTTCCAATTATTATTGGATTATTTTCATCTGACCATGACTCATATTATCTTCTACAATAATGATTTTTTAACCTTTATAAACTGAATATCATACTATAATAAAATAATGTTTTCACACTTTCCTAAAGAGCCCCTCCTCTCCCTTATAAAAGGAGACCAATTCTAACTAATTCCACACACCTATCAAGCCATTTGTCTTGGCCAAACTCTTCCCAATTAATATCTCACCATCTTTATCCTCCTCTTAAAAGACTTATCTTAGGAATAAGTCACGTCAAGATGTCCTTTGGTTCAAAACAAAGGGAGTGACCTAAATTAAAGGTAACAGTTTCTCTTAAATTGTTTTATTTTATTTTACTTCTACAACCCCTAAAATAATTTTTATTCCTTTATTTTGTAACAACACCAGTATCCACAATATACTAGGACATTATTATGCCAATTATTATAACTAAACATAAACACGCCTCTATCTAATGGGTGAAGAACATAATGTTTCTTGTGGATGGTAAACTAACTCCTCATGAAATGATGATTGTTAAATTACATCTTACCTCCTCTCATTGTGGCCATTATGATGACATTGTATTAATATATGATATATATTATGTTTATGTGTTCCTTATGCTTCTGTATTTTCTATCTTTAGCACGCCCTTATGGTTTCCATAGTAGGTAAATACGATAATCTCATTTGAGGAAGTGTGGACTACCGCCCCCTCAATGTGATGTGATTCGTTAATGCCTTATGTGGGATGTATAAAGGATGGAGTTAATGATATTATATATGATATTATATTGTAATTATTATATAATTATGTATAATTATGCTTCAATCCCATAATAATAAAAAATAAAAATGAAAGTAGCGTTCATGCGTACGTACGGCTTACCGTCTCCACGAACAGTGCATTTCATTTCTTACCTCCAAATGTTATGTAACTATTATAAATACATGTATATACTAGATATATATTATATATATGATATCTAAATAATGAATACCATTCTGGATATAATTTACTATTGACCACATGGTCATCTTTTAAATATTAGTTGTTCATTTTTTCTTAAGTACCAAATATCGACAAAATGAATGTTATTAACTTAAATGATTGCATAATGTTTATTAGATCGTAATAAGTGATATAAAAGGAATAATAAACTTGAAAAAGGTTCTTAAGAAATTATAAATTTACTTTAGTTTATTATTTAGGAGATTTAAGATTGATCGAGTCATGTCGGGTGCGATGTAAGGGACTTCGTCTCAATCTCCTTTCATTGAGGCATTTTTAGTTTTATACACAACTTTATTTTATACGGTGTATAAACCCCTTTGACTTATCATTGTATTCAAAGGGAATAATTTTATATGAAGAATTTTACTAAATAAGAAAAAGGAATGTTTTTTAATGTATGTGATGAAAATGACATTTACGCTCCCGCGAGTATTATTTGATCTTTGGCATCCTTAACAAGTCGTAATGTTTTTAAAAGGAAAAATAAAAATCATATACTCTTTTTATGTATTTTGGTATTGAAAATTATTTTGAGATTGGATTTATTATTTCACTATCTTGCAATGATATTTTTTTATTACAATGTGGAAATGTTATATTTCCTTTATTCTTGTGTTCTGTGTTATGATCATGTTATGGATCTTGGGAATTATTTATGTATACGGGTGGTTCTGTGATAAACCTAGGGAGGCTGAGCATGAGATAACTCTCTAATGCATTGGGTAACGTGACGGAGGTAAACATGAATTTTTCTCCTAAGAGATTTAAGGAATATATTGTGATGGTTATTCTAAAGATACTCCCTATGTAGTTGTGATAGCTACAATGTAAGTATGATATTGATGCAACAAGTTACATTTATGATTAATTATTTCTATGTGTCTTTCATAAATATTATGATTCCATGTGATAAGTAAAAGAGTTCATGTTTTATATTTATTTATGAATAAATTTTTTCAATCTTTGTTTTATAATCCTTACTGGGCTTCTTTTGCTCATCCATAGTTTTGAAATGTTTTCACAGGACTTAAAGATGAATAAGGTCAAGGATGAGATCAAGGAAAAGGCATTCTCTCTAAAACATGAAACTAGACCTGGCACTTTTTTTCAAGAGTTTTTATTTTATGAAAAAAATGGAAACTATGTAGATATGTCTACATTTTAATCTTTTGAGATGTAATTGTTATGTCCTAATTCTCAAAAACTCTAAACCTGAAAATATCCTCAATGTGAATTATTCATTTAATTCAATATTATGTAATCTTTAAGGTTGGGTCCTTATAATTACAGTTTCTACCTCTAAATTTCTGGGATTAAAATATACACATATATAATAAATTTATATTATATTTATATAATAGTTAAAAAATATTTTTAATATTTAACCATGATCAAAGTATGGGGACCAAATATAAAAAATCAATATATACATGATAAATAAAGGAGTTGTTGCATGGAATGATATTTTTTAAAGTAATTATTAATAAACATTAAAAAAAGTTCATAATTAAATACTTTATGTTATGAAATATATAATTCTTATTCTATAATATATTTATAATAAAATTATATTTATCAAATAAGAGTTTGGAACATTTTTAATGGAATTTGATACTTATAGTAATGGAATACTAGTCTCTCTTTTCATTCTGGGAGACATATGAAAATTCACCACTTGTTTCTTTTGTGTGGTGTGTATCCTAACCCTTTAACATTTTATATATTTAATATAATTAATATCATGTTGTCTAATTTTTTATTTGATTTTATTATCTATTAGATCATATGATTCAAAATATTACCAAAGTGGTTAGGTATTTTTGTCACAAAATGCCTTCATTGAGACTTATGTTTTATTATGAACATGTCTTCTTTTATAAGTTGCATATAATTCACTGTTGAAATGTACTATTATGAAAATATTTAATCTCATTATATTTTTTGTTTTATTTAATTTTAATATTTTATAGGCCTTATAATTTTATTTCACCATAATAGTAATGGTTTAATTGTATATTCTCATCATTTACCCCAATTGTTTATTTTTTTACTCTCGATGATAAAATAATAAGATCTATTTCTCAATAAACTCACTAATTTTTCTGTACTCTGGTTTTTTCATAACAATTCATTTATTCATTTTATTTTCCACCACTTATGCAATCAAGAGTCCAAAATAATGTTTTCCAAAGAAAAATAACATTATATATCCCTTCTGCCAAAAAATATTTTTTCTTTCCATATCCATGATTTCGAGAAATGTTTTATAAAATGTTTTAATGATACTTGGGGATTGTTTAAATAAATATTTAAATAATTTATGTTTTTAAAAATAAAATTAAATTAATATTCATTTCATTTTTTTTCAATACAATGGATGGTTAGATTTTACTAAAAATATGATAGTAATATTTAATTTACCAAGTTTATAATTTACCATCATCATGGAAAATAAATATTTTAAAGAATCCATTATATATTTCACAGTTTATTTTTAAATAAATGTATTTATAAAAAAAGACTTTTAAAAAATTATTTTTTTTACAACTACAATTTCATTGAGAACTGTTTTAAATTATTTTTAAAGATTCTTATATTGGATTCAATTATTATTTTAAAATAAAATAATTTAAAAATATATATATATATCCTAAGAAATAAATTTCAAATTGAAATCCTATTTTCCCCAATAATTGTTCGTAGTGATATTTAAAAAATATTTTCCATCTAAGATGGCATGATTTATTGTCACTTATGATTTATAAGTGATATAATCCAGAGATACGGTTATTAATATTTATCTATATGGTTTAATTTTTTTTGAAAATATGTATATAAACCCATTTCCTTTCAACTGGTTGTACCATGATAAAAAAATTTATGAATCCCATATATTTTTCCACGGGTTATGCTATGATTAAATGATTAAATGATTATGAGACTTGTTTTTTCAAGAGGTTATGATATGGTGAAATGTTTATGACAATAATTTGTTTCCATGGTTTTTGATATGATGAATGTATTATTATATTTCAGATGAAGTTTATATTATATTCATTAGGTGTTTATGGTCACATTAAAACTAGGAATGGTGATTATGATATAACTAAGATGGGTGGAAAATATATCACCCTCCAATCAATTAGGTAATTAATGATATCTCATGGGATAAATAGGAATGGAGTAGAGAGTAAAACTAGTTTATTAAGGGACTATGTCCACTATGATAGTTTGAGAGGGAACCTTGAATATTATTACAGTTTTGGAAGTGACCTCATTCCACATTGATAGTTGTGGCAATGAGACTTAACTACTAATGAAATTATTTTATATTATTATATATATTCAAAAATTCCATTACTTATGCAAATGTGATATTTTCATAGTTCATGTTCTTTGATTCTTTATTATTCATATATTATTAATAACGATTATTTATTTCATGAATCAAGTATATTAACTTTGATTCATGGGGTATGGTGTTCAAATGTTATTCTCATATTCTTATACCATTTTTCTAAAGATACATTTAAATACTCCATGTTTACCCTTACTCTGTATATGAATTCATCCATTTCTATGTTTACTTTCCTCATGATATGTTGAAATAATTTAGGTATTATATGTCTAATAAGGGTGATAGTTATGAAGAACATAGTGGGAGGTGACATATCTCAATTATCGAGTAATTTTTAGGTGTCTAGGTTTCCAATGGTCATGACCTAAACAATTATGCTATCGATCATTATGTTATGTGATGAATATTCATCTGCCAAGATGAAATAATTATGTATGAGATATTTGGGTCTATAGAGTTTTTATTAGAATAAGGTGTAGTTAAACTTTTGAAACAACCATTCACTTCTGAAAAAAACACTCTATACATGTAGTTTTAAACTGTGTGTATAGGCTATAACCATTGTTTTAGGAACAATGGATGATGGTTTCCTGGGTATAAGTCTTATAGATTCTAAAATATCCATGGTTCAAACAAAATAGTGTCTATAAATGTATACTCATTGATTGAAAACCTGGGGTTATAGCTTATCCAATTAGATAACCAATACCCACGGTTCTCCAAATCAATGGTATTCGTAGTTGCCTGCATTTAACAGCAGAAACACCACTTAAACCATCTCCTAAACCTATAAATAAAATGAAACACAAATTATACAATAAATTTATTAAAAATATTTTATTTTTTCATTCATCTAACTCGTTGTAATAATTTTCATACCACATAAATAACTAAAACAGACATGCATATCTATACAAGAAATAAATTCACGTCATTAACAAACATATATGAGTATCCTTCCTGCTATGTAAAAAATGGATGGGGATAATACCTCCTACATATATAACATATTCATCCTCATCACCACCAAAAACATCCTCATCAACATCAACATCATCTAGAATAGTAATTGCATCATTTAGAGAAGCTACATCACTAATAGCATCATCAAAATCATCATCACCACCACCATTTTCTCCACCAACACTAGAACCATAATTGGTATCACTCCTGGAATCATTTAAAGATGACATTGATTCCATTTATGAATAAATAGTAGTAGTGTCCTCTGATTGAACTGATTTACTTATTAGTAATATATATTTCAAGGAGTGTTCAGTGACAGTCTTAAATGTTTTGTGCTCATTTTACTTTTTTCATCCTCCTATAAAGTTATTTTTCCCTCGACTACATCATTATGAGTGCATTGTAGATTGGGGTACAAAGAGGTTCTTTAGGTTCCCAATGAGGACTAATACCAATAGGGGTGATGTTTTTTCTATTCAACATTATACTCACCCTACTTCGCCTCAACTAATAACTAACTCAAATGATATTTTGGCCCAAAGGTATCAGCTTTTTTATCTATAAGTGGCCTCTCAGTCATACTATTGAAATAATATATAAGATATTTATTTATAAATTTTATAAAAATATTTAAAATAAAAATAAACAATACAAAAAACATTTTCTTCTATTTGTGAATTTTAGCACATCAATCCTTTTTCTTCTTACGGAAGCATAGTAATTTTTCTTGATCCACGAGACCATTGAGTCCCAATATTGCTTACTGTAAATAATATTGAGAAGAATAAATAGATTTTGAATATAAATATTTTGTAATATTTTATAATAATGAAATGGAATAATATTTAAATGAATGAACAATTTATAAAAATAAACATTTGAAAAAAAATAAAAAAATGCCTAAAAAACTAATTAAAACACTATTTAATTTTAGCTACTCCTTATGAAAATTCCATAAATATCATCTATTATATAGTGCGGAAAATGGAAACAAATTCCTCGTGAACTACCAACATTCATTGAAAATGAATACTACCATAATAGAAAACTAAACCAGAGGCATTCTAAGTCACATGAGGAAAAAAAGGTTCCTATAGGAGGAAATATTATGATATGAAAAATAATAATAAATATTAATATAATACATATAATATTTACATAATTTCATTTCATTATTAAAATTAACATATTGAATATTGAATAAATATTTAACTCAAAGAGTTGAATACTAATAAAGTAACCAATGATGTATAAAATGGTTTGAATAATTAATGTTAACATTTTAATGAGATATATGAAGGTGTCTTCTAAATAATCTAATATGTATACACTATATCACATTTACAAGGGTATTTTTCACATTAAAATATCAATATATGTCATGTTTCTAAAAAAATCATATTATTGTTCAATTGATAATGAAAAGATACATTGTATTAGGTTTAAAAAAACTTTATTATGGAATATCATAATTATTTAAAGGCATAGTATGACAGGAGCTTGATATTTAAAATATAAAGGATTAATGATGAATAAAAAACCAGACATGAAACTATACATAGCTAACTGAGTAACAATATAAATGTAGATATTATTTCTATTCATATTAAAGTACATGGATCTTCTGAAGCATGGGAATTATAGAAACCCCAATGTGTGTAGATAAATCAATGACTCTTTGTTCTTTTTTTCCTGATCCCTCCAAAAAAAATTAAAACCATTATTAAGAATTAAATTATATATGAAAACTATTAATGATTGGAAATACCTTAAAATTACCATTCTTATAATATGCATTCATTTTTTGATATTGAGTTACTAGACAGTCAAGGAATATGGGTATAAACTATAACTTAAACCCAAATCTACTCCTCTAACTGGTATATAACTCATTGTTCTTTGATATCAATAACTCAACAATATCCATCAACCATTAAACCTTATAATCTTCACCATCAGAAAAGTTATAGTGACTTTAAAAACAAAAATTCTTATTCTTATAAATACAAAAATAATATAGATATAAATTTATAAACTTTTTCTTCCCATATCTATACTCATTCCTTGTCCTTGATGTCATTACTATGATTTCCCCTCGATATTGGTCCAACAAAAATGATATTGTGGTACTTGGATAAAATTTACATTAAACGTATAGAATGCATTGAATTTTTACCTATAATTTGATATTCATCACTATAATCCACCACTACTTATGTTTGGTGATTCTAGGATTACCTCATATGGGTGCACCAACATAGACTACTATAATATCCCATAAAATAAGTTAAAGGGGATAAAAAAGAATAATAATTATGTCATGGTACAACAAAAAAATTGAGTTATTTAATTTGATATAGTTATAATAAAAAACCTGATGCAAGCTACTCAATAGGCTCTAATGGATAAATGGGTTGTTCGGGACCAATAGACTCAAAATGAATATGTCTGCTCCAATGCATTATCTATGTGATATGTAGGAATATGATTGGGAGATAAAATAATCGAATCATAAGATTCATAATAAATTGACAAAAAATTAGGTGATATAGAAATGATAGAATATGGGTAGTAGGGTTGTGGATACATCAAGTGAGATAGAAATTGTATAGGTGGAACCATTCCTACAGGCAGTTTAGACATGTTATGGGAAGAAGAGGATAAATGAGATGATGAAAGAGGAATGATTGAGCCCATCCCTTTAGGATATGTTGACATAAGATGTGAAAAACAGCATAAATGAGTTAGTGATGGAGTTATAGGTAAGAACATCCTTGAAGGCGGTGTAGACATGGTATTGGAAGAAGAGGCTAAATGAGATGACAATAGACGCATGTGTGGGAACATACCTAGAGGCTCAAGGGGAGGATTGAAATGTGTTGGTGGGTGGGGTGTTCGATGGTGTGTCAGGGTGGGAATATGTGAGATGGGTGCTCTGCTTGGGTCTAAGAGTATCCCTTCTTGGACCCATGCAGGTTGGATAAGGATTCAAATCTAGTGAAAATGCATATCCCTAAAACATTGTTTTTTTAATGAATAATGACATGAAATTATATGTAATGTGGAATAAAAATATTAAAATTTATATGCTCACTAAAGGAAATATGGGAACCAACCCACACACAAACATCTGTTGATTTTCATCAAATAATCACTTCCTTCTATACTCTTTTATAATTTTCATTAAAAGGAAACGTACAATTTTTAGAAAGAGTTTTTAAAAATATTTCATACAACATTGAATTCAAATTATTCATAAACTATTTCTTAAAGTGTATTAGTAATAATAATTTTATACCAAGTTAAAATTTTTTATAAACATCCATTCAAAAGACTATTTTTTTACTTGAAATAAATCTAAATAAATTTCATTAAAACAAAAAATACCAAAACAAAAATATCATTCCAAACCAAAAACAATAATTAAAGTAATTAATGTACTACCAACCAATGAAAATCATGTCATGGTAAACATAATAAACTATTAACATATATTGTTGCTTCGACAAATTACCCACCTCTAATTTAGGATCGACATTACCTCTCATAATCATAAAATGTGTGTCATAAAATGAAATATTTTAGTCAAAACCAATGGAGGTGTCATTGGGGGTTTTTTTCCTAGAATCGTGAAAAATATATCTTGCGATTACTTCGTCAATGACAACATAATCAAGAATCATATGATCCTTCATATAATACACTTGAATTTTCTTTGATGAAAAAATGTATAGTTCATTGATAGGGAGGAATCTACTCAAGTCAATAACTCTGAATCACCAATCATCATTAAATATACCCTTTCACATCATTGAGTCAAGCCTTTTACATTCCATCATAGTGACTGCACATTAGTAGTAATCCAATAATAATATTTTCTCGACTAGTATATAATAATAAACATATTTATATCAGGTTCAAATATTTGTTTCACCGGCATAACAACGTTATGTAGTAGTTAACATAATTCCATAATTCCATGTTCTCATTTTCACCACTTGATCCATTGTAAAAAATATATACCCATATATTATTAAATATTTTCATTAAAAAAAAATTTGGACCAAAATCCAACACTCTTAATTCATGAAAAACATATTAAAAAAGTAAACACAATACCTAAAATATATATGAACAATAAAATTAAATGGATATTTATATTTTATGTTAATTAAATTAATTGACATAACATTGATTTCAACAATCCAAGAAATTAATGGTTATGAAATTCCTCAATCCTTCTCAAATGAAAAGATCAATTATCTATACTTATAATTATTTTATCTTCTATAAAAAAATAATAACAAAAGGCTAAGGTATATGTGAAATGAAAAATAATGAGTCAACATATAAATATCCTAATTACTTACTTCAGATATTCATCAAACAAATTAATCATAAAAATGATTATGTGATGTTCCATATCCCTCTCCTCAAGGATTAATTTATCCAATGTATATGACAATAGAATTCTTCATATTCAGGTAAGAGATGGAAATGAGGGCTTAATTTTCTCATACTACTCATCTTCATTTATCATTGGTCGATTATCCCTTCTGATCACAGCATAAAAACACATTAAAAAGATTCAATGTATTCTAATGCCATATGACGTCTCACAATTGAACTTTCGTGATAATTCTTCTTTCAAACATACTATTTCATTGTTCACATATTTATTTCAATAGGATACATCCATAAAAATCAACATGCCCCACATGATTTCTTTTAGTTGGATGATGAACTATTAAATGTAGCAGGCATGTGAAAAATGATGGAGGAAATTTTTCCCCATCTCACATAAACATAATAGATCATATTTAAAAATTTTATCAAGAATTACATTAATAAAATTTTATTATAGAGGAATCCAAAAAATGGAACAATATAATTCATTTCACCCATAGATTGTTAGATAAAAAATTTCAAGTTGATATTTCAATCAATTCATGAAGAAGGATGTGATAATCATGGGATTTTATGGATTATAATTTTAAATCCATTTTATTGACTCATTTAGATATGTTTCTAGAATATCATTTAGGGTCATTGATATTCTAAAATAAATCAAAAAAATTATTTTTCATTAACTGTGTCATCACATAATAATGACAAGGAACTTTACATTTGATTTCACTGATACACATAAGATTAATTTTTATTCAAAATTCCCAATCAATCAAGTCTTGATGCGAATAAAAGTCATTTTTTCTTAGCCCCCTTGATATTAAAAATAATAGAAGGAAACATTTCACATATATTTATCCAATGGGAATTATGTATAAAAAATCATTTAACAACATGGTAGACCAAGAGTGAAACTCAAAAATGACACTTCTATTTTTCAAATTATAAGTGGTTTTAGTGTCAACATTCTTCCTCATTTTAGATTTCATCTGAACATTCCCTAATGAAATACTAAAATCACTCAATTCAATAAGAACATCATTTCCTGACATATTTTGAGCTGATTTTTCAATGTCAACAGAATTATCAACCCTTCTTCAATTATTCATGTATTGATGATCTATTGGAAAGAATCATAGATTCCCTAGGAATCCAAAACTATGAAAATATTTAAGACTTATTGATATTGTATTATTAATGTAAAACTTAAATGATTTTTTCATTTAATGATCCAACCAAACATCATTTCATATGAAGGTAAATAATTTATATCCTATAGAAGGGCAGTACGCATCTAAAATTTGTTTTCTGAAGAAGAATCGATTGTGAACACACCCATATTCCAAAGATACATTAACTCTTGTATTAACGGGTTCAACTTGACATCTATATCATTTTCCTGATTAGAGATTATAGATATCAATATACTCAAAAAGTTTAAGTATTTTTCATTCACATCCACCGATGAATATTATAAATATGAATAAAAACTGGTCACGTGTAGTGATCAGTACGAATCTAACCAAATATATTAAAACTGTTATAGGATAGACCCACTCTGACCCTACACACTCCAACTAAAAAATCAGAATGTTGTTAATGAAATTCCTACCATATTGATCCTTCTATAAGATTAATTATCTCATCATTACCTTTAGATCTATTAAGATCATTCCATATAATATTGGCTGATATTTCTGTGGACATGAATAGATTTTAATTCCTAAGAATCAATTGAAAGTAACACATGATGTTATGAGGCACACAATATGTTGTTGCATAATCTTTTTTTTCTGTCAAGATGTACAACATTATTTACAAAAATTAAGGTCACATATCTCCTCCCAAAATAAATTTAAATATTTCCTAAAATAATGAATTTTATTATTTTAAAATACAACATGATTGATGAACTATCATACCTTGTAATGATTTAATGGAATAGTTATGTCATCCGAATGAAATTCCTTCAAAAAGATAACAATATAATTATTTGTGGTATTATAAATTCCATACCTAGATTTTACATGATATAAAACACATTAACAATTATAAGTACGTAGTTTTAGTACATTTCTAATATTTTGGAGCTCTAGAATCATCAATTAAAATTTTCACCCTCTAAACATCATCATATTTAGTCTTTTCCACGTGGGTATTGAAAACATTTTTTTCTTACACTGTCTCACTATCTCTATCATTATGATTGTCCAATAGAAACTAATAAAATATCAAATTCTCTATACCACATATTTATTTTAATTCATTATCAATAGAATATTGTCCCATCTGTCCATAGTGATACCAAACAGAATAGTTAATTTGAAATCCAGCTTTATTTATATGGTATCTAACTTTTTCACGTCTGAATCATGGTTTTCCAACACAAATATATCATTGAAACTATATACAAACTCCATCTTATTAAATATTAAATGAATAATCTAAAAACATTCCAACTTATTTTAAAAATCTATTAAAATTTGATTGGTATAATACATCTAGATTCAAGCCATTCTAGTATAGGAAAAAAAGGTTATGTTCCAATCGAAAATGTAAACTGTCATTAAAAAATTTATTTAAACCAATTATAATATAAAATTTAGAAAAGTATACTAATTGGTATAAAAACCATTAATAAGGGAAGTAACGAATTCTATAAGAGATGATTGAAAATAAAGAACCAAGGTGGGTATCCCTGACATTTATGAATTTTCTATCATGGTTGATAAACTGAATAACATTGGGATACTAAAATATATATAATTTTCTTATAATCACATATTTTTAATTAACCAACCATATCTATATATCCCTATACTCAATCTAGTGTACCACAAGGATAAAATTTCATTCCAAACCAAAATAGTCTTGCAACATGTTCGAAGGACATAAACTTACACAATGAAAATGATTTCACCTGAGTAAAAATAAAACTAAAAACTAATTTCATCAGGGAAACAATGATGGAAACATCATATATTTTTCATTAATACATATGAAATAATGGTTTTTAGAATAAAGATTATTCAATAATAGAATATAAAAATAAAAAAATATTAAATGTATTATAAATCGAGAAGTTGTAAAATACCAACATAATAGATTTTTTAAATATATCCATCTATCATATAAACATCCAGAATAATGAATAAAATGGTTTTGAATAAATAGATCCGACATACCTAAAAATGTAAAAAAATGTATAATATAAAAAAAATATTTCTACCCATATCCATGTGGAAAGTATGCATATACCATCTATTATCCCATCCAATCTCAAAAAATTCAATGAATACCCATTATCTCAAGGAATAAATTTTTCATTACATTCATGAAATGATTCCAATTCTACATAGACACTAACAGTGTATAAAGGTTGTTACAACTCATTCCCTTTATAATTCCAACAAATTCTCCATGCACAACATTTAGGAAAAAAAGATGACATTTTGTTTTGAAATTAATATAAGAAAAGTAACCATTTAATCATATTAAATAAATGTAAAAAAAATAAAATCGCACATTAATTTTGTTTAATCCAAATTCATATTCATATAAATAAATTTATAAATAAACAATTTCTATTAAAAAATATAATCCCAGACATTTTGGATAATAACCACATTCCTAAGAAAAGATTTTCCATGATTCTTTTAGTAAATACACAATCTAAATGTATTCCTCTAATGAAATAAAATTGTAAACTATAGGTGAAGTAACTATCTAGTTCATGATCGATAATATTGAGTGTATCCCAACAACAATTATCCAATGAATAATCCCAAACTAGTCTATCCTATCATTAGTATAATTTAATATATGAAAAATATAAGTAATACATAACCTATACTAAAAACTGTACATTTTTCAAGAACCCGTTGAGTATAGAAGTATCATTATTTTTGTTTTCAAAACAAAATCATTAATAAATAATAAAAAAAATTAAAAAACACATACCACATCCATAATAAGCCTTCAATTAAGTAGCCCGTATTCTTATTTCATTCCAATAATAGTTAGTTTTTATAGCACTATTTTTTAGAATGATAAATCATATCATAAAATAAGAACCATTATAAAGGATGTGAATTAAGAAATTAAATATATCTTTAAATAACAAAAACAATCTCATAAAATAGGAAAACATTTATTAAAATATTGTATTATATTTTTATAATAATTATTAAATCATTCCATAATGTAAATATTAATTATTTCATGACAACCTAATATTAACATTCCATTAAACACTTAGTAGATGAAATTTAATCAAAATATGTTTTCTAATAAACCATATCTCTTACAAAACAATTATATTATTTTTATGATAAATGAATATAAAACCCCCAAAAAAAATATAGGACTATTGTGTTAAGGAAATAAGAAACATAATACATCAATTTTTTGGGTTTAGTTAGAATCCATACATTATATAATGACACAACAAATTCCAACCAAAATCCAAAAAAATCTAAAATAACACAATAAGAATACCTATACACAAACAGCCACACGCTCTACCACTTTAAGGGGAATCACTAAAAATAAAATCTATAATTCTATAAAACAAATTGGGATACCAAAAAAATTCATGAACCCATAAATGGAAAATACCAAATCCAGAAAAATTGAAAATACTTGGCATGGATTAATTCATTCATGAAAAAAATTCATAAATACTAGAATGTAATAAAATGAACCAAAAAATAATAAATCTATATATAAATAAGTAAAAAAAATTATTATATAAAACACATGCTAAAAAACTATAAAAATGAAAAATATACTAAGAAGAATAACATAAATATTTGGAACTCACTATTTTGGTGTTTAGAATAATTCCAATAAAAAAATTATTTATGTAGAGGAGATTTTCGAAGGAGATGAGAGGGCATCACTCACTTGGGTAGCAGATTGCTTTGGTGATAAGGAAATTAGGGAAGTGAGGGTATATGTCTAAGATCACTTGATGAGGGGAGGGGGGATGCTGAAGGTCACCTAAGGAGGGGAGGGGATGCTGAAGGTTGCCTAAGGAGGGAATTGGAGAGATCTATGGCTTTGAATGTGGAGAGAGAGTAGGACCTTAAGCGGGGCTAACTATCTAAAGAGTTATACCCAAGGTTTATAAAAAACAATCTGTATAGCTCAAACTATACCAATGGTTTTTTAAAACCCATGGGTATATGTTTGGGAAGACATTATATACCCATAGTTTCTCTAAAGCCTTAGGTATAGATCTGTGGGTATAGACTACTCTTCTGGTAGTTAGTATACAAATTTATTTATATCATTAAGGATATGTCTAAGGATATAATTACGGATAATTCTAAGGATGAGTCAAACTATAGTATTTTTTCTTAGAATTTTGGGAAAGGATAGAGTGAGTGGTTTCCAATAAATTGATTCCATATCGAATCAATAAAAGTAAATGTTACTATAGAATAAAGGTACCCAATTGTTATAACTCTGAAAATGATAAATTTATATGGAATATATCATCACCTAGAGAATGAAAATATTCTTTTATATACACATAGTTTGAAACTCCTAAGGGGTGTTCTTTTGAAACTGACATACTCTATTAACCATAATTAAGTATTTAATAAAACCCCATGAATTAACTTGGTTATTTGGATGGTTTCATAGATTAAAAATATGGTGTCATTTTTTAGTCATCTAATAATTTATTACTCATGATTATTTTGTGTCCCTTTATAAATTTTGATACTCCAAGTATGTTATTTTGTTTTAGTCAGTAGAGGGATCTAAGAGAAAATGGATATACGTTTTGTTGTGATTGAAAATGTATTGATGAGAAACCAAATGGGTTGATGACTAGATTGAAATATATTGTGATTATTCCTAATTAGGTTTCATGATATATGACTAAATACATGAACATTAACCCACTTTCAAACTCACCAAAGAAAGGGAATAATAGTTTTCATTGAGATTTATGTCTGCAGAGACCATGGTAAAAAAGATTATGTTTCCTATATATAGACAATGTGGGAAGAATCACTCCATGAAATATGTCAAATAAATTATAAGTTGGTTTTTTCATGGAGAATAACATAACATTATAATCAGTTTAAAATGAAAATTAAAATTCTTAGTTAATACAATGGATGAGAATAATGGTTTTTCTATGGCATAATCAATGGTAGAATGTTATAAATGTTGAAATAATGGGAATTAAAAAAAATTCTAAGGTGGATGGTTCATGATGATAATAAGAAATGATGTATGAGTAATGGTCATACAACTTATGATTAAGTGACCATGAACAATATTTGAAATGAAATTGGAATTAAGCAAAAATATGATCAAACATAGTTAATGTTATAAGAGTAAAGTATAATTACTAATGTGTTTATGTATTGAAATTCAATAATTATGAAAAATATAATGATTTTTCATCATATTTTTTTCATTCAGGATTTAAAAGAATATGGTGAATCGTGTTGAGGACATAGAAAAGTTAATTAATGGATGGGTGATATTTCATTAATAACACATGAAAAAGTGAATAATATACATTAATATGTACTATATATTGAGATATTGATTTTTTGATAAATATAGGGTTGATCTGGAAATATTAAATTTGATTTTACTAATTTCCTTGTAACTGATTAATTATTTTTTGATTTATGCAGTTTATGTTATCATTATTGGAGTATACAGTATTATTTTATTTTTAAATATATTCAATATTCTATTATTCTATTCAATTAATGAGGAATAATATAGGTCATTTACATATTTAAAGGGAACACATGATAAATGTATTCACATTTTTGGTCTTTAATAATTAAGAGATACCTAATGTTGTTTTGGGGATTAATGATAAATTTATTTTTAAAATTTACTGATATTCTTTATAATGTTTTTAATTTTAGTCTATTAGAAGGGTCATAATATTAACCATTTATGATATGGTTTATGTTGATCTTTGTATGAGGTTTTATAGTTTAATTTATTAAATCACCATATGAATATTTATGTATATTAGATAACTTGTGCTAACCATTTTTCTTTTTGATGATAGTGAGAGTTATAATTAATCACTTATAATTTTATTATGAATATTATGATTCGTTTGTGATTTAGGAATTATGAATTCATTTTCATTTCTTAGAGTGAGAGATAAAGTGAAAATTGAATGAAGCACAACATAAGGATTAAATTATTCTTATGGTATAGTGTAAAGCTCATAACTATGTATATATATCTGTTTAAGATTATTTATTATTTTAGGATGGTATCTTATTGATTTTGACTTCCACCAAACCTATCTCAGGTTCATGATGGGTTGCACATATCTCTCGAGATGAATTATATACCTGAACTATCACACGTATTGAACTCGGAGGCCTTACTATCAGAGTAATATTTTTCTTATAAGGAACAAAAAATAGAGATTCATGATAAAATAGAGAATTCTCTACAAAACAATACCACTCACTATGTCAAGGTTTTCTAGAAATAATACACTTTTAGTAATATAAATACGAAATTGATGATGTAATGAGGTATAATTATCCTCAGGCTTTTTATCAGGGTGACAAATTTCCCGGGAGATATTCATTTTAAGGGGGTAGAATAAAACACCATGAGATTTTGAGAAATATTTTTTTTCAAAAATAATTAATATTTTTTATATTTTTTGTTACACGGAATAGAATTTTTAGAATTCCTGATATGGAACACCAAGCTTAAACAAAATATGATATATTATTACAATATCATTACATAATATGATAGTTATTTCATATTCAATAGAAAGGATGATATGAATAGGATTAACTAAATTATAAAAATATATAGTTTAAAATATATATAATGAATAATTTTTAAAAAAATTATTTATAAATTAAAATAAAAAAAGGAATATAAAAATATATTATTCGACACAACTATTTTTAGGCACCAAAACGTGTTTTTACTTGATAAATTAAACAAATAACTTTTGGGAAAGTGTTTTAGTTATATGTATATATTATATATTCAATTATATTTTCAAAATATCTCTTATGTGTTTTCTAGATCAGAGAAAAGAATAAATCTAATTTTACCCTTAAAAACATAATTTTTGTAAAATGTAGATTTGTCCCCTTTTAAATAAATTTTAAATAAATTTTTTAAAAAATTAGAAAAATTATGTTTAAATATTAAGTTCATTTTTTATATCTCCATTAAAAACTATATTATGGTGAATTTTTTATAACTTTTTTAGAAGGTAAATGTTTCAATGAATATTGACAAACACTTGTTTATATTGTAAATTTTTATTTATATTAAGGAAATTAAAAACATAACAAAATATTAATATGGTTTAAATGGTAAAATTAATTCTATTATATATATATATATTAATATAATTTATGTCATTTGAATCTATTTTATATTACATTTTTATATAAAAACTATTTTTGATTTTCAACATTTTCTCATTGGAAAATGACTTTCCCGTCATGTTTGCAGGTTTAATTTTAAATTATATTTTTTATCATATGTTAATTTAAATTTTTAAAAAATATTCCATATTTTTAATAATATTAATTTCTAATTTCTAAAATTTATACTTAATTTTTTATCATTATTTATTTTAAAATAAGTAAAAATTAATAACTGTGATGATGTTCAAAATGGGTTTCAGAAGAGGTTAAAATATGTAGATAAAGGTTAAAATTACCTTTATTTTTTTTAAACCTCACTTTATGAATATATATAAAACTTATAACTTATAAGGGCTTATTATGGTCTATTTTTAGGCCTTTTTTCATACCAAAATCTTGGGTACACCTTTTCCTTTTCAAATATTACAAGTTTGCCAGTCACCTTGCTTATAAAAGGTCACCCCCATCTTATCTTCAGACGTTACAAGACATTTATCTAATAAAATTAATGAAACAAATACCTTAAATAATTACCTTATATCATCCAAGAATAATTATTATTGGCGTAAATATTTACAAGGAGATATTTTGGTGCAAACTAATATAAGATTTCTGATGTAGAGGTAACATCCCTAACTGAAAAACTTATTTTATTTTTTATTCCACCTATTTAAATTATTATTAGACTGTGATGAAATCATAAAATTATTATCATCCATATACTAAGGTTTTTTATGTCAATTTAATTACCTATAACCATCTCCTACTACCAAAAATGGGAAATGAAATTGTTGATCATGTGTAAGGCGGACTACTCCTGGTAAAATGATGTAATTTGTTTTACAACACCACTTCTAACAACAGGTTATATTAATGTATAAAATATTTTTATATTATATATATTTTATTATTATACTTGTAGAATTATTATATCTTATATACTTTTTTATGTTCCTTTGTATTGGAATATGATAATATTGTTCATCTGTACGATGACCTAATGCCTCATTAAGTGATGTGATTCGTTCACACCTTACATGGAAGGTAATAAAAATATTTTAAATGAAAATATATTATATATATTGAATAAATATAATTCTTAAATTACAATATATTATTTAAACTTGTTTAATTCAATACGATAAGAAAAATGTAAATAGTGTTCATTCATAAATATGGCCTATAGTCTCCCTAAAAGCTGTATTTCATTTTCTATCTATAAATTTTTATAGATTACTATAAGTAAGATATATACTAAATTTTAATGATATTTATTTCATATATAAATTATATATGTTATAAATCCTAGATAAAATTACTAGGACCTAAAATAAAATATCAAAGCATACTTGAAAAATAAATTAGTTATGGACAACATGTGATTTTAACAAGGAATTGTTTGTAAATGAGTAATAAAAGGTAATAAGTAAATAAAATGGAATGATATATATATGTATGGTTATTTGATATATGTATAAAATATATATTTATTATGTTAGAGTTTCAAACCCGTATGATGTAATTCATGACTTATGGAAATGGATTTCAAGTCACACTTCTATTTCCAGGATAAATATTTAAATTCATCACTAATTTATTTTGTGTGGTGTATATACTTATATTTTAAAATATTATAACATAAATCAAATTATTTTAATAATATTTAAATTTTATTTTATTTAATTCTATATTAGGCCTTTCAATTAAATGTATTACTAATGAATTTATAGTTTTTTGTCACAAATATCTTTTTTTGATTCATATGTCATGTTATGTACCTATCTTCTTTTATGAGGTGTATATACACAGACATTGACATGTGATATCATGAAATTATTTATTATCATGATATTTTATGTTTCATTTAATGTTATATTGTCATGGGTCTTATTAATTATGATACCAAATTTGATATTATTTTGTGGCGCAATCTTATTATTTATCTAGATTGATTATGTTTATGCTTTTGATGGTAAGACATTTTTATCCAAATAATTCATTACTTATTAATTTTAGTAAATTATATTTATTTCATGAAATATCTGTTTTCCATTATTTTTTATATCTTTATGTTCTCATGATACAAAAATAATATTTTTAATTAAAACTATCTTTATTTCTCTCTTTGATCAATAACCAATTTCCCTTAATTGTTTATTTTTTCTTAAAATGTTTTTAAAAATGTTTTAATGATCCTTTTAGATTTTATAAATTAATTTTTACCTTTTTTCACATATTTTTTAAGAAAAAAACGATTCATCAAGTCATCTTACAAATAAGGCTCATTTGGATTTTATTGAAAATATAAAAAGCATCATATCTTAATATGTATGCCATATCTCACTATCATGACCTCTCAGTTTTTTTAAAGGATGGGGCTGAAGACTCATTTTATTATTTAAATCAAAAACATCTTTCAAAATTGTTATTGGGATACCCATTACATAGGATTAAGTCCCATGACCAAGTGGTCTAAATAAAAGGCCCAAAAGCCCATTTTTTGATCAAAGGTCCCCTCAGTGAATAGTACTAACATATAACCCATGCTTCTATAGTAATTGTTACAGTATCATCACCAATCCAGTTCCTCCCTACTACAATGATACAACTACTATAGTTCTGCTACTTCTGCAGTATTAATACAGGACCCCCGAGAATTTCTTCACTACATAAATTTGGTCATGGCTCTTTTGGATGCCAAGAAAGAGCCTTTACCACTTGGGTATAGGCTTCATGGCATGACCACACAATTTTTAGAGGATTCATTTATATGTATCAAATATTATTTTTAATTAAATTAATTTACAAAAATAATTTCTGATTTTTTGAGAAAAAATATTTTCAATGTGGAAATTATATTCTCCATGAGAAATTAGTTCAATAATTTTTTAAAAAATACTTTATATGTTTCAAATGTTATTTCAAAAAAAGGATTTTGAATATGGTTTATGCTCTAATTTTTTTTAAGGTGTAAATTTTCGTTTACTCAATAAATTTTCAATGTGATATTTAAAAATCTTTTTTTATATAACATTATATCATTTAATGTGACTTATGCTTTACTAGGGATATAATAAAAGGATACCAATCATATTCATTTTTTGGATGGGATATGTTAATAAAGAAATTATGTTAATGATCTTCTTTTCCCATTCATGGGATATACCATTATAAAATTCTTATGAAACCCACTGCTCACTCCATGGATTATTCTATGATGAAATGATGAATTGATTATGTAATCTATTTACTTTCCATAGGTTATTCTATAATGAAATTTTTATGAAACCCATTTATTTTCATAGGAACTAATATTATGAGTGTCTTATTATCTTAATTATGTGATGGTAGTTATGTTACAAACAAATGGGTGGGACCTATGTCGCTCTCCATTTCTTTGGGTGAATATTGATATATCAACAGAAAAATAGGGTTGGAATAGGGAGTGAACCCAATTTAGTAATGGTATTTTTCCACTATTATAGTCTTGGGAGTTAACCATTATTGGTATAATGGTATAGAAAGAAAAAACATTCCACTATTATAGTTTTTAAAATAATATTTAACTAATAAAGAAATGATTTCCTTTTCTTATATGTATGCAAAAAATAATATTCCTTATTCTAATTTTATTTTGACATAGTTCGTGTTATTTGATTATATTATGATTCTTGTCCTATGAACTTCCAATACTTATTCCATGACTCATGTTTATGTTATATGATGTTAAAATAATGTTTTAAAATGTTATTTTCATATTCCTACACCCTTGTGGACATTATATATTGATATCTCCCTTATTTACCCTTACCGAGCTGTTAAGCTCACCCTTTAATGTGTTTCCTTTTTCTTTGTTATGATGAATGAAATATGTATGATATGTTTAAGAAGGATTATAGTTATGATGAAAATTATGGTAGATTATATTTCTCACTAATGGAGGAGTTCTTTGTGAGTTCAGGTTTTTAAAGGCATTGGACCTAAATGAATCTATAATGGATCATTACTTTATGAAATGAGAATTTATATATTAAAATTAATATTTTTGTGTGAAAAAAATTATTTTACTATAGTCTTGATCACTCATTTAAATAAATTTAACTTGGACATAGTATCATTGGTATTTTCATATGTTTTAATGGAATGAATGGTCCATAATGTTTCTTCTACGATCAAATAATTTTTATTTTTCATATTACTTAATACTCACATAATATTATGTAAATTATTATAATGTTTCAAAATATCATTAAAAAATTAAAAGTGTAGTAATTTATATGTAATAAATCATATTTCATCGTAAAATTACATGAATAAACAAGTACAAAAAATTATAACCAAATTTTCTCTTAAATATTAACTTATACAAAAGCTAAACATGGAAATAATGATCTGCAAGAAAACTAATCTTATTATGAAAAATTATTAAAAAAACTTTCCATTATAAAAAAAATCAAACTATAATGTTTCAAATTATAATTAGTCATATTATTGGGTAACAATTCATGATTTATAAATGAATCAAATTCTCAAACATTTCTTCCCTTTCTCTCACATCATTCATCCTTTTGTCAATAACATAACCATTTATGATTATTTATACTATATATTATTATTATTATTATAAAATATTGTTTAATATGAGTTATACTAAATTTAAATTATTTTAATTTTTCAATAAACGTATAATGTTTCCAAATGTCATGTATAGAAATTAAATAATATTAATAATGATGAATTTTAAATTAATTTATTTATCAGTTAAAGGTTATTGGATATTAAAGTGAAATATTTAAAATTTTAAAATAGTTATCTTACTTATTTCAAGTATAATTGATAATTTTTTAGTTTTCAATGAAATAACCACACTCATGTACCATTTAATAAAAATTATGATAAATATCAACTACTCTTACACTATAGCTCCTAAAAAATACCAATAAAAAATCTGAAAATATTTTCTTTTCTTTTAATTTCATCAAATTAAATATAATAAATGAATTCACAATATAAATAATTTTTTGATCAATTCTACCAATAACTAAAATAACAGCATACTTTCCTATAAAACAACTTTTATATCCCATTAATCATTATAGAATAACATAATTTCTTAATTTGAGTATAGTTGAAATGACCTATAGATATCATAGAATTCTTTAGGAAAGAAAAAAAGTATAACTATATAAATTCGTACAATGAATTCCTATGAATTATATTGGGTTAATATAGGGAAAAAAATACAAAAGTAGGACCAATGATCTAATATATAAAAATAATACCTTTTACTCAATAATTTTATTGTGACATTAGTCTTATGTTTCTAAAAAGACATAAAAATATTCATGTAATTTTCAGTAGTGAAAGAATATCTTAAAAAGATGGTATTTGATAGAAAATTTTAAATGATTTTGAATAACTTTTATGAATGGGTATCATAAATTAGGATATACTTAATGTAATGAATATAAAATAATCCATCAAATTATGGTAATATTTATATATTAAAATTAGTATAAAAAATAATTCAAAATTCATTTTATGTTTCAACCAAAAAATAAATAAACAGTTTTTTTCAAGAATTTCAATAATATCACATATATATATTATCATTTTTATTATATTTTCGAAATATAAAATTAAATTACTCTATGTTAAATGGTTTAATAGACATTTAAAGGTTAAAATTAATAAGTAACAGTAAATAAAATGAAATATTGACTTCAATTTAACAGTCTTAAGTGATATATTTGAATACAAATAGTTAAAATATAAAATCAGTTGCTGAAATATAAAATTCATAATAAATATCCCTTAATTTATGACTCTTATTCTCTCATTTTTTTTGGGTTTTATTTTAAAAATAATTTTAGATCCTTTCACGTGGAATAATTTAATGTTAATTATAACATGTCTCAAATGAAGATAAAATATAAATCAATTAAATTCATAAAAAATGAAATGTGAAAAAAATAAATTATTGATTTATTAATTCATTAAATCTTAATAATTATAGTTCAAGATGTTTCAATAATAAATTAAATACATGCTATTGAATAATTATTCAATTGATTAAAAATATCCTAGGTAAACTCTAAGACTCTTAAGGATCATCCAAGGAATCATCTTATTCATAATATGTATCACTATCCACTAGTGAATTTATGTTTTGTTACATTCTTTTCTTATTAATCATAAAAAATAACTTTGAAATTTATCATAGTATGTCAAATATAATTATGGGATAGATTTATTTATGTTTATCCAAAAAGGTAAATAAAGATGATTTCAAATGAGTAGTTAGGGTAACCAATAATGATGGTTAGGGGATGATAAATTATATTTATTATGGAATGATGGGTAATGTATTTAAAATACTCATAACATATTATACCTAGAAAATTATTTGTTGTGTCACCTATGAAACAATAATAATCTCAGTGGAAACTATAGTTGATAGAGTTACCTCAAATATGAATATACCTAGTGTGAAAAGATATGTCCCCATAGGTATACCTGGTCTAGGCTGAGCTGTGGTCCTATTGAATTTTGAACATATCATTCAATCGCCTATTTATATCAATAAGCTCATCCAAATTTTTTAGTCATCCCTAAACAAATAATTTTCCTCAAACCATTATCATTCCATTATGTATTACACTCTTTTTTCATCCTTAACACGCCATTCATCTTTCTTTTCACCACATGTTTAGAGTTTATATTGTAAAAATTATCCCTAACAGTATGGTCTTCCAAATTATGAGAGGTTTTTCGTGATTGGGATTTTATTATGATGGAAGACTAGTGGATTTTAATGATAACACATTTTAATTGGTATCATATAGTGTTTTATCCCCTTTTTATTATGGATTAAGTATAGAAAATTACACTATAGAAATCATTTCATTTAAATAATCTTACTTTGGTAGCACATATTAGAAGAAATTAATGGCATAGGCCTAGATCGTAGTTTAATTCCTTATTTTTTTAACAAGAAATATCATAACAATTCTTATATATTAATTTAAATTTGATATGTAATCAATGTTTTCTAATAGTTTTGGAAATGTTTATGTGATAAAAATGTGTAGTGGTATTCATATTAGTAGATAATTAATTATACAAAACTAAGGAACTTGAGTGTTATTTTTAGGATCCTATTAGTAATATTCATATTCATTGAGATATTTATCTATATAAATCATAAAATTTACTTCTTTTCTTTAAATACATTATATATTTCATATAATTTTATTATTTATATATCAATTTTATATTACCAAAGTATATAAGGGGATAATAATCATTAAAACCCACCAATAATTTCTACAAGCTTTTTAAAAAGTGCACAACCAATATATTATTCCTTATATTATATTTTATACACTAAAAGTTATGTATGAGTATCAAAGTCATGTTTTCAATATGTATTTCTATGATTATAAGGTACATAAAAAATTCCAAATGGATAACCAATCATGGGTTATCAAATTTGGATTTCTGAGAAGTGGTGACAGATTTGTTATAAATTATTGTGGATTCCCTGATATATAAGCTTTTGGAATTTGTATAACTAGTCGATGGTTTAGGATCAATGGTTAATTATATTTATTTTTTAAAATAAAAATATTTATATGGGATATAAACTAATTTTTTAGAGGCTTTGGATAAAATAAAATAATTAGAATAAATATTAGAACTCACCATGAAATATTTCATGGTTTTTTTCTGTGGGTTTTTCATAATTAACAAGAAAACTTTTTTGGATAATAATAGTGTTCATTTAATAGTTATTAATTAACATTACATGATTTTACTCTTATACATCAATAAATTTCTCTAAATAAAAATTCCATAATTTAACCCAAACTAACTCTTCCAATCTAATAGAATCTAAAATTTAACTCTTCTAAATCATTTTCTTATTGTTGTAAAATACACATTGGAAACTAAAATTTAAGGATTTATATTTCATTATATTTCACCTTTTGTGAAGTAAATTTATCTGTTTTTGATCTTCCACATTAATGAATTTCAAATATTGATGGATAATGGAGGATAGAATATAGAATATTGTATGTAATTGATCAATGAGGAAGGTTAAAGGTGAGAGGTGTGTTGTTTATCATTAGGGTAGATTCTGTAAAGTTTAATCATGGACTTTTGTTTTTGTAATAAGATTATGTTAGTATTTCAGTTTTCATATGTGGATTGTGTGGTGATTGTTTAGTGATATTTGATTTCATGACTAGTGAGTGGGTGGTGTATCCTTGATCCTTTCATACGTCCACAAGGACCTCCTTATTTGATATGCCTCACTTGTAAATTCTATAGTTTTATAATGGTGGAATTCAACAGTCGAAAAATAATGGTATGTGTGATTTTATTTTAAATGTAAATTGAAAAAACTAGTTGTGTTTAAGAGGATATTATGGGTCAAAGTTTATAAAAATAGATAAAAAAGGATTAATAGATGGAAAGAGAGTTGAATCATTCTTGGTAGGGATCAGTTATGGTGGAGGAGATTTGGGAAGATGATGATTTATGTCGATTTTATGGTCTAAACATATATTTTGTTAGGCCTAAGAGTTTTCAGGAGTTATCAAGAAAATGAGGATATTGTAGGGATATGAATTTTCCACCCTAATATGATATTTTTCAAGATATTAACACTTGGAGTACATTAGTTAGATATGGTCTATTATGTTGTATTTTTTTCCATGGTATACACCATATTTAAACTCATATAAATTTGTTTAATATATAAGGTGAAGTATATGTGGAAGTTTAGAACATATTGGAACAAATATAATTACATTTTGAAGTAATCTAGAAATTATAATAGTTGATGAATTTTTAAATTTAGAAAATAAAAAAAGAAAAAGGTTAATATCAATATTATTATGTTTTTTCCTATTTGTTAAAATATGTTAATAAAAAATTCAAAGGTTCATTACTTATAAAAATATAAATTAATTTTGAACAATTAATAAAGTATTTTAATGTCATAAGGTTTATTTATGAATATTTATTTTTTTAATAATGACCATAAGTTTCATTATCCATCCTCATAAATTACCTTTAATTATGAAAGGGGAGATCATAAGGTATACAGACATCTTCATACGGATTATGTGAATCCTCAAAAATTTCATGTAAATAGGGCTTAAATAGGTTGATTTGATAAATTCAGAACATTTGAACACATCATAAGGTTGATCATTACAAGGGTAAAAAATTTTATGTTGTTGTCATTATAGGTTTCAACACATAAGGATTATTATAGAGAAGTGAATGATGAAAAATCAAATTTATAATGGAAAAAATTATTTGAATAAATATTTAAATCATACAATTCCTAAGGTATGTGTTCTTTATTTAATCAAATTGCAATATAAAAAATTGTATGGAAGTTAATGATTGATGATTACATAATAAAAATCAGTGTTCCAAATTATTTTTTAAATTATTTTATTCAAAAATAGAGTTGGAATCAATGAAAATATATATACAGGTTTCCATGGAATTTTTAAAGATAATAATGGGCAGAAATTTATGAAATTAATGTATGATAATGTTGTGGCCAATTCCTAGAGTGAATTTCCAAATAAATATTTAAAATTCAACACTGTAATAAAAGGGGAGGATTATATAGAACTGTTTTCACTGGTTACAGATAAGTTTCATGATCATGGAATTTACATAATTAACTTATATAAATAATATTCAATAATATTTAGTGAAAATAATAGAAAAAATCAATAATCATAACTGTTGTGAAATACCAAATTAATAATGGATACACTGTAAATGTTGAACACTCAAAATATCAAATAACTATAATTCATACCTAGGAGTAACTATCCCATGTTTATGGTAAACCCCAATTATTCTAGTAATGGGAAATTATTTTTCTATTTTTTCACTAATTACTATTTATATACATTCATCTTTGTGTGATGTTTATGAATTGTGTTATTTGTAAAATGTTATGTATGTGCGTCATTATCCTAGTATAGAATGTTCCATTGTTACATGCATCATTATAGGCACCTAGGACTCACATTCCATGCATATTCTATGCCACATAGATGAATTTCATTACTTAACATATCTTTACTTCCTATGATTATTGAGTGTGCATTAATCGTGATATATAGACATGCCACTAACATTTTTATAGGGAGGATAAATTGTTTGTTTAAAATTTCAGCATCAACTTAATTGTGTTTTTCATGTATAAATTGATAGTGGCATCTCAAATATCTAATTTTGACCAATTACCTATGGTTATATGAGCTAGTATTTGGTTGTGATTACATGGATACCAATTTTAATTAATAATTTGTATGGACCTTTATAAATTTAAATCAGTAATTTATTTGTTGATACATCATATTTTTCTAATTAAATTTAGAGACTGAATGTAATGAAGTTTGTTCGATGTAAATGGGTGTCAATATTTGTTATCAACTTTCTGTGCCTTTTTGAGCTAGGGATTAAAATACAGTTAATTGAAATCGATGTTATATATAAACTCACTTATGGATATAAAATATAAATTTGTATTTATAAATGAAATGGTTTCTAGAAAATAGAGAGGACCTGGTTAATTTAAATATTGTTTTCGTCCTTGACATGAAATTGAACCTCATTATATTGGAAACCCATTAAATGAAAACTAGAACACATAACAATACCTTTGACTTCTATGCAGATATTTGGGATATTATACCATGGGTAGTAAGATCTTTTAATCTATTATTCTTCAATAGAAATTATATCAACTTTTGAATCTTGTTTTAAGGTGTCTGCTCATGGAATATGTCCAGCTATGCCACAATAACTTCATCTATTTATGCACCAGGACAGTGGTGAGGACCATTCTCCAGCGGTGGTGGGCCCTGATCCACAAGTGATACCTCCATTAGTTCCACCATAGTAACCACTTGATACTCCAAAACTAATAACATTCACTCAACATTGATAGGGTTTCCTATGTTTAATCTAGTCTATTTGTGGTGATACATGACCTTTACCTATGTTGTCAAATCTGACTCATGAGTTCATGCAGCAGCAACATAAAATATTATTGGGGGATGGGAAACCATAATCTAATGATTCCTGAATAAAATCCATATTATCTGTATTTTATCATTTGGATACACCGCTAAAGAGGTGGCTTAATCTCTCCACCTACATTCCTTTTTATTCTTCCAATGGATCGTTGAATGTGATTACATAGGATAGTCATCATTAAGTCTTGGTCTAAGAGAACACTCAAACTGCATTTTATGTTTACTTTTTCCTTATATAATTAGAGATGAATTAGAAAGATATTTCATTGACATAGAATATATTTTTATGTTTGTTATTGACTATTTATCATGTTTCACTGAGTTGAAATTTTACAGTCCAATTCATTTTGGGGATGATTTGACTCAAGCGAAATGATTTGAGGATGAGATCAACTATGTTATCCACTCATAGGTGACTATTGCTCAGCTACCTAAATTTTAGGAGAATGTAAACCAAGATATAATCACTCAATTAAACTTGAGGGAAGATGATTGTATATGTCATAGAGGTTCAATATCTATACAGTTCAGTAGTTCTTATAGTAGTAGGAATCTTATCCTTGAGTTTTTTCATTAGAGTTGTGGAGGCCAGAGTATCCAAACTGGAAGCACTGTTATATTTTATGAGTGTGTATGATAGGGTAATGTGAAGTCTTATTGTGATAGATACTCACTGGAGTGTCATGATTGTGATTATAATGGTCATCTTAAGAGGTATTTTCAAACCAATACTCATATTCCAAGGGGAAGAGGATCTTCACCAGCTCTACCTTCAAGAGGGGGAATATTTATGCTACATCAAGAAGGAATATGGAGTAGCACCATCCGAGAAACCCAAATAGGATGTCATTTTCATAGTAGATAGACTTCTAATTGTCATATCTAGTAGAGAAGACTTGGTCCGGGTAGTCTCGTATTAGCATACAGAAATGAATCTGGCCAGTTTCATGCTTTATATATGATACATGAAGATCAGATTATGAGACCACATATTTTATGAGGTGCTATTCTAATATCCTCTACTATCATATCTTCTTTATTTGAGAAAATTTCCAACCAATCCTTTATATATTTTTTAACAATTGAATGTATTGGGATAGAAATTTAACACTTTTTTGGGGTCATTAACCTAGAAATTCCATTGGATGTGATGTAAGATGGTATACACCAATGCAAGGATGGTCCCCTTGAGGTATTAAGGCATCATTTCACATGGTACCTATTCATCATTGAGATTATGGGCTTCAATTTCACCATTGGGATTAAATGGTTAGTTCCCAATCATACCTATTTAGAATTATATCACCATAGGGTATAGATTACATTACCTGAGGGTGGAATTTATCTTCACAATGGTTAGTGGAATTTCTATTCTAGTAGCTATGAATCAATGAATCATAGGTTGGGAGGAGTGATATCACATATCACCAACCTTTTATCGGATGATAAGATAGTGTGTCTGCTAGATTTTCCTCTTGTTATGGATTATTTTATGGCTGATTTCATGGAAAAATTATCATGATTATCTGTTAAGAGATAGGCAAATTTTACTGTTTAGATTATTTTAGGATCAGCTCTAATATCAATTCCTCTATATATGATGGAACCTACAGTGCTCCATGAGCTCAATAGATATCTAAAGGATTTAGAATCTATGTTTTTAATCTGACCCAGTAATTTTTCATGGGGTTCAACCATTCTTTTAAAAAAATAAAATGGGACCCCTACTCTATGAAAATATTACTAGTGATTGAAATAGATGATGGTTGTGAACTGGTATCCATTTCCTTTGATAAATGATCTCTTTGAACATACCCTTGGATCTAGAGTGTTCTCAAAGATCAAACTGAGATCGGACTATCATCAGGTGCAAGTCAATACTTCAGATATACCACATACAACATTCTAGAGTCTGTATAGTTTATATGAGAACCTTGATATATTTTCTAGACTTAAAAAGATTACCTCCAATTTCATGGTTATGATGAATACGGTTTTACCCCAATCAAGATTCATTTTTAATGTATTTTATGGAATACATTGTGGTGTATTATCATACATGGAGTGACCATACCAAACATGTTGAGATCATTTTGAATGTACCAATAGAGAATCATTTATATGATTATCCCTTCAATTCCCACTTATGGATAAAAAAATTTCACACCTTCGTCATATTATCTCAGAATAAAGAGTATATATTGACCAAGATAAAGTGAGAGTTCTTGTTTCTTAGGATTATCCCAATAATGTGATTGATATATGAATTTAGGGATGGATGGATAATATATGAATCTAATAAATGAAATATCACTCCTCCATGAACCTCTTACTAGTATTACTTAGAAGATTGTAAGGTTTTTGTGGAATAAAGTTTTAGTGAAGGCCTTTGAGGAGCTGAAAAAAGACATACTTCAGCCCCAATATTGATTTAACCACTTCCTGGTAGAAGCTATACAGTGTTCTTTGATGCATCAGAAATTGTTTTTGGAGAAATATTGATGTAAAAATATCAATTAACTGAATACAGGTCTTAGTAGATGAGGTCGCATGAGTGTAACTATCTGTCACACAACCTTGATTTAGTATCGTATTTCCATGCCATGCATTTTTTGGATACATTCTCTAGTTTGTGAGATCATATATGGGTATACATACCATAAGAGCCTCAAATATATATTTATGATGAATTAATTAATTCTAAGACAATGAAGAAATGTAATTTTCTATCAATAGTTTTACTTTGTGTTGACCTATATGCCTAGAAATGGAAATTCGGTAGCTGATGTGCTTAGCTAGAAAACTAAAGAACAAGCCATTCAAGAATCTAGTGATGAATTGAAGTTGATGATCCTATTTTATAAGATGAATATGGTGATTCAAGAGAATTAAGAGAGGATTTTATTATATCCTTAGTAGCTAACTCAAGACTTCTATATATGGTGAAGAGAAGGAATTCCTCATACCATGAAGGTTTGGTCTTTTGAGAAATTACTTCAGCTGAGGACCCACCTTTGGATTAGTATATTAATAGAGATGATATCATGTATATATATTGGGATACCTAGGTTCATACAGACATTATAAGGGAGATGATATGATATTATCATGCTTCACTAGGGATATCACATCTAGGTATCTCCAGTATATAGTGTGTTATGTGTTGTCAATATTGGTGTCCTAGGATGAAGTGTCAAATAGCATGTTTTATTAGTAGGAGTTGCACCAGTTAGAAAATTAATGTAGAGGACCAATGGCCTGGTGGATTGTTTCATCCCTTACTGATCCAAAAATGGAATTAGGAAGATGCAATTATAGATTTATTGGTTATTTTAATGAGTTCTCCTCAAGCTAGAGACATATTTATGGTATTCCGTAATCGACTGATGTTGGTATCCCACTACCTTTCTATCTCGAAGACTTTCTCAATTTATGAGAAATGAACAATGTTTGTATGTAAGATTATATTCCCACATGGTATCCCCTATACTACCATTTGGGATATGGAACCTCATTTTACATCTTTTTTCTAGTTGGGTTTACAATGATCTTTCGGTATACAAGTGTTTCATATCGTAAATTTTCAACCTCAGACTGATGGTCACTCAGAACTGACTATACAGGTGTTAAAGGATATGCTCCAAGCATACACCCTATATTTAAAAGGTTCTTATCATAATAATATACCAATCATTGAGGTCTCATATAATAATTTTTTCAAGAAAAAATTCAAATTGATTTGTATTATTCCTTGTATGGAGTCCATGCCATTCACCCCTATGATAGTTATAGGTTGGATATATAGTCATCTGATGCATGATATTTCAGAGCATGGATAGTTAATAATAAAATATATTTATACTTATTAGTATAGAAAAAAATCATATGTATATCACTATAGATGACCTATAGAGTTTGAGGTCCGAGAATGTGTTTTCGTGTGGGTATCACCCAGACTTGGGTAAAAATAAAAATAGAGGAAAGGGAAGATGTCACCACATTTATTCAGTCCTTTTGAGATCTGGGATACAATCTTGCCAGTATAATATTGGTTTGTATTAACTAATTGGTATCATGATATGCATGATATATTCCATGTTTCCCGTCTTCCCCATTACCACATAAACTTGTATCATGTTTTTTATCTTAAGGATATTGAGTTGAATGTCGATTATTTTTTTGATGATTAGACCATATGAATCATTGATCAGAGAATGAAGGTCCTATGATGATGTTATTTAACATTATAATAGGTGATATAGAAGAATGGTTTTGTATAGGATGATACTTTTTAGTGGAAGGTCATCTTACTTGCTCAGTGGCCATAGTTATTCTCAGACAGAATTCTAAAACACTTCAAAGGGAAACTCAAGGATTATTTCCATTAAGGGGGGAGACTCTAAGAACCCTTCACTATTGGAAATATAGATTATACCAACGTTTTTTGCCAAATCCGTTGGTATATGTCACTTATATGGACCTATACCAAAATTTTTGGACAAACCGTTAGTATAGGGGGGACCTATACGAAGGTCCATTATAGAGGACCTATACAAACAGTTTTGGCCAAAACGTTGGTATAGGTCCATTATAGAGACCATATACCAGTGGTTTGGCTAAATTGTTGGTATAGGTCCCCCCTATACAAATAGTTTGTCGAAAACCATTGTTATAGGTCCTAAAATCAAAGGACCTATAGCAACAGTTCTCAAAACCTTTGGTATAGACCCATACCAACAGTTTTGAGAACCGTTGGTATAGGTTATTTAATTTATTATTGAATCTTCTTACCAAGAACATTATAGAAATACAAATTTAAAATAATTATGATAATACATATATATATATTTGTGAAATTATGTTCATAAAAGTCATCCTTGGTTAGTGGTTAGGTCATTCAATTATAAACTGGACACCCTGAGATCAAATCCCACCAAATGTTTTTTTTTGAAATACATATACCAATGGTTTATGGAACCGTTGGTATAGATTTTCATATTACATATACCAACATTTTTGAAAACCATTGATATAGACCTATAATCATGGCTTACTTGGCAATGGTCCTCCAAACCGTTGGTATAGGCTATACCAACGGTTTGGAGAACTATACCAACAGTTCCAAACCGTTGGTATAGGTTATTTTTCTAGTAGTTATTTTTCCATGAGGTATGGATTATTTTATAATTATTTTAACTCATGGGTTTTGAAATAATAGGAATTCCTTGTAAGGGGGTAATTGAAATGAGGGTTTTTTGGGCTTGTTTGGTTCCCAGAATCAAAGGTTGGTGGACGAAATAGTTGAGTTTCATGGTTAATAAAAACTATTCCACATTGACTATACAGTTTCTCATAACATTCTTGTGTGTTTCAAAGAGAAATATTGGGCCCCATAGTTTTTCATAACTAACTGACTCGATTCACTTACAAATGTGAAGGATACATCATTTTTATCATATCCAAATAACACAATTTTCACAGTGTTTACCGAACCATGTGCACTTGTAGTGCATTTTTACTCCTTTGGAATTTCATTGTGCGTCGTTGGAACACGGTTTGGCTGAAAATTCAGCCAAACCTTGCAAACCATGTAATTTGGTAAAAAAATTATTTTTACCTTAAATTATTATATGTTTAAACACATTATTTTTTATTCCTCCATCAGACAGAATGTCTTCCTTTCCACCCATTGTGACTCCCAAGCCTCCTAAAATATGTTTGTTTATTCCTCATCATCCAACCTTGGAATAAAAATCCAATTGACTTTTTGAATTCCTCCCAGTATTTTCCTCCCTCTTTAGTGTCCTTTCATCATTCTTATTCCTATCGAAGACACTATTTTTATGTGAGATCATATGCACTATTTTTAAGGAGTTCATCTGTTGTTCCATTTTATTATGATCTTGGACAAACTAATGGATAATACTATAGCATTAATCTACTAAAATCATATATATGAAGTTCATTTAAATTTTCCATTATTCCTCACCATCATTAAATTGTTTTTATTATTCCCATGCCAGTTTTTCTAAGAGATTCTTCTAAAAAATTCATATTCCTTAATTTAAATTATCATAATTGTATCCTATAAATCTAATAATATAACTTGACATTATTGGAGGTTGATAACTTAACACGAACAACCAAATTTGTGTTTGATCTTCATTTATTCCTTTTTTACCCTAATTTGATATTATTTGAGGCATTGTTAGTGTGTTATAGACTTGTCCTTGTTAAGGTATGTATTCAATCACAATTATATAAATGCTTAAATGGTTATATGGAAAGTATATTTATAGATATAACTAGTATTATCTATTTTTATCAAATTTATATTGGTTTTATTTCCTTAATCAATCTTTTAAATCTTAATGAAAGGTAGAGGAATGATCCTAAAAAATTATTATGTGATTGAATTGATATTAGTTTAATGTACATAATTCATCTTTCCATGTATAATGGTAGGTAGTGTAATTAACCTATTGAATGATTAAATGAAATGATTATTACATGGGTAATTATTATATATTTTGTAAATGGAGTTTATATATTGTGTCTTTTGTGTTGGAACTTTTTCATCTTCATAGGAATGGTTATACTAGAGATAACCTTGGATTATTGAGGGAATTCCTTGATAACTTATAGGATGTATGCCATTTTGATCAACTATGTTGGTTTCCAAGGGAGGTAACCATCATAGAATATATTATTGGTATTATTACATGAATTCCATATCATTATGCCCACAATTTACTTGACATATTATCCGAATATTTTAATTCCTTGGATACCGTCCTTAGAACCAACTTGATATATTTGGACACATGGCCCAATGGATTTACCACATTGGCTCAATCATTATTCTCCTAGTATTACAACGGATGAGCACTATAGATTCATTTATACTCATTTATAGTGGAATTACTTGGGTGTGAAACATAGATTATAATCATACCCCATATATCCAGACATCATGAGTTACTACTATAAAATGGCTGAGCCCAATGTCAAGAATGCCTTGGTTTCACATTAAATCTGAATTATTATTATTATTATCTATTTTAGTGATGTTTACACATTATTGTGTTCCATATATATAAATTTAATAATAAATTAATTCATTAAATAGTTAGTTGTTCAGACACCAGATAAGGCTGAAGTGGGTATGGGTTATTTATATGTACATATTTACCTTTATTTAAGTTCACATTGTACATCAAATATTAAAATACTGAATATGTATAGACACAAATGTTTTGGACTAATTAGATTTATCTCACACCCCATCAAGGGAGTTATTGGGTACCTTGGCCAATTGTATGAGTGTAGGTGTGGGAAAGGGGGAGTGTAATGCTTTAAACACCTAGATTTATTTCTTGCATACAGTAGATTGTGATCATGGTAGTAGAAAACTAGGATAGTTGTTGGGATTATTTTATACTATTCACCTTTTTATTCTTTTTTATATCACATATTTCAATTTCTTTGTTACTTTCATGTATTCATGTTTTTTGTAGATTCATTCTATTATCATTCTGTATATGATAAAGTTTGCAGTCATTGAGTTTATTATTAATTACATGGTTTTTATGATCATTTCCACAAAATTATTCATATTATTATAGTTCTTCCACTTACTGATATATTTTTTCTCAACTTTGTGCTCTACTCTAACCTAAGGGAAAAGTCTCCAAATAGATACAACATAAGCCCTCGCTACAAGTCAATAGCCTCTGGTGTATTGAGAGGCACACATAAGGCCTTGTGGCAACCAACTTTGGTTAATTGGGAGTGAAATTGATCCAAGATTTCATATATATATATATTCATAATCATGGAATATCAAATATAATTATGAATTAATATATCCCAAAAAAATTTAATTATAAATCACTTTACCACTTAGTATCTTTTATGTAAAATACCCTTGGAAGAAATAATTCTAATTAAAAGTTTAAATACGATTATATATTTATTTTTTATGATATTTCATGGAAAATGGGAGACATATATACCGTATATAAGAAGTTATGCTCATAAAATTAGAATATTCCTCAATAAAATAAAATTGAAATGAGGTCCATTACCTTTGATATGACTCATCGGATACCTATTTTAACTTCCTAAATAGAAAATAAAATGTTAATTATTTACATTTTTAAGATATTTTTTTCACGTTTATTTGTATTTTTATTTTATTTATGTTCATGTTATATTTAATTTCTTATTAAATTATTTTCACATTGAATATTTTGATGATATTAGGTTCATATGTCCAAAATGACTTTGGTAAGCTGACTATGGTAAAAGTGGTCAATGTTCCATCATCTCAACAATTATAATCATTAAATAATTATAATATACATACATAAATTATACTTTTTAAATCAATTATAAAATATGGTTATGAAAAATAAACTACATTATAATCATTGAGAAAATAAATCATACATACACATGAGTATAGTTTATATTTATTCATCATTCTTGATGGAAATAACATAAGTAGTATTTTATCTTTATAGATTTATAATTATATAATAAATATAATTTTATTTTTTACAATAACATTATATATTTTAGTTATATAATGTGATTATGAAAAATAAATATCATCACTTCATGGAGGTGAAACTCCAAATGTATGCATGAATGGAATTATCTTCTTTAAATGAATGGAAATATAAGAAATTATGTGGTATAATATATTTATAAAATGATATATACATCATTAATATCATATATACATATTAAATCCATCATTAAGGACATTATTGAACAATTTTGATGGAAATGAAATACATCGGTTCACAAAGTACTAGTATGTTATACACACAAATGAAGGTTTTGTTTCCCATTTGATGGAATAAAGATGTATATAGGGTATTAAAGTAGTAATAAAAAATATAAATATATTTAATAATCTTATTTTATTATAACATCATTTTTTAATAATATTATAATGTGGTGGAATAAGAAATAAAACAAAAATTCTCGGTTAAGAATGATACCACTTCTTCCGAAAAATTATTTAGATATACGTAAAAGGCCTTACTAGGAGGGTTTTCTAAACAAACCAAGACCTCTAAGACATGTTAAGAAAATTAAATAATGTATTAAAATTTTCTTATGTCTAATAAAAATGATTCATTAAGTGTTGATGGATAAAATATTGGGTGACCTTTTATAAGAGAGGGGGGAGTAAGTTTTAGATTATCATAAAGTATTAAATTAATTTTATGATATTAAATTAAAATACTTTTATTTGGAAAGGTATTAATTTTTTTGGTATTATAAGACTTAAATATAGAAATAAAATAGGATTTAATGATTTAAATTTTATAAATAACACTTATATATTTGGTTTATCTCACGGTAAACATGTTTTAACCCTAAACACAGTAAAATGTTTTCAAAATATATGTGTTTTAGTTGTTTCTATATTATAAAAATGGGATGTAAATTTGAAAAGGGGTGAAATTATAGACCATTTATCATAATAATTTTCTTATTTAATGATTTTTATAATTTTTTAATAATTAAATAAAATATTACTAAACCTAAAATATCATTAATGACATTTTTAACAGTATTCAATTAAATTGACTTTAAATACTTGAAGATAATAATGAATTAAAAAATAATCCATTTAACCTTAAATAATACATAATTAATGACATTAAATTTTATTTAACCATAAATCATCTCAAATACATTAATTTTATTGTTTTTAATTATTAACCGTGAGTCATCGACTATTTTCAAAAACATTGTGTTAACGTTGTATAAGAGTGTAAGGATACTATGTAATTACTATAAAATAAAAATAAATTAACATCCTAAAAATAATTTTATCATAATAAAATTAAAATTTAATATTCATTCACCACTTATTTTCATATCTATGTGAACATATAATATATATTCAATTAAATAGTGTAACATTTTATCTATTTCTTTACTTAAATTATTATGTATGTCACTTTCTTGGAAAAGTATCCCATAAATAGTTTAATCTCTAGAATATGGTGATGGTAATAGAAATAAGGAAACCCATTAATAATTAAGATAAAAAGGGGTTCCCTTATAAATATGTCTCAAACTAGGTTGACCTCTTGTTCCTTTTTATCATAGTAATTTGTTTAGTATTTTTACTATTCATTATGACCGAAAATTTATTTTAATAAATTACGTAATATAAATTATTATAATTATAATAATGGAATATATTTTATAAAATTTGATTCAAATAATTTTATGAATTTAATTTAAAAATGAACCTGAAAAACGTGTTGAAAATTGTTTTCCAATAAATGTATTTTTCAAGCATAAGATGAACTTTCGTTAACTCTATAACTAATAATAATAATCATAAAAATTGAAATTATTATTTATAGATATATAACATATAAATTTCATCTAAATAGTTCCTCATTTGGTGTTATTATAATTAATTAAAATGAATAACCACAATTCACTTAAAAAACATTTCATAAAAAAAGTGATTGTTATCTTGAAAATGAATATATACGAAAATATTTTATAATGATTATTTAAAAGTAATTAATTATATTAAGTATCAGTAAATAAAAATATTTTTACTTTAAAAAAATTAAATTTTAATTTTTAAATTACTTAATTTTTTGAAAATAAATTATAGTTTTATAAAAAGAATAATTTTTCATTATTCACTAAAAAATATTATGTTTAGAATAATCCTAAAATATCAACCTAAGTTAATTATTTACGTGATGAAATCAAAAATAAAGTTAATTTTTTATAATATAATTTATAAAATTGGTATTTAAAAAATATAGTTTGAAGAATGTAGAATGAGTTTAAATTTTCCAAAATATTTTCATACACTAAAATATATATAAATAATTTTAAAAAAGTGTTTATTATTATTTATACTAGTAATTTTTTTTCTATGTTATAAGGATTAAATCTAAATTGTATATCATGGTTCATTTAGGGTTTATGTTTCATGTTGTATACATTATCAAACATAATGTTCTTATTTTATAATCTTAGGGATTTACCTTATCACCACATTCAATTAAAAATGTCTTCAAAATAAGATTGTGTGATCTAAAATGAACTATTTCAAATTTGAAAATTCCTTTTTACAAACTGTCCATCATAATCGTGTTAATAAAACACCCACTTCAAAAGAGGTAAAGGTAAATACAAAGGTCATTTAGAATATCACAAAAATGTTTTTACAATTTGGAGAACATTAATGTGAAGTGAAAATAAGGAAATAAAAGAGAAAAATAACACCCAATGATTAATAAGGAGTTATAAAGGGAACAGTTAAGGGATTGTTAACAACTACAAACCATAAGTCACTTATGTATGAAAATATCATTAATTAATCAAATATGATTTTCATAGTATAACATTTCTATTTCAAGATCCTTCTCTTAGTATTGTGTGATTAGATGAAAATCCATACTAGGAACAGAAATAAATATTCATACTAGATATAATTATATTTCATAATCAAATTTTCATCATTTTTTGTGCTTTGATCTATTTACGATACATCTATTGCTCTAAGGAATGAGTATCCAATATGAATTTCTTATTCCGAAAACACTAAAATTAAATTTCAATGAATCATTGGATCTATAAAATTATAATACTTATTCCTCCCATCATTAAATATTAAACAAAATTATAATATTACTAAAATATAAGATCATAGAAAAAATAGACATTCATATAAATAAAAAATAAATTTTAATACAAAATTTATAGAAAAGGTTTGACTAATTTTATTCCACAAATAAATAATCCTATATTATAAATAAACATAATATTCTCGACATTACATAATTTTTTCACTTCAGTGGTTATCTCTTCCCTTTTATATTACATCCATAAAAATTTAATTTCATTATTCCCAATTAATCCATTATATTACACTTAATTATTATATATACATCACACCAACAAAATGTCTCTTAAAATATCATTAATCATCTTGAAATAAAAAATATTGGATCCTATAATATGTCTCCCAAATTCAACTTAACAGATATCCATAAATCCATTTATGTATAAAAATTTATACTAACCAAGTCATCATGTAGGCTGTTGGTAGGAACCAGACACTTCTTTCCCCTTAGTTGTGGGTTCAAGACCTAAATCCTTGTCGTATGGGAGAGGTTGTTCCCCGACACACTGGTTGTATTTTCTCTAAAACTATATTAATATAGTTATTATAGAATTAGAAAATATATTATGAACATACACAGAAAAACATTACACATCAAATAAATTTTGATCCACATTGGTTTTCTATGCAAGTTATTTATTTAAGAAAATAATACTATCATAAATTTTTTATTATTGAATTAAATTAAATATTAATATTAACCATAAATTTTATCCCTAACTTTAAACTTATGTCCCAAATATAAAAAAGTATCATTCCTCAGATAATCCTCTCAATAAATCAAAATATATACACAAGGGTTATATATACCATAAATATCTACTAAAACTAAATAAACTTCTCCAATTTTCATCCATCACATAAAACATAAGAATAGGAATTTTTGATGTTACACTTATAATAAACTGTTCACTTATTAACCCATGATAGTACCTAAAAACATTAAATTATCCTCATATAAATCATAAAATTTCTCCCTATATAGAATCTAAAAAAAATCTTTCATAGGGTTATGTTCCTTAATCTATGTTTTTCTAAGTCTAGTTCCTAGGGTCTCAAAAAAACCTTCTCTAATTACAACTATACAAACCCCAACCGTAGTAGCCTAGAGACAGTGGTAACATGATTTCCTTGGAACTTAATTCAAGTTATCTCATCTCAATGAACATAATAGCTTAGCAGTTTTTCAAAAGGAGATACGTACTTGGATCTCATGTTACATACGGAAAAAAAAGGTTAAAATATGGTGAATTTAACTATTATTCATTCTTAAAATAATTCAATGATTTATTCTTAATATCTTATTGAAAATAAACAAAATAAGAGTGATATAATATTATTCTTAAGAGTTACATAAATTTAATGTTATAATTTAAAAATAAGGAATAATCAATATGACAATGTAATTAAATAAAATATATATTGAATTTAATCAATAACCAAATCATGAAATGCATCCATGGATAATATCAATTTAAAAATATCATAGGTAATAATCATAAAATTATAAATAAAATAAATACTTAGTATTTAATATAATCATCTCATATATAATGATATATATACCATAAATACCATACACTAAGAAATTTTAATTGATTGTTAGTTATACACCAAAAACACCATTTAATTCAATGTTATTGCCTTTTTTCATGAGACCGATTAATGCATCAAGGGATTATCTATAATTGGGGCCCACCCATTACTATATTTCCAATTAATTCCTCATATATTGAATGATTAATTTAATTCCTAAATAATGTTCCTTAACAACAAATATATGTATTGAGTGGAAAACCAAATAATAGTGCATCCAAAAGACCCAAGTTCAAAAACAAGCATGGGAAATTTCCCAAGAACTGTATTAGCACTATAGAATATCAATGTATCAGTACTATACTATTGGGGGAAGTTTAGATTTAGTAGGTATTGTATCATGTACTCTAGAAGTCCAGGTACATTATCAATATTACTCATCAGCGGGGCCTTTGGGGGAAAACGGGCTTTTGGGCCCTTAATAAGGGCTTTCAATCCCCTAGGACTTTGTCCCATGTTCTTGGGCCACATTAACATGGGATTACAGGATATTTAATGGATATCTCTCTACCCTAATATAAGGGGGTCTTTGATTTCATAACAAAAAAGGCTTTGACCCCAATATTAAAAAATATTTGTTGATTAAATAATAATTATTTATCATTATTTTTCATAGACATTAAAATAACATTCATAGTAACAAGAAGTATTTATAAATGATATATGGTTTAAAAAAACAATGTTATCCATTTTATATGTTATTGAAATTTATAGTAAATATAATATTAAATGATCATAATAAAATGAATGTTTCAAGGTATAGTTAATGACCATAAAATTAAAAAAATGTTAATGTAAATACTTTACTTGGACCAAATGAATCATAAAATATTGATATTGTTGAGATGGTATGTGAGTATGATATACACTAAAATACCAAATGTAGGATCGAAATAATAGAGATACTCTATGGAGTATCTAATGATGCTCAAAATAAAAGAGGTGGGTGAATTGTATACTTATAAAAATTCCTTTGGAACTTTTAATGATGGTCATGTTTTAAAATGTTAAACAAGGTAATTCACAAAACCTCTAGTTCTACACACTTGCTTGATTTAGTAAATATGATTCTGAGAAAGTGAATTCAGAAATATGGTTTCGGAAAGTGAAACTTAATGAATGTTTATAAAGATAAAGATTCTACCTTAAAGTGTATTGAATCAGACTAAATCACAGTACAAGTATAAGATAGCTATACTTTATTCAACCTTACTAATACTACGGAAAAACATGTAACAAAATAAGTAATATTATTAAGTCTTTTAACCCAAAGAGAAGGGTATCTAACAACCTTGGATAAAGGTCCCTTGATTTAGAATTTCAAGAAAGTCTTTATTACCCACACCAGGTTAAGACCTCAATACAAATATCAGAGTCTATCTTGCTATCCCCGCAAGCCCTCAACATTAAGGTAGTCATCACCTTGGTCTTCCTCAGCAAAGAATCCTTCAACTTCATGCTAGTCAGCACCTCTATCTTCCTATCCCCAAATCCCTCAATTGTACACAGTAATAATCAGAGTCACACAAAGAAAATATGAACAAGAAGTTCAGTATGCATAAATCATTAAAGCCTCTCTCTCTAGAAATTACTTCAGCCACATGTAATCTCTAGATTGATCAAATTTTTATGGTCTCTTTCAAATGAGCTCTGATTTATAGTCACGACTTCAACGGTCAGCTCCCTACTCCAATTGTGATATTTTTCCTTGAATTTTGGAGGGACATGTACACGTGTCACTCAAACAATGGTTAGTTAGTAACTGAAAGAACAACATCGTTTTATAACAAAATAAGTGTAAGAAAAATATGGTTACATAACTAAAATCCAATATTCAAAACGTAAGGAAATATGAAATTTTGTAGTCTAACCAAAAATGAATTCAGAGTCTATAATACAAAGATATTCGAATTCTTTTTCTAGGAATTTTGAACCTGAACTCTATGAAATTATGGAATCTGAATTTCAAGGGAATTGGAATATGGATTCACAAGAATTCAGAACCAGAACATACAAAGTTTGGAGTCATAGTTCATGAGAATTCGGAGTCAGAACTCATAAGAGTTTAGAGTCTGAATTCAAAGAACTCGATGTCAGAGCATATAAAAGTTCTTAACCAGAATTCGTAATCGGAATTCGAAGTCAAAAATCCAAAGGTTCATAACTAGAATTCGTTTTCAGAATTCAGAGCCAGAACTCAGAATGTTCTTATCCAGAATTCGTAATCAGAATTTAGAGTCAGAACTCAGAATGTTTGTAACTAGAAATCATAATCAGAATTTAGAGTCAGAACTCAGAAAGTTTTTAACCAGAATTCATAATTAGAATTCGGAACCAGAACTCAGAAGAGTTCATATCTAGAATTCATAATCAAAATTTTTATTATAAAACATAATTCTTCATATTTATGTATTTATATAAATCTGAGTTTTTTTTTCAAACATAATTTTAAACATAGAAAAATTATGATATGGATAATGAAACATGGTAAGGATAAATTTCTTTGTGGAAGGAAATTCTTCCTTATAGAAGTAAAATACAGGGTAAAAATAGATTTGACTTGAGATAAGGTGTTTTTGATTTTCAAAATAAGAAGAATGATAAAGTCATAAGAACTATTAATGGCTCAAGAATCTCCCCAATTATGAAGGAATGAAAAAGTCATAAGTAAATCCTTATTGGCTCAACAATCTCCCCCTTTTTGGAAAGCACAAAAATCCTTACAAAAAAGATTTAAAGGACTTAGAAAATATTTTTCTATACATTGAAAATAAATCTTATATCCCTTTAATCATGTCAATGATGAATATGACTAACTCCCCCCTTAGCCTTCGAAACACTAATGATTGTATTCTAAATTTCCATAATACAATTTCTCATTATCTTGAGTATGAAAATCTTCGTAATGGAAAACTACACCTAAACTCCCTCTTACTTAGGGATACTTCGTCTTTACATAGAATTCTTTTTTCTTCTCCCCCTTTGTAATTTTCAAAAAGAGTTTGAGGGAATGGAAAAAGAAAAATATGGTACCTAAAATATTAGTACAATTATTCAAACAAAACAAGTAGCCAAAATTTCATTAATATTGGATGAATTTGTACATGGAAAAATAGATACAATAAAAGATCAGATTTGGATCTATTTTGATTCTTTATCCTTGGGCATTTTCTTCTTCACGATGGTTTTCAAATTCTTTAACTATTTGGGATCCTCCTTATATTGATTTTCAAAGGAATCCTTAACATCATTTTTAAATTCATCAAGCTCTCTCAGATCTTCGACTATATTCATTGACCAGCTCACCATTTTCTTGCAAGATTTTCTATGGGATTCAAAGTTGATAAAGAATTTTGTGTAATAAACCTAAAACTTTAAACACAAATCCTTCACCATGGACATAGAATCCGATTTTTGATTTATGCTATACTTTAGAATCTAGAATCTAGAGTCAATTTTTGGAATGATCAGAATGGTTTCCACTAGCTTCTTCAGGGACTGAATGAAAAAATAATGTTCTAGAGAAAATGATTCCAAATATAACACTTTGTTTGGTGATGGTTCTTCCTCTAGCTCGACCATCTTCTTATTAGAATATCCTCCAGCTTTTTTATTCTATAAAAAATTTTTGGTTGTTGTGTCAAGAACCCCTTGTTTTCATTAATGGGTTTTCAGAATAGCTTCTTCATCTAGAGACTCATACTCACACTTGGACAACTAAACAATTCTATCTTCATAAATTGTTTCTCTCATAGTTCATGCTTCAATATCCTCAGGATGATTGAATTCATTATTATAACTCTTTTACTCTGATAATTTTTTCAATATCTCTTCATCCATCTAATAAACTCCAGGGGTAGAATGTTTCGACGATCCAGTTTGAGAAGTCCGGATTAAAAAAATTCGGAAGCACTTTCCTTCATATGATAATATTCTACTTGCTTAATCAGATCATCAGTACAAATACTAATTTCCTACTTTTCTTTCACTTACTACACAGCTTCTGTCTATTCAGAATATTTCTCTTGAACTTTTTCTGGAGACATGAGCTTCTTTCCTGGAGTCTCAAAAAATTGTTCTACTGAGAATGTTTTCGGTACGAGAATATTCTCGGATGCAACTTAAGTAGCCTTCAAAAGGGATTGGATAATCTCTGCCTCATAAATTTTTTTCTTAAGCATTTTTCCTTGGATTTCTTCTCAAGCCCATCAGCTACTTTCTCTTGTAATGCCTTAGCCTCAGCAGGGTCTATTCCAATCTATAGCTCCCCTTCCTTCATATTATTTTTATCCTCTCTCCATTTGGCTACTACCTCATACGGATACACTTTCTTTTTCTTAGGCTTTGGAGGTGTGGATTTGGTTTCTTTGGCCATAGGGGTTTTCTCGGTTTCTTCTACTTACTTTATTTTTCTCCTCTTTCTATCTTTCTTTGATGGTTAAGACTCTTCTGCATTTTTAGGAATGACTTCTTCTTTATCCTCTAGTAGATCATAAAATTCACCTAACTCCTTAGAGAAACAAACTTTCATCCTCTTGAGTGTATCATCTCTGAATAGCATTACTTTGCAATTCCTTAGCTTAGAACTGAAAGGAATCTTATAAGATTCAAGACAGAGAACTATCAACATGGAGAGTCGGGCAGGATACATGCTTATCTGTGCTCTCAAATTCCCATTCTTGATATTTTCTATCGTAATGAGAATATGCCTCATCAGATTGACCTTCCTTAGATTTACCAAAAAATCCAATAAATACATATCACTTTCCATAAGATTGTCATTCTCACCCTTTATTGGTATAATAAGTCCCTAAACCCATAACTGTAGGATCTGATTATTAGTAGACAAGTGAGAAATTTTTTCGGTCTTGACATATGTAAGTCCAAGACACTCCATAGCCTTTACCTTGATAAAACTTCCTTGTCCATATGGTATCTTTTGAGAACAAAATTCTTCTTCTATTTCATAGGATAACCCTACCAATCTAAAATCCTTGGTGTATGAAAGTTTATATGTTTTTCCATAACACTTGAAGGAAAATTTCTCTCTACTATCTTCCTTGAAAAAACTAACTGATTCATAAAATTTTATCATCAAATCTAGATACACTACATCCTGATCTCCTGGATTTAAAATCGATACACTCTCCCATCCAATAAGCATGATATTATGGAAGATAATAGAGTCATATTTGTTAAAAAAGTTTGTATGTACCAACCAATCACTCTATATTTTCCATTCCGTAATCAGTTGGAACGTAGACATCTATTGGGAAGCAATTTTAACAGACATTCTAAATTGAGATCTTCTGAAAATCTAGAACGGTCTTTTTTAGTGGGGCAGAGCTTCGACATGAAAAATATTGGGAACCAATATGGGAAAACCATCGAGGTTTACCTTTATGTAGGCGTTGAAGTGAAGGCTCATATTCCCATCTGAATCCAATGGATGAGAAATATTTTAAATTGATATGATGGTCGAAATGATAGCCCCAAGGAGAAATTTGGTTGAATCTAATCCTTTGAGGTTTTTAAAGGAAAACATTCGGATTAAAGTAAACTAAAATCCAAGAAATTATAAAAGAAACTATCATCAAGTAAAAGTTGATTACGAAAACTCAAGGAAGAATCATACCTTTCGGGCTGTCAGAAGAATTATTCATATTGAGGAAAATTCTTCTTGAAGGACTTTAGATTCCGGAAAAAAACTTGAGTACAAAAAAGAAACTCAGTTCTTCATTAGGAAAATCTCAAAAATTAAAATTTTCATTACTAAAATTTCCAGTATGAAAATTTTCATTACCAAGATTTCAAGTATGAAAAACATGAAAAACTTTACTACGAGAAATATGAAAAACTTCATTATGAAAAATATGAAGAAAAAAACTTCATTACGAAAAATATGAAGAAAAATCATTATGAAATATATGAAAAACTTCATTACGAAGAATATGAAAAAATTCATTATGAAAAATATTAGAAACTTCATTATGAAAAATATGATAAACTTCATTATGAAAAATATGAAAAACATCATCATGAAAAAAAAAATATGAAAAACTTCATTACGAATGTACTCCCCATATGAAAAGGAGTTTATTAATTTAAGGATATTGATTTCAACAGAAATTTAACAAATAGAATTACCTTATGGTTATCCTTCCTAACTTCTGCTTAATGTATTTAAATCTATTCGAGGGTAAAGATTTTGTGAAAATAACAGCTAGTTGGTCTTGCGTTTTTGATGAATTGAAGAATGATATCTCTTTTCTGTGTGTGATACCTAATAAAGTGATTCCTAATATCTATGTGCTTTTAATGAGAGTGATGTGAAGGGTTTTTACTAAGGGAAATGGCACTTGTGTTATCACACAAAATTCTTGTTTTGGTAAAACGCATACCATAGTCTGTGAGAGTGTGTTGCATCCACAACAATTGAGCACAACAACTTCCAGCTGCTACATATTTAGTTGTAGTAGTATAAAGTGCTACTAAGTGATGCTTATTGCATGACCAAGAAACTAATGAATCTATTTTGAAATGACAAGTTCTAGATGTACTCTTTCTATCCATTATATATCCACCAAAGTCAGCATCTAAAAAACTTATTAAAACAAAATCATTTCTAGAAGTATAAAAGAGTCCTAAATTCATTGTTCTCTTTAAGTTGAAAAAAATTATTTTCACTACCTTTAAATGATATTCCTTAGTATTGGATTTATATCTTGCACATAAGAATACTAAAAACAATAACTCTGGATGACTAGCTATTAAGTAATGTAAACATCATATCATACCTGTAAAAGATGTTTGATCTACTGGTTTCCTAGCTTCATCAAGATCAAGTGTATTTGAGGTACCAATGGGAGTAATTATACTCTTAGAGTTGTCATATCCATACTTTTTAAGATGATATTTTAAATACTTATGTTGGGATATATATATTCTTTCTATTTATTGAGACATTTGAAAACCAAGGAAAAATGTCAACTCACCCATCATTATCAATTCAAACTCAGATTTAATTAGATCTGTAAAGGAATTGGTTAGAGATTACTGAGTTGAACCAAATATAATTTCATCAACATAAATTTAAACAAACAGAACTTTTTTCTTGTCTTTATTTATAAAAAGGGTTGGATCTGCATTTCTATTAACATAGTTATTTTGATGAAAAAACCGTGTAAGTCTATCATACAAGGTTTGAGGGGCTTGTTTAAGTCTATACAAAGCTTTGGTAAGTCTAAAAACATGATCAGGATGTTTTTTATCTTCAAAACCAGGCGTTTATTCAAAAAAACATCCTCTTGAACATAACCATTAGGGAAATCACATTTCACATCCATTTTAAAAATTTTGAATCTCAAGAATGCTTGAAAGGAAAGTAAAATATGAATAGATTCAAGTCTAGCTACTGGAGCATATGTTTCTTCATAGTCTATTCCCTCTGTTGGTTATAGCCTTTATCAACTAATATAGATTTATTTCTTAAAATGATTCCATTTTCATCACACATATTTTTGAAGACTCGTTTTACTCCAATAACAGATGTTTTCTTAGGACTTTCTACCAAGGTCCAGACATTATTTTTTTTGAATTCATTTAGTTCATCTTTCTTGGCATTAATCCAATCATCATCCCCTAAAGTTACATCAGTTCTTTTTTGTGATAATTTATAAAGGAATTCTAGATGTTCTACATCATTTTTTAAGGAACTTATATTCGTTACAGGTTGATTTACATCACCAATGATGCTATCACTAGGATGATTCTTTATAAACGATTGATTTGCGTTTTGTAAAACATGTTCATCAACATAGGGTATAAAATGTTATGGGTTAAATTTTTAAAAAGTATCTTCTTGAAAATTTTCCTTATAAGAAGGATTATCTAGGAAAGGCTGATAATTTGTTTTTGAAAACAAATCCAAAGATGTAGGTTGGGGTTGTTTAAAAATAAAAGGATCAGTTTCATCAAATTTCGTAGGCACTATCTCTTCAATAGTACAAGTATTTTTATTGAAAACTCTATAAGCCTTAGAATTTGTGGAGTATCCTCAGAAAATAATTTCATCATATTTTGGTGAAAATTTATGAATATTATCTTTTGTATTCAGAATGAATAACTTGCATCCAAAAACCATATAGTAGGAAAGTCTAGGTTTTCTACCATTCCATAACCCATAATGAGTTTTATTAAGAAAAGTTCTAATCAAAACTCAATTTATAGTATAACAAGAAATACTTACAACTTCATCCCAAAATGTTTGGCTATATAATATTCACTCAACATTGTTCTTGTTATATCTTGAAGAATTCTATTTCTTCATTCAACAACACCATTCTGTTGAGGTGTTCTAGGCGCTGAGAAGTATGAGTAATGCATTTTCTAATACAAAAAGTTTCAAAATAGATTTTTGAAATTCTTTTCCATGATCACTATGAATAGTTTGGAATGGAATGTTTTTCCCATTTTTAACTTGGGATCTAAAACTTTTGAAATACAAGAAGGCTTCAGACTTATTTTCTAGAAATAGACCCACGTAAATCTAGTGTAATCATCAACTAAGAAAAATACATAATACGTGCCCCTAATACTTCTAGTTTGTGTAGGACCAAAGAGGTCTACATGCACTAATTATAATGCATCAGTAGTTGTGACTTCGCCAATTTATTTAAAACTTGATTTATGTTTCTTTCCATATTGACAAGGGGCACAAACTTTATAAAAATCAAATCTAAGCTCTGGTATATCCTTAACTAATATTTTCATAGAAATTTTGCATAACTTACTAAGGTTACAATGTCCTAAACATATATTCCACAACCAAGAATTATCTTTCCTTGCACTAAGGCAAGTAGATCTTGGCTCCTAAGGTCTTCTTAGTTTAGTGTGTAAAAATTCTCTTGCCTATGGGAAGAAAGAATATACTCTTCCTTTGAATTGTGTACCAAACACCTGTCATTACTAAAATTCACAAGGTATCCTTCATCACATAATTGTAATATTCTAATGAGGTTGTGCATAAAATATTTAACAAATAAAACATTTTCAATCAATGTTTTTCCAAGAAGAACAATGTTACCTATACCAATAATTTCTCCCTGAGCATTATCTCTGAAAGTTACTTTTCCTCCTTTCATCTTGATAATATTTTCAAAATAGTTTTGGCTACCAGTCATATGCTGGGAACATCCACTATCCATGTATCATGTATTTCTTTTGGTAAATTCTCTATTTTCTTGAAAATAAGAAAAAAATTAGGTTTTCAGAATCCAAACATTCTTCGATCCGAAATTTTTAAAAAGAAAATTTTTTGGAACCCACATATTTTTAGAAAATTAGGCTTTATGAAATCCTAACGATTGGGTTTTGTTTAAGGAATATTTTTTCCCAGTGTCCTCCAGACCGACACTTAATTCATAAAGGAGAAATTTTTAGAACAAAATAATTGTTACTAAAAACAGGTTTAAAACTATTATAACCAAAACCAGAACTATTTTTTAAATGTCAAAATTGGAAATACATTTTATCAAAATATTCCTTACCTATGGTAATGTTGGACAAAAACATCCTTAAGGAAAAGATTTTGGCTTTTAGTTTCAAAACCCTGTTCTTGTCTTTTAGAACATTTTATTTTAAACTAGTGTTAGGCTCAAAAACATTTTTCTTAGAAATTATGTTTTCTAGATCATTAAAATGTTTATTCTTCTTAGAATTTACTTCCTAAATATTTTTTGAAATACCTTCAAAAGCACATTTTTCTTATCATGATATTTATAAATATATGATATTTCTTTAGTAAAAATAGTATTACAAGAATTTTCCTTATCAACATTTTTCATGAGTTTTGAATTTTCAATCTCAAGAAGTTTGGAAAACATAGAAACTTATTCATATGTAGGTAAAGTATTATCATCATCAGAAGATGATTCTTCATCAGATGAGTTATAATATTTACTATCATTAGCATTCAAGGATATATTGGTCATATATTTGGAATTGTGTACCATAGCCATTAGACAATGATTGTCGATAGGTAGTCTGGCTATTAGACCAAGATTCTTCTGTCAAGAAGATTCATAGTCTGAAGATTCAGTTGAAGAGTCACCACCACTCGAACTCCAAGTGTCATTAGCATTCAAGAGATTCTTATATTTATCCTTTTACTACTTATTTATATTTCTCTCATAATGATTTTCCTTTATTTCATTTATTTTGGGCTTGGGGAAATTAGGCCTTATATGTCCAGCTCTCTTGCATTCATAACATGTGACTTATAAATATTTCTTATTTTTCCTTTCCTTTTTCTTATATCTGGATTAAAATTTCCTATGTCTAGTTATCTTATTCATTCTTCGAGCATGATTTGTTAATTTATTTTCTGAGGATTCACTTCTACTAGATTCGGACTGGATAAAAACTTTCTTAGATTTGGATATAGTAAATCTCTCCGGAGTCTTAGCTTTAATATGATTTAAATTAGTAGTAAAAGCAACACTTCCATTACCATTATTCTTTTTTATGTTGTCATCATCTCTCTTCTTAATAGTCTCAAGTTGAATAAGAGTTCCAAACAGCTCATCTAATGAAATCTGTGTAACCTTTTTATTCTCATATATAGCTGTCGTCATGGATTCCCACTCATTCGGCATGTTGTCTATGATCTTATCAATAAGAGCTTCATCATCTAATCCTTTATCACCCATTGATTTTAAAACATTCAAAATAGTCATGAACCTTTGCTGCACCTTACATATGGGTTCTCCACAAGGAAATAAAAAAAGCATGATATTCTACTCTAAGCATGGCTCTTCTTGTTTCAATTACATTGGAAGTTACAAAGTGAGTAACTTCAAGTTTCTTCTATATAGAATTTTCTGTTCCACAAGATGAAATTATGATATATATATATTTCTAGTCATAGAACAAAGTAAAGTATTGTGTACCATATAATTCAGTTGATAATCATGATTTTATTGATTGGTAAAGGTACTAACTTCTTTGTTAGAGATTTTATATCCTCCAGTAAGCATAACAAAGTTATCAACACCAGTATTGATAATGAAAGTCTTCATTTGATCTCTCTAATACTCATAGTAATTTCCATCAATGCTAGGTGGTCTTGTTGGATTGAAATTGTCTATGGAACCAACATTGATTCCTTCCATCTTTAAGAAAAATTATTTCTATACAAAACGTGTTAATAGAAAGATTTTTTAATCAAATAAAATATTCCTAGGAAAGGAAAATAAAGAAACAGGGTATCTTTAAGAAATAATATTAATCCGAATATATGAATCCAAAAAACTGATTTCAGAAAATATGATACCAAAACATTTAAGAAGAAGATGAATTCTCTTTTGAATCTAATTGCGAGATTAATTCAGATTGAACCAATCCTCTAATACCAATTATTGATAAGGTATGTGAGTATGATATACTCTATAATACCAAATTTAGGATCAAAATAATAGAGATGCAGTATGGAGTATCTAATTATTCTCAAAATTCAATTGGGTTGAATTGTATAATTTTAAAAATTCCTTTGGAACTTTTAAAGATGGTTAGGTTTAACAAGTTTAAACGAGGTAATTCACAAAACCTATAGTTCTATACACTTGCTTGATTCATGAAATATAACTCCAAGAAAGTGAATCAAAAAATATGGTTCCAGATAGTGAAACTTAATTAATGTTTACAAATATGAATATTCTACATTAAAGCGTATAGAATATAACTAAATCTGATTACAAGTATAAGAAAGTATAAGATTGTTTTACTTTCCTCAACCTTAAAAATACTACGGAAAAACTTGAAACAAAACAAATAACAAAAGTAAGTCTTTTAACCCAAATAGAAGGGTATCCAACAACCTTGGATAAAGTTCCCTTGATTTATAATTTCAATAAACTCAATCTTACCCACACTAGGGTAAGCCCTTGATATGAATATCGGAGTCTATCTTGCTATCCCTGCAAGCCCTCAAATTTAATGTAGTCTTCACATCTGTCTTCCTCGGCATGGAATCCCTCAACTTCATGGTAGTTGGCACCTCTGTCTTAATATCCCTGGAAGACCTCGATTGTACACAGAAACAGTCAGAGTCGCACAAATCAAATCTGAACAAGAAGTTCCGTACGCACCAAACATTAAAGCCTCTCTCTCTAGAAATCACTTCAGCAGCATGTAATCTCTAGATTGATCAACTAATTAAGGGCTCATTTAAATGAGCTCTTATTTATAGGCACAGCTTCAATGGTGGGCTCCCTCCTCCAATGGTCATAATTTTCCTTGAATTTAGATGGGACCTGTAAAAGTTTCACTCAAACAACAGTTAGTTAGTAACTGAAATAACGACATCGTTTTATAACAAAACAAGTGTGAGCAAAATATGGTTACATAACTAAATTCCAATATTTGTAATGTAAGTAAATATAAAAGATCTAAGTCTAACAATAAATGAATTCAGAGTCCAATTTACAAAGATATTTGTATTCTGTTTTCTAGGAATTTGGATCCTAAACTCTATAGAATTCTGGAGTCTGAATTTGAAGGAAATTTGGAATCTAGATTCACAAGAATTCGGAACGAGAACTTACAATGTTTTAGAGTAAGAGTTCATGGGAATTCAGAGTCATACTCCATAAGAGTTCAGAGTCTAAATTTAGAGAAATTGGAGTCAGAACTTAGAAATGTTCATAACCAGAATTCATATTCTGAATTTGGAGTAAGAACTCAAAAAGTTTGTAACTAAAATGCGTATTCAGAATTCCGAGTCATAACTCAGAAAGTTTGTATCTAGAATTCATAATCAGAATTCGGAGTCATAACCCAAAAAGTTCAAATCTAGAATTCATAATCAGAATTCAGAGTCAGAACTCAGAACGTTCATTACCATAATTCATAATTATAATTAAGAGTCAAAACTTAGAAGAGTTTGTATCCATAATTCATAATCAGAATTCAGAACCTAAAATAGTATTCTTCATAATTAGGTATTTATATAAATCTGAGGATTTGGTTTCAAACCAAGTTTTACAGTTAGAAAAATTATGATATGGACAATGAAACTTGGTTTGGATAAATTTCCATGGGGAAGGAAATTCTTCCTTATAGAAGTAAAAAACCGGGTAAAAATATATTTTCCTTAAGATAAGGTGTTTGTGATTTTTGAAACAAGAGGAATGGTAAAGTCATAAGGAAACCTTGATGACTCAAAAATCTCCCCATGTATGAAGGAATGGAAAATTCATAAGGAACACCTTATTGAATCAACAGATATAAATGTTAAAAATTGTACAATAATTAAATGTACTCATAAAATATATGTAATATAGATGTTTTATGTAATTTATGAAAAGAAATACAATAAGAATACCACTAAAAAAATTCATGGAGAAAATACCATTTTCACTTTGAAACCAAATTTCAACAATAAATTTTAATAATATTGGGAAAATATTTTAATTTGAAAACGTCTTGTGAAAATATAAAGGAATCTTTTAAAATAACTATTCAATACACTTCCAAAATTTTTTCATGTAGAGAATGTAAAAATAAATTTTCTTTTTACATTTTCGGTAAAAATAAAAAAATGTCCTTGTTTGGAAAATAGTAAGAATATTATTTTTAAATAATTATACAAAAAATAAAACAAGGGTTAAAATTTCTATAATATTTTATTAGATAATATGGTAAAAATTATTTAAAATATTCTACATAAATATATATGGGGGGAAATATCCATAACTAAGTAAAAAATTCAAATTTCCTTAAAAAATGATGTTAGTATCTTGATTACTAAATGTGTGAAAAAAAGTAGGAAGACTAAATTTTTTTAGAAATAAATAGTATAGAGGATTATTTATTCAGTTTATGATAAAAAATAATAATTCTTTCATAGAGGATATTGAAATATATAATCTTGAATTATTATGATACTGTAAAATAAACCAATACCCCTTCAATACATTGGAATCATAACCCCCATGAAAAAATAAAATAAAATTAGTCATTAAATACTATGAATATAAATGGAATAATAATAAATCAAACAAATTAGAATTAAAATATCAAGGAATTTTGTCCCCAATAGTCATCTAATAGTGATATGTTTTAGTTGTAATGAGTTAGGTCATTATGCTATCATGTGTTTGAAGTCATTTACTCAGGATGAAGAACATCAAGACTGAATTTATAAGGGTTTGTGAAAATATTTTTCTATTACTACGTTCAATGTTGGTCCATCAAATTAAGTAGAAACGTGTATATTACTTGTGTATTTAAATTATTCCAATACACAATTTGACTTCATATCATCACACTATTTCATTTTTGAGAAATTTCTATTTAAAATGCAAATATCACCTCATTAAATTATTATAGAACTTTTGGTAAAAACTCTAGGGGTAATTATTAATGAAATAAAAAAAATTTATAAATCATCATATTATCATTAATGGGATGGTATTTTCTAAAAAAAATTAACTCTCTATATTATATTTTGATATCATTTTGGATATGCATTGGATTTTGGTTTATCATCCTATGATATATGATATAGCCAAAAAAAGTTTTATTCAATGATTTTATAACTTTGATAACATGTTAAGAATCTGATAAACTTATTAAATATAGTAGTGATTATTATCAATATCTTGTTAATAAAGAGAAATAAACTAATAATATTAGTGATTTCTCTATTAGTGAATGATTTTATGGATGCATTTACTCATGATTTTTCTAATGTAATTTCAGATCGAGAGGTTGAAATTATATTTAATTAGTTCATTATTCTAAACCTATTTCAAAAGACATTATCGAATGGCTCATGTAGGACTTGTGGATTTGAAAACCAAAATGTTTGAGTTTTTATATAAAAGTATTATTCATCCTAGTACTTCACCATGGGGTGATTCTGATTTATTTGTTAAAACAAAATATGGTTCATTAAGAATTTTCATTGATTATAGAATGTTGAAGGGAATAACTATTAAGAACAAGTATCAATTTCTTCATATCAAAGATATTTTTTATAAGAACTATGGAGATCACTATTTCTTAAATGTTAATCTTATGTTCATGTACCATCTATTGAAGGTAAAGGATGATTACATTCAAAGGAAACATTTTTGGGAAAGGATATGTGCATTATGAGTTTTTTGGTTATGCAATTTAACTTTTCTAATTCACCTTCTGTATTTAGGGACCATATTTATAGTGCTTCCATGAGTTCTTGGATATGTTTTTTGTTGTATTTCATTATATTTTAAATTTTGAGAGGGACATGAAAGACATATATGGATTTTTTTGAAAACCATAAATGAAAAGTTACTATATGAAATTTTTTTTAAGTATCATATTTGGATACAAAAAATCACTTCCCTTAAAAACATTGTTTACAAACATGGAATTACTATTTAACCATATAAAACTAAAGTTGAAGAATATTGGACCATACAAAAAATTTCACATAGATATGTAGTTTTCTTTTTTTTGTGAGATATTACTTGTGGTTTTCTAAAAACATTTTTTTGTTGCCTATCTAGTTGAAGAAGTTAACCAGGAATGTTTTTAAATTCATCTTGATAAAATAATGTCATTATGTTTTTCATGCACTAAAAATAGATTTTTTTTAATGCACCATTTGAGGATTTTCTTTCAATAAATAGTGAATTTTTCATCTATAGTGATTCTTCATTATAGGGCATTTGTTTTTTCTGATATAGAATGCCCATATAATTGATTATACTTCTCATCAGTCAAAATCTCAAGAGTTAAATTAACCTACACAAGATTTTCATTTAGCTTCTATTGTAATTCATTAAGGATTTGGAGGCATAATCTATATGGACTAAAGTGTGAAATATATACTAATCAATATTTATATATATATATATATATATATTAATTTAGAATGAGTTGAACATGAGGAAGATAAAATATATGGAACTGATAAAGGATTATGATTGCATTATTCAATATCATTATAAAAAAGGAAAACAATGTAGTTGCTTCTTTGAGTGGAAAACATAATGCTACATTATGCATCATACTTTTAGATCATGACCCTATTGTTAATAATTTAAGGATTTTTTTCCCAAAATTTGTGGATGTAGGGATATCCTCTATTTTATTTTAGGTTCCAATGTAGTTTACTTTGTTAGAAATTATTAACCATTCTTGGAAATGGGATCATGTTTTCCAGAAAAAGGTATAATATGTTAATAATGTTAAGTTCACAAAGTAAAAAATGGGTGGAAAAGGTTTTTTTAAGTATAGATAAAATATTATATGTTCCTTTTGATTCCCAACTAAAGGGAGTTGTTGAGTGAAGCTCAAAGTTCCCTATTTTTCATCATTTCTAGTAGAATTAATGTGTACTGATACCTTTAGGGGAATTATTTATGGAATGGAATCGAAAGAGATATAATTTTCTTTACTAGGAAATTAACTTTTATATTATTTAAAGAAGTGATACAATTTTTTAAAGGAATGCATCAAACATTTATAATGCTTAAGTTGAATTGGGAAAAATAATGCCACGGATTTCATGGTTAAATTTACAAATATATCTCAACAAAAAAATGTGATTTGGATTATTATTGATTGATTAAATAAATATATACATTTTCATACCATTAAAGGTATTGTTCCTTTTTATCATCTTTCATGAGTTTATCTAAAGTAGATCGTCAGATTACATGGAGTTCCTCTCAACAATGTCTTTGACCGTGATTCCAGATTTACGTACAATTTTCTGGAAAAGAATTCAAAATTCATTGTGTACTAAATCAAATTTCATTAAAACATTTCTTCTGAAATATAGAGACCTATATTTCTCTTTGTAATACTTTCAAATATTTATACATATATTTTTAGAGCAAGGTGTTGAGAGGGCATGTGAATATGAGGCCCGGTGTGTATGGAATATATTATTCAAAAATATAAAGTACATTTTATACAATGCATATGATGGAAATTGGATAACTCTAAAATGGTAACTCAAATCAGAAATTTCAGGACATGGTTTAGTCCAGAATGTGTGTTTTACCCTAATCATGACATAAAATTATGGAGCACAATGCATTTGGATTCTTTACTGAGTGAGACGTCTATAAATATCGTGTTAACTATTTTAGACTATGCTTATCCCCTAATAGATCTCTCTATACAAGATTAATCTCTCTCCATCTATATCTCACTACCATTATTCATCTTTCATCATAGAATATATAATAAATCCCCACCAAAACATCAGTGGATCGAAGTGGTAGTATAGCGGACAAGTCATCAATGACGAGCGATCGAACTGAATATGGATCCCTCAAATTTATCTTTGTTTCGTGTTTTTTTTTGAAATGATTTATTTTCATTTTATTAATCACTTTAAATGTAATTAGTTGATGGAGACACAAATATAGTCATAAATACGTGTTTGAAACCAGAAATTTCATCCAAAAATACATCCATTCTTCATGAATTTTTAACGCTCAATTTCAGGAACTTTAATCGACCGTTAGATCGTTGATCAGAGGTTAGTGCTGAAAAGTTCTCGTCATGGGTATCACTGATCTAGTTCCAAGTTTATGATCAGTTAAAATAATGAGTTATGGTGGTATATGGAAGGAACCACTGAAGATCTTCATGTGTCAATGGTAGCTGACAGTGGTGGACAGCGGTGGCCGAGGGTGGCCACAACTCCTGGCAGTGGCGGCAGTCTCGTGCAGTCGGGCAGCGGGTGGAGCAGCAGGTGGAGCCGATAGTAGAAGGAAGAGATTGGGGAAAGTTATGTCAATACTATGAAGTTACATGGATGATTCGGGCTAGCGTGCTCGGGTGAAGAGTTTTTGAGGTCGTGAGTAGACTAGTGCAGCTGGGGGTGTCCGACAGCATCGCGATTTAGCAGACTGGTGGACTGAGGGGCGAACGAAATCTGGGAAATCTGGGGTGTGATGCATTGATGTTGCTAAGAGAGGGGTTTAAAGGAACCATCTGTCCAATAAGGTGAGGGGACCGTGCTGACGATATGGGTCAGGCCTGCCGGAGAGGGCCAACCCAAGAGGACGGGTCCGACCAGAATGGGTTGGACCGGTTCAAACCAGGTCATACATCATTAAAAAGCTATATCTCCTAAACCACAAATCTGATTGATGCACTATCTATATTCAACCATATCTATCATAGATAAGTGTATTTTTATTCAATATTAGTAACATTATGTCCTAGATTCATTTACTAATTTCATGAAACACCTAAGTTTAATTATAATAATATAATTATTATTATTTTGAAATTTTGTATCGGACTTATCTTCAAAATATAACTTCTATTTGACATCCCATAAGAAACGGAATGACCATAGTATTTAGGTGTAATTTCCAAGACTACTTTCATTCTTTTGATCCAAGTCCATGGTGTGGAACCTAAGACACCAGGTTCGCATATGTTTTGGTTAAATGCAGCTTTGTCACCTGGTATCTGTTCTGGGTGAATGAGCAGTCAATCCCATGTGCTTTTCTGTTGGGATCATAATGGTACAATCCATATTATTTTTTTCAGGATCATGTAAAAGGACTCTAAGTACATATTTAAATAAAAATGTGGAGACATACTAATTTTCCATCAGATGTCTGTCTGGGGGAATTAGATAGTCGAGCCTGTGACTTTTTCTACAGGGATTGCAACTGTGTGATCCATTTCGATGTGTGGATCCTTATTCGTGATTGTATAAATTGTGTAAACATGAATGGAATATCATTGGAATACCCTTCTGAAATGTTTTAATATAACCCATGGATTGTGTCTCCTGGACTCTTGTGTGAATAGAGAAGATGTATGAAGAGATGTGGTCGAATGTTTTGGGACTGTTCGAGGAGGCACATCAATGAAATTAAATTTTTCCCTATGGTTCAATGACGAGTGTCTTGTGCTCATCGGTATATTAAATAGATTTTCCCTATATTTTGGGAGTTCCTTGGAATGCCTACAGGTAATTTTTCATAGTTTATTACCAGATAATGGATAGGTACACAACCATGTGTCGAGGTCAGGTCAAACGACATGTGATCCCCATGCGCGTCGTGTACCAAGAAGTTTTCTTCTTTCTCTTGTATCTCCTTCTATTAGAAATTGATTTTGTCATGTGAGTAGCCTATCCTATGTTTTTTTTTCTCATATAATGTGATGGTTCCCATAGTAGTGTCTTACGAGTTATGATGCATGTTGGTCAGGGTGTGATGCATATCTAGGGCGGCATCTGATGACTACAATGGCATGCATTCCGAGATGTACCATCTAGCAGAGATGGACAATGTTCCTAAATGCTTCTCGAGAGGTACCATCCAATTGGGATTAACACTATTCCAGGTTTATTCTTGAGAATTACCATCTAGTAGTGAGGGATAGTGTTAATTGGTCCTTCTATAGAGGTATAATCCATCCTGTATGGATAGTTTTTATCGGTGCTTCTCGAGAGGTAACATCCAACTGGGATGGCTAGAGTAGTTTTGAGGTCACCTCTAGGTAGGTTGGAAGGTGTGACCAAATGGAAGATCTATGTTTAAATCTATCTGGTATGGGAAGTGTTCCATGAAGAAATTATCATGGTAACATCTAGAAGGGATAGTATGTGGTCCCTGATGGAATCTTTGGGCATCCCTCTAATGGGGATGGGTAGTGGGTCCCATCGATTACTCTTAATAGGTAGTACCCTCCAGCGGGTCTAGGTAGTGGTTCCTCATTGAATACTGTGTGATGATCCCCACAATTACACTAGGGAACTGATACTCAAGGATGAATGGAATCCTCCAACCACGGTGGGCATGGATCCTTGACTTGTGACATGATATATCAATTGTGCATTACAGTGACAAGATGTGGTTTGATGTGACCATTGACTCTCTAGAAGGAGGAATTATTTTCCAAGAAATATGTTTCCTTGTTATGTCATCTAAAACTATGAGGGTGATATTGTCTCAGCCAAAGAAGATAGTATCAAGTTGATGTGATTGAGAGCATTTGACTTGCACTTCAGGGCAGACATGTGGGATCTTGGCTGATGATAGTGGCTACATCTAGGACAGTTTCCAACTCAATTTATTGGGCTGATCTATGATATTTTGATCCCCTTAATATTTCATTTGGGTTTCTTAACTATGAATATATATATATATATACCATTTCTATTACCCACTCATTGGGTTTTGGTTACTCTCTTTCAATGAGAGGTGAAGACACATGGGGTATGCCACGTGATTTATGTTCCTAGATTCTCATGGTTGGATGAGTCTAGTATCCTTATATAAGTAAAAAGAATCAATGAGATGTTCATCTTCTCACTATTTCTAGATCCTTGTGTTTGGTTGAGCTTAATTCACTCTCTTGTTGGGTTGATGTACACCCCTTTTGTTGTACATTGTTTTATCCACTTATCCCATATTCAGTACATCATTTTATACTCCCTTAGGCATTCAAGTAATCTTAATAAATATTTTTATTCTCGCACCTTATTGGGATTTTCCCACACATGGTGTGCCCTTTTAAATGACGGTCAGGTTGATCGTGACATCATAAGAGCTTAGGGATATGGGGTGTTTGGACCACATGTGGTGGTCGTTTCTTAGGATCTCAAAGTGGGTAACTCTAAACTGTTTTACATTCTCACATGTTCTTGGGATGTGTCACTTTTCTTATTTAGAATTTATTTTCCCATTTACCATTCATTTTTATTTACAGAACCTATAATTTTATTGTATATAGGTTGATTCATATATACTTTGTTTCCTTATATAGTAATTTTGTATCTCATTTTCCTTTTCCCATACACTTTTTCATTGAGTTGGATGTGTGTGTGTGTGTACAAATTCATAGGTAAAGGCCTCCTTATGTTTTTTGTTCCTTCAGTACTTTTAACAACCATTGGACTATAAAGGTGGCCTTGGGGTAGTTGTGGTTCAATCCCTAAAATGGGTCGGGTTGTGAAAAAGTTGTATCAGAGCAGAGTTTGACCAATGGAATGTTGTTCAGATGTTTCCAAAATAAGGTCTTAGTTAGGATTTTGGGAAATAGTTTCAACATGTCTTGAGAGCGGCTCTCAGATCAAGGGGTCTGGCGATGGATCGGTGGCCGATGAATCCTTTCACTGGGACCCTGATTACCTTCTTATCGCCCCGGCATACTGAGAAATTTGTTGAATGGATCAATGATACGTGCATCATATAGGATTGAGTGTTTGACTTTACTTGTTTATTCAAATCCACACTTGTAGTTGATATATATATATATATATATATTTGTGTGTGTGTGCTCACCAAACGACAGTACACCTTGATAACATTTACGATTCCTCTGTGATGGATGTCAACAAAGATACAAGCTCGGGTTCGTGATAAAGATTTTGTGAGTGATGAGGCCTCAATTTAGGACCCATCTTGTGATCCCCTTTCTCTAGGAGAGTAGGTAGTATCACCTCCACCTACTGTGCAGTAGATAGCCCCAGCAAAGTGGGCTAACGAGGTGTGCATGTTCAGTGCACTTCGCGAGATCTAGCACTAGAGACCATTGAGGTTCCACAGTGAGCTAGACCACCACACAGTAGAGGTTTTTCTAGTGTTGATGGTCTGCCTCTTATGCCTTGTAAGAACACCGACAGATCAAATGGTGGATTGTGCAGCCAGCCTCTTCCATGAAGCAATTGGGCATTGTTGGAGATTGGTTACTCAGGTACTTGATTAGTCGATGACCTCATGGGATTACTATCATCAACTGTTTCATGAAGAGTACTACCCCTCTTACTTATTCTCTCTTCATATTCAAGAGAACCTATAGTTTTAGCAAAGATGGATGATGGTGGCCGAGTATGCGTCTAGGTTCATAGACCATGCAATCTATTCTCTAGACATGATCTATGATAGAAACTTCTGAACATGGGGGATTGATAAGATACTCTATAGAAATATTCAAGATATCACAGTACCCTTTGGAATCCCCACCTATGTCGGGTGTTTTAGAAGGAGCTAGTGATAGAAAGATTTCTTTCATAGAGATGCCATATAGTAGGTTGTGGGAGTGAGTGCAACAGAGCTAAGATGTCTACTACAGCTAGAAGATGCCAGCTGACAATATCTCAACACAGGAAGCCTCCACATAATCAGTCTCAGGAATGTAATCATATGGGGTTGAGGAAGATCAAATCGTAGGTACATCTTAGTGAGGTTTGGTTCTATTCTTATGAAGGGTGAGATCACATGTCACAAGACTGCCCAACCAGACTTGCTGAGCGCACCAGGCAGGAAACAGGTGGACCACCACAGCAGAGACAACATCATGATATAAGTGGTCACTAGGGAGGTGGCTCTATAAGAGAAGTATAAGAAGCTATAGGTGGGGGACAACATTATTAGGTCTTTTAAAAATCATCAGGTGGCCCACATCAGGTTCAATAATCTATCATCTAGGACCAAAAGAATCTATGAGCTTTGGATGTCTATGATCATGAAGAGCATGAGATGATAAGAGGTACTCTCTTTTTCTTTTTAGATTTTTACAGTATAACTTATTAAATATGTTTTGGATTACTCTTTTCTTCATAAACCTTTTTTGACGTTTTACCAGGGTTACATTGGGCGTTATTGTAACCCTATATCGATCTTGTTCAACGTAGCCACCAATTCAAGAAGAAGAGAGGTCATCCCCCCACCAAGATGAATTTTTCTGATGTGGGAAAAACTGTGAGGGTGAATTAGTGCCACACAAAGTGGATAGTATTGAGGTGTGGTGTATGATTCTCTCTGACATATGAATTTAGGGATAGGTGTGTGGTGGAGTGTCAGGTGGGACTTGTATTTTCTGTTAGTGTTTTTCTACTATACATCCTTTTTCGTGAGAAGTCGTTATTGGGTGTAGTAGGGAATCTAGTTTTGTGATTACTCTACTTATAAGGGGAGTGATGAAATGTGGGGTATTCCACATATTTTTAATTTACAGATACTTGTGGTTTGATGAGTTTACCCACCTACCTTGTATTGTGGTACCTTGAGTTCTCAACATCAAGTCTTGATATAGTACTTATCTGGTACTAGTCGAAGTGATGGAGACCCCGTGAATAGAAATACACTGCTCACTACCCAGTACTAATAGTGTTGGTCTTCTCCCTCAAAATTTTGGGACACTACCTTCAAGAAGAAAACATTGCGGTCTGTTCAGACCACAAGTGTCTCGGGTACATATTTACCTAGAGAGACTTAAACCTAATTCGGTGATGTAGTTTTACATTCTTGAAGGACTACGAATTCATGATATTATATACTCTAAAATAGGGAAATTTTGTTATAGAATACCTTAGAAGGAATTAAAAATCTCTCCTATTACAAGATTTTTCGAAGTAATTAGCTTCCCCATAGTTGAACCTAGTAAGGAAGGAAGGTACATTTTTCATTAGTTAATGGAGATGACTCTTTTTCTTCCTGATATTGTATGAGAGTCTCGGTTGTGATGAATCAACTATGAAATCCTATGTGACTAGATATCTTTGGGTGTTTCACAAGATGGATAATCTGAAGGAGGAATTCTGGAGTGATTGTTCCATTTACAATAGATGATTCATGTTGTGACACAAGATGTAGAGGTTTTTCTAGAGAGGAAAACATTCAGTCATGTTCTTCTTTGTCGTTCTAAACTGTGAAAATAGATGGTGAAGTTTATTACCACCTTTCCCTACACCAATAACTATAGTGGATGCACGATGTATCCCATATGTTGTAGTAGAATAGATATGTGAATGTTCTTTTGAAAATCATCAATAAAAAATAAACTTAAATGGATGGAACATCCTTTGGTTCATGTGATGTGCCATCATGGAAACGTGTAGGTTTTCATAGGAGTAGGACATCCAGGTGCAAGGTCAGTATCTTGAGTTTTTTAGCTAGTTTTTTTTTTCAAGAACGAAAATATTGAAGTATGGAATGATGTGGAGACCCTTTATTTTACTTATAATATGTTGAAATATTTCTACATATATTTCCAAATCTAGGATTATAGACGGCTTGTGGTTCCAACGCCCGGTGTGCCCAAACAAATAATGCAAATTTATTAAGTATATTTTATTTTATGCACCTGATGAAAATAGGATAAATCCCAAATGGTTATGTGGATCAAAAATATGAGGCCACATTTTTGTCCGTAATGTGGAGTTTACCCTATATGCGACAAAAAATGAGAAGTTGAGATGGATTTAGATTCTGCACTAAGTGGAACATCAATAAATAGAGAGATGAGTGTTTTAGATTAGGGTTAGTCCCTACTCTCTCTCCCTCTCTCTCTCCACAAGAGTAACCCCTCTCTATCTCTCTCTATCTTTATTCATCATTATTCACTAGAAAGAGAAAAAATCTCCACCTAAACTTCATCTAATCGAAGTGGGAGCGCAACAGATGTATCATCTACTATGGAGATCGAATCGAGATAGGAGCCTTCAAATGTCTCTCTATTTGTTTTTTTTTGAAAAATAAATTATTTTTATTTTTTTCTTCACTATGAATATCATTCTCCAATGGCCACGCTAACATGAACATAAATTCAGGTTCAAACTAGAAATTTTATTTGAAATTTGTTCTTTTATTCATGGATTTTCGATGCTCACTTTCAGGCGCATCAATAAACCATCAAATCATTGATCAGAGGCAAGAACAGTGAAGGTCTCATCATTGGGATCACTGATCCTATTTCTGGTTCATAATATGGTAAATGAAGGAGGTCTAGTGGTCCACATAAGGGACGACCGAAGAGATTCATGTGGTGGTGAATTGTGGTGGTTGCAACTCCTTGCAACGACAGTGGTTTTGTGTAGTCAGGTTGGTGAGCAAAGTAGTTGGAAGAGCAGGGATCAGTAGAAGGAGACTGGATCTTGGCTAGGGATGGATGACTGAGCCAGTGGGCTTGGTGGGATGGATAATTAGGGTGGTGATGTGGAGATGTTGTGATCAGACTTGTGTAGAAGGGGTCATCTTGTAGTGGTGCACTCAGGTGGTTGACTTGACCGAGGGCGACTGAGATCTGGGACACCTGGGTGTGTTGTGTTGATGCAGCTAGGATAGGGAATATGAGGATCCAACTATCTAGATAGATGAGTGGATTGAGCCGAGTCAGTGTAAGGAATGTCGGGATAATAGTAGGGTGGGTTGGGTCATTGTCTAGTGATATGTGCCAGATCGGCCTGGGTGTACGGGTCCGGGCAGAATGAGTCCGACCAGTTCAAACCATGTCGTAAAGCTTTAAGAGGAAATATCTTCAAAACTGTTCATCTGATTGATTCATTGTCTATAAACACACATCCCTCTCATCGAGATGAATATTTTAAGACTATATTATAATTTTTAAGTAATGGTTTCATTGCTTGGTTTCATGAAACTCCTAGGTTTAATAATAATAATATAATTATTATTATTTAGAAATCATGTATCAGACATTACTTCTACATGGAACATCTGGTTGAACTTCCATCAATGGTGGCATGACCCTTATCTTTGAGTATAATTTTCCTCACTACTTTCAAGTTGTTGATCTAATGCCATGGTGTGGGACCCATGAGTCCCAGTTTGCATGTGTTGTGGTAAAATACAGATTCTTCACTGGGTATCTATTCTGGTTGAATGACGAGTCCATATCATGTGTTTTTATGTAGAGGTATCAATTGCATGACCCTTATAATTGATTCACAATTATGTTTTGGGCCCCATTTTATGTCATTAATGACATTGGAATAAACACAGTTCTTTTCCATTGAATGTTGGTTTAGGTCAATTATATATTTGATGTTGCATGTTTTTCTGCAAGTATCACAGTGATGTGATCTGTTTAGATGTGAGGAGCCTTATTTGTGATCTCATTAATTGTAGAAACATTAAAGTAATATCCATGGTAGATTGTTCTAAAACTTTTGAATAGAACCCTTGGATTGGGTCAGCTTCGACCTTTGTTGGATTAGATTGGATGCATGAAGATATGTGGTCAAATATTCTAGGGATGTTTGAGGAGGTACATCAATGAAATGATGTATTTTTCCTATGTATAAATGAAGATCATCATGTTCTAATTGTCCTTATGACTATATTTGGTATTTATAATGGGAGTACCTTGGCATATCTAGGGGTACTCATTCAAAGTTTAGTACCCATGAATGGATTGGTACATAGCCAAGGGATGAGGTTTTGTCACACAACATGTGGGACCATTATGCATCACATACCACTATTTTTTCTTCTATATCTCGTACCCCCATCTTTTGTACATGTATTTTGAAATGTGAGTATCCTATACTAAGTGTTTTTACATTTAGAACACAGTGGTCGCATCCGTAGTGGGTCATGAGTTATGATGTGAGATGTTTTGGGTGTGACTCATATACGGATTGGAATCCAATGACTAATAAGGCATTCTTCCTGAGAGGTACCATCCCACAGGGATGGGAAGTGTTCCTCAATACTTCCCAAGAGGTACCATTCATTAAGGATGGTTGGTGCTTCTCGATGCTTCTTGAGAGGTACCATCTAGCAGGGATATCCAGTCTTCCTCAGTACATTCCAAGAGGTACCATATTGTATGTATGGACAGTCATCCTTGGTGCTTCATAACAGGTACCATACAACATGGATGGACCGAGCGGTGCTGAGGTTATATCTAGCTGGGTTGGGAAGTGGTCCCTGGTTATAGTTCCAAGGTTACCTCCAAATGGGCTAGGAAGTGATCCCTAATGGTAGTTCTGGGGTCACCTCTAGCTACACATGGAGGTAGTACTTGATGGTAGTTCTAGGATTCCCTCTACTGTGGATGGGTAGTAGGTCCCATCAATAAATCTTTGTAGGGAGTACACTAAAGTGGGCCTGGTAAGTTGGTCCATGTCGACTTCTGGGTTATGATCTTCCATAACGCATTAGTGCATGGATACTCGAGGATGAGTGGAATCCTCCAGCCTGACTGGGAATGAATCCTTGACTTTTGACAAGATCTATTGAATGTGTCGAACAATGATGAGATGTACTTTGACATGACCATGTAATGTTGATAAATAGGAACACTTTTACCACCAATATTCATCCTTGTGACATGAACTAAAACTGTGAGGGTGAGAGAGTACCACCAAAAGTGGATAGTATCAAGGTGCGGTGATTGAGTTTCTTTGACTTGCTTTTCTATGGAAGACATATGGGATTCTGGTCATCGATGGAGGTTACATATAAGAGTATTTTCTAATGACATTCATAGAAAGAGTTTTCATATAGTCATCCCCTTACTCTCTCATTCTGGTTTCTTGATTGAGAATATATATATTCTATTTCTAGTAACCACTCCATGGGGTTTGGTTACTCTACTTCCTAGAGAGGCAAAGACACGTAGGCTATGCCATGTGCTTTCTCTGTATAGCTTATAAATGTTGGACGAGTATACTTTCCTTACATATTTAGAAAATAATCAACACTAATTTTATCTTCACACATTTTCTAGTTCCTTGTGTTTGGATGAGACTAATTCACTCTCTTTTTGGGTTGATCTTCACTCCTTTTATTGTACCTTATTCTATCTACTGGTCCCCTCTTCAGTACATCTTTTGATACACCCTTGTCCCATCAGAGAATCCTACTAAGTATTTTTATATGCACCATTTATTTTGATTTTCCCACACATAGTGTGTGTTTGCATACGACAGATAGGTTGACCATTAAATCATTGGAGATTAGGTGTATGGGGTGCTTGAATTGAATGTGGTGATCGAATCATGGGATCCTATAGTGGGGATCTCTATGCTAATTTACTTTTACACTTTTTGTTAGTTTTTGGAACTCTTCTTGTTGGGAATGTATTTTTTACCTTTACCTTTCAGTTTACATAACAACACCTGATCTTTACTTTTTAGAGGTAAATGCATGTATTCTTAGTTTCCTTATATTGTAGTGGTGTATCTTGTTTTTTAATTGCCTCTGCACATTTTCATTGAGTTGGCTATGTGTGTGTTGGGGGTTCTTATGAAAAGGCCTCCCCGAGTATGTTGTGCATTAGGCACTTTTTACCACCCCATGGCCTATATAGGCTTGCTTGGGGTGGTTGCGGCTAAATCCCCAACATGGGTTAGGCCGTGAGATCCAACCTGATGGTCCTTATGAATGAATGATTCAAACCATGGAAAATATTATTCATTATTTTATAATGTATTACAAGGGATGCTAGGATTAATATCATCCTTTGGATGATTTTTCTTATAAAAATAGATTTCATTCAAGTATGAAAATGGAATCATTTGATGCATTATATTGAAGGTGAAGTTAGACACTAGCTTTTGGGATGAAGTTAAATAAAGAAAGATGATGGGACCAGAGATGGTTTAGAGAATGGATGAGAATGGGTATTTGATTGGGACATATATGTGGGTGGCTTAGATTATAAATAAATTTTATGATCATAACCATAGAAAATATTTTTTTTCAAGGTAGGTGATCATTTTTATGGAAAAGTATTTCCATAGAAAGGTGTGACGTGTTTTGGTAAAAAGATAATGTTAAGTCCATGGTTCATTTAATAGTATCAAATCCTGTTGAAATTTGGATCTTTTTCTCACTCAGTGTATTTTCCTCTAGTTATATCCTAGGTACACAACATATATCATGTTTCAATGTCAAGGAAATATGTTTTATATTTATCTCATGTATTGAGAACTGAAATAGTTTATTTGGAAGATAATATGTCTTATGCGAAACTTCTTATTCATTTTCCAAACTATAGAGAGAAATTGTTGTGGAACAAGGTTATTATATTATCCCAAACTTTTCAATACTAGTCTCAGACTTGTTTTAATGTACTAATTTTTCTTGAATTTGTGTACCTTTATTTGGTTTATATCATAGTGTGTGTTTATGGGAATTTTATGAAAAATATAATAAATAGGTGTTGGGCATGGTTGGAACATAGTTATAGAAAAAATTTTACCCCATACCAGGAAAACATGAAACCCGAGATAGTGGGGGTCCACATGGATGGCACATGATTGGTGCACTATTAGGTAAAATTGTGCCCCCCTAGGTAAGAAATCATGTGTTGGAATTAATATCTCTTGGAAATTTATTTGAAAATTCCATAAACCTCCAGAACTGACCAATTTTGACCCCATTCAAACCTAGGAGGTCTTCCCTTATTTTTGAGCTCTCTTAAGGGATTCGGATTCCATTAATCCTCCATTATTCACAATTAAAATAACAAATCTATTATCTCCATTCTGGCTATTAGTGGATCTTATTGTGATACTTTACCACTCATCAACCTTTCTTATCCTATTATTTTGAAGGGATGTTATCCAATTTTTTTTAGATACATATCTTTTTGATGAGATGTATATTTTTGATTATATATATAGATATATTTTGGATGTATCTTGATTTCCTAAATCTTGATTTAGGATTTTGAGATATATAACTAAATCTATGTCACTGTTATACTCAATTTAGGGAATTTCTATTGATAAATAATTCATCAATAAACCAATTTAGGTGGCCTATTATCAAATCCCATTGTCTTCATATTTTTTACGTGTATGTGATTTCAGAATTTTGAGGTTTTGATTTCCAATTGAGATTGAAGGTATAAATCAATTAATGTGGTAAAATAATTTTTTGCGAATTTAGGGATTTGATTGAATAATGGAATTGTGGATTTAGGATAATTAATTGATGAATTAATTATCAAAATTTTGAATTGATAATCAAAATAATTAATTGTTGATTTTATTATTGACAGGTTATGATTTTTCAATGAAATGAATGGTTTTAATTAATCTTTGAATAAATTGGTGTGCAGTATTGATTAATTAATTATAGAATTAATTAATGTGATTCAAGAGACTATTTAATTGTTAAATTAATTAATTTTATAGATATGATTAATTAATGGTATAAATAATTAATTTCATGAAATTGATTGATTTATTATTGAATTAATTAATGAGAGATATAGTAATAAGATGATTAATGTTGATTAATCTTGGCTGAAATGTTATATTGAAGCAAGTGATATTGTTATTCTTGATAATTAATGATGTTTAAGTATGGGACATAAACTTTAACTACAAATACCCTTGTCTAGTTTATTGATGAGAAAGTGTTGGACATGAACTGGTACTCTAAATACCCATAGGGTGAAATAGTGTATTCTTGTGAATATTTTTATGGGATAGGTACTCAATCTCCAAATATCAATGGTGTTTGGGACATGGACTAACGATCCAAATACCCATCGGGTGTGACACACGATTATATACACCCATGATATTGGCATCTGATTCTAGATTAAATTAGTTTTAATAATGAAATAAATGAAATGGATAATGAAATCACATTTATTAAATGAATTGTGAATTGATAATGTGGAATGATTAGACTCCATCACAGGTTGATTCATTTATGGTGGTTTTGGTGTCCATTGGAACCTATAGGTTTATGTAGTTAATTAAATATTAATTGATAATGTGGTAAATTCTTTCTTATGAATTGGAATTATTTATTTATAATACTACATACACTATTGTTTGACTATATATTGTTTTAGACACCGTTGGTGGTGTTATATTGATTTTTACTCACACCCTACATGGGATGCCTGATCAGTGCATGAATAGAATTTTTGTTTTTTCATAGGTTATGGGAAAAGGCCCTAATTTTTATGGCTATGGTGGTATGGATCATGGATGAGGGAACTAGATTTGTCTTGCGACCTGGTTGGGATTCGACGGTTTCTTTACTTTTGAGTTTCATTTTATATAATTTAAACATAGATATCCATGAATGTTTACTAAATTAATTTGATATTGTATTTATACATTGATTATTATGCATTTATGGTGTTTTTCTGGTTAAATATATTATTAAAAAAATTATTATTTATTTATTTTGGTGTTTTATTCTGATAAGATAGGGTATAGTCTAACCATGAAAAACTTATCATTCCCTCTCTTCTAGTTAGAAGCCTCTGGAATATCTGGAGGAACACTTTAGGTAATGTTGTGAACTAGATTGGGGCACTGGGGACTAGAACGTTGTTCGGGAAATTACAATATCGTATCATAGGTCTAGTTTTTTTTCTTCTTTTTTTCTTAATGTTTGAGAATGGTAGATAAAAGACAAGGAAAATTCAGGCCAGGGTAATGATCTTGTGTATGGGAGTTACAAAATCATATATAGGTTAAAACCCAAGTACCTAGTTTTTTGTTATTTTTATTGTTGTTTTTTGTTATAGTTTAATATTATTTCACCTTGGGTGAAAAACTTGTTGTGTGATGTAAAATATTTTTTTTGATATTTTCTGAGAATTTACCTGAGGACTGGGATGGAACGAAGTTTGAGTCTACATGCATCATTATAGGGACTTAGGGTTGTTGTGACATGCATCATTTTAATAACACATCGAAAAAAGGTAACATGAATGTTATTAACATGAATTTTTTTTCCTTTCTTGTGTAATTGAATTGAAAATGGTGCCTAGTATGAATTTGATAATGATAAAATGATTCAAGATGTGAATACATGGATGTATAAATGAGAAACTTGATATGAGAATGTGTTTACCCTTGTTAACCATGATCAAGGTGTATGATGATTAAAGGTAGTGATAGAGCCTTATTTTTTATAGTGTTTCTTGGGTTGGGGAAAATATTAGTTCTGTCTTATTGTGATTCCATGTAATGTGAATGTGTTGACATTGTGAACTGTGTCCCAAGGTGTGTGTTTGTCTTTATAGGGATATTCCTCCACAATAATTATTTTTGAGAGGATGACATAAGGACATGGATGGAGATGGTATACTTGTAGTGGTACCAGAGGCAATGATAGTTCCAGTTGAGGAAGTACGAAAAATGTATTGGGATAAATTCTCTATCTTTAAATAGATCATGGAGAGAGACCCAAGGCAGGTTGTGAAAAGAATTTAAGACCTATCAAGGGAGTTTTAGTTGATTCACCCTCCAAATTTTACTTAGGAGGGTTGACCTGGGGGATATGAGGTTTGGATCAAGTCCATCTAGACTATATTTGACCACTTGAAGACTCCAGTGGAGTGGAGGGTCAAATTAGATGATTACATGTTATGTGTACAAGAGAAGCGTAGGTAGGATATCCATACTCATAATGGAAAGATAGAATCTATGGAATGGAAGGACTTTCCAGATAATTTCTTTGAGAAATTATATCCAGACACACTAAGAAAAGGATTAGTTGAGTTCATAATATTAACTCATGAAATAATTTATGTGTTGGAAAATTCTCGACTCTTCACATATTTTCATCACTTTTCTCTTATGTTGAATGGAGATGAGGTAATTATGGTAAAAATATTTCAAGATGGACTTAAATATGATATTAATTCCCATGTAAAAATATTTAGTTTGAATATGTTTATATTAGTGGTAAATCAATCTCTAATATTTTATGGGAACCTAAAGGAAGCTTCTTGTGGCAGACATGTGGTTTCTACTAAATGATCGTGGGTACTTCTTCTGAGATCAGGAAGATTAATTATGAGAACAATATATAGAGAAGATGAAAACAAGGCCTACAATTAAATGGATTAGTTAATCGGGATATTACCAGAGTACTTCTCTATCACTGTGGTAGGTCAAGACATTTTCATAATCATTTCCCTTATCCACTAGTAGAGTTCCAAGCCCGTAGTAGTATGGGACATAGATTGTTGTTTTGAAGGAACCCTTGGTAGATAGTTAGTGATATAGGATCTATAAACAACTAGGGTGATAGAACGGAATGTTCTATACTATATCTTCCTAGTAGCTAGAGTTCTATTATCCTAGGTAATAAAGGTAGTGGATGTGGTGTTTCTGGAAAAGAGTGCATGTATCAGTGGAGTGTGGCAACTCATGGAATTATGAAAACATTAGAGGAAAGAGTGTAAGTAAATAATTCATGTTTCCATGACTTGTCACATAGGGCCCATTCCGTGACTACCTGAAGCCCGCCTTCCAAAGGCCAGGTGTTTTTGAATAGCACTATAAAGGCATATCCCAAAAAGGGAAGGCATATCCTTTAAACATGTACACACACAGATAGAGAAAACATCACAAAGCTAACCATGATGGAAAGAAAATTAATAGCCCCTCCACAAGTACCACCATTGAGAGTGACATTTGTAAACTAAATGTAAATGGGATAGAATAAGATCACAACTAAAAGGAAGGTAGAGAAAAAATAAGTACAAGCACTGGAGGTCGGCTGCTAAGGATCATACCTAATGGGTTGGTACAGCTATCTATTGGATGTCACTGTTGCACAACATGTCTATAGATCCTCCTCTGAGTACCATCTAGTCCTGTCTCTCCATTGCCCAGGTCAATGTTGTGCATCATCTACATAATACACAATAGGTGTGGTCGAAGCCCATGCACGAGTGAGTATAACAATACTCAATAGGGAGCCCAAGACACCCAAAGGTCTCTTAGAAATCCATGAATGAAAGAACCACAAAGAAAATACCACAGAGGAAATATAACCAAGAAATATCACAAACACATAGCAAAAAGTAAAAGACACACCTCAAACTAGGTATAACATAAGTACATAAGTAAAGATGATTAGTCTTAAATATAGATCGTCTAATTCTTTCAAAAGGCTATATTTTTTATCCGAATAGGTTCTTTAAGTGTTGACCCACAGAGTATCGCTAGCTTCTGATCCATAAGGGATTTCTAGGTGCTGACCCACACAGTATCTCTAGGTTATGACCCACCCAGGATCACTAGGTTTTGAACCACATAGGATCTCTATTCTTTTCATCATGTCACATCTAACCACTAGATTCCCGCACGTAACACGCTTGATTCCATGATGTTATTCTCTTCATGAAACTATTCATGTCTCAACCACCATTAATTCCCATATAGAGAAACCCCAAATAACTGCCTTGATGTAAGGGTCTTAAGGCGACACACGGCGTGTCGTCCAGATGCCTGGTCTATAAGTTATATGCCTTTTAGTTAAAATGGTCTGGTTGGATTCATGTCTGACCCAACCTAACCATAAAACAACCTCTAAAAAAACTTATGTAGAATATTTTAAAAGTACCTCCTCTCAAGTTTCCTCACATTGTAGACGGTGCGTCAATCGAATGCTTGGTCTGCACATTAGGATCATTTTAATGTAACGGCCCTGGTTGGATCTTGGGCTGGTCCGACCCAACCTGACTCGGGTTTCCGTAATGGCTCTGGACCAGCCGGTCCACTGAGACCATGATCCTGGCTAGGTAGGGCGGGTCTGGCCCATTGGTGGCTCCGGCCCAGGGTTGCGGGTTCTGCTCGCCGTGTCGCGGGTCTGGTCCGCAGGACGACCTAGTCTGCCCCAGGAGGAATGATCTGCCAGGACACGATGTGGAAAACAGCCGCGTCCGGCCTCCCACTCATCCCGTGGTTGACAAAGTTTGGTCACTTCAACATGGTCAGGAAATACTAGTGGAACGACACAGCCGGCCAAGCTGGTTTGCAGGACTCCTTCACACTGTCGACAGACCGCCTGCGCCAGGTCTCCCAAGCAACCCGGGCTGGCCGCTCCTCCTTGTAGTGCTGACGGGTGGCGCACCTCCTCACCACCACAACACACTGAAGGGGGTGCCACCACCCTCTGCCTATAGCCTCCACTGGCACCATCACACAAACAGTACCTTTAATGGTCCACTAGATTCGCTCTGGTGGTCCGTTTGTTAAATTGCTTACATCTACAAAAATTTTTGGTTGCCATTGTCACTATGATGGCCTCAAACTCACATTACCGCCATCTGAAGAAATCAACGATGATGAATTCACAATTAAAAACTATGGCATAGATTTTGATCCTTTTTCATGTCATCTTGTGCCCTCTGCATTAGAGTTTATGCATGGGGAAAACATAATAATCATCATAAATCTTGATTAAAACCCCAGTTCCAACACCCGGACAATATCAACCCACAAGAATGAGTAACTCGTGGATCAATCCACTATTCTGTTGATCCGAGTTCATCGTTAATTTCAAATAATGATGAAGAAATCATTAAATACTTATAATTCATAAACCCCTACCTTGATGGTGTTCGAGGCTGATGTATTCATATGTTGACATCGCTTCCGGATCTGTTATTCGATGCATGTTGAAGTCTCATCGGCGTTCTTCATTCTTCATTGGGGAGGGATTCTGTTGAGATTTTGTTAGATATTTCTCATCATTTGTTAATTCCCAAACTCCAACAAATTGGATTATTAAAAGAAATAAAATGTGATGGAACATTGCGCCGATTGGTGGTGCTCATTAAATGTGCGACATTTAATGATCCACTTTTAACGAGACATTAAGGTAACAAGGTCACAGTCTCAAATGATCCATCGTTGACCCCTCATTAAAGATACTCATCACTACGTCATCATTGTAACACAACATCAGCATCCGCAACTCCATGGTTATAAAAGAAATAAAACAATTCTTTTAAATCATTTAATTATTTTTTTCAAAAAATCTAAAAATAAATTTTCTGTTTGGCCCTTTATGGCCGAATTAAAGTCATTTCTATGTGAATCTCAGAATTCTGAGTTCATCAGTGCCCTCAGATTTCAATTCCAAGAATCAAATTAAACGATTGAAAAACCTTATATCATGTTTACTAAACATACCTCAAAAAAAGGTCAAAATTCTGTTCTCGGCCCTCTAGGCCTCAGAATCATGTTCTGTTTTCTCTTGTGGTCTCAAAATAACTCCATATAATTAAAAAAAATATTTACAAGGAATATCTGAGATATTAAGTTCTCCACACCTTATGGATTTATGTCCTCAAAATCCAAAATAAAACTAATAATACATATTGGGGTATAAATCCTGAATCAGAGCCTTCCACTCCCACATGCTATCATGAACATTCTCGTGGTGCCACTAAACTCGCACTAGAGTAATCAGCCTCCCACGTAGGGCCCTCTATTATTGATCATCTACCTCCACCGAGAAATCTGCAAATGTCTTCCCATATTCAATTTCCATCACTCCCTATTCAATGGAATGTGGTGGATTATGCACATATCTCCTTAGTTGTGACACATGGAAAACATTATGCTCCCGGTGCATCTGTGGGTGAATTGCTAGGCAGTATGCCACCCCACCAACTCATCTCAGGATCTGAAAAGTTATGACTAACCTTAAATATATATTGTCTCCTAGGATAAATGTCTGTAATTATCATCAGGTTGATACTTGAAGGAATACGTAATTTCCCTCCTCAAACTCTAAAGGTCTCAGTCTTTTGTCGGCATAATACTTCTACCTGCTCCATGCCATCCTCATTATCTCCTAGATGAACCGCACCTTCTTAGTGGTATCCCGTACCCACTCTGCACCCATGTTTGTTGACATCCTTGGGTTTTTTCTGCATATGGTTGATCTTGAAGGCCACCAGTACATGGCCTCAAAATGGTTCAATGCCAATGGTGGAGTGATTGTTGTTGTTGTTTGCAAACTCCACCAGTGGAAGGTGGTCCTCACAACTGCAACCGAAATCCATGACACAAGCATGAAGCAAGTCCTCCAAGGTCTATATGGTTTGCTATGTCTGACCATCTGTCTGGAGGTGAAAAGTTGTGCTCAAGCGCAGCCGGGTCCTCAATACCTATTGAAACCCCTTTTATAACTGAGAAGTAAAGTGTACATCAGAGTCTGAGAAAATAATTAGAGGAAATATGTGAAGCCTTACTATATCCTAGATGTAGAGGTTCCCTAAGCCCTCTATCAATCCCTACTCTCAGATGGGTATGAAGTGATCCGACATGGCGAGTAAGTCAATGATCACCCAGATGGAATCATAGCCTCTGTATATACATGGTAACCCCTTAATAATGTCCATCGAGACACCATCTCATTTCCACTGTGGTACCTCAAGTGTCTAGGTCAAACTTGTTGTAAGCTGATGCTCGGGCTTTACATACTGACAAGTGAGTCATCGTGAAATGAACTTGGCCAACAGTTTCTTTATCCTTGGCCACTAGTACTAACATCTTAGGTCCTGGTACATATTTTCCACTCTAGAATGTACCACCAAAGGGGAGGTATTGAACTCCCTCGACACCGCCTCCAACAATGTCACAGGTACAAAGGTGCGTCCTCTGAAAAGGGTGACATCTTCCCCACATATTGAAAATTCATCAGAATCATGTCCTGAGGATATATGAGCATGTCAGGCCTCATAGTCAACATCCACAAGTTGTGGCACCCTAACTCATTGTATGAGTGTGGGAGTGAAAGTCATTTACTAGAGGTAAGATTCTACATCACCATCCCTGAAGGATATCTACATCGTGGATAGCTGGCCCACCACCTCACTCAGCAGCTACAAACCAAACCTCCCACTATATGTATCTTCGACCACGTTCCCCTTCCCATGAATATAGACTATTTCAAAGTCATATTCCTAGAGGAAATCTAACCAACAACACTATCTCAAGTTCAATTCCTTTTGTGAGAAGATTTACCAAAGACTCTTGTGGTCATAGTAGATGGAAAATCGTCACCCATCAAGTATTGTCACCACATCTTCAAGGAAATGATCACTGTCGCTAACTCCTAGTCATGGGTCGCATAGTTAATCTCATGCTACCTCAAATGCCATGAGTCGTAGGTGATCACTACTCAATCGTGCTTCAGAGCACAACCATGTCTGGTCCCTAATGCATCATATAAGACTACATACCCAACACACTTTTCTGGTAGAACCATGATAGGGGCACTCATCATTCTCCACCTAATCTCCTAGGATCATTGCTGGAACCTCTCTGCCCACATGAAGGAGTGCCCCTTCTTTGTTAAAGATCACAAGGGTGCTGCCACTTAGAAAAGTTGGGAACTAACCTTCTATAATATCCGGTCAATCCCAAGATACTATGACACTTAGTCATGCTTCTGGGTGGCTCCAAAGCATGAACTTCCACTACATTTTCTTGATCCACTTCAACTCTATCCAATGAGATGAAGTTTCCCATAAGGCAGAGCTACTAAATCTAGAACTGGCACTTTGATAGATTACATAAATTTGGTGCTCTCAGAGTGTATCCAAGACTATCTGATGGTGTTTAGGATGCACCTCCTCTAACGCTGAGTGCACTAAGATGTCATTAATAAATACAACAACAAACTGATCAAGATAAGGAGGAAAGATCATTTTTGTGAGTCCCATGAACATTACAATGGAGTTGGTTATGCTGAAATGCATCACCCATAACTCGTAGTGGCTGTAACAGCACCTGAAGGTTGTCTTTGGTACATCCTCATCCAATAACTGACGCTTGTAATAGCCTGATCTAAGGTCTATCATTGGGACCAACCTCGCTCCCTTTAGTTTTTTTTAAGAAGTCATCAATCCTCAGTAGTTGATTTTTTTTTTTCACGGTCAATAGGTTCGGGCACCGAAAGTTCACTCACAACCTTAGAATCTCATATTCCTTCTTGGAAAAAATCTTTGGGACTTCCCATGGTGAAACTCAAGGCCTTAAAAACACCTCCTCTTTCAAGTCCTCCAGCTAAACCCTCAACTCACAAAGATTAGCGGGAGCCATCCTATATACTGGGGTAGATATCTGTTCCATCCCTGGGTACAAGTCAATGCAGAAGTCTACATATCCTTGAGGAGGTTGTCCTGGAAATTATTATAGAACGACATCCTCATACTTATCCATCACTACATGAAATCTCAGACCCCCCTCATCTACCACAATGAGGGTGAGGCTAGACAGCAGGTCAGGGATCCGCTACACCCTCCTCTGAGAATGTTCATCCTATACTACAAAGGTTCCCCTCTCACTACAGTAAGAAAACCTGGTCCCATCCTTGTGAACACACCGCACTTTGTACCTAAAACAGTTAATTCGAGCATGGACTATAGATAACCAGTCCATACCCAAGATGATGTCTTAAGGCCTCAACGCTGTTATTAAGAGATCCCTGCTGAAAATCTCACATCCTAGAGTAATCTCACACTACTAGAACTAATTATTAATCATCTAATCCCCTATGATAAGATTCTCTAATCGTAAAGATCGAGCCAACTACACCACCGGAATCTCGGATCCTCAAACATGATCCATGGAAATGAAAAAGTGACCTAAACTTGTTTCTATAAAAACTTAAACTAGGGTGGAGTATATGAAGATCGTACCTCTAATCATCTCTAGAGTGTCTTGGTCATAGGCCTCCATCACCTAATGATGGCCCCTCCCCTTTCCACCAACTCATGGAGCTCGTGGTGGACCTCCTGGGGGTGGTGGTGGTAGAATCTCAAACTATTGTCCACCACCTACCACTCAGCATGCTCCCCTGCCACATCTGTCTCCTTGGGGACCTCCTCACTCAAACTTCTATAACTATCTCAACAGTCCCACGACCGCCAGCTGGTCATTTTTATAGGGATTCTGATAGTCATGAGCCGTGTGCCCCTATCCGCCACAAGAGTAACAAATTATTTCCCTCAAATGACCTACTATACCTCATGAGCTCCTCACCTCCAACCTTGCATATTGGGGTCATCCTTCAGAAGTTCTAGCATATTTGGGCCTCTATGTCAGATTATTACTACCTTCTACAGATTATTCAGCCACCTGTTTGTTGGTGGAGTCTCCCACTATCGTTGGCTACTCGACAAGGAAGTTGTCCACCAGTAGGGCTTGCTCTAGCACTCCAGCCTATGTCAGGATGCTGAGTGAAATCATCAACACCCTAATCTCCCATAAGTGTCCCAGCACAATGGTTTGGGCCCTAAAGAAAGGGTATTGTACCATGTAATTTGAGTAGCAGGAGAGGTTGGTAAACCTCATTGAGTACTAGGTCACAGTCATACTTCCCTGTTATACGGGTAGTAACTTCTAAATATGAAAAGAGCGTAGTTTAATTGGTATCAACTCCACCCTCTATAGGCTCTCAATGTCTAACCAGAAAAGGGTTGCCTCCATGTGTGTCTGGACCATCATCCTCCACCACCTCCTTATCATGCCCTGAAAAATGCTAGTGGCTAGAACTACCATATGGTTTGTCAGTGTATCTAATATGAAAAAACTCATGTAACTGCCTCTATCCATTTTTTAGATTCATGAGGATCTATATTGCCTTGAAACCTCGAAGACCTATGTCTCTAGAACTCGTGCAGTAGGCTTAGACTGTGTGCACAGTCCGCTAGTTGGGCTGGTAGCAACCACTTATCTTTGGGAGGTGATTCTGCCGGTACACCACCTGTAGGTGATAAAGTCGTAAGTTGTCCATGAACTAACGCCTCATCACTCAGGGGACCATCATCATGATACCTCACTGTAGTCCTTGTTGGATGTCTTCATGGAGTAATCGTATAAAGAAACAGATATGCCATGGTCAATATGTTATACCCAGTGAGTTGACTCAAAATAGTTCATGAGAAAAAACATTTCCAAAACACATACAACTAGTCTTATCATGTACTAAGTCGGCAAAAAAATCAGTGCCATGGTGTATGGATATGTCGGCCACTACTCCAACACTAGACTCCCTGGACTAATATTAGAACTCAAGACACAAAACACTATTTATCCCATTGAAAATATAGACTCTTAGTTCTTCTTGTAGAACCATCAACCCTATGAAACCACTTTTTCACGAATTTTCCCTCAGATCTCGTGTCCATGACTACCCCAACCCCACTATCCATTGGCCATGGGTTGGGGAATATCAGTGCAATGTCATATCCCAAAAATCCAAGGCATTTCCTTTAAACATGTACACATAGTGATAGGGAAAACTACACAAAGATAACCATGAAGGAAAGAAAAGTAATACAAATTCCACAAGTACCATCATGGAGAGTAGTGTGTGTAAACCGAAAGTAAATGGGCCAGAATACAAGACCAACATAAAATCAGATACAATAAAAAGAAGTACATGTTCTAGAGGTCGTTCACCATGGATCCTACAAGATGGGTAGGTACAGCTCTCTGTCGGATGTCGCTATAGCACCCCATTTTTACTAATCCACCATTGATTACCATCTAGTCCTAGTTCCCCAATGTCCTGGTAAAGGATGTATGTTATCTGAACAAAACACAATAGGTGCAGGTGAAGCCCATATAGGGGGGAGTGTAAAAATACTCAATATGGACCCTAAGACCCCCGAAGGCATCTCAGTAATCCAATAATGAAAATATAAAAATGGAAATACAATAGAGGTAATTCCACCAAGAAACACCTGAAACACATAGAAAAAATTAAAATACATAACTCACACCAGGTATAACCAAAGTACAGGAGTAAATATTATTAGTCGTGAAGCTAGATAATCATATTCTCTTGGGAGGCTCTACTACTAATCTATATAGGGTCACTTGGTACTAAACCACAGAGGATCTCTAGGTGATTTCTGACAAAGGATCACTAGGTGTTGACCCATACAGGATCCCTAGGTTATGACCCACCTATGATCTCTAGGTGTTGACCTACATAGGATCACAAGGTGCTGACCAACACAGGATAACTATTTTGTTCTTCACGCCATAGCTTGCCATAAGATTTCCGCACATAGCATGGTTGATTCTGGGAGGATCATATCCTCAAGACATTAGTCATATATCAACTTCCATGAAGTCCCACATAGATAAACCCAAATGCATTTCCTCTTGGTAAGGGTCCCAATGCAACAGACAACGCATCATTCAGATATATGACTTTTCTATTATAAGACTTTTAGTAAAAAGGGCCCGGTTGGATTCGAGCGCAATCCAACCTAGCCATACACTACAATCTTCTAAAACTCAGGTATCATATCTCAAAAGGAATTACTTGTCTCAAGGGTCCTTGTTTTGTAGATGGCGTGTCAATCGGATGCATGGTCTTCAAGTTATGAACATTTCAGTGAAACTAGGTATATCGGGTCCAGGTCCATGTCTGGTCCAACATGGTCGAACCGACCCAACTGAACCCGAATGTCTGGCATGTGTATGGAATGGGTCTATCCCAGCTGGCCCATTGAGCCTATGGGATAAGCTGGTAGGATGGTTACAACCCTATGGCGGGTCTGCCACGGCGGTGCGGGTATGGCCCGCTGGACGACCTGGTCCACCACAGGTGGACATGTCCGGCCTCCAGCTTGTCCTCCAGTCTATGACAGGTTGTATACTCACAATGTTCAACATAGAGTGATCTCCTTGTCATGGTCAAGTGACCACCGTGGTGCTACGAGGCCTACAATCCTGGTCGGCCGAACTTCTGCACGCTACCAACAGACTGTTTTTGCCAACTCACTTGAGCAGGTCGTCACAGCCTCTCTTCCTCATGGTGATGATGGGCACACCACTACCCTCCTCCCATGGCCACCTCCACATGCCGCCACTATCACTGGTGCACTGATGGTACCTTTGACGGGCCACAAGAGTCTCTCCAGTGGTTCATTTCTCAAACTGCTTGCACCTACGAAAACGTTAGGTGTTCACCTTTGCTAGGACGACCTCAAACTCCCTTTTCTGCCATCTTGAGAAATCATCCATGAAGAATTCTCAATAAAAAACTATGGAGGTGGTTCTATGACATCTTTCTATTTTCCAATGCCCTCTGAATTAAATTTTAAGCATGGGGAAAATTAATCGTCAAAAGGATTGATTAAAACCCCAATTCAAACCCCATCACAACATCCACCCACAAGAACGACTAATTCTCAGATCAACCCATTAGTCGGTTGATCCACGTTTGTTATTAATTTACATGAATGAGGAAGGAATTATCAAATACATAGAACACATAAACCCCTACCTCACTGATGTTCGATGTTAAAGTGTTCTTCCCCGAGTTTTCAAGATGTTTTCATCACTTCCAACTTTTTCCTTCAAGGCACGTTGAAGACTATTAAATCTCACTAGAATTCCTGGGTCTCCATTAGTGAGGGATTTCATCAGCAGTTCATTAGAGATTTCCTCACATTTTTTAATTCAAAATATCCGACGTGTTTTATTATTAAAAGAGATAAAAATTGTAGTAACATTGTACCAATTAATGATTCTTATTTAATGATCCACATTTAATGAGCCATTAATCTAACCGCATCGCAGTTTCAAACGAACCATTATTTACCCTACATTAAATTTCCTCACCGTCTCCTTGTCGATGCACCATATCATCATCATCCACCACTCCATAGTGAGAAAATAAATAGAATAATTATTTTAAATTTTTTTAATTATTTTTCTCAAAATGTCCAAAAAACAAATTTTATGATATTTCCATTTCAGCTGAACTTTAGTCATTTTTAGGCGAATCCTAGAATTCTGTGTTTAAAGGTTCCCTCATATTTTAATTACAAGCACTGGTTCAAAATATATAAAACCTTACTCACATGATTACTTAACGTACCTTAAAAAATTTCAAATTTTCATTCTGGGATCTCTAGGTCTCGGAATCACGTTTCATCAGTGTGCATGGTCTCAGAATAATTCCATATAATTAAAAAAAATTACACAGAATTTCCAAGACTTTAAACATGTAGTGTGGCCTACATTTGTTGATTGTGAGGTTAGACTGTCGGTATTGAGATTCACTACTCTAGTATCTTCTACATTAGCTAGTTCCTTATTTGATATTGGTGCCTTTCATTCCTTTATATCTTCAAAACATGTTAATTTTTTTAGCCTGGTGGTTGAGTTTGTGAGTGAAATTATGACTATAGATACACTATTGGTATTACTGTCTAGAGACACTTATTTGTTAAAATATGTTCTCTCAATCTTGGGGAGTATCATTTTCTCTGGATCTCTATATTTTTTATATGTTAGGCTATGATCAAATTATGGGTTTGGGAAGGTTAGTCACATATCGATCATACATATATGTTTAATGGAGGCCAGTTATTTTTAAGTCTCATAAGCGTGGAAATTGAATTCATTGTGGAGTGAGGGATATCTAGGAATGGCGAGTAGGGTCAATCATTGAACAAATGGGAGAGCTCATAGACCAGGTTTTTAGTCATTTATTTGATTAAAGAGGCATGAATCCTTATTTTTTTCCCACTAGTAGTGGAGCTATTTCAGGATGTATTTTATAAAGACTTCTCATGGATTCCAAGTGAGTGAGATATGGAGTTCACTATTGAGATTATATCATTGTTAATCTATTACTTGTTCCACCATACAGAATGTAGCTGATAGAGCTTCATGATCTCAAGACTCATTTCAACGAGTTAGAGGATGAAGGGTTAATCCGTCTGAGCATGTTGACTTGGGGATAGGTTTGTTTTTTTTTAATGAAGGTTGACGGGCATTTGTTCTTACATGATAATTAATATAATTTGAACAAGATTCATATAAAGAACCAATACCCTATTCCACATATTAAAAATCTATTTGACCAGCTAAGGTGTTTTTTCGGTCAAATATTGACTTGAGATCAGGGTGTCATCAGTTGAGAGTTCAAACATCTGATATACCAAGGACTGCTCTTAGAAGCATTTATGGCCTATATAAGTTTTTCATAATGTTGATTGGGTTCCTGAATGCACCAACATTTTTTATTCCCATTATGAACAAGATCTTACCTCTGTAATTGAATTAGTTTTTGGTGGTGTTTCTGGATACCATCTTGGTGTACACCAAGACTCAGGACGATCATGCCAACGTATTAACATTGTCCTGAGTACACTGAGAGAGAATCGTGTATATTCCAAGCTATATAAGTTTCACATTTATATTGATTTTTTACCCTTATTAGGACAAATTATTTCAAAGGAAGGTGTGTTGGTAGATCTGATGAAGGTTCCTACATTGGATACCTCTATCATGCTTGAAAAAAAATAGGATACCATTTGAATGGTTGGAAGCATGTGAAAAGGACTTATAGGATTTGATGAATCATTTTACATGAGCACCAATTTTGATCCTACCAGATATAGGTGAGGGGTATATGGTGTATTATTATGCTTTTGGAATATGACTCAAATATGGGTTGATGCAGAGAGATCACATCATTGTGTATGGATCTCAGTAGCTGAGGCCACATGAACATAACCTCCCGATGTACAACCTTAGTTTACCTCATGTGATTTATGATTTAAAGTGCTAGAGTCAATATATTTTGGGTGAAAAATCTATATTTTTTACATATCACAAGTTTTTATGGCATATCTTCTCACAAAGAGACTTGAATTTTTGGTAGTGAATATGGGTTTACTATATGAAATCATTTGATTAGAAACTAACATATATGTCTGGGTGGGTAAATAGTGTGGTGAATGATTTGAGTTGAAAAACTCAAACACATGCATTTTAGGAGTCTACTGTTGAATGGAAGATGACGGTTTTACTATTTGAAATGCATGTTGCGGTTCAGGAGAGTCTCGATAAGATGAATATTGTGTCAGTTTCAGTAGATTCAAAACTTCAAAAATGTATTAGTGATAAACATTATGAGTATCTAGAGTTCTTGACCTTAATGGAAATCCTTGAATCTAGGGAGTCATCTTTATATTGCTTTATATATGTGGATGAGATCATTTATGTCAGGAATTGATTTTTTGTTCTTATGAGCAAGAGGGAGGAGGTCATACAAAATTTCATAACACGATGTAGGTGGTTTAGAGAGGTTTTAATAAAATTTATTGTGATCTATGAAGATAGTTATGGTGTCCAAGCATGAAAATTGATATAAAAGTGTTCATGACATGATGTTACACATATCCTCAAGTGATGACAGAGAATCAATGGACTAATGGTTTTCTATAAGTATGGACCATTTCAAAATGGAAGTTGGATGTCATGAAAATGGATATGTGGTAGGTATGAAAAATAGTCATATAAGAATTATTCTATAAGGTATATTATTGATCAATTGATGAAAATAGTACTTTTCATGCCAATATGAGAGACTTTCTCAATGGGGAAGCTGAGAGATTTGTATTTTCAGAAGATATTCCATCTACATGGGGTGACAAAGAATACTGTTTCATATCAGGACACATGATTTTGGAAGGGATTCTCGAAAGAACATGGTATACCGGTTTTATTCATTTTGAAATTCCACCCATATACTGATGGGTAGTCGTAGCATACTATACAGGTGCTTAAGGATATGTTTCAGGTGTGTGCTCTCGAATCATTAGGTAGTGAGATAAAAACTTTTCTTTAGTGCAGTTTTACTATAATAACATTTCTCTAGAAATATATAGATGGAACTATAAAAGGCTCTTTGTGGTAGGCTAAGAAGATAACCGCTATACTAAATAGAGGCTGACGAGACAGAGTTTTTGGGACTATGTCCTTTGAAGGAGACATTAGAGCACATTAAGGTGATTCAAAAATATATAGGTACATATTATAGGAGGCCAATGTCGTATCACGATATATGAAGAAGACCCTTAGAGTTTATATAGGGTGATTTTGAATTCCATCTGGTGTCTCCTATGTTGGGTAGTTGGGGGATACTGAGATAGGCTAAGTTAGTACTTGGATTCTTCAGACCATTCGAGATTGTGCAGAGAATTAGGTATGTTTCCTAACAATGGTCTCCTTTATAGAAACATAGTTCCATTAATGATGCTTCATTTGTCTCAAAACTATTAGTATATCACCCATACCCTTCTCATTTCATCAATGTGGTTGGGTTTTACCTTGAGATAGATAAGTCGTTTCAATAGCATCTGATATGTGTATTGGATCATAGTGATAAATTTTTGTAGTGAAAGACCATGCTAATAGTTTGTGTACTGTGGTAAAATAGGAATGTGTAAGAGGAAACATGCTAAAAGGAATTAGATATGAGGGATCAGTGGCCTGATCTTTTTAGCTCAAAATATTAGGGAATCTTGGGAGTGAAGCTCAAGGATGATCTGTTGAAATGTTGATAGAATGTACTGACATTTTCTAGAGTGGTCCCATACATGTTTTCATGTAATTTTTTTCTTATATTTGATTACCATTTAGGTTTTAAATTTGGGATTGTTTGGGATAATTTTCATCAAAATTGAAGAAAAGGGGGATTTTTATGGTTGGCACATGGTTTGAGAAAACAAGGCACCCCATCCCAGGAAACTATGAAACCCTGGACATTGGGGGTTCAAACAAAGAGTGAAGGATTTTACAAATCATGCTCCCAAAAAAAATAAACCATGCATCTTAAAAATAACCATCACATGGTTTGTGTATGTTCGGGGAAAACTATGTGTCCCTATGCCCGAAACAATGTGAGAGAATTAATGTCTCCTTAAAATTTATTTTAAAGTTACAAAAACCCATGAAACTCATCTATTTTGACCCCAATTCGACCCTATGAGGTTTCCTTGATTTTTGAGATCTCTCAACGGATTATATATCTATCTGACCACCACTCATAATGATTTTAATCCCAAATCTATGATCTTTGTCCTTCCTGGTAGGTGGATCTTATCTGGATGCTTTTATATTAATCCTCATTTCTTCTCTCATTCTTTTGACGGGATGTTATCAACTATTTCGTTATATATATTTATATATTGACATCTAGATATATGATTCATGATCTAGATCTAGTTTCAAATTATATTTATTACTTTAATCATCAATTATGGTATTGAGATATTGATCTAGAGCTATGTTGTTGTGATGCCCAATTTTCAGGATCTTCGTTGGGCGATCATTTGTCAACAAATCAAGGTAGGTGGTCTATTATCAAATCGCATAGTCATTATATTGTTTAAATGTATGTGATTTTATAATTACTAGGTTATCAATAATAATTTAAATTTTTTTGTTAAATTAATTAATATGGTCAAATAATTAGTAGAGAAGTTGGGGATTTGATTTAACAATGTAATAGTGCAATCAGGACAATTAATTGATGAATTAATTACCATAATGTCGAATTGATAATCATAATAATTAAGGCTAAAATATTTAATTTTATGTAAACATTTTTAAATGAGACTAATGTTGTTAAATAATTTTTGAATTAATTAATGTGAAGGATATGATTAATTAATTATATAATGAATTAATGTGATGTAAGTGATTAATTATTTGTTGAATTGATTAATGTGATATATATGATTAATTAATTATAGACTTAATTACTTTCATTATATTTCTTAATTAGTTGTTGAATTAATTAATGAGAGTTAATGTAATAAGAATATTAATTTTGATTAATCTGGGATGAAATGATATAGTGAAGAATGTGATATTGTTATACCTTTAAAGGAATGATGTATGAGTATGGGACAATAACTAACTCTCCATATACCCATGTGTAATTGATTGATTAATGAGTGTAGGACATGGACTAACTCTTCCAATACCCATATTATGGTAAATTGAATTCATGAAAATATTTGTATGGGACATGGATTGAGGCTCTAAATTCACATGGGTTATGGAAAAAATAATGATGCTCTAAATATCCATAGGGTGTTAGACACGGCTATCTATGCCCATAATATTGAATTTTGATTCATTATTCAATTATCTATAATAATTAAATGAAATGAAATTGGTAATGAAATCTCATTTATTAAATGAATTTTGAATTAATAATGTGAAATGGATAAGACTTCGACTATGGTCTATGTAGGTATTTTGGTTTGGGTTTCCACCCGAACCCAATTGTGTTTGTAGTTAAATAAAGATTAATTGATGATGGGATAACTATTTACTTATGCATTGTAATTATTTATTTATACATTTTCATACAATATTATTTTACTGGATATTATTCTAGAAACCATTGGTGGGGGCTTACTGAGCTATACTGACACCCTACTTGGGATACCTGATCAGTACCCTAATAGACTTTGTGTTTTTTGAACAGTTTAAGAGAACATGCACTATGTTTGATGTCTGATATGGGATGGACACCAGTTGAGGGAACCAGATATTGTTTGGGACTTCTTTGGGGGTCATCAATGACTTTATTATTGAGTTTCATTTTATACACTTGAAACATACATATCATGTAATGTTTTCTATATTAGTTTGATATTGTACTCCCTTAATTGATTATTATGATGTTATGGTATTGTTTATGGTTATATATATTATTTTAATTTTTTTTATTTATTTCCTCTAGCATGTTACTCTGATAAAAGAAGGTGCAGTCTCCCCATTATTGACTTATCAGACCCTCGCTACTCGTCAGCAACCATTGGAATACGAGGAGGTGTGCATAAGGTAATTAGCCGATCTAGCTCAGAGAACCAATGAGTGTCACCCATTTTTTAGTGTTACAGTTATTTTCTAGTTTGTGGTTTTATATAAAACTCATTGGTTATAGAAGCAACTTGGGAATCTGAAAATTTTAAGAGATAATGATAGCCCCACTTTCTTAATAATTGAGAAAAAATGGAAGGAAATAAATTCCAAAGGGGATAAGAATGTGAAAAACTAAGTAATGATGTAATAATTAATTTTCATGAAAATTTATATGTATTAAATATTTATATTCATTATAATGATATTATGTAATTTTTAAATCAAAAAGTAAATTGTTTTAATTAACTCTTTAATTATAAGTTTTTATTCAAATGTTTAATTTAAAAATTATATGATTTTTATTTTATAAAATAAATTTAATTTTTTAAATAATCATATAAAATTTAAATTAGGGTAAAATATTTTTATTTTTGAAAAATGAAATTTTTTAGTGATTAGTGATAATAGTAATTTTTTTATAAAAATGTGATTTATTTTCAATAAATTTAGAAATTTAAAAGTACCATTATGTTTTGAATATTATTTAATTTAAAAAAAACTATTATATATTTATATTTATTACAATTAATTAATTTTTAACAAATATTATTTTGGATTTTAGTATATGTTTATTTTTTGTTTTAAAAATTGAATTTTTCTAAAAATTGTTTTAAAGTGAAATTTTCTTCCTTTTTAATTAACTTAAAAATATAATAAGAAATGATAAGAATAGAATTTATAAATTATATATAACTAAATTTCAATTAAAACACATATATTTATTATTAATGATCATAATGTTAATATAAAATCATCATTTTTTTGAAAAATGCACTTCTTGAATCGTCGGTTTTTCAATGCGTTTGCATGATAAATTTTAAATTAAATTATGCTTCTTATATAGAATTTATTTGAAGAAATGGATTAAATATCTATAATAATAAAAATTTATATTATATAATAAGTTCAAATTAATTTGTTTCCATATTGAATATTAAAAATTGTCAAAACTAATTATTGTGGTTAAGGTAAAAACAGATTTATCAGTGGTTAAACATAAAAGATATATTTTAAAATTTCCAAAAAACATTTATAAAATCTATTTTATGAACATATTTTTATTTTTTAATGTATAATTCTTAATATTGGCCCATTTTGGATCCTTGTGGCATGTAAAAATTTTGGTAACACATTTTTTTTTCAAAAATTACATGTGTGCTACTCACCTCACTTATAAGAGGTCTTCCCATATCCTATATAATTAAAAACATAAAATCAGTTTTTCTCAAGAAATACAAACCCAAATAACTTCTTTAATTCCATCTCCATGACTTGGATAAGTTATTTGGATTATAAACCCATCCTAGAAAATATTTTAGTACAATCATAAGGATGTTTTAAGAAGTGGTATTGTACTTAACCAAGTGTTTTTATTTATGTCTTATTACACCTCCTTTAAATATTATTAAATTATTATTATATAAAAAACATTATTATAACTTATAATTAGATTTATTAAGTTTATTTAATAACATAAATCCATATCATCTTCCATAAATTTTGAAATTAAATCATCATTCCTGGGTATAATGGACTACTGCCTCACGAACCAATGTCAATAGTTTTACATAATCATATCTCATAGATTTTTATAATGATGGATTTAAATCATATATTTTATATTTTTAACATAAGTATAATTTTCTAAATTTTTATTTCCCATATACACATACATTCCATTCCATGGGGGATATGATAACTTCCCTCGGGAGTATGGAAAACTACCACCTCATGAAGCGATGTGATTCATTTTTTAATAATTATTTTTTTGTAGGTAATAAAGACAAAGTTAATCAATATATATACATATATATGAAATAATTATGATAACAATAATTATATATTTATCATTCCTAAATTATATTAAATAATTTTATCTATTTCCTTTCTACTCGTGAAAAATGTTAAGGTCATTTATGTGTACATTTGGACTACCGCCTCTATGAAGCGTTGTGGTTTTTTCACCACCAATACATATAGATGATATGTATAGATATATTTAATGAAATAATATGGTATTTATCATATTATTATAATTATGTAAATAAAATATATTTCTTATCTTCTTACAATAATGATCTTTGAAAAATGGAGGCGTTACTCATGCTTACATACGGCCTACCACCTCCATTAATGTATATTAGTTCATTTTTAATAACCATATTCCACCAATGATTTTAAAATTATAATATATATATTATAATTACAACTATTTATTTATTATTATTCTGTAAATATTTAGATAATGACCACTTTGACCATATTCGACTTACTAGAGTCATTTTTGACACATAATCTGAATATCCCCAAAATATCAACATAAGAATAATTGAATAATTAAAAATAAATAAAATCATAATAACTAAAAAAAGGAAGAATAAATGTTCAAAATTATAGTAATATTATAAAAAATTAACATAATTTTACTACTCAATAATATTAATATCATACATCATGATTCAAACTCATTGAAAGGGACTTCCTCTAAATTTCTGTTTGTGAAGGCATATTTTGATGTTATGCACATATATTATTTTATGATTTGTATATATATCCCTATTTGACATTTTATATCATGAATTTATCTATTATAATGGTATTTAATGTTATTTAATGTTATTATTTCTTGGGGCTTACTATTTAAATGTTCCCAAATTGGTAAGGTACTTTTCTATAAAGCATATTCTTTTAATATTTTCCTACTAAATATCTTTTTACTCAATGTAAATATTTATAAAATGATTTAATTTTTGAAATGATAGGTTTAGAAAGGAAATTTTTTCTTTTTTTAATGGTATTTAAAAATTAATCTTTTTACAAAATGGTTCAATCTCTTTAAAAATAAAAAATGGAATGATTTATTTTTAATTTATATGGAGAAAACAATATTTTCTTCCACCATAACTATAATATTATATTTTGATGACACTATAATATTTCATTTTTTTAAAATAAAAACCATATTTCCTTTCTTTCTAGGTATTTTGGTACTGAATGTGGGGTTTTAAAAGAAATTTTTTTTAAGAAGAAACGGTATTTTGATATCCAAATGTGTTTTGTAGCGGGTTTAAAAGTATTTTTCAAGGGTTTTATGATAATATGTTTCATGAATAAATAAATTATCCATGATATGGTCCTTGTACATTGTTTATAGAGGTTTTAACATCTTTATTTTTCAAGGAGGATGCCAATATAGCTTATATGATTGGTGCACTCAAATAGCACTCGGTGAACCCATTATAGTATATATGATGTGTACACCTAAATAGAACTCCAATGAATTTGGTAATTATTATGTTCTCCATAGAATTATATTGGAAGTAAATTTTATGGTAATTACAATTTTTAAGTGTTATATAAGGGTTTTAGGAGATTATTTCCCAAAGAACCTATAATAATTTTATATGTTTTTTAATACGTCTTCATGGAAGTTTTTTTGATTTTGAAAGGTATGATATTGATATTGTTAAAGGAAAATATAATCACCTTTTTTGTAAAAATATATGTGTTTTAGAAAATATATTTCATGGGTTTTCATGTTTTTCAATTGAATAAAAGTTTTACACATTTTAAATCCCTTATTGAGAATTTTTCTCTTATCACAAATTTTTAAGGTGTTTCTCATAGGATTTTTTTATGGGGAAGAGAAAATAATAATTCAAGTTAACGTAATGATTTTCCTTAAAATAACCAATATTTTATTTTTATATAATTATATTATAGTAAAATGGGTACTAATATGAAGTTTCTACATTGTATTTTATGGTTTTTAATGTGTGAGTTATAAACATATTCTATAAAACTATAAACATAAAAAGATAGTAAAATGTAATAGTATTAATTCTTGACATAAAATTCAATAATATTAAATTTTTACAGATAAATCCTTATACCATAGTACCTTTTTAGATCCTTGTTGAATTGAAACTTACCCCATTCATGATCTTGATTAATGTGATCTTCCAAGAGGGAATACATCTTGTCCAATATTATAACACATTATTATATATTGATTTTATTTTCATTGAATCATTGGGGTAGATTATGATTTTCAGTGTTGATCTAAGTCGATGGTTTATTCTTGGATTTAACTAGGATATATCTTGTAAAAAACATTCGATTTCTTCATAAAAGGATTGAATAATAAATTAATCTTCCACTATAGCCTTATAATGTAGAATAAAGACCATAAGAATTTCATTGAAAATTATTTCTATTTAACTTTTATTAGTATCACCCTAGTTCCCTAGGTGGACTAGATCATTATAGTCATTAGGTTTAATTGATTTGGTAATGATGACAGACCCCTTAGTAGTTGTTTTTCATTTATCCCTCATACCAAGTTCACCTGCATGAGTTGATTGGTACTCTTTAAGAAGACCATTCCCTTTCTAGTTTATCCTTTATTATAATTGACTCGTATATCTTTCCTCTCTAATATAGAAACCATTGACTTGGTATGTAAGGGTTAGTCCCTTTCACGCACACCATTCTTCCTTATCACCAATGGGAAATTCACTATGGTAACAATTCCCTTCTTATCTTTACCTTCTTTTCATCAAAAGAAAGTATAAATTATGTTATATACCTCATAAATAGGTGGGGTAATGTAAATATATATTAAATAATCGTCATTCCCTCACCATTCTGAGTACATCACCACCCAATACCGTCACCAAATGTATATCACCATCATAACATTATACGGATGCTCTAATCTCAAGACAATCACCACATAGTTATAATAAAAAATAAAATATCTCAACATATTTTATCATCACTATAACATAGACATCATGGTATACTTATATAATTATAGAGTGGAAACCTCTTTCCCTCCCCAATCATACATAACCCATTCTATACAACATAATCACCCCATAAACACTTCTTTGATTTCAACCACAATTTATTATCCATATATTAAGAAACAAATTTCTTAATAAGGAATAAAAAAAATATCACAATAAAATATAGGAAATAAATAACTAAAAATGTCAAATTTCCACATTATTTATGATCCCTAACCTCATGGTATTTATTATTCATATATTCACTCCAAATTCATTTAATATTTATTAATTTTTTGTGGTTTGTTTTAATTATAGATTTAAATAATAACATTACACACACAAAACATATTCATATTAAACACATATTGATACATAGAGTTATGTGAAACTTGATCCCCCATTAATTTCCCTTTATAGGCCATTTAGTCATTATTAAACATATCATTAACCCTATTATCAATTAAAATTAAAATTCTATTTTTTGTATCAAAACCCACTAAACCTTTATATATTAATCATTAAAACCATATATTAGTCATTCCATCCCTATTTCTTACTCATCCACAACCTATTATTCATTAAAATTATTTTATGATCCAATAAAGTTTATGTTTATCATTAAAACCATTCAGTAACAAAATTTCCCATTACTATTTATATAATCAATCCCACCACAATTTTCATGACTATTTCCCAATTAAATGTGAAATTTTTTAAAAATATTTTAGATAAATCACAATTTATTATAATGAAAATCACTCATTTCAACTTCATTATTTTTAAGATGAAATTAATGTACCAATTCAAAAAAGTTTTGTTCAAAATTTTCAAATCCCATTACAGTTTACCCTTTTGAAAATTCATTCCATAAACTAGTTAACCAATAATTTAAACAGAGTCATACTAAACATCAAAATTTTAACAATGCCTTTCCATATTCTCAAGTTAAATAGTTTCTAAAAGATTTAATGTATGAATTAAATAATAAACACCATAACATCTGAATAAATAACAAAATTTTCAAGATCCCAATTTCTATGATGTTAATTATTTTTTTCCAATATTAAGTAGTTATTCAATTATGAGGGTTAATATTATATTTATAACATAAAAAATTATAACTATAATTCCAATAAAATTAAATAAATATCAAGGATAGAACATGAAGTATATATATCACAAAGAGCATGCCAATTATTATTTAATTCCAGAGTACCACTCAACTGTTTTATAGTCCCATTATTAATTTTATTGTTTTTTATTGTTTTTTTCATATAATATATACCTTCTCCAATAAAATAATTAAATATATTAACTAGAACCAAAAAATATAGAATAATAAAATGAGTGTATGAATAAAAAGAATCACATTTAGTTAATTCAAGAATTTTATTCAAGAAGATAAAAGAAATGTCTAGAAATTCAATACTTTATTGGAAGATTTATAACCCACTATAATAGAATCATGATATATATATATAGATGGAACAAGAATGGTTATAAGAATCATGATAAAAGGGATCATTTAAATTGTTTTGACTCACTAGACATGATAGGAATGACTCTTGTAGCCCATTTTTTATAAGAAATAATTTCAAATATATGGTGGAACATACTGGTTTTAAAATTGCAGATAGAAATTATCCTTTTAATCCCTAAATAATTGGTAAAAACTCTCTTTTTAACAAATATAAAATTATTTTATGTGATAATTTATATACACATCACATTTAAATCTATTCAAATCAGTGCATTAACAATGGATGTAAAATAATTGTTAACCTTCTTCATATATTAATGCCTTCAATTTTAAATAAAATTTCTATTTATTTCATAATGTTAAATTTCATGTTCTACATTATTTAATATTTTATATGTGTATGACCTCAAAATAATGTAGGATGGACCCTCATGTGATTTGAGACCTTCCAAAAGTAAGCTAGAAATTATCCTTACAAAAGGAAATTGAAGTTGAATATCCATTATGTGAAGCTCAAGTAACACTTACATTATGTTGGGTTTATCTTTTCTTGAGATCTACCCCTTTATGGAGATCCTAACCCAAACAATATAACCCTCAAAAAAGATGGTATGACCTTTACACTAGTTCATAATGAGCTTTACATGACTTGGGATGACCTATATGTAAGATGGTTGACCTTTACATAGGTCGGATTGGCCCTTATAGAATAACCATTAAATCAGTCTATAAAAAAATTATGATGTTGGTAAGGTGACCCATATGTGAGATAGGAGTACATTTACATGAGATCAGGATTATCCTAAATTATTCTAAGATAATCATACATGATTTGATGGTTTCATACATGTATTGGGAAGTCCCTTATATAGATCATGATTTAACTTTACACAATGTATATAAATTCAGCTTACCCTTAAATATAGGAATCTATATTATGTAAACAATAGCTCAATTAACTCATGAAAATATATTTTGATTGAAAACATAATATTATTTCAAAAATTCCAAATATATTTCTCAAATAGTTGAATTACTTTAAAGTTTTCAAAATAATTCCATATTTTCCAAAACCAATATTAAATTTTTAAAATTAAGTTTATAAATTAAAAACAATTTTAAAATATCATTTTAAATGAAAAACCTCTCTAAACATTAGAAATAACTCAGAAACATATTTTGACACTCCAAAAAATCAAAAATATCAAAGAACAGTTTCATGAGGAAAATGTAAGACTCTATATTCATAATAAACTCTATTTTTTAATATATCTTTAATTTTTTATAAAAAACTCAAGCTCTTTCTCTACTTGAATTCTATAAAGTTAAAAAATAACACTTCCTCTAAATTCTGTTTTATAAGTTAAACAATGTTCATTCATGAATAATATATAATAATTTTTTTAAAATATAAGTCACATCTATTTTATTTATGTCTCATTGGTTCATATAAATATAAGTAGATTAATTCAATTGAACTGGTTGATATTGTTTTTAAACCGTAATCTCTTCCTTAAAACATCATCCTATTTTTAAAATCCACACACAACATATTTTTCTCTAATCAATTTGGGTAAATCTCTTTTACCATTTTCTCTTGATATTTTTATCTAAATATTCTAACCAATAAGGTCATGTCTTTTATGCCATATATTATTTTATTCCTTTCAGTAATGTAGTGAGAACTTCTTAGATTACTAATATAAAATAAATTCATAATTATTTTTATTAGATTTTAATTATTAGTCATTATTTTATTAGCTTGATTTTTCAACATTTTAATTTGAATATTATTATATTATCATCATCAAAGATCAAATTTACACTCATTAGGTAATTCTTGAGTCTATCTAAAAATAGTACATATTGATATTTCAAATTTTGAGTTTCTATTTTAACTAAACCAATTAATTTGATCATAAAAGTATCATTTATTTACAATATTGATAGAGGCAACATTATGTTATTATATTTTTTTATATCATGAAATATCTATTTATATGTGATGATGAACCACAATCATGAATCCATTTCATTCATTTCTTGTTGTATTTGAGGGCCAAATCAACAGGAAATGACATTTCTATCTTGTTGCATTTCTACATATTTTTTTCAAATATCTTATTGATTTATTCTTGGAATAATGGACATATAATCATAACCATATTTTAATTTTTTTTTAAAACATCCATAGCTTTCCTTTAAATGTTCGAATCATTTTTAGAGGGGTAACTATGACAGAATGGTGTTTTACAACTTCTTCCTCCCAGACCTTCACTCTTTATACACATGATATAACCCCTTATTATATCTTTATCTAAATCCATAAAAGATACATATTGTATGTACATACATATTTTATTCCCAAATATTACATATAAACAATAATAACCATTTAAACAAATTCTTCCCAAAAATTGTTGAGTCTTCCTTTAATTTATACAATTCTATTTTAGTCATTTATTGAATATATTTTCTTAATTTAGGGGGAAAATTTAAATTATAAAAATTAGTTAAATTTTTATAGAAATAGAAGTGGTATTTTTAATTATTTTCTCGACCTTTAACTTCACAATTTACCATTTAGAACATTCACTATTAAATGTAATGGATTTAACATTATTTTTAGAAACTTGTGTAGTCATCGCCTGATATTCTACATCACACTTGTTATCTATTTTTAATGACTCTACCATAGTTTTAGTATAATTTAAAAAATAATATCTAATTTTTCAATCATTTTTATATCTCCTATGACACCTATATTGTTCCATGTTCAATTGTTGTTCCTCAATAATAACCTTAATTTTAAACTCATACGACATTATTTCTTTTTCTTCAAGTTTTACCTTGAAAATGTTGATATCCTCAACATATTCAATATATTTTACATGGAATTCATCGTTATCTATATTCATCTTCAAAAAATCATTATTTTGGGATTTGAATTACCTTCTTGTTTTGTGTGTTTCTCTTAAGGTTCACATCATGTTCAGATTTTAGCTTGTTTTAAGTGTAGGTATCTTCTATTTCTACATCAGTTGTTGAGACATCTTCTAATAATTAAACTTTATCCAAAAAATTCTAAAATATTAAAATAATTTATTATATATATATTGAAAAAATTAATGGACTATTATACCACTTATTAAATTAGTGCACCACTCCATTTTCCCATTAGAAATTTATTTTTACTCCATCCAGATTAATTAACCTTCATAAAAATTCTTCCCCATTTATTTTCTTATGATGTTCTAAAAAGTTCATCATTTTCATATATTCCACTTTTATTTCTTAGAAAATTAGTTGAAAATTTTCCAAATTCATCACATTTAAATAATTTATTTTTTAGTATTCCTTTTCACTTCACTATTCCTGTTTTTTTGTTCCTGGATATCAGATTCATTATTTTCAAATACTCTTTAGCATACTCCTCATAATTATTTGACTCGGTGGAGGATTCCTCTTCCTCTTCTTCATCCTTGAGTCTATTAAAAGACATGAATTTTATTTCCTCCTTGGATATCTTCTATTATAAAATATCCATCCTTGTCTCACAGTTGAGGAATGTGTTATGTAATTTATCACGAGTAAGTCATCCTTCTTCTATATAGATGATATATTTGGATCAAAAATAGTTGTAAAATTTCTCATTATCTTTTTGAAAACATTTTAATATTACATATATAAAAAACCCAAATTTTATCCACTATAAAATTTTTTCTAGTTATATAATCATAAATAGTTTAATCCTTATCAATTGTGATGACTTTAAATTTATCATTCCATAGTTTTAGTTTTTTATCTGATTTTAATATTTCCTTCATATTGGTTTTTAAGATTTCCCCAAGTTTCGCTGGATTATTTATGTCCCATTAAATTTATGAACACCTTGTTTGAAAAGGGTGTCATAATTTAATTTCTAGACTTTCTATCTTTAGCAAGATTTATTATATCTAAAAATGTCATGGGTTTACCAATTATAAGGGGTATAAAACCAACTTTCATAGAATCACATACATCATGGACTTGTGATAAAATATATGGACTCATTTTCCATTCATCAAAGAATGTATTTCCATAAAATTCATGAGCACACCAACTATTGACAGAATTCATATCCTCCATTTATTAGTATAGAATATCAAATGAGAACTTTCTTAGCTCTAACACCACATAAAGGGCCCTGGTTTATTTATGTTCCATTTTATAATAAACCACTATGAATTTTTACATTCATCATCCACTATTATTCAATATCTTCATCTACCACATGGATCTAAAATAAAAATAAATGAAATACACATATGGATTTCTATATGGCTTGGATCCATTGAGGATTCATAATCCTTATTGAGTTTTGGTTCTATTGAGACATATATTATAATAATATTTTTATTTTTTATTAATTACAGTAGCCTAAAATCACACACATTTTCTGGGTAGGTATAATCCACTTCTTATGGCATGTATCATCTACTCCCCGAGTGTAAGGGTTGTTATTTCATTTGTTCCACTATTCTTATAGGATTTCATCCACTCTTATTGTCTGAAAAAAATCATCTATATATATCATTAATTCACTATATAAAAAATATTGTCTTCTTCTTGAAGATAATTCATTCACTATCATATATGTATCTTTATAAAAATATTCATGTTGGCCTTTATTCATGTTATTTCAGAATGGTTAACATATACATGAGAGAATACAAAAATAGATAATCCTTCTTCTTTATCAATAATGATTCTCATGTTCATCAACAATATATTCAATTTCCCTCATCCCAATAAAAAATAATAACTATATTATGAACTGGTTGATCTTATCTTCTCTATCTTTAATATAGTAGTTCTAAAACTCAATAATATATTTGAAATCATATACAAAATTCACGATCCCCACACTCTTTTCATTATTTTATCATTTTATATGATTCATTAAATTTTATGAAAATAAATGTCATATTACCACATTGATACGCCCCCCCCCCCATGAATTGTATTTTTTTGATATTCTCAAGACTATCCATATTTAAAACTAGTAAAAAAATCATAGGGATTTTATCTTAATTTTTATCTAATTTAACATTATTAAAATTTCTATTCAATATATTCATAAAAATAACCATGAATCTAATGATATTTTCTTCATTAAAAAACAACAATACTAATAGTGATTTTAAATTAATTTTTGGACGGCATGTAGTCTTGGATATTCAGAGGATCAAAATGTGAAAATAACATCTTATAAAAAATATTTTTATTCCATATAATATCATATTATATGTTTTAATTTTCAGTTTAAATAATAACTTTTTATAATGTCTATCATGATTAAAAAATGAATGAATGTAATAAGAAAAATCTGGTTGTAGTTGTACATATTATAACACCCCAAACATTTTATGGCATGTTTCTCTTAAATATATTCTATTAATAGCATATATTTTGTAAAGAAATGATTTTATATGAAACAAAACATGGTTGTTTAAGAGATAGTCATTACCTATCTTTTAAACTTAAATTTTCTACTTTTGTATTTTGAATTTTGAAAAACGGTTCTTCATAGTTGCGATCAAGATGATATGTATAGTCTGATAGAATTAACATGGTTTTTTGTGAATAGTAACATAACATTATCAACATTAACCTACCCTTATAAATAGTAACTTACCCTTATGAATATTAATATGAATCTTATGAATGGTATCCATACCCAAGAATGTATAAATAAACTTAGGCACCTTAAAAAAGATGATAAATAATTTCAGAGTTCATATTTTTTTTTTAAATAATGATTTTCATTAAAAATTTTGTTTATCATTTTTTGAATTTTTTTGGAAAAATGGAATTCTTTTTTGTATTGTACACATAAAAAATTGTTAGGGTGAATTTTTTGGATTTTTCTGAAATAAATGAATTTTTTCTGAATAGTAAAATACCATAAATTAACTTAAATGCTAAATACTTTATGTACTACAACATAGGTGATGAATGGTTGATGTAATCCCACTTAGCTCTAGCTCAAAAAACATTATTACAATTTGGGACCACATTAATCAATAATATTCATAGTCTTGAGAAAAAATATTAAAATAATAATTAAAATATTGTAAAATCCATCATCCCTTCCACTATATAAACCACCCATCACCCCATCTTCCTACCACAACACTCAAGCTTCACTCCTTCACTAAATTATGAAAAATTCAACTCCCAAGACCTCTCCCCACGTACAAAACCTTTTGGTATCACAAAATGGAAAAATACAAAGGCCTTAATGATATTTTAAAGGAGGAGTACTCAAGAGGTGAACCTCTCTTCCGTTTTCTTTCAATTTCTTTTAAAAGTTCCATTATTTTGTTCTATCTTTTCACCTAAAAAATAAAAATGACATGATAATTATAATTACTTAAATTTACTGTATTTTTATTATGGTAATGTAATATTTCATCATAATCTATCATTTTCCCCTCCTTTTATTCTATAAGTGTAAACATTGTTTGAGATGTGTTAATTTATCACGCTCATGGAAGATGGGTTTTCAATTTTTATTACAATGTTTGAGACTGGTCATGACAATTTTTTATTGGTTAAACCAGATCATTATATTTTTATTTAGTATTATTTGATTCTCTGGAATCCTTACATGCTCATGATGTAGAATAATAATACAAACCAAGTTCACTGTCCACAAAACAACCAAGCTAAATCTTGGCATTTATCATTAACATATCAAATGATTCATACTCGTGGTATATAAATAAATCATTATAAGATAATTTATATCTTTTCATTTTCACTAATAGTATATATTAAAAATTCTTGATGTTTAACTATATTTCAAATGAACATCTATCAATGAATACAAGTAAACAGATCATTCAAACCAAGGGAGAAAATGCTTCCAAAACAATAAAATTGGACCTATTAAACCCATCAAAAAGGCCATTAATGAACCTAATAAGGTTATAAAATATCAATTAAATGTTTATGAGGATTTTTAATTATTAATTATTTAATCTAAATTTTATTTTCAGGTTGCTAAGAACAATCAAAAACACCATCGATCATATGGTAAGGGATCCTCTCTCTCACTTATGTTCATGAATTTCCTCTATATTGTACCCTTTTATTTTATATTATTAATGATGGGTTATGTTTTCAAACCTCCCCCATACTGACCTTATGATGTATAAATAATGTTATACCCCTTTACCTCTCATTATTCTCTCATAAGAAGATCTGTTACCATACCTAAATGTTTGTGTAAGGGTTTTTCTCGTCTACCTTTCATTTTTGTGAGATTTCCATTATTTGAAAATTATTTTTTATATGTGGGTTATTTTTACTACCATTTCTATTTTAATATCAAGATTCCCTTTATATTCATTGTACTAAATGATTCATTTAATGGATATTAATTTTTTTTCATATGATTCCACTGATTACATTTTGGTAAGGGGCCTTCTCTCAACTTCCATTTCATTGTAACATACATTGTATTGGGCACCTAATAAACCCTTTGTGGTGTAATTAATTCTCATTTGAGAAAATTTTTTATTTTAAATTATATTTCTATTAAATATAAATATTCTTAAATCATTGATATTTTTATTTTTTAAACCTTATACCATTATACATATGATGATTATTTGGAATGTTGTTTTAACTGTTGAAATATTGATCAATTTGTATCCTCTATTATATAATGATATAGAAAAGGCATATTTATCTTTTATTAAATCAATTTATAAATAATTATTTGGACTTTTTCAATGGGAGGGCCCTCTATATCCCCTCAATGCATCAACAGGTCTCATGAGACAATCAATTGGAGACAGACCCTTTGAGTTTGTTTCCAATAATCAGGCGAATTTCTACCCATAGAACAAAACCGTTTTAATGGTATTATGGTATCATATTTCAGATATATTATTTCTAGTAAATTATAAATCTTTTTATTGAACATCAGTTATTATTATCCATGAGTTTTTACTATGACAAAATCTATGGATTTATTTTCATTCTCAGATTATTAATGGCATGAGTTATTCATTTATTCAGCATTCCATATTGACTATGCCAAGTTGTTTATAATTCAGTTATATTTGATTCATGATTCCATTATTTTTAACCCTTAATAATAATTTGATCTCACCCTTTTCATTTTTTTAACTTCATATGGTTATAAAGAGTATATCACTTATTGAGTTTTCATGGATGTAGTTTGACAGTTTTTGTTATGTATTATAATTTGTAACCTTTAACAATGAGATTTAAGTTACATATATGTATCTAGGTTATTAATGATTAATAAACTGATCGTTTATTTGGGATTTTATTCCTTCTAACCATTCCAATGTAATTAGTAGTGCACCAGCTCTGGTTTAGAGGGGTCAGGGTGTTACTGTTGGTATCAAAGGAGGTTTAGTAGCAAACCTATAAACTATTTTAGAAAAATGTGGAGTGGGAACAAATCCATAAGGTAGTATTTGAGTAAATACATAATATAACATCCTTGAATTTTGATATGGAATAGATTATTTGGATCTTTCTAGAAAATACATCATTTTCTAGATACAAATGGTTATAGGTTGCACTGGTACAGATGTACCTTGGAGTGAAAACTATAACAAGGAGTTTCTGGCTTGACCTGAGGTGTCTTGGTACACGAAAATGAGTATTACTACACTCATGGTGTTGGAACACCTTGGGAATATGCTTTGGATAATTCATAATTTTTTTACAAGCCATTATGAAGGATTTTAAGGTAAATTTTTCCTTGGAGAAACCATGTTTATGAGATTAGCTATGCATATAATTTTAATTTATACTAAATAATTTTATAGTTGAGATTATAAATTATGATTCAAACCCTAATGTAGTATATTACATTATTTATAAATGGTTCCTAATGGAAGAAGTGGAATTAATACATGTGGTAAATGTAGGGATTTCATCACTAAGCAAGTCAACATAGTCAATGTTGAAGAAGATCTGATCATGACCATATTGAGACAAATTTCTTAGGATGGGATGAATAACCATGCCACACCTGTGTGGGATTATTTCATGTAGCAAAAGCCCCCATATTTTAGTGGGAATACTAATCTGATGGTAGCTAAGTAGTGGATCAACTCCCCTAAAAGGATATTCATGGCATTACGATGCAATGAAAATGAAAATGTGGTGTAATAAGTATATTGTCTCAAGGGTGATGCAGATTAGTGGTGGTCCTTGATCCAGAATACCACAGAGGAAGAAGAAATATAAGATATGGAATGGAGTAATTTTAAGTAAATATTCTTTGAAAAATATTTCCCTTATGAGAAACGAACAGAAATGAAGAGGAAATTATATGGCTTAAATCAAAGGGAAGAAGATAGTGTCTCAGAGTATGAGGCTAACAAAACAAGGCTAGCTAGGTATTCCATAAATTACCTACATGACTCGAAAGACAAGATTTATCATTTCTTTGAAGTTTATAATACATGTATTCGAAGGATACTGGGTTCTCAAAAAATATCATAATATGATGAAATTTTATCAAGTTCCATCAAAATAGAGAAAGAAGTTTCTAGATCAAAATTTTTCAAGGGAATCCAAGATAAGAAGAAGTACTCTGATAAAAAAGGGAAGGTGAAGTGCCAATGAAGAATAAGGGAATGAAGAAATTTCCATTATACGAGATCTATGGAAAGAATCATCCTAGGAAATTATTGAAAGGCATGGTAGTATACTATAAGAGTGGAGAAAAGGTTCATCAATCTAATTAATATAAGGGTAAGAAACAAGATGATGATGTTAAATGCTATAATTCTATGGAGATGGGATACTATGCAAGTGAGTGTCCAATGTGTCAAGGAAACATGCCTATGAAAATTCCATGAGAGTAATCGAAATCTTTTATTATTACAACCACAGAGGTTGAAGTTCCAAATAAGGTTGTGGAAGGTACTTTAATTATTTCCTCAAACTTGGCCAATAAATTTTTTTATTCTGGATCAAGGAATTAGTTTATATCTTCCCAGTTTTCTATGAAAACAATACATGTCCAATTTGATTTAATAAAGGATTTTTCCGTCAAAACTCTTATGGGATATATCATTACAACAAAGGTGTGATGATCACTCCCCATCATAACACATAAATGGGATTTAGTTTCTAACCTTATCGTCATACGAATGATTTAATTTGATATAATTCTTAGTATGAATTGGTCGTCAAATTATGATGTGAAGATATATTTCAATAAAAAGCAAGTTGCAACTTTTTAAAATGGTGTAGAATCTTTTATATTTAGAGAAGAAACATCGTTGTCTAATTCTTATCTATATCCACCCCCAGTAGAAATACTGAATGCAATTCTTGGAGAGGAAGAGAACCCAATATTTATGGGTGGGGAAAGAAATATTTAAATTGAAGATGTATAAATAGTGCAAGTGTGCATTGATGTATTTATAGAGTATTTACCTGCACATCTTCTAGAGCAAGAATTCGAGTTCTCAATAGATTTAATTCTTAGACCATGACCTATATCAAAGACTACATATATAATGAACATTGTTGAATTAGTCGATCTAAAGAACCAATTAGAGGAATTGAGTGACAAAGGATTAATTGGAACTAGTATTTCTCCATAGGGAGACTATGTCCTCTTTGTCAAGAAGAAAGATGGATCCTTGAGGATATGCATTGATTATAGGGAAATCAATGTTATTACAATAAAGAAAAAGTATCTCCTATAATGAATTGATGATTTATTAGATCAACTTCAGGGAGTGAAATCCTTTTATAATATTGAAAATTGATCTGGATATCATCAGTTGTGTGTGAGGAAGGAAGATATTCCAAAAATAGCATTCCGAACTGGGTATCTACATTATGAGTTTATGGTGATGCCTTTTGGACTAACTAATATACCCTCTTTTTTATGGATTTAATGAATTGAGTTTTCAGTGAATATATTTATAAATTTTTTGTGGTGTTTATCGGTGACATCCTGGTATACTCTGAAATCTATGAATACCCATAGAATCAATTTTGGATAATTATGAAAAATCTTAAAAGAAAATAATTATATGGGATGCTTATCAAGTATAATCGCTTAAATTAGTTTCTTTTCTTGTCCATATTGTATCTATGTATGGAATCGTAGTTGATCCTACAAATAAAATGGCAGTCCAAGAATTTACAATGCCAACAAACCTAATTGATGTGCACAGTTTCATTGGCTTAGAAGGTTACTATCAGCGTTTCGTTCAGAATTTCACATAACTAACTGACCTATTAACCAAGATCACATGTAAAGGTGTGAGTTTTTGTGTACAAAAGAATGTACAGAATGATTTGAATTATTGAAAATAATAATGGTAAATTCTCCAATTTTGACTCTTCCATTTGGAAATGAAGGATTTTTTATATTTAGTGATGCGTCAAAGAATGTTCTAGGTTACGTCCTTATACAAAATGATAAATTTATTGCATATCCGTAAAGTCAGTTGAATACTCATGAGAAAAAAATTCCCAACTCATAATCTAGAGTTAATAGCCTTAATCTTTTCTCTGAAAATAGGAATAAATTATCTCTATGGTGAAATATGAGAGAAATACATGGATTACAAGAGTTTCAAATACATTTTTACACAAAAAGAACTCAAGATGAGGCAAAGCAGATGCCTTAAGTTACTCAATGATTTTGATTGTTCAATGCACTACCACCTCAGAAAGAAAAATAAGGTGGTAGATGCATTAGGTATGAAGGATCATGGACTCCTGACCAAAATGGGGATTGACAAAGATCCTATATTGAAGGATGTTTTAAAGATGGATATAAGAATTGTTAAGGAAGGGAAAACATCTTTCCTTTTTCAAATGATTGCTAAACCGTATTTATTAGAGAAGACAAAATGCTCTAAATATGATGATGTGAATTTGGACAAGAAAATTAATGTTGTTAAGGATGGGAGATTGGATGAATATTTTTATGAAGAATGAATTCTGAAATTTGGGAAGAGGTTATGTGTTCCATAAGTACCTGAGCTAAAAAGGGAACTATTAAATGATGAGCATAGCTCAAATTTATTTATACCCCTAGGTAGCACAAATATGTATAGAGATATGAAGGAATAGTTTTGGTGGGATAATATGAACTGAGAAAATGTTGGCTACATGTCAAGGTGTCTATTTTTTCAAAAAGTGAAGGCATAGATACAACATCCTAAATGGGTGATGCAACCTCTACATATTCCTATCTGGAGGTTGGATGATATTATGATGGATTTTTTTCATCGGACTATGGATGACAACTAGAAGTAATGATGAAATATGGGAAATTGTTAATCATCTCACAAAATCATCCCATTTCCTTACTATAAGAGAAGATTTACTACTTAAGAACCAATAAATAGTTTATATTAATGAAGTTGAATGAATTCATGGTGCACCACTATCGATTTTTTCTGATCAAGATCCCCGGTTTACATTAAAATTCTGGAAAAGTTTCCAGAAGCCTTTTGATATGGAACTTCATATGAGTACTACTTATCACCCCCAATCCGACAGACAGTCTGAAAATACTATTCAAACTCTAGAAGACATACTTAGATCATGCTCTCTTGACTATTAATGTATGTGAGACCAATACTTGACTTTGGTTGAATTTTCCTACAAATATAGTATCCATTCTAGTATTCAAATGTATTCATATGAAGCATTATATTGAATGATATGTCGAACTACAAGTTGTTCAGACAATGATGGAAAGAGGAAGCTTATAGGTCCAAAACTTATTGAGGAGACTGTGGAAAAGGTAAAAATAATTCAAACCCATATTAAAGTAGAAAAATGTAGGAATAAGAGTTATGTTGAAAAATAGGGAAAATATTTTGAATTCCAAGTGGGATATCATGACTTTATGAAAGTATCTTTGGGGAAGGGTGTCTTTAGGTTTGGTAAGAAAGGGAAATTGAGCTGCAGGTGCATTGGTCTACTTAAAATTATAGAGAGAATCAGAGTTGTATCTTATAGTTTTGAAATTCCACAAAGTCTCTCCAAATTTCATGATGTATTACATGTATCATTGTTGAATAAATACATGTTAGACCCAACACATGGACTCACCTATGAATAAATATAACTGGAACCTAATTTTTCATACTGTGAAGAGCCTATCGATATTCACGACGCAAGGGATCTAGTATTGAGAAATCAGACAACTCTTCTAGTCAGGGTTCTTTGAAGAAACCATGACATGGAGGAAGCAATGTGGGAACCTGAGGATGTTATGAAGAAAAAGCACCCACACCATTCTAAATGGATTTATACATGAAAAAAGTTTAGGATGAAATTTCATATGTAGGGAATAATATAACACCGCAAAAATTTTATTGTATGTTTCTCTTAAATGCATTCTATTCATAGCATATATTTCGTAAAGAAATTAGTTTCTTTGAAACAACACTTGGTTGTTTAAGATATAGTTATAACCTAGCCATTAAACATAAAATTTCCACTTTTTGTTTTGAATTTTGAAAAACGGGCACCCGCAGTTGTGATCATGATGATATTAGAGTCTGATATAATTAACTTAATTTTTTGTGAATAGTAACCTACGCTTATGAATAATAACCTACCCTTATGAATAGTAACATTCCCTTATGAATAGTAATATGAATTTAATGAATGATATCCAAACCCATGAACATATAAATAAATTTATGCACCATAAAAATGAAGATATATATTTTATGTGTTTATATTTTTCAATTAAATATTGATTTTCACTAAAAATTAAATATATTCTCTTTAAGAAAATTAATTTTGAAAAATGGAGTTTATTTTTTGATTCTACGAGTCGAAAAATGGTGAGGGTGAATTTTTGGTATTTTTTTTAAATACAAGATTATTTTATGAATAATAGAATACAATAAATTGTGATAAATGCTAGATACATGATTTACTGCATCATAGTTGATGAAAAGCTAATGTAAGACCATGTGGTTAGAACTCACAAGAAATTATTACAATTTGGGATCACATGAATGAATACTAATCATATTCTTGAGTAAAAATATAAAAAAAATAATTAAAATAATGTAAAATCCCTCCTCCCCTCCACTATATCGACCACCCCTCACCCCCTCTTCCTCTCACACCACTCAAGATTCAGTACTTCACTAAATTTTTACCAAATACTCTTCCCAAGACCTATCCCTAATTTCAAGGCCTTATTTTCTCACCAATAGTCCAGAAACAAAGGCCTTAAAGAGATTCCCAAGGAGTACTCATGAGGTGAACCTCTCTTCCTTTTTCATTCAGTTTCATTTACAAGTTCCATTATTTTGTTCTCTCTTCTCACCTCACCTCATAAAAATTCCATGATAATTAAATTAACTTTCATGTACTAGAATTTTATTATGGTAATGTAATATTTCATCATAATCTCTCTTTTTCCCCTCCTTTTATACTATAAATTCAAACACCATCCGAGATGTGTTAATTTATCACACTCAAGGAAGACGAGTTTTCAATTTGAATTAATATCTTCAATACTGCTCATTAAACATTTATAAAGGTTGAAATAGATCATAATATATATATATTTTCTTCTTTAATGTTCTTAAATCCTTACACACTCATAATATGGAATAATAATACAAAATAAGTTCATTGTACACAAAACTACCAAGCTAGATCCAAGTGTTTATCATTAACTTATCAAATTAGTCATCCTCATGGTATATATAAAAAATCATTATAAGATAATATATATCTATTTAATGTCACTATTATTATATATTAATTATTATATATGTTTATCCACATTTCATATGAACTTCTATTCATGAATACAAGTAAACTGATTAAGAAAACCAAGGGAGAAAATGCTTCCAAAAAAACAAAATTGAACCAATTAATCCAATCAAAAAGTCCATTAATAAACCTAGTAAGTGGACCATATTAATTACAAGTTTATGTGGTTATTTAATTATTATTTAATAATGCTAAATTTTATTATTTAGGTCATTCAGAAAAATCAAGAACACCTTCGAGCATAAGGCAATGGATCCTCTCTATCTCTTTTGTTCAAGAATTCCCCCTCTATTGTGCCCTTTATTTTTTATTTTTTATGATGGGGTAAGTTTTACACCTCCCCCATACTTTCATTATGATATATAAATAATTTTATACCCATTTACCTCTCATTAGTCCCTCACAAGAACACTCATTACCATGTCAAAATGTTTGTAAGATGTTTTCTCATCACACTTTCATTTCCATGAGATTTTCATTGTTCACCACTTATTTCTTGTATGTGGTTAATTTTTACTGCCATTTTGTCATATAATATCATTATTCCATTTATATTCCTGTTATTAAATTATTAACTTGATTTTTATTATGTTTTGATCATATGATTCGACTGATTATATTGTGGTAAGGGACTTTGTCTCAACTTCTATTTCATTGTAACTTACTTTGTATTGTGCACCTAATAAACCTTATGTGGTGTACCTACTTCCCATTTGAGATAAATTTTAATTTTAAATTATATTTATATTAAATATTAATATTCTCATATCATGGATAGGTTTATTATCTAAACATTATACCATTATACATACGGGTTTTATTTGGAGTGTTGTTTTAACTATGGAAATATTGATGAATCTGTATCCTCTACACTATACAGATCTTGAAAAGGAAAATTGCTATTATATTAAATCTATGTATATAGAATTATTCAGACATGAATTTATGGGAGGTGAGCACTATATCCCTTCGATGCATTGAACGGTCTCATGAGACAATCTTTTGGCGACCAACGCTTTTAGTTTGTTTCCAAAAATCAGACGGGTTTCAACCCAAATAACTAAACTGTTTTAACGGTATTATGGTATCATGTTCCAGATACATGATGTCCAATTAAAAATAATTTTATTTATTCATTATATGTTATTACTATCCATGATATTTTCACAATGAAAAAATCTTTGGATGCAGCTTCATTCTTAGTTTATTAATGGTGTGAGTTTTTCATTTATTCCCCACATCATATTGACTATCCCATGTTGTTTATAATTCAGTTATATTTTATTCATGCTTCTAATATTTTTAACCCTTACAAAACATTTGAGATCAACCCATTAATTTTTTTACCTTCAGCAGGTTATGGTGAGGAGATCACATATTGAGTTTCTATGGATGCAGTTTATTAGTTTTTTTTATGTATTGTACTTCTTTACCTTTCCTAATGTAATTTGAGTTACATCTATGAATCTAGTGTCTTCAAGACTACTAAACTGATTGTTCCTTTGAGATTTAATTCCTTCTATCCATGCCAATGTAATTAGTAATGCACCAGATCCATCTTAGATGGGTTGGGGTGTTACACATATTCATATAAAAATTTCTCATTTTAAAAAGTATAAAACTCACATAAGATGTTAAATATTATTATGCATCATTTATTTAAGAATCCATCATTTGATGCATTATCTGGGATTTTTTCTTTTCCACCATTTTATTTTTTCCTAAAAAATATCTCATTCATTAAAAATTTATCTTAGCTACTTATGAATCTATGTTTGTTATTTTACCCTCTAATATTTCTCTAAAATTACTATACTTCCGCCAACATCTTATGCATCCAATAAAATCTATCATGTTACATGTTTCAATTTTTAAAAACATTGTTTCTAAGGTAAACTAAAATATTAGGTATGAACCAAACATATTTCATATCATTTAAATATTCTTACACGTCCTCTAATCATTTTATGCAATCATTAATAATTATAAATATATCTATTTCTTTGAGTAAATTCACTCTTAACTAAAAATATCATTTAAAAAATTGATCCAAACATAGAAAAATTCATTCCAAAAAATAAATAATTCATCAACTACTATCCAAAACTCTTATAAATTATTTATATCATTCCCAATCACTATATAAAAACTCAAACACATTCTAAAAAATCATTCTAGGAATTTTACTCATTGTTGATGAAAAATAAAACATTACTCAAAAATTCCACGGGGTTCCTCATTTAGTAATACCAATTCATAGATTTTATACTTTGTGATTATGGATTTATAATTTACATAAAAATGGTAATATAACTAGATTATGTATATTTTATAAGGCATGGTTCAATAATCAATTTTGTAAACTCTCTAGACCCCATTGTTTATAGAAAATCCAATTTTTATTCATGTTTTTTTTGTTTACAAAAAATATGCTTTTATGTTTAATTTATATGGGTCCTATGTTGTGGTTTGATGGAAGTAATTTCCATGGAATGGGAATGTAATTACATCATGGTGTCTAGGTAAGATGGTTGGAAGATTATAATATTCCTCAAAAACTTATATTTCTAAAACCATATTAATATTGTAAGTGCCTCACCATAGGTTCATATCCCTAGGGTACCAAAATCACATAGTAGTACATTGGTTATTTATTATATTTTTCTATTTTATATTTATTAAAAATAATTGAAACATGTGATGTGAGTTTTGAATGAAAAGATAAAAAAAATATGTGAAATAAAAAATAAAATGAAGTTAGAGACAATATGTGGATTTTCCATAATTGATTTGTAATAAAATTATGTCATTATTATCAATATAATATAAATCTACTCATTTTATATTTATTGTCCTAAGGTCACTTCATCCACCATTACTATTCTATTTTAGAATATTAATTACTTACATTAATATTAAATCACCTTATTTATTTCTTTAATGATTGCTCTACACTTTAGGCGGTGTCTATTGGTACACAAAAATCACAAAACCACATCATATCTTGTGGTATTCTTTATACAGAGAGAGAATAGTAAAAATTATTGATTACTTATATTATTTCATAGACTACTCATTCCTTAACCATTAAATATATTACTAACATAAAATGATTGAGTAAGGGATGTAATAACTATTTTTCAGATGAAAGCATTAGGAAGAACTATAATGTAAAACTGTCATTAACCTATATCATTCAATATTGTGAATTCTTAGATTATGAAATAAGTGTAATTAAATAATGAAAAATATTTCACATAAAATCTGTAATTAAAATTGTGATATCCCTCAGAAAACCCATAATGAATTAGCACTATATATAAATTGAGTTCACTCATATGAAGAGAGGGAGATTAGAAATTAAAAATGAAAATAAAATGAACAAAATAAAAATAAATCAGATCTAATGATTGATGAGTTAGTCATCAATAATCTAATTATCACATACCCACTTTATACTTTTATAGGATAATAAATCAATTTATAGTGATGATATTACATCTATATAGACATAAAATATTTCTTTTGATATACCCATATGTATAGTGAGGCCTTAAATGAATTTATTATTACTAATTACTGTATGGAGTGTGGGTTTTATTACCCATAATATTTTCTTCATTTTATTTCCTCCATCATCCTTCATATGTCTTATTTGTTGATATGAAGCACTATTTTTACAGACTAAGTATGATGAAATACTATTTATAGTCTCTTATAAATATATGGTTTTCACATAAACCATTACTTTTAATTAATGGGATATTATTCAAATCCATTTTTTTCATTTCAAATCCCTACATGACATTTTATAGGGAAAATACATTATTTGAGCATTTGAAAAGCCTCACATAGTACTTGAAAATCTTAGTCACTTATATGTAAGTAATATTTAAACTTATATTTCCTTTATAAGTCCCCATTTAAATTTATGTAATTAGGTTGATACACCAGTTCTCAAAATCATGTATAAAATCCCTACATAACATATATATGAATCATGTTGTCCATATACAACCATGAAAATACTTATTTAATCACATATCACAAGTTGAAGAACTAGATCACTGTTACATATTAAGAATGATTATTTTAGAGTAATTTAATATTATATAGACACCGTGAATGGTTATACCTTGTAATAACATCAAACCACCAATGCTAAAAAATGACCACATAGAATGACAAATTAATCATATAATTCCTATTTTAGATTGGCACTATAATTATATACCATAATTTTAAACTTATGAAAACTAAATTTACTTCCATAGAATAGGAAAATGATGGGTTTTAAAACATTTAAAATTAAATGAATGATTATTGAAAAAAATTCCACCAACACATACATTTTTACACTCCTAGCAAAGTATTAATGAATTAAAGATAAAATTTATACCCAAGTAAGGTAAAATATCATCCATTATGTACAAAATAATTTTTTAGTTCAATACATCCACACACTTATAGTTAATTTTATATAATTATAGTTTTATAACTTTCTTTATTTTTATATTAAGTTTTATTCCAACCTTCAATTTCCCCCCATGCACAATATCAACTAATATCCTATAAATATTATCCTTCATCACTAAACGTTTTATTTTTAAATTTTTTTATGAATATTGATGTTATGAAAAAATAAATATTGTCTTATTGAATTTATTGTTTTTCTAAAAAGTAATTATGGTTCTATTCTAATTTTAGTATATTTTTGGGGAGTTTTGTGGCTGAAGGTGGGTGGGTATTAATGTTTAAAAAAATATGAAATATTATTTTAAGATCCTAAAAGTAAAATGTATGATTTTATCGGTGTGTTCAATTAATGCATGAAACTCACCCAATCCCATTCAAATGATTCACGATTTCAAAACGTTCACTTTTTTCATAGTGGTTCATATGGTGAAAAATAGTTAATGATCCCTCGTATTTTATTAATAACATCATTTATGTTTTATTTCATTTTATACAATTATTTTTTCATTTTATATGGATAAATTAACAAATATTGATTTTTTTAGGAATCTATTGAACTCCCTTTCCATATAATTTATTTAACACCACAACATATATAAATAAAATAATTTTTTCTCTCTAATTAATTATATGAAATTTCCCTCACCCATAATTTTTGTAATTAAAACTATAAAAAATGATCGAGCATAATGTGGGTGGGGATATATGGCTAGTAATTTATTATCCTTACATGAATTTTCTTTCATATAATAGCTACATATAAACGTTCTATGAAAGGGTAGTATCATATGCAATTATATATCAAAACACATTTCAAAATCATGTCTTAAAAATTTAATAATTTTCCATAAATTTCTAAAAAAACAAATCAAAACATAATAAGATGTTGTTTTCATTGCATAGATGAACTTACATCTATCGATACGAAAAACAAAAAAAAAGATGTTAAAAATTTTTAGAAACCTCTAAGAACTATTTCACCTTTTATTAGAAACCAATTTATGGAATGACTTCCCATATTTAGTGAAATTTATAATTATTATCAAAAAACGAATTAGGTAATGAATAAAATTCCAAAAATTTATTTTATCATTGATATATAAAATAAAATTTTTCTATTAAAGTATTATAATAATCAGGTAGACATTTAAATCTCAATATAAGATTGAAATTGTTTATTTATTTTTTAAAACATATAAAAAATAAAAAAAACCATAATTTATAATACAATGTATATAATTAAAACAAAAAAATATGTTATTATCCTTTAATTATGTTCTCAAGAATTAAACATGGGATAGTAAATAATTGGTAGTAGGGATGAATATAACCATTTTATTTACAATGGTAAAATATAAAATATTATATCAACTATTTTTTCTGAAACACCTTCAATGAAGAACAACTACATGAATGAAATTTATAAAAATAAATAAAATTAAAATGGTAAGGGTAACAGAAATCATAGGTACCACCACCCCCAAGTGGTGCTGCATTTTCAATATTTACAACTTGATAGTTGTAATGGGTAATCAAAAATCTTATAGTGGATGTGACATATGTGATTTAAAAAATAGATCAATTGTTTATAATTCCCTTATCATTAAACTAGTTTTTAGGACCCTACAAAAATATTATATTCACATACCCCTTATTTACTGAAAAACGTATTCCAAAGTGAGGGTGAAAAAATATAAGGGTCCTCATTTACTTATTTATAAAGAGTTATTAGGTTCAGTGACCATTCTTTATTAATCTAAATAGTTTCTACTTGTCATGAAAATGAGATATGATTTCTTATTGAAGTAACCTATTTATACACCTTCTCTCATCAATGTTAGTGTGTATCCAAACTAGCTCAATTATTCCTTCTTCCAAGTTTGTTGCCTCTCATGTTTCTCTATCATCATACTATAGGGTGTAAAAACCTAGTTTTTTTATGAGTTACAAGTCCTTTTTTCCATTTTAAATGATAATTTAGTACCTAATGTGAATACCCTTGGTTTTTATGTGTTTCTAGGGGGTGTTCAGGGCATGTTCGGAGCTCAGAGACTAGCTTTTTGGAAGAAAGGGGAAAGTCTCATGGTTAGTAAAAACTGTATGGGGTTGTTCATATGGTTACAACAAATTGTATGCGATTGGTTAGTGGGATGGAGGATCCTACATGGTTTATCAAATCATGAGAATGGATTTACATGCTTGTGAAGGTGGATATGTAGTTTTTGATATAGGGATGAGACATTTTTTGTTCATGATTAGTCACAACATGCATGAAACCCATGCGAGGAGCCCATCCTTGCTGCGATAGGTGAATGGTTGGAGCATGGTTGGGTCAACCATGCGTCCAAACTGTGTAGCCAATGAAATCTTAGAAAGATTACAATTTTTACATTAATTAATCTATTAAACCAATTTCTATTTATTTTTTTCCTCTATTAGCATAACCTTCATTGTGGGAAGGTCCTCTTTGAGCTAAAAGGTTGGTATTAAAATCATTTCTTCGTCATGCCTCATATTCAAGCAATGATCATCTCATTAGATTCACATTGTTGAGTATTGAATTAATTTTTTTAGTCATTCTTCATTCTTCTTGGCATCAGTTGTGCTATTTATGAGCAAGATAATATGCCCTATTTTAATGTTACTACTATGTTCTTAATTTTTCTTCATATATGTGTTAAATTATGTCCTGATAGTAGTTGATCACTTTCCAAATGATCTACGGTAGGTGGTCTATACTTTTCTAAAATAGTTTGGTTCTTTATTATGATTATTTTTGTTGTTCTACCACCATAATTTCTAATGCAGCCTCAAAATTGAATGGAATGATTAAAGAAAATGTAATGGAACCTATTAGGTAGGAAATTTAGTTTATTTTAGATTATTTAGAGGTTTTCTCTCTAACCTATACCACCCTTCAGGTGTGAAATTTTCATTTTCCTATTTTTAAACCCCTAGGGAGAGTGATTTTCTATCTTTCATCATTACAAGAATCATGTAATGAAATGAAATGAGTTAATTTGATTATTAGGATATGTTTTTACTTCTCTTCCATGTGTTAACATGATATTCCCAATTTGAATTGATCAAATGGTTTATATGGTTTTATTAAGTGAGTGGGTATAGTCATTTATTTAATTTGAATCTAAATGGTCAAATGAGTTGGTACAGTCATTGATTGTAGTTGGATGTGAATGATTATACTAGTGGGTAAAATAATGGAATGAGATGATAAATGGGTCAAATGATGAAGTATTCCATTAGATGCCTTGGATTTTACTCATAAAAACATTATATTGGCAGTGAAATACTTGGATGACTTTTCTCCTTGGGATATGATTCTATGGGATGCCATGGTCCTCTCTACCCCTTGGATCTGGTTTGGCTTAGGCTTGAAGTTGACTTAATCTGTAGGCATGCTCCATGGAACCCTACTCAATCCTAACCAAGATTCCATCAAGATGCTTCTGGAACTCTATGAGGATGCCTTGGTCTACTATACATTGGATTCAACATTGCAAGGTCAAAAAATATGATTATAAGACATGGATGTGACAAATGTGATATGATTGATTAGAAGGATCGGTCGTAGTTTTTCTAAATCTTCAAGTTATATGATATGCTCATTGTTGATTAGTTTTACATATCATATGGAAAACTTTTTGTTGACTTTATGTGTTTGGATTTACAACGAGGCCATGATAGTAACTTTTGTTTTTTTGTTTTTTTGTTATCAGAAATTGAAACATGATTTGTAGTTATAATTTTGAGGTTTTTTTGTATCTCTTAATCCATAAGCATTTCATGGGAACTTTAATTTATATTAATACTTACCTGTGATATGTTTTGAATATCAAATACTTCTTACAGAAATTTCTCTAGTTACCTATTGGGATCATATATTACTCAATATTTAGGCCTTTTTTAGGTATCAAGATAGACTATATGGATGTAGATAACAACCAGGGAAAGTGCCCATAGATCGATGCTTGACCTTGTTCCATGCTTAGGTGTAGGGGAGCATGCAACCAAGCTGAGGGTCATAATGTTATCTATAGATAATTTTTTTGTAATTTGGGTATTTTATTACCTGTATTATATAGTTTAGTTGTCTACCTATTTTCAATTATTTCTATATAAATAACATGTATTATTATCATCTGTATATGATATCACTTTTGGTAATGTTTATAAATTCGTGTATTGCTATTTATCTATTTTCTAATGTATATATCTTCTTCCTCTGTTAACTTTTATTGTTATTATATTGTTCTACACTTTATATTGATGTAATAGTATCCCCATAATCACACCCTAGGCCCACCTTACCAGATGGATGGCTCTAGAGTTCATGGACATGAGCTTGAGGTTGGGTAGAAAATTGGTATTGGGGCACTACTTAGAGGAATTCGGGTTCAAGATGTTACAAAGAGGTATCCAAGTATTTCATTTTCTTTTTCATTATTTAGAGACAATAGATAATGATATGATGGAATTAAAATTTGGTAATGAGATATTATTGGGCATAGCTAACCCCAAAACAGTAAAAAGAGCAAATTTCCTAGAAATAGATAGTTTTTTTCTAGATTTTGACAATTACAGTGGATTTGATTCCACTATTTTGTGACACACTTGAATTTTGATGTTATTATATATATAATTTTGGTTTTTATTTGTTTCTAACCTAATGAGATGAGGGTATTCCATCTCATACATCATTAAGGCACCTTCTAGAAATCAAATTCCTTGCATTATGTCATGACATATAGGATGCATTTCTTATTTGAATTCTATTTTTATAAGTGATGTGATAGATATACATTTTGTGGTGATAGAATTGTGTAAAAAGAATTAAGAAACATTATTGGTACTCATAGTTCCCTCTGTAACCTATGAATTGTTTTCCTGATTAGGCTACAGCAGACACCCTGATAATCTAATTATGGTACGTTGGGTCATAGAAACATGTCAAATGGATTGGAAATTTTTATGGTGTGGATTAAGTGGATTACATAGTTCAATTAATGGGGAGTATGGGACCTTATGTATTGGAAGTGACACACCATTTGGGTTGACCATTTAAAATGGAATGTCAAATGAATAAGAATATTCAAATAGAAACTAGAAATGACAATTATAGAACTTGACCTGGTCCCATCTTTTGAGAGAAAAAGAAGTACTATCTCAAGTGTCTTTTAGGACTTTTTGTTTTCACAGTAATGGATTTAGGATTAGGTTGTTCGATATTCCCTATTTATGGGATGCTTTTTAACTATCATACTATTTTGACCCATGAAATTTGATATCATCCTTTTCTGAAGTGTGTGTTGGGAATTATAGAGGCATTTCACCATAATGAACTCTATTCATACACTAGGTGGGTGGTGAAAACCTTTGTAACACCCCGAGATTTTATGAGAAGTATTCTTTTTAATTTATTTTATGTCTTGCATTTTATGCTACACCAAGATTATCTTGCACTATACTCAATACCGTATTAGCTTGCAGTATACGCAACACTATTCTTGGATCGTGTTACACAAATTTTCAGGTTCGTTTGATAGAAGTTATTCTATGTAACATTGAGTGTGTATATATATATTCAATGTACAAATGAAATATGGTTAGATAATATTATACAAAACAACAAATGAATCTTGCAATACATGCAACCCTGACTTGGCTTGTGTTACACGCAATTGCGACCTTCCATGATAGCGTGTGTTTTACGCAATACTGAGTTTCACTAAACAACGATATGTAATTAAAATATTATATAAACTAGCCATTATGAAAAGTAATACTCACTTTTTGAAATTTTATAAATTTTATATTTCAAATTGGACTTCATTTTTTGATTAGGAATATCGAAATTATCCTAGGGTGAAATTTTGTTTTTTATGAAAACATTCAATTTTTGATGAATAATGAAAACACTAGGTTACTATTTAAAAACCAACATTTTATTTAAATAATTATTTATTTTATTTAAATTTATTTTAGGTCAAAATTCATACATAATACCTATATAAGTTCAATGTAATTCGTTGGAGTCATTTTATAATAATTTTAGATATGTAAAAATTTTATTGAACTTTTGACCATCTTTTACCCACCTCCTAGGAGAATTTAAAAATTTACATAAAACATAATTTTTCCTCTTCTGTGAGTGGACATTCAAAAATCTGAGAGACACGGTTGATATCAGTATGTCAAATTTGTGTCAATATGATAAAAAAAATTTTGGTGAATAGTAACTTTTTACTTTTATTTACCATGGTTAAAAATAATAGGGTAATTAAGGGTAAAAATGATATTATTATTACCCTAAAACATGTCCAAATTCCATTGGATAAGTGTAGTTAGACCAGAAAAAAACTTAGGGATAAACTATTACCCTTTAGGTCCACTTGGATTAGATTAGGGCACTTATTATTATTGTATTTAAAGAAGAGTTAAAAATGTTAAAATAAAAGTTTAATAACTAAAACATTTTTAATACAGGGTAATACATAAGATAAATTATACTATAAATACTAATTAGAAATATAAAAATATTTCCTACATAATTTCATTTTTTTTATAATTTTTAGACCTTAAATAATTTAATCTATTTATGACACAATGATGATGAAGTAATTACCTTATTAATGAAATATTAACATAATTGATGTTATAAATACCCATATAAATGTAATTTGAGACTTTTTATGAATTATAATAATTTTAATGGTTAATATGACATGTTAGTATTGATTAAATTATCTTTTTTAGACCTAATAATTCTTTTATGATTTTAACAAAAATCAATTACCAAATAGTGTCAAAATTGACATAAAATAGTTTTTAAAACAAATATTATATTATTAATTGTTATTATATTTCTAAAAATCTAAGGTTTGGAAAAATGACTTAGATAAGGTATTATATATTAATAATGATCAACTTGGGGTTCATTTGGCTTGTTATTTTAAGTTTATTAACCATATAGTCAAAGAAAACAAGAAGACACGGTAAAAGTTAAATTATTTAACCTAGAGTTAAATTTAAAATATAAGGTCAAAATAGTAACCTAAACTTGCCTAAAACCAATTTTTTGAAATTATTTCGGCCCATAACCACCTTATATTCTAAATAAATCAATTTTTAGCTATTAAAACCCGAATATGACTTTGTTATAAAATAATATTTTATGTTTTCTTAAGGTGCCCCTCTCCTCCATTATAAAAAGGGAACCACTTCCCTCTTCTCTTCACACCCTTTTGATCCTTGAAGCTTGGCCAAACCCTAAAAATTAATCTTATCAACCTCTCTAGTTATATCATTTAGCTTCTGGTCTTCTCAAATTCCAACTCTAGTGCCCTAAGAAGATGTTTAAAAGAGGTGCGTCAAAGAAGAGGTAATCTCTTCTACCGATTCTTTCAAGTTTCCTTCTTCTTCAACTTCTTCTTATTTAGTTGTTTCATTATAAAGTAATAACATCAGTATTACTTATATACTGATATGTTATTATAAATATTAAATAACACTATTTTACCTTCTATCTATCATATGGAAAATGAAATCACAACGCGTGCGTACGTACGGAATACCGTCTCCATGTTGTGGTGTAATCTATTTTTCCACCACCACCTTACATGGATGGGTATAATGGTGTAAAAAATAACTATATATGGTTATTATAAAATCATAATGATTCCAATATATTATATAATCCACTCCAATTCCATTTAATAAATATGGGAACGATATCATCGCTCATGCGTACGTACAGATTACCACCTCCACGATGCGATGAGATTCATTTTCCATGTTAACAATTCAAGAATGATTATAAAGTATATATATAATGATTAATAACGAAATATATAATATAATAATGAAACTGGGTTTATGTATATATATATATGTATGTCATCTACTTAATTTCATTCAATTAAGTAAGGAATCAAAAATAGCGTTCATGCATATGTACAGCCTACCGTCTCCATGAACGGTGTATTTATTTCCATTTATCGATCTATTATATATATGTATATTCTGAATATATATTATATATAAATCAAGTTTTATATTCTGGAATTATATAATCATTCTCTATGTAATCATATTAATAATTACAAGTCAAAACATGGACGATAAATAAAACGATTTTACCCAAAATGCTGTTTTAACATGGAATTTACAAAATAACGGGTAATATAAAGTCATAAGTGTACCATATATGATATCATAACATTGAATATAATTCTGTAATAATCAAATGACATTATTTAAATCATTATACAGGAAGTTTGGATATGTACGAAGCATGTCAAACCTAAGGTAAGGGATAATTATTTCAATCTCATTATTATCCAAGATTATTTATACGTAAGTATTTACTGGGGTTATATTTTACTTAAATTTCCATACAAATGTTTAAATAAAGTGTTTAATATTCCTCCATATATGTTTAAATTCATGTTTACCCCTTTTTTACTTTTAATTTGTGAATTAATCTTTCTTTTGTTTACCATACATGGTAATTTTAGACTTTTCTGGAAAAAGTATGAGGAGAATTTTTTTAACTTACTCTAAATTAATGGATTTTTACGGTTTCATAAAGCCTAATTATCATGAATATTCTTCTACAAGTTTTCATGATTATTTTCAAAAAAAAAACCTTTTCTTTTAAAATTTCACAGCATTTTGAGAAAAGAAAATTATTTTGAAGAAGAAAGGATATTTTCCTCAAGAATTCATTTCAAGTGTTTTATCAAAACTATTTTCCATTAAAAAAAAGCAGTATTAAAAATGTTTATGTTTCAAGTATAATGTATCTATTATGCACATGTTTTGATTTTTATTATGATGAAATTATAACCATTTCTTTTATATGGATTAGTTTATGATGGCATGATGTTTAAAAATCCCATTTTTATTACATGGGTTGTCCTATGAAATATGATTTATGATTTTGTGGCACACGAAATAATGATTTCATTATGAGATGGGTGGGATCTATATCTCCCTAAAATTCATTGGGTAAATTATTATATCTAATGAGATAGACATTGTTGGAATGGTAAGTTAATCTGGTTCAGTGATACAGGACAGGAATGAGGAGTAAACTCGATTCAGAAAGGGACTTTGTCCACTAAGATGGTCTTGGCAGAAATGCCTTGGCTACTATTGAAATCATATCATGTTATTAATGGGATTCCACAATTAAATGTTTTATTCCCATGATATTTTATCATGATTTATGTTCCTTTATGATATATTCCTTACGTACATACAAGATTTATGTCTTTGCTCAATATTTTGATGTTTAGATTTTGTGTTCACATTTTTACATTCATATGTTTATAGATTGTTTAATTTCTCTAGGATTATTGTTATTGAGCATTTGATCTCACCCTTTTTATGTTTTCGTTTTCCCAGGATATAAAGAAATGTTTTAGGTAAGAAAACAAAAGTGGAAGATCTTTATGGAAGATTTTTAAGATCTTTCACCACGATTAGAATATTATATTCCGAGTTTCCAAAGACACTAAACTATTACGGTCCTTCGGTGTTTGTTTTTTATGTATTAAGTATTTTGAAAAAGTAATGTAATTTCTATGTATGTCAAGCTTTGGGTTTCTACAGTTGGTATCAGAGGAATGGTTTATTTAACCTTTGGAAACTAGGATGCGAAAACTTTAGAGAAATTCCTAGAGAAATTTCTATGGTATGTTTAGGGATGTCCCTAAGGTTACGTATAAGTATTTGTTATAGTCCTATAATTATGGTAAAGATCTTCTAATTTAACCTAATATGTTAGATATTGAAGGTACTCCTCATTGATTATGAATATTTCCTCTCACACTATTCTTTTTGGGTTTTGGAAAATGGCTGGAAACTGGAAGATTCCCGATAATGGAGGATATGATGGATAATGGAATGATATTCTTCATAAGAAAGAAAATGAAACTAGATCTGGAAGTCCACATATCGTTATTATTCCTAATCAGAAATTTCATAATATTCTCAATAATCTCATCTTTGGTAAGTTTCCCGACTCAGCTAATAATAGAAAGATGGAGTTTCATTATGATCATAGAGGAAGGAAAGTTCAATTTCCCTCATGTAAGTCATGTGGTAAGAGTCATCAAGGAGAATGTTTCAAAAGAAATTGGAAGATGCTTTGGGTGTGGAAAATATGGAAACAAATCCAGTAATTGTAAAGGAAAGAGTTCATTTAACGCCATGGACAGGGATAATGGTACTTCTAAGACATCAACAACGGTTAAATGTTTTAAATGTTGAACATACAGGACTTATGCAAACCAATGCCCTAAGGGAAAATCTAATGAAGAGAATCAGCATGGTCGTATGGGTAGTATTTATATTGATGATGATGAAGAGACTACAAATAGTATATGAGATGAAATAGGTGTTGAGGAATACAATGATGAAGCTCGGTTAATGGTTTAAGAAGTTAGTGGAATGATTTATGTTTGTCAAGAGTTGTGTAGTATAGGTAATGGTACTATGGTATAAAGACACATCTTAGGATTGTTACATTATTTTTCTTTTCTAAAGTAGTTGTAAATTTATGTTGAATGGTACCGGAAACCATGAAAAGTAATTCAAATATTTCGGAAAGTAGATGATATGTGCACAATGAAGAGATAAGTAGAAAATGAAATGTTTGATAGTATTCATGAGCTCATGATTGATATAAGGACTAAGTGATATCATGGTTTGAGTATATAGAATTTTTGGGATTTTTTTGTATGTGGAAAGAGTTATCTTTTGAAAGCACTCATGTTTTCACTAAGGTTCTATGGTAATTCATGTTTCACAAGAATAAATGATTAAGATATTCACATGTTTGGAATGTGACCAACAGGATATATCATATGATAAATGATGGTATTCACATTCTTGGTAGATGACATTTCAAGTAATAATTATCTTTATACAATGATATTGGACATAAGTCTTTTGGATAAACCTAAAGATTGTAATAGATTAAGTTAGATATCAGATAGTATTGTTTATGGCCAAAAAAAAATTTTTATGTTATAATAGTACAGTTTTTGAAAAAGGAAAACTCTTAGGATGAGAGACAACCCATCGCGTCGAACTAGGATGCGGGAATCGAACCCACAACCAAAGTGTGACATGCCTTTATCGCCTACCACTGGCCTACAGGAAGTCCCTGGTTAGTAGAAACTACTTTTATAATGCAGTATGATAGAGGAAGTATTAGTCCATTTTTGGAATCATATACGATTAACCTCACCATAGATAGACTTCTGTATATTTGGTAACTTTTGCTAAAATTTTGTTTGAGACATATGGATTGACCCATAATTCTATCACATGATCTGCTAACACTTCACGAATGAAAAATTCAACTTCATTTATTTTAGAGATGAACTGGAAATTGTTCAAGGCACGAACAATGGTGAGATTATACCAATATAAAGTAAGTATTTCTTCTAATTAGAATTCTTCAACTTTAGGGAAATCATCTTGAAAACCAAAAATGTTGTCCCAATGCCCTTATATCTAATGAATCAGATGGTAACTTAGATCATCACAAATTTATGGCTTTGTGATTGTTGACTTTTTCAAATCCAAGTTCTCTACCACTATCCATCATAACTTGATGGTTATATTTCTCTTTCATATCCATATTTTCACCTATGTTCTCCTATGTGGAAACCTAGTGATTAGTTGAATTGGGTAACAATTATTTTTCATACTTTAGTTTTTAAAGATAAGTTTTGTTATTCCTTTTTACGATGTGGGTTTATATTGAAACTTTTGAGTAGTAAACCATTTATAACCCCGAAAAATTTTGAGGGCGATATTTATTTTAAGGGGGGTAGAATGTAATACCCTGAGATTTTGTGGGAATTATTCTTTATAATTTATTTGATGTCTTGTCTTGTATGCTACACAAAGATTATCTTGCGCTGTATGCAACACTGTATTAGCTTGTAGTATTCGCAACACTATTCTTGGATCGTGTTACACAAAATTTCAAGTTCGTTTGATAGAAGTTATTCTACGCAACATTTAGTGTGTATATATATATATATTCAATGTATAAATGAAATATGGTTATATTATATTATACAAAACAACAAATGAATCTTTCACTACATGAAACCCTGACTTGGATTGATTTACACGTAATCACGACCTTCCACGATAGAGTGTGTTGTACGCAATACCGAGTTTAACTAAACAACAATATGTTATTAAAATATTATATAAACTAGCCGTTAGGAATATTAATACCCACTTTTTGAAATTTTATAAATTTTATCTTTCAAAATTGACTTCATTTTTCAATTCAGAATATTGAAATTAGCCTAGAGTGGAATTTTGGTATTTTTCTGAAAACTTTCAATTTTTGATGACTAGTGAAAACACTAAGTTACTATTTAAAAACAGAATTTTTATTTAAATAATTATTTTTTTAAAAAATTTATTTTAGGTCAAAATTGATACATAATACCTATATAAGTTCAATGTAATTCATTAGAGTTATTTTATAATAATTTTATATATGTAAAAATTTTATTGAACTTTTGACCGTCTTTTACCCACCTCCTAGGAGAATTTGCAAATTTACATAAAACATAATTTTACCACTTATGTGAGTGGAATTTCAAAAATCCAAGAGACACGGTTGATATCAGTAAGTAAAATGTGGTTCAATAAGATAATAATAATTTTCGGTGAATAGTAACTTTTTACTTTTATTTTCCACGGTTAAAAGTAAATATGGAAATTAAGGGTAAAAATGATATTATTATTACCCCAACACATGTCCAAATTGTTAGGTCAACAAGGCTGAATACCCTGAGAGGGGGGTGAATCAGGGTATGACTAATTAAAAATAAAAGCTTTTTCTAATCTTGTTTCGCTGTTAAGAAAAACACTCTTCTCTTTCTTTCCTGTTGCACAATATAAATAGAAAGTAAAGCAAGCACAAGACACAACAATTATAATTGGTTCACCATTAAAGGCTATTTCCACAGAGCATATGCCGACAGGTTGCTGGTCATACCAAATTCCACTATTATTTACTATATGTGGATACAAAGGTTCAGGATAGATCACTTCTATTCCCAGGCTCACTGCCTGTAAAAAATTTATGGCCAACTCACTGGTTTCCCAAGTGTCACTCCTTATCTCTCACTCTCCGGCTCACTGCCAGTGGAGAGGATCACCTTATTTCTCTTCCTTTTCTCAATGCACTGGAAAGGATCCACTCACAGTTTATAGATCTGTAGGTCTCTTCATTTTCATGAAGGAATGCATCTTCCTCTGTATGTAGATCCTCTGTTGAAGTCCAACATTCACCCGTAGATGAATATCTCTTTGCACTGAAGGTATCGAGTAAACATCCAGCTTCCACGCGGCATGAAAACACCGCCGATGAATAAACCTGACTTGGCACGCAAGTCAAATATGGCGTGCAAGTATCGGCGTGCAAGTCACAACTGGCGCGCAAGTCTTCCTCAACCACTTCCGTGACACAAGCTTCTGCGACTCCAAAACTATGCGACTCACTTCCTTCCTCACCTAAACCACCTTAGGCGCACAACTAACACTTGGCGTGCAACTTCCAACACTGGCATGCAAGTCCCACTTGCGTGATACACCACCACTTGCGTGACCACCATACCTGCACGATGGGATCTCTGAATCTTCAAAGTGTTGAACTCTGGTAAGAAATGGGGACGGGTGGTCTAGTATTTATTGGAATTTTGAATACCCTACGTGGCGGCACGTAAGTCAACTCCCATATCTTTAAGATGCTACTTCATCCACAATAACTGTGTGCAAGCTTGAGTGTCTGCAATGTATTCATCCTCCACGGTTCTCAATGAAATGAAATCTTGCTTCTAGATAAGCCACAAAATACACAATCCAACAAGATAGAATGCACCACCGGGCATTGATTTTCTATCATTCGCTGAATCGGCTCAGTCTGCATCAGTATATCCCAATAACTCTATCTGAGAATTATCAGTATATGTCAAGCCGAAATCCACTATGCCTTGGATAAACGGAAGTATTTTTTTCACTACAAGCATGTGGCTTTCCTTGGGGTTACTCTGATATCTCGCTGCTTGGCATGTGGTGAAAACAATATCAGGCCTTGTCGCAGTCAAGTACAACAAACTTCATATAATTTTCCTATATTCTATGATATTAAATGTCTTTCCATCCTCATCTTTTGATAATTTCATCCGGGTAGAAAATGGAGTTTTCATCTCCTTGGAATTATCAATGCCAAACCTTCTTAAAACCTTCTTGGAATATTTGGATTGAGAAATTAATGTTCCATTCCTTCCTTATATCACCTGTAGGCCAAGAAAAAATGTTATCTCTCCAATCATTGACATTTCAAACTGATTTTTCATGAATTCTGAAAATTTTCTACACTGATCTTCATCTGATCTTCCAAAAATTATGTCATCGACATACACCAGCACCATCATCCTTTGATTACTATCATTGCTAAAATTGAGATTGTAATCAACTCCTCCATGCTGGAAACCAAGCTTCTTCAAGTACTGATCAAGCCATGATTATCATGCCCTTGGTGCTTGTTTCAGTCTATACAATGTCTTCTTAAGCCTATAAACTTTGTTCTCATCCTCATGAATGAAAAAACCATCTGGATTATCAATATACACCTCCTCTCCTAGAACACCATTCAAGAATGCATATTTGACATCCATCTAGAACACTTTGAACTATCTTTGCACTACTATGGCAAAAAATAGTCCGATCATCTCCAGCATTGCAACCAGTGCAAACGTCTCATCAACATCTATCCCCTCTATCTGGGAGTATCCCTTTCACAATATTCGTTCTTTGTTCCTAATAAATATGTCATCTTCATTCATCTTATTGTGATAGACCCATTTAGCCCCAATGACTTTCTTGTTTGCTGGCCTCAAACAATCTCCCATGTCTGGTTCTTCTCAATCTGATCTAGCTTTTCATTCATAGCCTAAACCCAGTTTTAATCTTCAGTTGCATCGGAAAAACATTTTGGCTTCACCTGAGAGAAAAACGATGTTTTCTATAATGACATCATTCTTTAAGTCTGAACTGAAGATCTCTGATCACCAATGATATTATGCCTATCAATTTTAGCTCGAATCCTTGGCTTCCTTGTAGACACAGACTTGACACTTTCATGTTCATCATCCGTATCTTCTTCTGAGTCAGCCTCTTCCACTTCTGCTCCCCCTGTGTTGCTTACCTCATCATCACTTTCATCCATGAACTCTTCAATGGGTCATTGAGTATTCTGTTTATTTTCAACTGTAGTGATATCATTGCTCTCAACAATTTTTCCTAACCTTTTGTTGAAACATTTATATTCTTTGCTTTTCTCGGAGTAGCCAAGTAATATCCCTTAATCTCCTTGTGACTCAAACATCTTTTGATTTTCTTTATTGAGAATGAAACACTTACTTCCAAAGATTCGAAAGTATTTCAAAGTTGGATTCTTTCCATACCACATTTCGTATAGAGTATTTCCTTGCTTCGGAAACAACAGAGAACTGTTTGAAATGTTGACCGATGTCAAAATTGCTTCCTTCAAAAATTTCTCTAGTAGGACCTTTTCAATAAGCATTGTTCTGGCCATGTTGTTGCTGATCTGATTTCTACTTTCAACAACTCCATTCTGTTATGGAGTTCTCACGGATCAAACATGATGCCTTATCCCGTGTTTCTCGAGATAGTCTTCCACTTGACTGTTTGTGAATTCTGTACCGTTATCTGAACTAAACTTAAAATTTTTTTGCCCAAGCATCCTTTCTGATTACCTCTTATACTTCTTGATTCAACTGAACACCTCTATCTTATGGGTAATGAAAAATACCCAAGCCATTCTACTATAATCATCAATGAAAAGGACATAGTACCTTTACCCATTTTTGGCTCGTGGTGAGATAGGTCCACACACATCAGCATACACCAATTCAAGCACTCTGGTTGATTTCTGTTCCTTTGGCCTATATGTCATTCTGATGATCTTCCCTTATTGAAAAACATTACATGTATGAGTACGATCAGGTGATAGTTTGGGAAGATCTCTAGCCGCATCACATTTTACCAGATCTTCCATGGATGGTTGACATAGGTGACCAAGTCGCTTATTCCACAACTAGTTTTCATCCTCTCTGGATTAAAGGCACATATCTTCTTCACCACTTACAAGGTAAATATTTTAATTTGTCATTTTTCCTTACAGAAAAACTGCTCCATCTTTTGATTTCACAGTACACATCTTCTTTGTAAATCGGATAGAGTGCCCAGAGTCACATAGTTGACTAGCACTGAATAAGTTATGACTAAACCCCTATACATCCAAGACATCAGCACGTCTCATTTCTTTCTCCCCAAATTTGGCCTTTCTAGAACCAACAATCTTCATCCCTTCATCATTCCCAAACTTGATAACTCCTTCTTTATCATATTTTATGTCTGTAATGAGATCCTTTTTCACTGTCATATGGGATGTGCATGCACTTTCAATGATCCATATTCCTGAATGATCTGAAGCTTTAAGGGAAATTTCCACAACTACTGCCTTTTCTTCTTTCTTATTCTTGGTCCATAATTTTGCCTTCACACTTGGTATAGATTGTGACTTCTGTTCTTTCTCAGAGTATAATGGACCAGCATCATCTTGCAGATCTGCAAATCTATTCTTCATTTTTAACTCACCTGTTGGTTTATTGATCTGGTCCCTGCGTACATTTTGATTTTGCTTTGGCACATTTCTCTGAATGGTCGAAGTGCAGAACCTATCCATGTGTCCAAATCCTCCACACCAAAAACAGTGTTTTTCGAAATATGTTCTTGAAAACTGTTCTCTGTTTGGCTTCCATCTCTATTGTTGTTCCCTTATATATCACTTGGATATGGAACACACATATTGTGAGTGTACCATATTCCCACAAAAATAACACCAGATGTAAGGTGAATTCCTTTGTGTTACTTCATCACTACGATTTTCCCTTTGGGATCTTTGAATATTCTGATTTGGATTTGTGCCCAAATCAACCTTCAATTTTGGGACGGGTGATTTCGGCCTGACCTCAATTATCACTGGTTTTAGTTTCTGATTAAGCTCTGAAACAGCCTTATCTTCTGAGCTCAATTATTTCTTCTTCTCTACTAAACTACTAGGCTCCTCTTTCATCTTTTCAGTCTTCATAGAAACCTGACTTCCCAGGAATGTGTTAGGAATCAAAGGTTTTTCCTGGTCTTTGACTTTTCTCTGTAGACCAACAACTTCCTCTTCAAGATCTTCAATTCTCTTTACATGATCTTTAAATTTTCTGTTCAATCCATCGATCTCCCTTTTCTATTCTTCAATATTGTGCTTATGCTCATCAACCTTTTTTGTTCTCTTTGGCCTTGAAGACTTATTGTTTTCTATTTCTTTTACAATCTCAGACTTCTCATCTTCCTGCTGTTTCATGTAGAGTTTGGCATCATGTACCACCTTGTTGGATTTCTTTGTTTTTTCTCTCCAAATATATATCCCTTCAAGAGCTGCTTCTAATTCAGCTTTCATGTCAAGTCTACCTTCAATTTATTTTTCTTCTTCATCAGCGTCAGTTTCATCCTTTTCATTAGCACTACCGAAAATAGAAACCATTGCATTTTTTCCATGATCCTTACAATTTTTAAACTCCTCAACCTCATCATCCTCAGACTCATCTGAACTATCTATTTCTTATGAAAGAAGATTCTTCTTTTTGAAGAAATTTCTCTTGAATTGTTTCATCCCTTTCACAATTGTTGAAGACTTATTCTTGGGAATTTTGACTTCGTCATCATCATTATCGTTATCTTGAAACTTTTTGGGGCACCTTGACGCAAGATGCCCAACATTTCCACATCGAAAGCATGCTAGTGGATGTTTCCCTTTAAACTTTCCTTTTCCTCTTTACAGATTTGAAGAAGGGAATGACATCACCTCATATGTCTCTTCATCTTTCTAAGAATCTTCAATAGTGAGATTTTTCATTGCCTTAAATGCCATCTCATTAGATTTACTCTTTTCAACAGCCTTGTTATCATCATTCCCCATCTCATATGCAACCAAGGTACTGTGAAAATTGTCTAATGCCGTCTCCTTGGGATCTTTATCTTCCAGTAGTGAAAATTTCAGATTGAATCGAGGTGGAAGCTTCCTCAAGATTCTCTTTACAATATTTATGTCTTCAAAGACTTCACCAAGTCCTTGCATATCTTCCACAACAATATTTACTCTATCAAAGAATGCATCAACAGACTCGTTTGGGTTCATCTTCAAATCTTCTTACTTATTCCACAGCACATGCAGCTTTGCCTCTCTGACCATTGTATCTCTTTCATATATATTCAAAAGTTTTTCCCAGAGGGCATGTGACATTTTTCGTGACATCACCTTAGTATATATGGGATTAGAAGGGGCTCCCCTTAAGGAATTGATTGCTTTTGCATCAGCATCCAACTCTCTATGCCCAGCTTCTGATAATGCAACACTATTAATATCAGCTATGATACCATGCATAGTAGCTGAAAACACATCCATTCCCAAAGATCAAAAATAGTTTTTCATTTGATTCTTCCATATCTGAAAATTAAATCCGTCAAATATTGGAATACCTTTATGATTAGTGACATCTATTGAGAGAAGAACAAATTTCAACCTTCCCTTTGATTCTAATTGTTAGGTCCACAAGGCTGAATACCATGATAGGGGATATGAATTAGGGTATGACTAATTAGAAATTAAAGCATGTTCTAATCTTGTTTTGCAGTTAAGAAAAACACTCTTCTCTTTCATTCATGTTTCATAATATAAACATTAAGTAAAGAAAGCACAAGACACAACAATTTTACTTGGTTCACCATTAAGGGCTACGTCCAAGGATCATACGCCAACAGGTTTCCGGTCGTACCAAATTACACTATTCCTCACTAGATTTGGATACAAAGGTTCGGGAAAGATCACTTCTATTCCCAGTATCATTGCCTTTACAAAATTTAGGGTCAGCTCACAGCTTTCCCAAGGGTCACTCCCTCTCTCTCACTCTCTGGCTCACTGCCGATGGAGAGGATCACCTTCTTCCTCTTCCTTTTCTTAATGCTCCGAAAAGGATCCCCTCACAATTTATAGAACTGTAGGTCTCCAAATTTTCATGCAGGAAAGCATCTTTCCCTATATGTAGATGCTCTTTTGAAGTCCAAATTTCTCCCATAGATGAATATCTCTTTGAACCAAAGGTATCAGGAAAACATCCAGCTTCCGCACGACACAAAAACACTGCCAAGGAATAACCCTTACTTGGCGTGCATGTCAAATATGGAACACAAGTATCAGCGCACAAGTCACAACTGGCATGCAAGTCCTCCTCAACCACATGTACAACACAAGCGTCTACAACTTCAAACCTGCACGACTCACTTCCTTCCTCACCTAAACCACCTCAGGGGTGCAACTAACACTTGGTGCGCAACTTCCAACACTGTCGCGCAAGTCCCACTTGCGCGACACACCACCACTTGCACGACCACCACACCTGCGCAACGAGATCTCTGAATCTTCAATGTGTTTAAATATGGTGAGAAATGTGGAGGGGTGGTCCAGTATTTATAGGCATTTTTAATACCATGTGTGGCGGCGTGCAAGTCAACCCTCGATGCGCAAGTCTCAGTGCACAGGTCTTATGTCTTCTTAGACACTTGCACGACCAAACCAAATACCTATGTGACCCTATTTCCTTTGAAATATTTTGATCTTCTGATCTTGAAGAACAATAGGCGCACAAGTTCTCTAGCCTCCTAGGCATTGGCGTGAAAGTCTCTTCACGGCGCGCAAGTCACCTCCACGACCTAACTCAATACTTACGCGACCCTTATCCCTTTTCCATATTTTGATGATCTGATCTTGAAAAACATATGGCATGAAAATTTTCAAGCCATCAAGTACACAGCATGCAAGTCCGTTTTCCAAAAACCACTTGTCTTCATTTTTTGATTTTCAGGCCCAAAAATTTGTCAGACACTGGAAAACGGAACCACCTTGTATCTTTTCTTTTTTTATCGCTTCTAGATCATACATTCCTTTGTCGAAGTTCTTGAATAAAACACGGATCATTGACCACAGCTCTTGGACTCGACATTCCACCATTAAGTCCCATTTTTCAACAAATTTTTATGTCATGGTTTTCGTTGTCAACAATCACAAAACAGATTTTCACTTTGTCAAAAAACACAATCACCTCAAAAATACTTCAATGTTTCTTTGAGGGATTTTCTCCCAACAATCTCTCACTTTGGGTTTGTTGACAACTCTTCCATAGAAATATAAATCGTTAAATCTTGCACCACCATTCACCTTTTTCGATTTTGATAGAGATCAAGGATTTACTCAACAAAAACTCTAAGCCTACATTAGCAATGCTCGGAGAGAGAAACAAGAGTAAATGAAAAGTTCATCATTGAATCACTTCATCTCTAACATCCACTGTTGACACCAAACTGATACCAATTTTTACCAAACTGATACTAATTTTTGGAAATTTTTTTACCACATTCCAACATCTCTCGTTTGCATTTTATCACGATCCTCACCTGTCGTGATATCTATTCATTGATCGATCACTTCTAGCATCGTCAGATTTAATACGCTCTACCTTTCTACTCACAGCTTCAACTCTTGTTAGCTTCAAAACCTCTTTAGCCATATTTCCTATGTTTTTTAAGATATGCTCTGGCTAAGAACATTAATCTATCTTCAACTCCCCCTATATGGCTGCTCCACTTTTCAGCTTCTCCATGTATCTTTCATGATTTCTCAAATAGCCACACTGTCTCCCACTTGAACAATAATTACTTTCTCCTCCTTTTTAAATGAACCCAAAGGTCACTCTTTTGTAGTAAGTAACATAGTAGAGAACACATATTAGTACATTAGGTAAAACACATCATACCTCGGGGAGAGGGGGTAGTTCCACATCCACAATATTTCAAGTGCGGGAAATTGACTAAAGTCCCAGATCCATTCGATTCCTTTCAAATGCTTCCTTGGGTAAGGCCTTTGTCAGAATGTCTGCAACCTGTAGCCCTGTAGGCACATACTCCAACTTCATGATTCCCTGCTCAACTTTCTCCTTAATAAAATGATACTTTATTTCAATGTGCTTTGTCATTGAGTGATGGATGGGATTTTTTCTAAGATTTATAGAACTTGAGTTATCACACTGGATTACGATCGGTGACTTCACTTCAACTCCCATATCTTCAAGTTGTTGCTTCATCCACAATAACTGTGTGCATTCTTGAGTGGCCGCAATATATTCAGCCTCTGCGGTGCTCAATGAAATGAAATCTTGCTTCTTTCTAAGCCACGAAATACACAATCCAACAAGCTAGAATGCACCACCTGACATTTTTTTTCTATCATCCACTGAACCGGCCCAGTTTTCATCAATATATCCTAATAACTCTATCTAATATTTATCAGTATATGTCAGGCTGAAATCCATTGTGCCCTGGATATACCGAAGTATTCTTTTCAATGCAATAATGTGGCTTTCCTTGTGGTTACTCTGATATCGTGCTACTTGGCATGTGGTGAAAGCAATATCAGGCCTTGTCGCAGTCAAGTACAATAAACTTCCAATAATTTTCCTGTATTCTATGATATTAACTGCCTTGCCATCCTCATCTTTTGATAATTTCATTCGGCTAGCAACCGGAGTTTTCATCTCCTTGGAATTATCTATGCCTAACCTTAATAAAACCTCCTTGGCATATTATGATTGAGAAATGAATGTTCCATTCCTTCCTTGTGTCACCTCTAGACCAAGAAAAAACGTTATTTCTCCAATCATTGACATTTCAAACTCATTTTTCATGAATTTCAAAAACTTTCTGCACTGAGCTTCATCTGATCTGCCAAAAATTATGTCATCGATATACACCAGGACCATCATCCTTTGATTACTGTCATTGCTGAAATAGATATTGTAATCAACTCCTATGCACTGGAAACCAAGCTTCTTCGTGTACTGATCAAGCCAAGAGTACCATGCCCTTGGTGCTTGTTTCAGCCCATACAATGCCTTCTTCAGCCTACAAACTTTGTTCTCATACTCATGAATTAGAAAACCATATAGATTCTCAATATACACCTCCTCTTCCAAAACACCATTCATGAATGCATATTTGAGATCCATCTGGAACACTTTGAACTTTCTTTGCACTGCTCTAGCCAAAAATAGTCTGATGGTCTGCAGCCTTGAAACTGATGAAAACGTCTCATCGACATTTATCCCCTCTATCTGGGAGTATCCCTTACACACTAGCTGTGATTTTTTCCAAATAATTGTGTCATCTTCATTCATCTTGTTGTCATAGACCCGTTTAGTCCCAATGATATTCTTGTTTGCTGGCCTCGAAACAATCTCCCACATCTGGTTCTTCTAAATCTGATAAAGCTCTTCATTCATAGCCTGATCCAAGTTTTCAGCTTCCGCTACATCAGAAAAACATTTTGGCTCCACCTGAGACAAAAATGTTGTTTTCTATAATGACTTCATTATTCAAGTGTGAACTGGAGCTATCTGATCACCAATGATATTCTGCCTATCAATTTCAGCTCGACTCACTGGCTTCCTTGCAGACACAGACTTCACACTTTCTTATTCATCATCAGTTTCCTCTTCTAAGTCGGCCTCTACCACTTCTGCTCCTCCTGTGTTTCTTACATCATCATCACTTTCATCCAGGAACTGTTCACTGGTTCGTTGAGTATTCTGTTTATTTTCAACTGTAGTGACATCATTTCTCTCAATAATTTTTCCCAGCCTTTTGTTGAAACATTTATATGCTTTTCTTTTCCCGTATTAGCCAAGTAATATCCCTTCATCTTCTTGTGACTCAAAATTCATGTGATTTTATTTGCTGAGAATGAAACACTTACTTCCAAATATTCAAAAGTATTTCAACATTGGATTCATTCCATACAACATTTCATACAGATTATTTCTTTGCTTCGGACATAATAGAGACCTATTCAAAATGTAGACCGATGTCAAACCTGCTTCCTTCCAAAAAAAATTCGGGTACGTCCTTTTCAATAAGCATTTTTCTGGCCATGTTGTTGATGATACTAGTTCTCCTTTCAACAACTCCATTATGTTGGGGAGTTCTCACTGATTAAACTTGATTCCTTATCCCGTGTTTCTTGAGATATTCTACCACTTGACTGTTTGTGAATTCAGTACTGTTATCTGAACGAAACTTTAAAATTTTCCTCCCAAGAATCCTTTCTGATTCCCTCCTATACTACTTGATACAACTGAACACCTCTGTCTTATGGGTAATGACAAATACCCAAGACATTCTACTATAATAATCAATTAAAAGGACATAGTACCTTTTCCCATTTATGGCTTGTGGTGAGATAGGTCCACATACATCAGCATGCACCAATTCAAGCACTCTGGTTGATTTCTGTTCCATTGGCCTATAATTCTTTCTAATGATCTTCCCTTGTTGAAAATCATGGCATGTATGAGTATGATCACGTGATAGTTTGGGAAGATCTCTAGCAGCATCACATTTTAACAGATCTTCCATGGATGGTTGACATAGGTGACCAAGTCGGTTATTCCATAGCTGGTTTTCTTTTTCTCTAGATAAAAGGCACATATCTTCTTCACCACTTACAAGGTAAAGATTTCCCTTTGTCCTTTTTCCTTGTAGAACAATTGCTCTGTCTTTTTCTTTCACAACACACATCTTCTTAGTAAACTGGATAGAGTTCCTAGAGTCACATAATTGACTAACACTAAGTAAGTTATGACTAAGCCCCTCTACTACCAAGACAACAACACGTCTCATTTCTTTTTTCCCAAATTTGGCCTTTCCGGAACCAACAATCTTCATCCCTTCATCATTCCCAAACATGAAAACTCCTTCTTTGTCATATTTTATATCTGTAATGAGATCCTTGTTCCCTTTCATATGGGATGTGAAACCACTATCAAGGATCCATATTCCTGAACGATCTGAAGCTTTAAGGTAAATTTCCACAAATACTTCCTTTTCTTCTTTCTTTTTCTTGGTACATAATTTTTCCTTCACACTCGGCATAGATTGAGTCTTTTGTTCTTTCTCCGAGTATGATGGACCAGCATCATCTTGTAGATCCGCAAATCTATTCTTCATTTTTAACTCACATGTTGGTTTATTGATCTGTTGCCTGCGTGCATTTTGATTTTTCTTTGGCACATTTCTCTGAATGGTCAAATTGCAGTACTTAGCCATGTGCCCAAATCCTCTACACCAAAAACAGTGTCCTTCAAAATATGTTCTGGAAAACTGTTCTCTATTTGGCTTCCACCTCTGTTCTTATTCCCTTCTATATCTCTTGGCTTTGGAACACACATACTGTGAATGTCCCATCTTCCCACAACAATAACACTTGATGTAAGATTCATTCCTACGCGTTACTTCAATACTACAATTTTCCCTTTGGGATCTCTGAATATTCTGATTTTACTTTGTGCACAAATCTTGCTTCAATTTCGGGATGGATGATTACGGTCTGACCTCAATTGTCACTGGATTTTGTTTCTGATTAAGCCTTGAAACAGCCTAAACTTCTGAGCTCAATTGCGGCTTCGTCCCTGCTGAACTACTAGGGTCTTCTTTCATCTTTTCAGTCTTTGTAACAACCTTCCTTCCTAAGAATGTGTTAGGAATCAAAGGTTTTTCCTGGTCTTTGACTTTTCTCCACAGATCGACAACTTCCTCTTCAAGCTCTTCGATATGCTTGACATGATCTTTCAGTTTTCCTTTCAATCCATCGATCTCCCTTTTCTGTTCTTCAATCTTGAGATTATGCTCACCAACCTTTCTTGTGCTCTCTGGCCTTGAAGACTGAAGGTTTTGTATTTCTTTTACAAGCTCGGACTTCTCTTACGGCTGTTGCATGTAGAGTTTAGCATCATGTACTACATTGTTGAATTTCATTGTTTTTGCTCTCCAAATATCTATCTCTTCAAGAGATGATTCTAATTCGGCTTCCATGTCAACTCTACCTTCAATTTATTATTCTTCTTCATTAGCTTCGGTTTCTTCCTTTTCTTTAGCACTACCAACAACATCCACCATTGCATTTTGTCCATGGTCTTTACAATTTTCAAACTCATCAACCTATTCATCCTCAGACTCATCTGAATTGTTTATTTCTTATGAAAGAAGATTATTCTTCTTGAAGAAATTTCTCTTGAATTGTTTCTTCCCTTTCACAAATGATGAATACTTCTTCTTGTGAATCTTGACTTCATCATCATCATTATCATTTTCTTGAAAATTTTTGGGATACCTTGCCACAAGATGACCAACATTTCCTCATCGAAATCATGCTAGTGGAAGTTTCCCTTTAAAATTTCTTTTTCCTCTTTGTAGATTTGAAGAAAGGAATGACATCACCTCATCCATCTCTTCTTCTTCCTAAGAATCTTCAATGGTGAGCTTTTTCATGGCCCTAAATTTATTCTCTTTTGATTTCCCCTATTCCATAGCCTCGTTATCATCATTCCTCATCTCATATGCAACCAAGGTACTATGAAAATTGTCTAATGTCAGCTCCTTGGGATATTTATCTTCTAGTAATGAAATATTCGGATTGAACCGAGGTGGAAGTTTCCAAAAGATGCGCTTTACGATCTTTATGTCATCAATGAATTCACCAAATCCTCGCATATCTTACACAAAAATATTTACCCTGTAAAGGAATGCATCAACAGACTCATTCGGGTTCATCTTAAAATCTCCATACTTATTCCACAGCACTTGCAGCTTTGGCTCTTTAACCTTTGTATCTCCTTCATATATATTCAAAAGTTTTTCCCACATGGCATGTGACATTTTGCATGACATCAACTTAGTATAGATGGGATTGGAAAGGGCTCACCCTAAGGAATTGATTGATTTTTCATCATCATCCAACTCTGTAGAGACCTTAAGCCTGACGTACATTGACATTACATTACTTTTGCGGAATACATAGTACATAACAAAAATAGTAACACAAGGACTGTAATAGTTTAGTGTCTTTTGAAATTCGGAATATAATCATCTAATCGTGGTGAAATTTCTTCAACATCTCCCATAAAGATATTCTCTATTTTTTTCTTACCTAAAACCATTCTTTATATCCTGGATAAATTAAAACATAAAAGGGGTGAGCTCAAATGCCCAGTCAGGGTAAACATAGATAATATAAAACAATCCATAAAAATTTGAATGCAAAAACTTGAACATAAAATCTAAACATTAAAATCTTGAGCAAAGACATAAATCATGGAAGTACTTAAGTCATATATCATAATGGAACATAAATCATGATAAAATAGCATGGGGATAAATAATGTAATTGTGGAAACCATTAAGCACATGTTAGGATTTTCATAGTAGCCAAGGAATTGCTAACAAGACCATCTTAATGGATAATGTCCCTTTCTGAATCCAGTTCACTCCTCATTTCAGTCTTGTAACACTAAACCAGATTAACTTACCATTCCAGCCATGTCTATATCATGAGTTATAAATCTTTACCCAATGCATTGGAGGGAGATATAGGTCCCACACATCTTATAATGAAATCATTCTTTCATGTTCCACAAAATAAACATAAATCATTCATTCAAACCCAATAAATAAAATGGGTTTCATAAACATCATCCCATCATCACATAATCTAGATAAAACAAATGGATATCATTTCATCATAAGAAAAGTGAAACCATGTAAATCATAGAGACTTTATACTTAAACCATAAACATATGAAATAATGTCATCTTAGATGGAAAATAGTTTTGATAAAACACTTGAAATGAATTCTTGAGGAAAATATCATTTCTTCTTCAAAATCAATGTCTTTTCACAAAACGTCATGAAATTTTAAAAGAAAAAGATTTTGTTTAAAATAGTCATGAAATTTTTTTGGAGGAAGCTTCATGAAAATAAGGCTTTATAAAACCGTAAAAATCCTTTCATGCTGTATAAGTTAAAAAAACGTTCTCCTCGTACTTTTTTCAGAAAAGTAAAAAAGTACCTCATAATGTAAACAAAAGAAATATTCCTTACATACCATGTAGTAAAAGTCAAAATTTGTAAAAATGACATTAAAAATACATAAAAATACTTTTAGAAAACATGGACATGGATGATAACAATAACCTCAGTAAATACTTACATATAAGCAATCTCAGATAAAAAATGAGATTTCTAAAATTAACCCTCTCCATAGGTCCGATATGCTTCGTACGTTTCCGAAACTCCTGTATAATGATTGAAATAATGTCATTGACTTATTACAGAATAATATTAATTGTTATGATATCATATATGTTTCACTTATGACTTTATATTACCCGTTCTTTTGTAAGTTCCCTGTTAAAGCAGCGTTATGGGTTAAATCGTTTTATTTATCGTACGTGTTTGGAATTGTTGTTCGTGGTATTATTACTTATATACTGATTTACTTAATTAAAAAATGTAAAACATGATTTATATATAATGTATATATCAGTATATACATATATATATGATAGATCGATTAAATAAAATGAAATACACTGTTCATGGAGACGGTAGGCCGTACGTACGCATAAACTCGGTTTTCGTTTCCTTATTGAATTAAATGAGATTAAGTAGATGACATACATATATATATATATACATAAATCCATTATAATTATTTTGACATATATTTAATTATTACTTATTATATATACTTTATAATCATTCATGAATGGTAAACATGGAGAATGAATCTCATCGCGTCGTGGAGACGGTATTCCGTACGTACGCACGAGCGATGATATCATTCTCATGATTGTGGAATTGTTTTGGAGTTTATGTATAATATTTCAGAATCAATATCACTTTACAATAATCATATATAGTTATTATTTACAACATTATACTCATCCATCTAAGGTGGTGGTGGAAAATAGATTACACCACGGTGTGGAGACGGTATTCTGTGCATACGCACGCGCGGTGATTTCATTTTCCGTAGGATGGATAGATGGTTAAATAGGGTTGTTTCATTCTTATAATAAAATATCACTATATTAGTGATACTTATGTTACTACTTAATAATGAAACAACTAAAGAAGAAGAAGTGGAAGAAGAAATAAAGATCAAAGTATCGGTAATGGACATTACCTCTTCTTTGAAGCACCTCTTTGAGTCCTCCTCTTAGGGCACTAACATTGGTATTTGATGAATTACAGGACCTCTATGATGTTTCTAGGGTAGGGGAGATGATAATATTTCAAGGTTTTTTCGAACTTCAAAGCTCAAAGTGGTGTGAGGAAGAGAGAGAGGAGGTGCCCTTTTATAAGCGAGGAGAGGGGCACCTTTGGAAAAACAAAAAATATTATTTTATTATAAAGTCATATTCGGGTTTTAATAGCTCCAAATTAATTTATTTAGAATATAAGGTGGGTATGGGAAGAAATACTCTCATCCAATATAATTTAGAAAAGTTTAGGGTTCTATTTTACCCTAATCATTTAGATTTAACTTTAAGTTAAATAATTTTACTTTTATCGTGTCTTTTTGTTTTCTTACACTATAAGGTTAATAAACTTACTATAACAAGCCAAAAGAACACCAAGTTGTTTATTATTAATATATATAACTATATATAAGTCATTTGGACAAGCCTTATATTTTTAGGAATAAAATAACAATTAATAATATAATATTTGTTTTAAAAACTAGTTTATGTCAATTTTGACACTATTTTGTAATTGATTTTTGTGAAAATCATAACAGAAATATTAGTTCGAAAAAAGTTAATTAAATAAATAATAAAATGTCATATTAACAAATAAAATTATTTTAATTCATAAAAATTCTCAAATTAAATTTATTTGGGTAGTTATAACATCAATTATGTCAATATTTCATTAATAAGATAATTACTGTACATCATTGTGTCATAAATAACATAAATTATTTAATGTCTAAAAATTACAAATAAACTATTATTATGTAGGAAATGTTTTTATATTTCTAATGAATATTTATAGTCGAATTTATCTTGTGTATAACACTATATTAAATATGCTTTAGTTATTAAACTTCGATTTTAACTACTTTAACCCTTCTTTAAATAAATTAATATTAAATGTTCTAATCTAATCCAAGTGGGCCTAAATTGGCATCTTTTATTCCTAAGGTTGTTTTTGGTCAAATTACACTTATCCAATAGAATTAGGACATGTGTTAGGGTAATAATATTATCATTTTTACCCTCAATTTCCCTATTTACTTTTAACCGTGGTAAATAAAAGTAAAAAGTTACTATTCACCAAAAATTATTTTCATCTCATTGAACCACATTTTAATTATTAAAATCAATCGTGTCTCTCGAATTTTTGAAATTACATTCACCAAAGTGGTAAAATTATGTTTTATGTAAATTTGCAAATTCTCCTTGGAGGTGGGTAAAAGACGTTCAAAAGTTCAATAAAATTTTTATATATCTAAAATTATAATAAAATGACTCAAATGAATTGATTTGAACTTATATAGGTATTATTTATCAATTTTAACCTAAAATAAATTTAAATAAAATAAATAATTATTTAAATTAAAAGTTGATTTTTAAATAGTAACCGAGTGTTTTCACTATTCATCAAAAATTGAATGTTTTCAGAAAAATACCAAAAATTCACCCTAAGCTAATTTGGATATTCTAAATCCAAAAATGAAGTCCATTTTGAAATATAAAATTTATAAAATTTTAAAAATTGGGTATTACTATTCATAACGGCTAGTTTATATAACATATAGTTGTTTAGAGAAACTCAGTATTGCGTACAACACACGCTATCGTGGAAGGTCATGATTGCATGTAATGCAAGCCAATTCCGGGATGCGTGTTGTGAAAGATCCTTTTGGTGTATTGTACAACACAAGACATTAATGAAATTAAAAAGATTATTATTCTTAAAACCTCGGGGTGTTACATTCTACCCCCCTTAAAATTAATTTCTCCATCGAAATTCGTCACGGTAATAAATGGTTTACAACTCGAAAGTTTCTTTAATAAAAACCCACATCGTAAAAAGGAATACAAAAAAGTTGGCTTTAAAAACTAATGTATGAAACGTAAAGGTTACTCAAATTAACTAATCACTGGGTTTCTACATAGGAGAACATAGGTGAAAATATAGATATTGAAGAGACGTCTAACCGTCATGTTCTGATAGAGAGTGGTAGAGAACATGGCTATGAAAAAGCCAACAATCACAAAGCCATAAATGTGTGATGATCTAGGGTATCATCTAATTCATCGGATATAAGGGAACTAGGACAACATTTTTGGTTTTCAAGATCATTTCCCTAAAGTTGAAGAATTTGAATTAGAATAAATACTTACTTTATTCTGGTACAATCTCACTGTTTGTTCATGCTTTCAACAATTTCCACTTCATCTCTTAAAGAAATGAAGTTGAATTTGTTATAGTTGAAGTGTTAAAAGATCATGTGATAGAATGATGGGTCATTACATCTGTTTCAAACAAAAGGTTAGCAAAAGGTATCAAATATACATAAGTCCATCTATGGTGAGGTTAATCGTATATGATTCCAAAAATGATCTCATACATCATATATCATACCGATTAATAAAATAAAATTAGTTTACACTAACTAGGTACTTCCTGTAGGCCAGTGGTATGCAATAAAGTTCAGTCACACTTTGGTTGTGGGTTTGATTCCCACAACCTTGTCTGACGCGATGGGTTGTCGCCCATCCTGCAGGTTGTCCTTTTTCTAAAACTACATTGTTATAACACCACATCAATATTATCGAAAAAAAACTTCTATTCTTAAACAATACTAAAATATTTCCAACATAATTCATTCCAATCATTAGGCTTATCCATAATACTGCAGTCCACTCTCATAATATAGTGAAAATGATTACTAGAGATTTCATATAACAATCATGTTAATACCATCGTTGATCCCCATATATCATAAGATATGTCTTGTTGGTCACATTCCAAACATTCTAAGGCCTTAATCATGTATTCTCTTGAAAAATGAATACCCATTGAATCATAATGAAAACATGAGTGTTGTCAAAAGTTAACTCTATCAACATACCAAAACCCCAAAATTCTATATACTCAAACCATGATATAAATATTTCCTTATATCAGTCATGAGCTCATGAATACTGTCAAACATTTCATTTTCTCCTTATCCATTTATTATGCGCATATCATCTTCTTTCCAAAAATATCTCAATCACTTTCCATGGTTACTGGTACCATAAAATTATTGAAAACCACAATAGACCAATACATAAATATTCCAATATTCCACGATACTATATAAAACATTATTTTGGAACCCCATTACATAAACATTTAATCATTCCACCACATCGTTGTCATATTCAACATCGCCAATAGTGATCGCATGTGACTTCCCTTTGTCCTTTTCCTTAGGTGGTTGCTCATGTCGCTCATCATTAACCCATGGATTAAGGCACTGATTAGCATAATTCCCCATTTCATTACACTTGAAGCATTGAAGTGTTGGTGGTGCGTTCTCTGCAGTCTTTCCTTTATTCACACCATTAGATACCCTTTTTCCATTACATCGACACTCAGCTGCTCGATGGCCTTCTTTTCCACACATAAAACATTATCTAGTCCCTTTAAGACAATCTCAACCATGGTTCTTTCCCCACATTGAGCATAAGGAAACATTCATCTTCTTTTCACCATTATTTTGAGATTTCCCCTTAAACTCCATCTTTCATTTCTTGTCAAAACCATGAGATGGATATGTAACACCAAATTCCATTTCTACCTTAATATCACAACACACAATTTTTTCATAGCTAATGAAGTCTCTTATAGCTAATGCCCTTCCAAGATTTGGTTTTAATCCACTGATGAATCGATCAACTTTACTTTCGGGTTGGATGATAAATCCAGATGCATAACTTGCATGCCTTGTAAAATTCACTTCGTATATACCAACAGATTCATCGCCCTTTTGCTTTAGTTAAAGAAACTCCTTCTCCATATTTGTTCGATGAATACGAGGGAAGTACTTATTGAAAAATAAGTTCTTGAAATCATCCCATTCCATGGACTCAATTTAATCTCTTGGCCTCATATTCTTGATAAGACTCCACCATTGATCAGCTTCACCTTCCAAACGATATACTACTAAAATGACTTTATCGTGTTCAGAACATTGAAGAACCGAAAATATCTTTTCAGTGGTACTGATCCATTGTTCAACAACAAGTGGATTAGAAGACCCACTGAAAGAAGGTGGGCGTTGCCTCATGAAGGACTAAATAGAATATTGTTCCCTTATCTGCTCATTTGGAAGTCCAAAATTATTCATAGCTTGTGTAAGTATAGAAATAATATTTTTCACTCCATCTCCCATAACATTGGTTTGTTCAGGAGGACAATCATTGCATTTTACATTACATTGATCCACACGGTTCATTCAGGTTCCATCTATCATCTAAAACCCAAATAAATAGTGTGAGAGGCAAAAATCAAGCTAGGTAAAACAACATAGTAAAGGGGGAGTACCTTCAATATCTAACAGCTTACGTTATCGTAATTCTAGTACTATAACCTATACTTATACTTAACCATAGGGACATCCCTAGACATACCTTAAGAATATATCTAGGGATCTCACCAACGTTTTTGCATCCTAGTTTCCAAAGGATGACTAAACCTTTCCTCTGATACCAACTATAGAGACCTGAAGCCTGATGTACATGGACATTACATTACTTTTGCGGAATACTTAGTACATAACGAAAATAGGCACACAAGGACCGTAATAGTTTAGTGTCTTTGGAAAATCAGAATATAATATTCTAATCATGGTGAAATATCTTCAACATCTCCAATAATGATATTCTCTTTTTTTCTTACCTAAAACAATTATTTATATCCTAGGGAAAAGAAAAAATAAAAGGGGTGAGATCAAATGACCAGTAAGTTAAACATAGAGAACATAAAACAATCCATAAACATTTGAATGCAAAAACTTGAACATCAAATCTAAACATCAAAATCTTGAGCAAAGACATGAATCATGGAAGTACGTAGAGAATATATCATAAGGGAACATCAATCATGATAAAATAGCATGGGAATAAAGAATGTAATTGTGGCAACCATTAATCACATGTTATGATTTACATAGTATCCAAGTCATTGCTGCCAAGACCATCTTAATGGACAATGTTCCTTTTTGAATCGAGTTCACTCCTCATTTCAGTCCTGTAACACTGAACCAGATTAACTTACCATTCCAGCCATGTCTATCACATGAGATATAAATCTTTAACCAATGCATTGGATGGAGATATAGGTCCCCCCCATCTCATAATGAAATCATTCTTTCGTGTGCCACAAAATAAACATAAATCATTCATTCAAACCCAATAAATAAAATGGGTTTCATAAACATCATCCCATCATCACATAATCCATATTAAACAAATGGATATCATTCCGTCAAAAGAAAAGTGAAACCATTTAAATCATAGGGACTTTTTACTTGAACCATAAACATATGAAATAATGTCATCTTAGATGGAAAAATGGTTTTGATAAAACACTTGAAATGAATTCTTGAGGAAAATATCCTTTCCTCTTCAAAATCAATTTCTTTTCACAAAACATCATGAAATTTTAAAAGAAAAATATTTTGTTAAAAATAGTAATGAAATATTTTTGGAGGAAGCTTCATAAAAATAAGGCTTTATAAAACCGTAAAAATCCTTTCATGCCGTAAAAGTTAAAAAAACATTCTCCTCGTACTTTTGTCGGAAAAGTCAAAAAGTACATCGTAACATAGACAAAAGAAAGATTCCTTACATACCATGTTGTAAAAGTAAAAATGGATAAAAATGACTTTAAACATACATAAAAATAGTTTTATAAAACATGGACTTGGATGATAACAATAACCCTAGTAAATACTTACGTATAAGCAATCTCAGATAAAAAATGAGATTTGGAAAATAATCACTTACCTTAGGTCCGATATGCTTCGTACGTTTCCGAACCTCATGTATAATGATTTAAATAATGTTATTGACTTATTACAGAATCATATTGATTGTTATGATATCATATATTATTCACTTATGACTTTATATTACCCGTTATTTTGTATGTTCCATGTTAAAGCATCGTTTTGGGTTAAATCGTTTTATTTATCGTACGTGTTTGGACTTGTTGTTCATGATATTATTACATATATCCTGATTTACATAATTCCAGAATGTAAAACATGATTTATATATAATATACATTTCAGTATATACATATATATATATATGATATATCGATTAAATGAAATGAAATAAACCGTTCCTGGAGACGGTAGGTCGTACGTACGCATGAACGCTGTTTTCGTTTCCTTATTGAATTAAATGAAATTAATTAGATGAAATACATATATATATATATATATATATATATATATATATATATACGGTATCATTATTATGTCATATATTTCATTATTACTTATTATATATACTTTATAATCATTCATGAATGGTTAACATGGATAATGAATCTCATCGCGTCGTGGAGACGGTATTCCGTACGTATGCACGAGCGATGATATCATTCCCATGATCGTGGAATTGTTTTGGAGTGTATGTATACTATTTCAGAATAAATATCACTTTACAATAATCATACATAGTTATTATTTACACCATTATACCCATCCAAGTAAGGTGGTGGTGGAAAATAGATTACACCATGGCATGGAGATGGTATTCCGTATATACGCAAGCGTGGTGATTTCATTTTCTGTAGGATGGATAGATGGTGAAATTGGGTTATTTCATAACTATAATAACATATCCTTATATTATTGATACTTATGTTATTACTTTATAATGAAACAACTAAAGAAGAAGAATTAGAAGAAGAAATAAAGTTGAAAGAATCGGTAACAGACATTACCTCTTCTTTGAAGCGCCTCTTTGAGACCTCATCTTAGGGCACTAAAATGGGTATTTAAAGAAGACCAGGACCTATAAGATTTTTCTAGGGAAGTGGAGAAGAGAATTTGGCAGGTTTGGGACGATCATGAAAGCTCAAAGTGGTGTGAGGAAGAAAGGGAGGAGGTTCTCTTTTATAAGGGAGGAGACATGCACCTTTGGAAAAACTAAAAATATTGTTTTATTATAAGGTCATATTCAGTTTTTCAGAGCTCCAAATTGATTTATTTAGAAGCTAAGGTCGGTATGGGTTTAAATCATATCATCCAATATAATTTAGACATGTTTAGGGTTCTATTTTTACCTTATCATTTAGATTTAAATTTAAGTTAAACAATTTTACTTTTACCGTGTCTTTTAGTTATCTTACAGTATAAGGTTAATAAATTTACTATAACAAGCCAAACTAACCCCAATTTGTTTATTATTAATATATATAACCTTATCTAAGTCATTTTTCTGCACTTCATATTTTTAGGAATAAAATAACAATAAATAATATAATATTTGTTTGAAAAACTATTTTATGTCAATTTTGACACTATTTGGTAATTGATTTTTGTGAAACTCATAATAGATATATTAGTTCGAAAAAAGTTAACTAAATAAATAATAACATGTCATATTAACATAAAAAATTATTTTAATGCATAAAAATTCTCAAATTACATTTATTTGGGTATTTATAACATCAATTATGTCAATATTTCAATAATAAGATAATTACTACATCATCATTGTGTCATAAATAACATAAATTATTTAATGTCTAAAAATTTCAAATAAAATATAATTATTTATGAAATCTTTTCATATTTCTAATGAATATTTTTAGGCGAATTTATCTTATGTATAACCCTATATTAAAAATAACTTAGTTATTAAACGTTGATTTTAACTATTCTTACCCTTCTTTAAATAAATTAATATTAAATGTCCTAATCTAATCCAAGTGGGCCTAAATGGTCATATTTTATTCCTAAGGATGTTTTTGGTCGAATTAAACTTATCCAATAGAATTAGGACATGTGTTAGGGGAATAATAATATAATTTTTACCCTTAATTACCCTATTTACTTTTAACCGTGATAAATAAAAGTAAAAAGTTACTATTCACCAAAAATTATTTTCATCTCATGGAACCACATTTTACTTACTGAAATCAATCTTGTCTCTCAGATTTTTTAAATTCCATTCAAAAAAGTGGAAAAATTAAGTTTTATGTAAATTTGCAAATTCTCCTAGGAGGTGGGTAAAAGACGGTCAAAAGTTCAATAAAATTTTTATATATCTAAAATATTTATAAAATGACTCCAATAAATTGATTGTAACTTATATTTGTATTATAAATCAATTTTCAACTAAAATAAATTTAAATAAAATAAATTATTATTTAAATAAAAAGTCAATTTTTAAATAGTAACCCAGTGTTTTCACTATTCATCAAAAATTGAAAGTTTTCAGAAAAATACCAAAAATTCACCCTAAGATAATTTCGATATTCTGAATCCAAAAAATGAAGTTCATTTTGAAAGATAAAATTTATAAAATTTTAAAAATTGGGTATTACTATTCATAACGTCTTGTTTATATAACGTACCGTTGTTTAGCGAAACTCGGTATTTCTTACAACACACACTATCATGGAAGGTCGTGATTGCGTGTAATGCAAGCCAAGTCAGGGATGCGTGTTGTGCAAGATCTTTTTTGTGTAGCGTACAAAACAATACATTAATGAAATTAAAAAGAATATTTTTCATAAAACCTCGGGGTGTTACAAACTCTCTATGCTCAGCTTCTGATAATGCACCACTATTGATATCAGCTGTGATACCATGCATAGTAGCTGAAGACACATCCATTCCCAATGATCGGAAATAGTGTTGCATTCGATTCTTCCATATCTGAAAATTACATCCGTCGAATATCGAAATCTCTTTATGATTAGTGACTTTCATTGAGAGAAGAATAAATTCCAACCTTCCCTATGATACCAATTGTTAGGTCCACAAGGCTGAATACCCTGAGAGGGGGGGGGTGAATCGGGGTATGACTAATTAAAAATTAAAGCTGGTTGTGATCTTGTTTCATTGTTAAGAAAAACACTTTTCTCTCTATTTCTTGTTTCCCAATATAAATAGAAAGTAAAGGAAGCACAAGACACAACAATTTTACTTGGTTCACCGTTAAGGGCTACGTCCAAGGATCATACGCCGATAGGTTGTCAGTCGTACTGAATTCCACTATTCTTCACTAGATGTGGATACAATGCTTCGGGATAGATCACTTCTATTCTCATGCTCATTGCCTTTACAAAATTTAGGGTCAGCTCACTACTTTCCCAAGGGTCACTCCCTGTCTCTCACTCTCTGGCTCACTACTGGTGGAGAGGATCACCTTTTTCCTCTTCCTTTTCTCACTGCTCTGGAAAGGATCCACTCACAGTTTATACACCTGTAGGTCTCTTCATTTGCATGAATTAATGCATTTTACTCTGTATTTAGATGCTCTGTTGAAGTCCAACATTCACCCATAGATGAATATCTTTCTTCACTGAAGGTATCATGCAAACTTTCAGCTTCCACGCGGCACGAAAACACCACTGAGGAATAATCCTAAATTGGCACGCAAGTCAAATTCGGCATGCAATTATCGGCACACAAGTCATAACTAGCTTGCAAGTCTTCCTCAACCACTTGCGTGACACAATCTTCTGAAACTCCAAACATGCGTGACTCACTTCCTTCCTTGCCTAAGACTCCTCAGGCGTGCGACTAACACTTGGTGCACAACTTCCAACACTAGCACACAATTCCCACTTGCGCGACATATAACCACTTGCACGACCACCACAACTACACTACGGGAGCTCTGAATCTTCAAATTTTTGAAATCCTATGAGAAATGATGAGGGGTGGTCAAGTATTTATAGGAATTTTGAATACCCTACGTGAAGGTGCACAAGCCAACCATCGGAGCGCAAGTCTCAGCACGTAGGTCTTCTGTCCTCCTAGACACTTGCACAACGTAACCAAATACCTGCGTGACCATCTTTTCTTTGAAATATTTTGATCTTATAATCTTGAAAAACAACAGGTGCGCAAGTTCCCAATCCTCCTATGCATTGGTGTGCAAGTCACCTGCGCGACCAAACTCAATACTGGTGCGACCCTTATCCATTGGCCATATTTTTATGATTTGATCTTGATAAAAATATGGTGCCCATGTTTTCAAGCCATCAGGTACATGGAGCGAAAGTCCCTTTTCCAAAAACCACTTGTCTTCATTTGTTGATTATAAGACCCAAAAATTTTGGCACACTGGAAAACGGCGCCACCTTGTATCTTTTATTTTTGTACCACCTCCAGATCATCCATTCCATTGTAGACATTATTGAATAAAACATGGATCTTTGACCATAGATCTTGAACTAGAAATTATACCATTAAGTCTCTTTTTTCAACAAATTTGTATGTCAAGGTATGCATTGTCAACAATCACAACACAGATGTTCACTTTGTCAACTAACACAATCACCTCAAAAATACATCAATGATGCCTTGAGGGATTTTTTCTGAACACAAATTCTATTGGATAAGTTTAGATCAACCAAAAACAACCTTAGGGTTAAAATATTACCTTTAAGGTTCACTTGTAATAGATTAGGACACTTATTATTATTTCATTTAAAGAAGAGTTAAAAAGGTTAAAATCAATGTTTAATAACTAAAACATTTTTAATATAGGGTTATACATAAGATAAATTATACTATAAATATTAATTCGAAAGATATAACGATTTCCTATGTAATGGTTTTTTATTTATAATTTTTAGACTTTAAATAAGTTAATTTATTTATGACATAATGATGATGCAGTAATTACCTTATTAATGAAATATTAACATATTTGATGTTATAAATACCCAAATAAGTGTAATTTCAGACTTTTTATGAATTAAAATAATTTTATGGGTTAATATGACATTTTATTATTGATTTAATTAACTTTTTTAGAACTAATCATGCTTTTAGGATTTTTAGAAAAATTAATTACCAAATAGTGTCAAAATTGACATAAAATAGTTTTTTTTAAATATTATTGTATTAATTGTTATTATATTCCTAAAAATCTATTGTTTGGAAAAATGACTTAGATAGTGATATATATATTAATAATTATCCACTTGGGGTTAGTTTGGCTTGTTATAGTATGTTTATTAACCATATAGTTTAAGAAAACAAGAAGACGCAGTAAAAGTTAAATTATTTAACTTAGAGTTAAATTTAAAAGATAAGGTTAAACTAGTAACATAAACTTGTATAAGACCTATTGGTTTAGAGAATTCTGACCCATCCCTGCCTTATCTTAGAAATAAATCAATTTTGAGCTATTAAAAACCGAATATGACTTTGTTATAAAATAATATTTTTGGTTTTCCTAAGGTGCCCCTCTCCTCCCTTATAAAAAGGGCACCCCTTCCCTCTTCGGTTCACACCCTTATGAGCATTGAAGATCGGCCAACCCCTTAAAATTACTCTTATAACCCTCTATAGTTATATAATAGAGGTTTTCATCTTCTCAAAAGACCAACTCTAGTGCCATAAGAAGAAGTTTAAAGATGGTGCATCGAAGAAGATGTAATCTCTTCTACCGATTCTTTCAAGTTTCCTTCGTCTTCAACTTATTATTCTTTATTTTTTTCATTATAAAGTAATAACATAAGTATTAAATATATACTGATATGTTATTATAAATATGAAACAGCCCTATTTAACCTTCTATCCATCCTACAGGAAATAAAATAACCGTGCATGCGTACGTGTGGAATATCGTCTCTACACCGTGGTATAATCTGTTTTCCACCACCACCTTACTTGGATTGTTATAATGGTGTAAAGAATAACTATATATGGTTATTATAACATCATATTGATTCTAAGATATTATATCATCCACTCCAATTATATTTAATAAATATGAGAGTGATATCATCGCTCGTGCGTACATACGGATTACCGTGTCCACAACGCGATGAGATTCTTATTCCATGTTAACAATTCAAAAAAGATTATAAAGTATATATAATAAGTAATCATGAAATATATGACCTAATAATGCTACTATATATATATATATATATATATTATGTCATCTACTTAATTTCATTCAATTCAATAAGGAATCAAAAACAGTGTTCATGCGTACGTACGGCCTACCGTCTCCATGAATGATGTATTTATTTCCATTTATCGATCTATTATATATATGTATATTATGAATTTATATTATATATAAATCATGTATTATATTCTGTAATTATGTTATCACGATCTATGTAATCATATTAATAATTACATGTCAAAACAGGGACGATATATAAAATGATTTTACCCAAAACACTGCTTTAACATGGAATTTACAAAAGAATGGGTAATACAAAGTCATAATTGAACCATATATGATATCATAAAAATTAATATGATTTTTTAATAAGTCAATGAAATTATTTAAACCCTTATATAATAGTTTTGTATATGTAAAATGCATATCGATCCTAAGGTTAGGGATAATTATTCCAATCTCATTCTTATCCAAGATTATTTATTCGTAAGTATTTAATGGGGTTATATTTTTCTTCCATGTCCATAAAAATGTTTTCATAAAGTGTTTAATATTCTTCTATGTATGTTTAAAGTGATTTTTACCCCTTTTTTAATTTTACTTTGTGAAGGAATATTTCTTTTGTTTACCATACGTGGTAATTTTTTACTTTTCCAGCAAATGTCTGAGGAGAATGTTTTTTAACTTATACCGCATAAATGGATTTTTATAGTTCCATAAAGCCTAATTTTCATGAAGCTTCTTCTACAATTTTTCATGATTATTTTCATCAAAATCTTTTTCTTTTAAAATTTTATGTAATTTTGAGAAAAGAATATGATTTTTAGGAAGAAATGATATTTTCCTCATTAATTCATTACAAGTGTTTTATCAAAACTATTTTCCATCTAAGATGGAATTATTAAGTATGTTTTTTTTCAAGTATAATGTATCTATTATTTACATGGTTTTATTTTTCTTATGATGAAATGATATCCATTTCTTTTATATGAATTATGTTACGATGGCATGATGTTTAAGAATACCATTTTTATTACATGGGTTATGCTATGATACATGATTATGATTTTGTGGCACAGAAAATAATGATTTCATTATGAGATGGGTGGGACCTATATCTCCCTCCAATGAATTGGGTAATGATTTATATCTCATGAGATAGACATGGCTGGAACAGTAAGTTAATCTGGTTCAGTGATACATGACTAGAATGAAGAGTAAACTCGATTCAGAATGGGACTTTGTCCACTAAGATGGTCTTGGTAGAAATGTCATGGCTACTACGGAAATTATATCATGTGATTAATGGGTTTCCATAATTAAATATTTTATTACCATGATATTTTATTGTTATTAATGTTCCTTTATGATATATTCCTTACGTACATCCAAGATTTATGTGTTTACTCACGATTTTGATGTTTAGATTTTCTGTTCAAGTTTTTGCATTCAAATGTTTATAGATTGTTTTATGTTCTCTATGTTTACCCTTACTGTGAATTTGAGCTCACCCTTTTTATGTATTCTTTTCCCCAGGATATAAAGAAATGTTTTAGGTAAGAAAACAAAAGGGGAAGATCTTTATGGGAGATTTTGGAGATCATTCACCGTGATTAGAAGATTATAATCCGAGTTTCTAAATACACTAAACTATTAAGGTCCTTCGGTGTTTTTTTGTTATATATTAAGTATTCCGCAAAAGTAATGTAATGTCCATTTATGTCAAGCTATGGGTCTCTACAACCTTTATTCAAAGGTGGTGGGAAATGGGATACTATTGGATCCTCCCATATTAAGAGTTGTGGCAATATAAGTTTTACTAGACACAGGAGTTGAAATAAAATTTTATGAGGGATTTTTCCATTTCATGTAGACCTTTTAGGGAGTATAATAGCTGACCATGTGTATAGATAAGGTGACTTATATGTTCCATCAATATATTTCTCCCACGTTTTAGTGGGATGGTAGTTCATTTACTGTTTAGTTTTGGCATCATACTACACTTTTGATATTCAAGATTCTAGAGACACCTCAGGGGAAGAGAGTGATTCTCACTACATATATGTTTCATTGAGCATAAAAAAATTGGTTGGTCAATCTGAAAAATACTGATGAGTTGTCATATATGTTTTGGGATGATTTCTAATCTAGGTTCTTTGACTAATTTTACCCTGAGAATATGATGACAGATTAGGCTAGAGAGTTCATGCATATGAAGTAGGGTGATATAAAGGTAATTTAGTAATTTCAATTCCTTAAACAGATGTATCATTTGGTCCAACATACCATGATAACGTGTAATATAAGGAGATATTCTTTGATTAAGTTCTCTAAAATGTTTTTTCATCTCAGGTCAATGTGTTTAGATTGAACCATGTTACTTGAGTTGTAAATTAAGCGCTAAATATAGAAAATAACCTCAGGAAAGGTGGGGTCACATAGCAGAGTAGTGTAGTGTCTCGACTAATTAGTTAAACATATTCTAGAAGAAGTCACTATTTTTTAGGCTCCCCAGGAGATGAGCACTAGACAAGCCACTAGAGTTGGTAGTTGAATTTTCAGTCATCGATGTGAAAGATAGGAGAGCATGAAAAATTAGTGTGATGATAACTCATTAAATTAATGATATTTTGGTATAATGGTCCTTGTAAAAATTTTATACATAAAATTCCCTCCATCTATAATTGTTAGGGGTCAGTTCCAACACCAGGTTGAAGATAAGGTTTCTCATCTCTGTGTCAGGATGGGAGCTAGAGTAGCACCGGTCAAGCAGGCTAAGGTACTCGTCATCATGGAATAAGAATACAAACTATATTTGTACCAAGATAATATTGTGGGAATATTATGAGATTCTAGGTAGTTTCATGTGGCCATAATTTAGTCCAGATATATTCTGTACAGCCTACCCCTAAGGAGTATGGTGTTGGACCATCTATGGAGAGAGGTAGGATCTTACCTGCCTCAACTCTTGTATCTACTCTGTTAGATACAAGTTAATCACATATTATTGTATCTTCACCTATGGTGAAATTACTTTGGCTCATTATAATATTTTATGAGGGTTTCATGACACTTGATACTCTATTGGGAATCATAATGGAGAGTGTAAGCTATTGTAGAGAGTTACCCCTTGAGATGGGTGGGTGTCACTTCCTCATGAATGTTTATATCATAAAAATGGTATGGATTGACATCATTCTTAGAATGGAATGGATAATACCTTATCACTACTACATTTAGTAGTTTCAACAGAGGGTGAATTTCACATCACTAGAGGGTGTAGGTTATATCCACAAGGGTGAATTGGATATTTAAGCAGATTCCTCTATTAGTTGATCATTTTAGGTAAATTTTCTTGTACAACATTTCAGGTTTACCTCCCAAGATATCGGTGGATTTTTCTATATATAAGGTTCTAAGAGATTCATTGGCATCCATTCCTCCTTACATGATGTCTATCACAGGTTTGAAGGAGCTTTAGTGGTACCTGGATGATTTGTAGTAAAAGGGTTTTATAAAACCCAATACTTCTCTGTGGGGTTTATCTTTATTTTTTTTCTCAAAAAATAAGATGGTACACTAAGGATATTTGTATATTAATAGATGTTGAACCAAATGATAGTTAAGAACCAATATCATTTTCCATGTATATATGACCTATTTGATCATCTTTGGGGTGCTTGGGTGTTCTCAAAAATTGATTTGAGGTCAGGATGTCAACAAGTTTTTCTTCGACCTATGAACATACCTCACAAAATTTTGTAATAGTTACAGTCTATATGAGTATCTGGTTTTGTTGATTGGTCTCACAAATGTGCCATTATATTTCATGGAACTGATGAACCATGCTATCTATTATTATTTACATTTTTTTGTGGTGTTCAAGGATGATATCATGGGGTACTCTCAAAATCAATAAAACTAAGACAAAAATATTGAGATCATTTTGGATATACTGATATAACATCATTTATAAGCAAAAATCACAATGTTTCACTTCTAGATGGACATGATTCAATTTGTGGTTCATATTATCTCAATGATAGGAGTATCAATCTTCCTAGATAAGGTGAGAGTTGTAGTTTCCTATGACAAACTCATGAATGTCTTCAAAATATATAGATTCTTGGGGATAGCCTTATTTTATAGGAATTTCATACAGGACTTATCACACTCATCTGGTTTATTGAGGGTCTTGACTAATAAAGGGTTTAATATTTTTGGAAAGATACCTTCATGGTAGTCTTTCATGATTAAATAGGGGGATTTAATTTAGCATCAATCCAAATACTACTATAGTAGGTAAGTAGTTACACTATGTATTTTGATGAATAGGGCATTAAGAAAATATAATTTGAGATTATGGTGGATAGAGTTGTGGTGTATGGGAATCAAGAACTGAGGCCACATGAAAGGAATAGCCTGATTCATGATTTAGAGTTTGATACATAAGCCGATGGTTTGATGTATTAGGAAATTTACTCACTTGGAGAGTGCTTTGTGGTATAGAAAGACCACAAAATCCTCAAGTACATATTTATATATTGTGATCTAAACATGAGGTAGTAAAGTTCATTTTAGTACCTAAATTTTTTGAAGTTAAACTTTTCTATACTTCTGGTAAGAGAAATATAGTTGTTGGTGTATATAGTATGGCTCAGATATAGGAAGATCAAGATGCCAGTATCGGGTACTATCTTATGAATTTTTTCTATGATATGAACTTGTTTGTGCAGAACGGTCAGGGATATACTTATCTTTAATCCTTAATTATGACCTCTACCCTACTAGATAGAGTGAGGATACGACAAATTTTATATTTAGAGGGCCAAGTCTTATGGGAGAGTGTGGCACGTGAGGAACCACCTCGTAATTGGATCATAAGAAAGGATGAGATCATGTGTATTCATGGTCACATTCAGGTTCCACTATACATACTAGAGGACCTAATTTTGTAGTCTCATGCCTCATTTTTTGTACTTAATCCTGAATTTACCAAGATGTATCGTGACTTACACCATCAGTACCAGTGGACTGGTATGAAATGAGAGGTGGATTATTTTATTAGGAAGAGTTCCACTTATTAGTAGGTGAAGGAAGAACATCAGTTTTTATCTAGACTTATACTATAGTTACATTTTCCCAAGTGTAAATGGGTTAAAGTTTCAATTGATTTCGTGATCAGTATTTTGAGGTCTCCTCGAGGTTGAGATATTATGTGGGTTGTTTCTAGATGGCTCATAAAGGTTGGAAATTACCTACCAATCGAATAGATAATCAGTGTAGATGATCTTGGGAGGTTATCAATCCATGAGATAGTATAACATTATAATTTCTCATACGCTATGGTTTTAGATATGGTTGCATGGTTTAAGTCTTGATTATGGACTATTTTGCAAGTGGTGTGGGGTAAACAGGTCCTTCTGTTCATAGGATACCTCCCTCAGGCTGATGGTAAGTCAAAACATATGGTACAAGTGCTTGAGTGTTTCTATGAGCATGCATCGTAGATTTTCAGGGCTCTTCAGAGTGGTTCACTCCCCTATTATAGTTTTCAAAAATAAATATTTATTAGTCGACTATAAAGATAGAGAATTATGAGGAATTGTGAGGTATCCATTTAGATCACCCTTTTGTTGGTTAGAGGAAGGTGAGGTAGCTTTACTGGGAATGTGTCACGTGACAAGGACTTCTAAGAAGGTTGTGTAGATCAAAATGTGGATGTATACGGCACTATATTGAAAATAATTTTACGTCGATATTCATAGATGTCCCCTTGATTTCAACTTCGGGGACCAAGTATTTTAACATATCTTTCTGAGGTTGGGACACAAACAGATTATGAGACATGTTATTCTTTCACTGGGATTTTTTTGGGCCTTTAAAGATTATAGAGATAGTCTGGTCGATGGCCTCTTAGTTGCAGTTACCATAGAGGTGTCATTCCATGTATGATGTCTTACACATATATCAGTTGCGATGTTATAATTAGAACCAACCTCGTGTTCTGAATCCTAGGGAGATGGAATAATATTTAGATTCATCCTTTGAGGATCATATGATTCATATCATTGATAAGATCAGGACGGTTCTATAAGACTGGTCAATCCCTCTAGTATGGGTGATATGGTAGCACAACCTATTATAAGATGAGTATTCGGAGTGGGAGGTTGGTGTACATGATCATTGTAACGAGTCGTTATGTGATGATTCATTACCACCCTTAAGATTCATATTCAGTTATGAATTACTTTATGGGGAAGATTGAAAGAACCCATGATTTCACATGACAAAAAAATCCTTCAATTTTTATTTTGAATTCTATTCACAACCTAATGTGAACACTCTTTGAGGTTATGGGGGTATCAATGGTGTCCAAGTCTTGTTCAGAACCCAAAGTCCGACATTATGTAATAAAAATACAATTTTCATGGCTAGAAGAAACTATAAGAGGTAATTCGCATGGTTAATACAAACTGTGTGGGACTGCACATTGGGGTAGAGAAGCATGCATGGATTATCAAACTATACTGATGGAGGTGCATTCCTATGTGGGTGCATCTTTAGTTTTTTGACCAAGGGTGAGATATGGTTTGTGTACAGTTATACAAATTGGGCATGAATACCTGGACAGGAGCACCTCAATATTGTAGTGGTCACATGTTTGGTGCATGGTTAGACCAACCATATAAAGAAACCTTAGAACCAAGGAAACATTGGTAAAATTACTATTTTTCCAATAATTAATATATTAAACCTATTTCAATTTATTTTCTCCAAAAATTTTAAAACCATCATCATGAGAAACTCTTCTTTGAGGAAAAATGTATTCTTTTATATTATTTATTTGTAGGGTCTCAAATTTGAGTGATGATCATATAGTTGGATTCAGGTCAATTTATACTCAATAAAAAAATTTCATCAATCATTCTCCTTGTTATTGGTTGTGCTATTTAGGTGAAATATAATATTCCTTATTTCTATGTTCTTCTTATGTTCTTAATTTTTCTTCTGATCTATGTTGAATCGGGATCTGATACTAGAAGGCCACTCTACTATGGACCTACAATAGGTGTTCTATAATTTTCCTAAATTGTTTGGTGATTTAGTGAGATAGATTTCATTGTTACTTCAATATATAATTACATAGTGGAATTTAAATTGAATGTAATGATAAAATCAAATTAAATGTAACATGTTTGGGATCCCCTTTATTTCAATTAATATTAGTTTGAGGTTGTTTCCCAAGCCTAGGTCACCCATTATGTGTTCTATTTGACTTTTTCTACTAGTGAACCTACCAAGGGGTGTGAGTGTCGAGTATTCCTACTTACAGGAGTCCCATAATGAAATGAAATGAGTTTAATTGATTGTTAAGATATTTTTTTTCAAAATTTTCTTAGTATATCATGATATTCTTGTTTAAATTAACCAAATTGTTTGTATGGTTCTGTTAAATGAGTGGGTATACATATTGATTGTGTTTGACTATAAATGGTCAAATGATTGGGTATACTAATTGATTATAGTTGTATGTGAATGGTTATATATGTGGGTAAACTTATGGTATGAAATGATAAATGTATTGAATGATAAATTATTCGATTATATGCATTAGATGTTACTACTTTAATATTGATAGTGATACTATAAGCCTTGGATGAGATTGATCCTTGGGTCTTGATTATGTTAAATTCCTTAGGCCTTGCTAACCCTTGGATTTAGTTTTTTTGGGGATCATAGTCAATATGGTTAGTAGATATTCTTCTTAGACACCCCCTAAAGACTAACCGGGTATCCATCGAGTTGCTCCTAGTACTCGATGAGGATTCTTAGTCCACTATACCTTGGATCTGGCCTTTCATGGTCTGACACTATTATTATATGAAATGTCCATGGTAAATGTTATATTATTAAATATACTTCTTTTTCATGATCATTTTAAAATTATGTTAATATTGTGTTTCTATGATTGATTTATTTTATAGAACATATTCTACGTTTTTTGTTGAGGTGATGTGTTTGGATGTACGGTGAGGCTGCTATAGTACCATTTTTTACTGATTCTATATTTTAGAATCTTGACACTAGTTTTTCGTAGATCCTTTTTAGTATATCAGTATCACATTTTCTATAGTATACATTCTATGTGAACATTACATTTTATTACTGCTTACCTGTGATATTTTTTGAAAATCCAAGACTTATTATAAACCTTTGGATGGAATCCTAGTCGAGTTGTATCACACAGACTTTACGGGCTACCTCTGGTTCCTATAAAGACTATATGGATCCAATAAGGTACCAGGGAAATCTCTCACAGTTCGATGCTTGAAATTGTGACTTTATTAGGAGTATGGGAGTATGGGACCGACATGATTATAATGACGATATCTGGAGATAATGAAATTGTTATTTTAGTATTTTGGTACATATTTTGAATTAGACTGATGTCTACATATTTTGGATACTTTGTAGTGACATAAAATGTACCATCATTATCTGTTTTTGAGATTACATATGGATTTGTTTATATATTCATGTCTTTTTTTATATTGTCTTATTATTATAACTTCTTCCATTATTGACTGTATTTGTATAAAATAATGTTACACTTTATTAATAAGGGAACAGTGCCTCTAAGGACCAACCATAGGCCCTCACTACTATTCCAAAGCCTCAAGCATTCAGGGAGATGTGCTTGAGTCCATGTAGCCAACCAATATCAAGTAATTGTTGAGTGGAATTTGGGTCTGGGACATTATATTGGGAATTAATCAGTTATATTCAATCTATAATATTAAAACAAGAGTGACAAATAAAAAAATATTCAATAAACCAGCAATAAAAATAATTAAAATTAAAGGTGTACTCATAATTTTTTTTACCTTAAATTTCATCTTCTTTGTGAAGTGCCCCTAGGAAATAACTTTTGTGATAATTAGGAAGTGTAAAGTAATATTTGATTGCTTTATTTGTTTCCTCGACTTCCTCATAAAAATAAATATATCACAACTTCCAAAATTATTGGGTTAGTTACTTTAGATTATTTTTATTTAGAATGGAAAGATTTTTTTACATTTATTGAAATGATTTCTTGGAATACATAAATATCATTCATATTTTAAAATATTGAATAAGTCATAATTATAGACCAATATGAAAATTTTTATACTCATTTTTTTTGCTATAATTGTTTTTGGTTCCTTATATCTCTTGGGTATTGTCAAAACTCTATATAGGAAAAAAAATTAACAAATTTTCCTCAATAATTAGAATTATAATGTTTATTTGTGAGTTTAAAATTAATTATTAAAAATATAAATAATATATTAAAAAACATAATATGGAATTTGATAAAACATTATTTCCTCCCTAGGAATGGTTCCAAATTCAGTTGAAGGACATTGATAAAGAGACTCAAATATTTTAATAAAAATCTAGTAATAAAATAGGTGGTAGACCTATAGTTCATCTCTACTGGTATAGAAAATAAAATAGTCATCCTTTTGACACATTATATATTTTTAGTGTTATTTATAAGATAAAAAAGGGAAAAAATTGTGTGGGGTTTGAATGGAAAGAAAAAAAATGAATGTAATTAAAATGAAAATTAAATTATAGATAACTTATGGTTCATCATTAGTTTATCTCCAATTAAATTCAATCATTTTTCTTTATTTTTTAGAGTCTTACTCTGATTGACCTTAGTTGACTAATGTCGACACATTTACCACTATTATTCTATTTTAGGAGGTCAAAGCCTTACATTCATCGTACACAAACTCCCTTGTTTCTTGGTATCCTAGTATACACTCCTTGGGTGTGTTGATGTACACTGATATCATATTAAAAAATCTTCTCTTAAGGTATAATTTATGTAGGGAGAGTATAGTGAACACACTATCTTACATGGACACATTAATAGACCATTCACTCTTTAACCACCCTCTCTATTGCAGTCATTGGATAATTTAAGAAGGTATTTTGGACAGATATAACAGTTGAGATAAGAAAATGAAGTGAAAAATAATAGTGGTAAACTATCATTTACCCCATAATTCAACATTATAAATTCATAGAATTAGAAATAATAAAGTAATCAATCAGAAATAATATATTTAAACTCTAAAGATATAATGGTGATCTCCCTATAACTAATAACTATTAAATTTAACTCTATAAAAGTTGTGTTCATTCACAGGTGGGGAGAGTAAATGAATATAAAGAAAATAAATATAAAAATTAAAATTAAATCATATCCTACATTCAAAAATATCTAATATCCCAAAATTTCATCATCCCACATCCCATATCATAATTTTATGTGCTCATAATTAATTCTTAGGTGTTGTTATTACTACTATATATACATAAATTCTTCCTTGTGATTCTTACATGTGCATATTGAGTCCTTGAGGTGACATTATTCTTTATAAAACCATGATTTGTTTCGTGTTTTAGTACCTATTATCTTATAATTACTTCTATTTTTTCACCTTTATCAATTTGTCTTTTTCATTGAACACATGCCAAATTTGGTTACACTAGGTTTATAAAATATTTATTTATAGTTCTCCAAGAATGCATGGTTTTCATGTGGATCTCTACATCAAATCAATTCACATAGCTTCACCTCTATTTTTTTCAAATCAAAAACATTATTTGAGGATGGATATGGGAAATTCCTTATGTTGGAATTTCAAAAATCATACATTACCAATTGAAAATATGATTTACTCATACATAAGATATGTTTAATATAACGTGGTTCTATAAAATTATCTATTTACTATTATATAAATGTTTTTCTCTTAATGTTCCTACATAAATATAATATCTACTTATAAAGTTTTCGTTGGGTTCACATTTGGCTTCCATAGTCAGGCTAATTTATTATTTAATAATATGTAACTGGTTGAAAAAACAATTTATTATTACATATGTGGTCTATATTTCCCAAATATACTCTTAAATGTATTCCAAAACTATAATTTACCTATCTAAACATCAATACACAACATTTCAAGTACAAATATAATAATTGAAAATACATAATGAAAAATAAATCAATAAAATTCATATGTTAAAAAAATAACAAATTATAATTCCAAAATTTATGAGTATCTCATGTTTTGATAATAAATTATAAGATAAATGGTGTCAGAAAAATTTTTAAATCATGAATAATTTGAAATATATATATTATAATGGCCTGGAAAATAGAAAATATAAAATGATAGTTAATTAATTAGCATTATTTTGTTATAAATTTTTTTTAAAATCAATGTACACAAAAATATATTAAAACTACAATGTATTTTAGTAGGAGTGAGATTTTTTGTTTGAGATTGTAAAAACGTTGTCAATAAATAGAGAGGCTTTATTATTCATGGTATATATGTTTGGGAGTTTTCAAAAAAAAAATAGGTATCTCTATATGCATGTTGTTTATTTAGAACAAGTCACCCATTAAAAAGAGGATAAAAATATCACCAAACATATAAAATACATGTGTTTTGTGTTAGTATGAAGAAAATAGGTATAAAATATTAATATCCATTGTTTTTATTATTATTCACCACTATTTTAAGATAAAAAATTTCTTGGGTAGTCTTTTATACGAAACATTATGGCATTTCAAACCTCTTAAAAATATTTCCCCTTGAATCAAATAGAAATTATTTACTTCTCCAACTCATACATTATCTTTTCCATTCAATTAATTGTATTAGGATAGAATTTAGGGTTCCCATACTTAACCATTAGAAACTATAAATAAAACCTAACATATCACGAGTCTCATGAGTGTGTAAGAAATATTTTGTGAAAATAAATACTGGAGAAGAATAATTTTCTTATTTTTTTCTTGAGGAATTAATTCATTCCTAAAGATGATAATTATTATAATAAGGGTGCTTACCTAGACTTGACTTTCCATTGTTGTGAGTCCCCATGTTCATAATTAAACTTAAACCTATTCTTCAACGGATAATGGGATAATATCATTTGGTGGAACATCGTTTAGAGTATAGGAATTATAATGAAAGGGGATTCTATTTTGGAATTTATTACATCCTCGATTTAGGTGACTGTCCAACATGGAAATGAAATCTAAATGTTTGGAATGGTGTTTTCAATAGTGTGTTGGGTGTTGTAGGAGGAAATGAATAAAGTGATAAATGTAAGGTGATGCTCTCACCTCTACCTGCAAGTTTATATTGAATATCTTATATTAGGTATTTTAACTCTTCTTATGGGTTGGGTGTTATCAAATTCCATCAGGGGGGATCCCTCCAAGGATCACCTTATTAATATAGGGAGAAATAAAGGCCCTCCAAGTGTGGTGGGTTAAATTTATTCCACCCATTACTAGAATGAAGATGAATGTAAAAGGATATTTTGATATTGTAGATAAGAGAATGGGTATTTTAGTGAGCGGTGGTCGGGGTTTGGTGATCATTAGTTTCAGTGCCTAATATAAAATGAGGATCTTCATTAGGGTTAAGATAAGATAAATGTACAATGTACATTTATTGTTCATGATTTACAACATCAATATCTATATAGTCATACCTAATTCCAAAATATTGGTTATATTACGTCATTATAATGACATAAAAATGTAACACATGGCCTATTACATCAAGAAGTGTTGGATAATCATATAATAGGTCTTTTATATTATTTATACCTTGAGTTAAGGGGATTTATTCAGATAATATTCTTTATAGTGAAGGTAACTATAGGGAAAGTCTCATTCAATACCAATGTACTGTTTCGGTACCATATGATTGTAACCTCACTGTAAGAGGTGATTCTCTATGACCTCTCCACTTTAACCCCTGATGTTATAGGGACTTTCTGAATAATAATTCAATACTGAGTGAGTTACCTATTCAAAAAATATTAATTAGTATTGAAATTTTATTCAAATTAAAAAAATATTGTTTTAGAAAACATACACTCACTGCATCTCTCTTAGTGCTTCATTCAAATTCTATATATTGATATACATTTGAATTCAAAAAAATTTAATGGATAAAATTTTCCATCATTTATGTTATCAATTTAGATAATTGAACTTTTTCAATTAATTTGAATTATGGTTCACGACCATTTTCAATGTTAATGGATCATTCTGTGTAATATTTGATCATTGTCAAAGGTCCACGCCAACATAACATAAATATACCTTGTAAAATTTCAAATAAGAGTTATAAAATTTTTCCATTTCTATAATGATGAACTCTTATTATTTTATTAAAAAATAATTATATTTTCTTTTCTTTTTATTATAATTCCAAATATTCTCGTAAACATCCAATCATATTTAATATAGTTTATACAGCTATCAAAATATTATATTTAATGATTTTATTAAATCCTTGGTAACTTTATTTATATTTAAATAAGTATTATTCCTGATTCAAACCATTAATTGAATTGGTTTCCCAAAAATTAGTTGAAATGGTAATATATCAATGATTTTTTAATGTATGTATGGTTTTCTGTAATTTTTCATCCATATTTTTACCTCAAAATTTCTAGTTTGGTCAAGAAATTTTTTGTGGAATTTTTTTATTTTCACTTGTTGATAGTTCATAGTCCCCAATTTTTGTGGATGATGTAGGGTAATTTTTTATTATATAATACTCTATACCATCTGAACAATATCATTTTACATGTGATTTTTTATTTGAGTTCAACGATCACTAATGATAAATAATGAAATTTCAAAACAAAAAAAAATACATTAATTTTCAATTAAGGGATCAATATGCTTTCCTTGTTATTTTTTTGGATCAAAATAAACAAATTTGAAAATAAAAATCCATATAAAAAAAATTTATGTGATAATGAAGGATTTTTTGATGGTTACCTATATGTTCCCCAAACATCAAATATATAAAATTATAATATTGGGTTTTGAGAAATCCTCTTTCCCTTTCCAATTATCTATATTCATTTTCATTGACCATACATGGTCCAATATTTCATTAAATATATTTAGATAGTGGAGAGAAATAATCCACTTTCTAATAAAAATTTTAAATTATTTTAACCCAATGGTGTTCTCCAATTATGGTGGAATGAAAAAATAAATTATTTCTCTTCACCGTAGAAAAGGGAACACTTCAATAAATGACTTCATATCCATATTTCGTTAATAATTAATGGTCATTACATAAAATAATTGAAAACATTAATGAAAAGTTTCTTTATAGTATTGATATGTGATGTGATTATAGATGGTTCTATTCACTAAATACTTCATTATTTTTGAAAAAAATGATCTTGAATATATATATATATATATAATGTTATCATTCAAAAACCAATAGTTAATATCAATGTCCTCTCCTATATATATATTATTAAATATTAAACATAAAAGTTCATCAACTACCATATTCCTCAATACCATCTTATATTTTATAATGTTGTAAATATGTTATAACAAAAGGATCTATTAGATTCTCGTTGAGTTAACTTACCTTTTTATTTAAAAATCATCTTATGATGATATTATTTATATAAACACATTCCCTAAAGAATAAAATATAGGATCTCAATATATAAAAATTCTATAACACTACTAGATTTTACCTCTCCAAGTAATTATAATTGATTTTGGGTTTGGTATGAGTGTAATTTTTATAGTATATAGTCCAAAATATTTTATTTCCCCACTACCCAAAAGTTTATCGAATTATTTAATCACTAATATCACACATGAGTTCAGATTACCATACTAATTAAGATATATAATAATAAAGGTATCTACCATGTTCATTTTAAAAGTCTATAATGACTAAATATGTGATTGAATTAAATTAAAAGGAAATTTATTTTAATGTTGGTTAGTAATTAGTTAAAATATATTAAGAATTTATTAAAAATAATTGGTAAATCCCGATGTTTCAAATAGTTATATGAATCCCCTTAATTTTTGTATTCCATGATTGTGTATTTTCGAATTTATCATAATAGTGTCAATATCAATTCAAAGCATGTAAATACTATGGTGAAGGATTGACCACTATGAAAACATGAAATGGAACTTGTTATAATGAACTACTAAGAATATGTGATCAAATCATTTATGTAAGAAGTTAAGATATTAAAAATATTCCTAAAAGTAACTTCCATATCTGGAAAACATTAATGAATATATATACTATTACCTCCACTATATTTTTAAAAGTTTTTGTCATGGACTATTGAGATTTTTGTAGTACATTTCTTAAGATGAAATACACAAAAAGGAAGGAAAATTTTTTATACCAATATATAAATTAAATTTATACAATGTCTACAAGATCCACCCATACTAAATTTTTATATGAATAAAAATAAAAGAAAAAAATAAATCTTTACTTTTAAGCCTTTCAGTAATTATATGCATAACATGGAATTTAATGTGGTCCTTCTTTTTGGCTACATTAAAACACTAATAATCCCAACACACAATGATTCATAAAAATATTCTAAAAGGAATTAATTCATTATTTTCTTTATTTATCATTGTTATACCACCCTTCTTTTTACCAACATAAATTTGGATAAATCCTTTAATGTATGAAATAGAGAAAATGATAAATTAATTAATTATCCTGAAAACATTTTATTTTACACATTCTTTTGTTAGGTTTGTAAACCTCTATTTTGTTATTCATATATCAGTGTTTACCCTTATAATATAAATAATTTATTCATATAAATTAGGGGGATAATGACATTGTTATTGTAAAGAGCCAAATTTATCACTTTTAGACTCTTTATTACAACATAAAAAATTTAATATTTATCCTATAAATATTATACACTAATAATCATATTAATATATCATTTCCCCAAAAATTAAATAAATTAATATACGTATGAGTTATTTAAACTCTAAAATTGTTGGATATACTATAAAATGGTTAAAAACTGGGTAATTATTCTCTAATATATGTTTTTACAATCCATATCATCTAATTAATTATAGTATTTTTGGTATTATGGTTTTATTATTTATTATCCATCATGTGATATTTAGGTTCCAATCAATATTCTATATATTTCAATAATAAACTCGTTGAATTTGACTGATCCTCAATAGAATAATAGCATGGATATTCTCAATTGTACTTCTATAATTAGTGACTTTCATATGGTCAACACAGACAACATCATTACCAACTAATTATATCAATAGCCTTTCATACATATCAATTAATTTCCCCCATATAGAAATGAATGGTCTCCCAATATCAATGGGAACATCCAATATTATTCGATCTCTATAATAAAATAATCAATGAGATAAATAAACATTTTCACCTTGAAAAGTACATCTTCAAGAATCACATTCAGGTAATTATATAAATGATTAGTGAGTTGAAGGTCAACCAATATAGGATTTGGTTTATATAATTATATATTTATAATCCAACTAATGAGAGTTGTGATTATTCTCAGTCTCATAATGAATAGTACCTTCCATAATATGAATAAAAAAAATTTACATGCAATGGAGAATGTTCCTTGATCTCTAAGATTTGGTGGGATTTTCCTATGAACCATATAAGATAACTCCTCACTAATGGTTATTACCATGACAACCTTTAATTTTATTTTATTATAAATGGGCTCCATCAAATTTTTCACAAGTACTAATATTTCATATAATTTATCTTGGAAGGTTATATTAATATCTTATGACTAATTATGTCATGAAACTTATTATATTTAATTTTTATCCATATTTGATATATCCACTCTGATAGTGTAATTGGAGAATATATGGCTCTAGCTTCATGTATTGAGCCTAAATTTTCACATGTGTTTACATTTTATTGATTCCCTATTTTGGTTTCTCATTTTCTTCCTTCCTTTATAAGTATGTCTTATTCCTTTTATAACATTTCCACTTATTTTGAATCCTTATTTAGTGTGATATCCTCTATATATTGCAGATTGGGAAATGTTACCTATTTTATATCATCTCTTGGATTATTAACTATGATACCTAATAGAGTGAAATTTTATATAAAAAAGTGGTGGAAATTAATCCATCTTGGTGATCTTGATTATAATGATTTCTATATTGATCCATAAAAGAATTCATTTTCTTCATCATCAACGGAACAATTTTTTTTAATTTTATCTATAATTTTATCTTTAAAGAATGGTTTTAAACTATGTTTTATAGATAGAACTATTGTAGAGGTATATTTTATTTAGTCATTAGATTTTGAAAATTTTACTAAAGGGGTATCATACCAGATTTTTTAGGGTTATATTCAATCATACACTATATTTAGTTCATGTTATGTCCACAATTTTGTTGATTCTAGCAAGGATTTATATTTTATTTGTTATAATCCCATAATACTAAAAGTATTGAAATTATTATTGAGGTCTGTTGTAATTCAAATAATTATAACTCAGTGGTTGAATATCCTTTGAACCAACTCAAAAATCCTTAAATCACGTAGACCAAACATATCTCAAAAGTTTATTGAATAGTATTGGGAATAAGAGTAATAAAGGAATTCAGCTGAAAACTATAAAGACACATTGAAAAGGATTACACTTAGGTATAAAAATTAGATCTATAACTCTATTGGTAAAATAATCTCCTTTTCGATCTAATATAAATTTAACAAAGGATATTATTGTTATTGATTTCATTAGTGTGGTCACATTTATCTTTTTATGTTTTCAGAATCAAAACTCCATTTATGGGGGAATTAAAAATTAATTCGGACATTGGAATTAATCTACAATTAAAGGTTTTATTTTAATATTAAACAATAAACATGTACTATGGGAATTTATTTAGTATCTTATTAAATCTCTCCCAAGATATGGATTCTAACTCCCATCTTGTTGGATATAAAATTTAATTAAAATTAAAAACATCAATATTTTTTAATGTGGGAAGGGATTATGTTATACTCTTGAGCTGATCATTTTATCTTTCCTTCGATGAAAATAGTAATTTAATTAATCTTATATAATCCATTTAAAAACATTTAAGTTATAATATATATATTATTTTTATGATATTAGAATGTTTTCATGCTTCATTCCTCTAAAAAGTGAAATAATTTGAATTATTTTCTGTATCTTAGGAATTTTTTTAATAAAATCATGAATTTGAATCTGAAAAATGCTTGAGGGAACCCCATCAATGAATGGTAGAGTATATACCATAATTGTTTTATCCCAGTTAAATTGTTTTAATTTATCATTTTCATCCTCATTATGGAAATTTTAATATATATCTTTCTCACAAAGGGGGTTCTATTCTATTATGGTTTCCCATTGGTGACTGAAAATGTGTCATTTGATCTTATTATTAGAATATAGAGGATCACTCAAATAAAACCTTCTATATTGGGTGATAGGAAACCATAATATGAATTATAAAACATATAAATTAAAATACATCACACCTATATAAATACAATTGAATGTTAATAAAATTTAAAATATAAAGAGATAAGGGAAGATGTTGGGAAACCATCATGAAAATTTAGCACTTTATTATTTTACTATATATTGTCTAAAAATTATCCAAATACATGATGTGAAAAAGGTAATAATTACCTCTAATGTATATGAATGTTTAAAATTTTCTTATGCATAGAGCATAATTAAAACTATATTGGGATAATAAATCTTAAGACTAAGGACGGACGTTAGAAGAAAAATGATGATGCTTAAAAATATGTTATTTCTTATAAACTATTAAAATAAATAAAAATATAATAAAAGAAAGTAATTTAAATACCAATACATAATTATATAGATATAAAAATTATTAATGGGATAAGAGTTAACAAATAAATTTTAAATTATGAATTGTTAGTTAAAATGTTTTATATACAGCATTACTAAAATCATTATATTAGTTGGTTGCATTTTTTTCCAAATTAATTTTATTTTAATGTGATCAAATACTCATATTATACATTTAAAATGTAAATCTACTTATTTTAAAACTATATAGATAACTTTGTAGTATATCTAATAAAATTTTAAAATAGAAGTCCAAATTTTTTATTATATTTTAATCCTCTCAACTATCTCTTATATCCTCACTTAATAAATATTTATTTTAAATAATTATGAAATAATAAGATTTTAATTATATATATAGGTAATTATAAATAAAATAAACAACATTATAATATAATTAGAGAGAATAAATTATAAAATCATTCATAAAATCATGACGTATTACTTTTTAATAGACTAGCCACACTTTATCAGATTATCTTCAATCATTAATGGAGTACTTATCTTAATAAATCAAAATTAAGAATGAAATAATGAATTTAATTTGATAAATTTTTAACAAAGGAATTAAAAGATTTAAAACTAACCAAAAATCCAAATAGAATTATTTAGAAGTGTAAAGCCTAATATGGAACTAATATTTCAAACTAAAATTTCGAAAATAAAGTATTATACACTAATATAAAAACCATGAAAAACAATAGTGTCGTATACTGATCCAATACTTGATATTTTTTCCAATAAGAAATATAAAAAAATTATAATTATTAATATGATAAAATAATGATACATTCTCAATATGTTATATCTAAGTGAAACAGCATGTCATGGTTTAACCAAAATTCCTCAGTATATTTTAATTACTCTTTCACAATTAAGTTAAATGGGAAGATAAATCCATCTATATGTAATGTATTCTTTAAATCATAATCTGTAAAAAAAGGTTTTACTATTTATAATAAGATATATTTTAAGTTGTTCTGAATTTCCTATTAATGAGAATCACTATTGTCATGGTATTTTATAAATTTTCTAAAAATTATTTAGTATGCACAAACTATAAAATTATTTCCTAGACACTAAGAAATGGTTTTCATCATTATACTTCAATATATTCAAAAGTTCTATAAATTCATCCAATGCTTGAACAAAAAATCAATTAATTGTGAATAATTTAGTTTAGGTTGAATCAAAATGGTTTCAACATTTTAAGCCAATTAATATAGCAATATGAAAACGAAGTATCAATATTGGTTTGAGATCACCATAATTATATCTTGGATTCTCTTCTATATTTAATATAAAGAACATAAAATTATTTCATCAAATTAGGTAATACCCGTCTATAAAAATATAAAATAAAATAAATTAGGTATTATTATATAGAAAACCCTATTAATAGATTATGTATTTGAGACTAAATTATTGGTGGTCATCAGGAACATAACATTCAGTTAAATTTTGGGAAATTCCTATGTGAATCTATACATGAGCATTCCTTATTCCTACCAAAAACTAACAAATTATGATATGAATGGTCATGTATGATTGATTTATATTTAAATCATCCCATTATAATAATTTTAAAATCAATAAATTGATTTATTTTGATATGACATCAAGGGGATTCATACTCAAATGAGTAAATTATTATAGGAGGTAGCTCTAAATATATTGAAAGCCACCCAAATTTGTTATTTGAATAATGTGAAGGGAATCTTCTGGATACCCATACATTGTATCATGGTGATGAATATGGGCATGGGAATTCATCTCATACTTCTAACCAATGGTATATACCCATAAAAATAGTTCATATCTTACGGTGGATAATAAGAATCATCTTTCAAACCCCCTCAATATTTTATGAAATATACGTTTTTCCTTGGAACCATAGCACATTAACCTAATCATGATTCTTTTCCATTGATATGTGTGTTTTTATGACAATAATGTTACCCAAATGATAAATTTAGATTATATAAATAATTTTTATTGATAAATTTTATTGAAAATTATATACTCTATAACCAACAATATGGTCTCTACAGATCCTGAAGAATTTATATCCATCCATATTGATAATGCCCTTGATGATGAGGATTTCAATCCCATAAAAAAACATTGCTAATATGGCTGATCAAACATCTACATAGCATGATCATAACAAGGAAGATATCAATGATTAAAATTCCACATTTTAGAAATAAATTTCAACCACTATTGATAATCATAATAAATTAATTATAGGTATTGAACTAGGATTATGACCTATGATACTCTATATCGATATGACTCCCAATTAGAAGAAATAATTTTTATTATTCAAATAAACATAGATAATTTTTACTTTAAATATACACAAATGTTAATAATAAACCTAGGGGTGGTCTATCACCTAGAAATTATAGACAAACACTATATTTTTATATAGGATACAGGGAATATTCATCAACATTATAGTTCAATGATAGAGGAAAATTAGATATGTCAATCAATGATTTCATCATTTCAGAGGTCCAACACCCCAAGTGGTTTTCTAATGTTTTTTAAATGAATAAGGTTAATGGATTTATTAGAGTCTATATCAAATTCTTAGAAACCATAAACCATTTATTAAAGGATTATTACCACATATCAATTACTAAAAAATTTACATACTTTACGAAAAAAAATTCAGGCCCTTCCATTATGTATATATACTCTTGATACAACCAAATTCATATGAACCATTGATATCATAAGGACATCGACATTTATAATCGTCAAGGAGTATATTTATATATAATATTTCCATTTTATTGGATTAATGATGAAGATAACTAAAAATATAGTGTGAACTATTTTTTTAAAACCATTTTAGTTAGGACTATAGAGTGATATTCCAATGTATTGGGAGTCAATTCACATCAACATCACTAATATTACACAGATCTTGAGATAGTTTATTTCAAATTATTCATGCACAATATTAATATGAATCCACTAAAGAGTTCATTTATATTCACCTCAGGGAAATTACTTGTATTTTTTGTCCCCATATAGGCATTGGGGAGTATTATATGAAAAAAATAGGGAAATAATTGAGATTCACCCACCATAAAACCTATTAGAATTAAGGTGACACTAATGATTTTTAAAAAATATTTAGTGTTTGATTATAATCATATATAGAAATATTTTACCTTTTATGGAGATTATGAAAAATGGTGAATCATATTAGTGGGATTGAAATTTTAAATGGTATATCATAGTCTCAAGAAAAATATACCATATAATTTATTCTTGATTCATATCGTATAATAAAAATAAATCAACGTCTATGTAATTTATAGGTAGTGATCACTTAGCTCAATCCATTTCAAGTTTATTTTTGATGGAAGGAAAAAATTTAATATATTAGTCAGATGAAAATGTAACATGATACTAGATACACCATAGTTTAGAAACTTTTCTGGTCATTATTATTTATGGTAAACTTTTTCAATTTATTATAAAATAATTATAAGTACTTTTCTCTCATTTTAATCTACTAAAATATATTATTTATATCCCTATGTTTAATTGGTTTTTTATGTGGGATATTATTTTTAAATTGAATTAGATCTTTTATACCTATGAATTACAATAAATCGGTATGCACTAGAATAATTTCTAATAGCACAACTAACACTATAAGAAATTTCCGTAGACATATAGAATCTCATTGAGGATTCCATAATTATTAGTGAAGACTATCAAACATGGGATATAATAATTGACAATGCATTCTTGATACAAACTAGTAAGAGAATTAAGGGACTTAAATTAAATATGTTTGTCACAGGAGTTATCATAATCCCTTATATATTAGTACACTTACTTTTCAATACATATCGTAGAGGATTATACCAACAATTATTGAAAATAATATGTATTTATCATGGGTATTGAGTCAGACCTATCAATTATAATCAATGGGATTGAAATCTAATGTGATTCAAATATAGGGATGAAATAAGTTAGTACAGAATATGATATTAATTGGATGGATAGACACTCTTTCTTAGTCATATGTCGGTGTTAATGGAGTTTTTTCCCACTGATCCCATTTATATATCATTGCTAAAAAATTCCTATGAAAACACATTATCACAACTAGACATTATAATAACTTACAATGATGAAGAAGAAAAAACGATATTTATGGAGTATCAAAGGGTGGTTGATACTTTTTTCAATTTGGAGATTATAAATGATAATGAAATTGAAAAAAGATTCACTAGTACATTATATTTCTCTATATATCAATAAAATGATCAATTAAATTTCCTTATTTGTGGAATAAAACAAAATATAAATCTTCCAGAAGGAAATTCTGAAATATAGTAGATGTACATATTGAACGAAAACATCATCCTCTATGATAGACAAAATTCTATGAAAGTTCATCATGATAATTAATTATATTGGATTAACTTATATACATTAATGGACTTCAACCTTAGAAGTTGTGAAAGATGTGAATTATAACACATTTGTTTTTCACTAAATAGTATCCATGATCTATCACTAGATAGATGATTAGGTATATTTAGTCTTGTATGGTACAAGATTTCATTGAGCTTGAAAATCATGGTCATACCTTACATTTTCATTAAAACAACAATCATAAAACAAGATATTCTTAAAACAATAAAAGGTATTTTTAAAAATTTTCCTTGTTAAATATATATTTCATCGGTTTATTCTTTGAAATGGACATTGTAACACCCCGAGATTTTATGAAAAATATTCTTTTAATTTCATTAATGTCTTGTGTTGTATTCTACACCAATATTACCTTGCGCTATACGCAACACCGTATTAGCTTGCAGTATACGCAACACTATTCTTGGACCGTGTTAAACACAATTTTGATAATAGTTATTCTACGCAACATTGAGTATATATATATATATATATATATATATATATATATTAAATGTATAAATTATATATGGTTGGATTCTGTTATACGAAACAACGAAGGATTCTTTCACAACACGCAACCCTGACTTGGCTTGCATTACACGCAATCGCGACCTTCCTCGATAGTGTGTGTTGTACGCAATACCGGGTTTTAATAAACAATGATATATTATTATAATATTGTCATGAACTAGCCGTTATGAATAGTATTAACTAAATTTTGAATTTTATAACATTATTATTCATCTTACACATTTTCTAGAACATGTTATAAGAACAAAATAAATTTTTCAGGTAAAATAAGTATTTTTGAAAAAAATGCAGTTTTGCCGCCTTTTGATGGAGAACCCACTTTAAATCTAGTTTTTGACAAGTTTATAGGTTAAATTTTACAAAATAAAATTCTTATTTTTAATCAAGATGTAAAAATTTACATTAGATAATGTTTTGATATTTTTCCGATAACTTTCATATTTTAATGAATAGTAAAAACACGCTATATTTTAATTAAAAACAACTTTTTTCATCGTAATATCTTATGTGGTTAAATTATAATATTGAATGGTTTTAAAGTATAAATAGAATATATTTTTACCATTTAATATAATTAATGTCATTAGCATTGATTTTACCTTGAATTCGTAGGTTAAATCAATTCAATCTTTTGCAATGTTTTAAACAAAAACCCGTTTTTATTCGACAACGGGATTAATTTTAATTTAATTTATGCAACCTATGTGTATTGAATTTTAAAAAATGGATTCCATATTTGGAATCATTGGGTCCAAATTATGTTAATAGGCTACTTTTTATTTTTAGGAATTATGAATAGTAACTACGGTAAATTTTATTTACCATAGTTAAAGGTAAATCGGGTAATTAAGGGTAAATATAATATTATAAAATTACCCTAACACATGCCAAAATTCTATTTGATGGCTAAAAGTAAACCCATATCAACTAAGGGTCGGATTAGATTCATTTTATGGACTTTTTTCCATGAAAATAATTTAATTATTATTAAAACCAAAGAAAGTGACAACATGTCACTCTCTTAAATCTTATAAGTATAATAATTTTAAATTAGTGATAAATATCATAAAATTTAGAACATTAATAGTCTCCAGAAATCTAACAAAATTATCTACATCATGAGAATTTATTTAGAATTTTTTGGGATTAAATAATTATCATTAATTGTGACACAATAGTGATACAGAAATTATTTATCTAGTAAAAAATCAAGAATATAGTTTTTATTAAACTAATAGTGACCATAAAAGGCACAAAACCCTGACCAAAACTTATTGGTCATGTAAAGGGAAACTATAATCATCCAATGGTCGAATATTTGACCATTTGGAGTCTTATAAAAGCTATTATGACACTTATATTATTTTATTTTAAATGATGCCAAAGTTGTCACCTTCATAATTTGATAAATATAACAATTTAAATATTGTGATTTTAAGATGATAAATTCTAGTAAAAGTATTATTGTGAAAGTTAATATATTTATCTTCATCATAGGATTTTATTTTAAATTTTTATACCACAAATAAGTATATTAAATAATTATACTAAAATTATGTAGTAATTATTTTATTAAGAGATAAAACAAATAAATGGTTTTAAAAATAATAAAATAAATATTATATGAACTATTTAATGTGATACACTAATTTTATAGATACATATGACCTTTTATTAATATATTAAAGCTTTTAGTTCGAACATATCTTCTTTATATATTTTATTTAAATTCAAATAAATGAATAGTGTCAAAATTGACACTATTGTTATTTTACAAAAATAACATATTATAAAATTGTTTAAAAATCACAAAAATATTTAAAAATTATAAATTTATATTTATATGGTCTAAAATGTTATAAAGTATACAATTATGGAAAATTAACAACAAATAAGTAAATATTTGTTATAATTTAAAATCTAGAATTTTATTACCACAAATAAACTTAAATACATTAAATAAGGATAAATCAAAATGATAAGGTTTTAAATAAGATCCAAACATGTCTAAATTAGATTGGTTGATGAGATTACAACCCTATATCATCTAATCTTAGAATATGAGTCATTTTTTGAGGTTTTTAAGTGGGGTTAGATTTATTATAAATTAATATTTTTAAGAATTCCTAAGGTGCCCCTCTCCTCCCTTATAAAAGGGCACCTCCTTCCCCTCCTCCTCACACCAAATTGAGAACTCAAGCTCTGCCAAACCCTGAAATTTTCTCCTATCCACTTCCCTAGAATAATCCTAGAGGTCCTGGTCTTCTCCAAAGACCAATCTTAGTTCCTTAAGTGGAGGATTCAAAGAGGTGTTCCAAAGAAGAGGTAATATCCATTACCGATCTTTTCAATTTCATTCTTCTTCAACATCTTCTTCTTTAGTTGTTTCATGATAAAGTAATAACATCAGTATTACATACATACTGATATGTTATTATAAATATGAAACAACCCTAATTCACCTTCTATCCATCCTATGGAAAAATGAAATCACCGCGCGTGCGTACGTACGGAATACCGTCTCCACGCCGTGGTGTAATCTATTTTCCACCATCACCTTACAAGGATGGGTATAATGGTGTAATGAGTAACTATATATGATTATTATAAAGTAATATTGATACTGAAAAAATATATATATACTCCAATACAATTCCACGATCATAGGAACAATATAATCACTCGTGCGTACGTACGGAATACCGTCTCCACGATGTGATGCGACTCGTTCTACATGATCTTAATTTCATAATGATTATATAAATGAATTGAATGAATTAATATGGTATATACTACACTAATAAAATTATGGAAATGAAGTATATATAACCTAAAGATAAGAATAAGAATTTATTCGACAAAACACGCATAAGAACAAAAAGTTATAAAGACCCGAGTAACAAGTAACAATGAAATATTACTAACAAGAAGCTAATAATATGACCATATATGATATCATATCAATATGCATGATTCTGTAATAAGTCAATAACATTATTTAAACCATTATACAGGAGCTTCGGACACGAACAAAGCAAATCGGACCTAAGGTAAGGGGAAATATCACAATCTCATTTTTATCCGAGATTGTTTATACTTCGGTATTTATTGGGGTGTATTTTATCATCCACATCCATGTTCCCTCAATATGTAATATTGTTTCCATCCACTTACAATATTTTAAATACAATTTTACCCTTCGGTGAGTTTTTAGTAAAGAATATGAAAGGAATCTTTTGTCGCTTTTTCATACAAGGTACTTTTTGACTTTTCCGACAAAAGTACGAAGAATGTTTTTTTTAACTTATACGGCATGAATGGATTTTTAAAACATTATTTCCAAGAAGATTCCTTTACAAGTTTTCAAGTTTATTTTTAATAAAATTCTTTTATTTTAATGTTGTATGACATGTTATGAAAGGAAAAAATGTTTTTGAAGAAGAAAGGATATTTTCCTCAAGAATGGAGTTCAAGTGTTTTATCAAAATTATTTTCCATATAAGATAATAAAGGATTCTGTTTTTATCCCTTTTATTAAATTGATTTGATCATGTTGTGATGGAATTATTTTTATGAATTCCTTTATCTTATATGAATTGATTTATGATGTCATGATGTTTCAAGAATCTTATTTTTGTTACATGTGTTATGTGATGATGTATGTTTTATGATTATGTGGAACAAATAAGAAAGGATTCATTATAAGATGGGTGGGACCTATATCTCCCTGCAATGAATTGGGTAAAGATTTTATATCTCATGAGATAGACAGGGTTGGAATGGTAGGTTATACCGGTTCAGTGAAACAGGACTGGAACGAGGGTGACTCGGTTCAGAAAGGGACTTTGTCCACTAAGATAGTCTTGGCAATGAGTCATGACTAACAAGAAATGATTTTCCATGATTATGTGTGCATTCCACAAAGATTCAAGTTTCATGATATGATTATGGGGATCTCATTTTCACTTCTATGATTTATTCCATGTTTAGATATTATGATCTCTTTTGCAGGTTAAGATTTTCAAAAAGATATGATATGATTTTTATTTCTTTTATTTGCCTTGTTGAGCATTTGAGCTCACCCTTTTATGTTTTCTTTTCCCTAGGATATAAAGAAAGGTTTTAGGTAAAAAAAGGGGAAGATCTTTATGGGAGATATTGGAGATCTTTCACCACGATTAGAAGATTATACTTCGAGTTTCCAAAGACACTAAACTATTACGATCCTTGTGTGTGTGTTTTTTTTATGTACTATGTATTCCGTAAATGTAATGTAATGTCATGTAAGTCAGGCTACGGGTCTCTACAGTTGGTATCAGAGGATAGGTTTAGTCAACCTTTGGAAACTAGGATGCGAAAACATTAGTGAGATCCCTAGAGATATTTCTAAGGTATGTCTAGGGATGTCCCTAAGGATAAGTATACGTATAAGATACAGTCCTAGAACTACGGTAATGATCATAGAATTTAACCTAAGAAGTTAGATATTGAGGATACTCCCCATTTATAATGTTGTTTTCTCTAGCATGATTTTTGCCTCTCAAAAGATTCTTTTTGTGTTTTAGTTAATGGAGGGAACCAGAAGGAATTCGGTTAACATTGAATCCAATGGACAAATTGGTGACTATGAGAAACAAAATTGTGTAATTCCTAGAGAGAAAGATATTTCGATTATGCCGAATCAGTCATCGCGATATATGATTAACAAGGTGGAATTTAGTGGTATGCCTAATTCATCAAATAAGAGGAAGATAAACTATTATTCATGTTCGCATGTTGAGGAGCATAAAGAAAGGAAGATTGAGATTTCTAAAGAAGGGAAGAAGAACATTGAGGAATACCTCAAATGGAGGGACCGATGTTATCTGTGTGGAGAAAAGGGTCATAGAGTGACAGACTGTTATGGAGTTCAATGTCTTATTTGGGGAGAACATGGGCATTACCCAACTCAATGCCCTGACCTAAAAAGTTACTTCTAAATCAAGGATGGACATATTCCAGGACAATCGTTGAAGTGGATGGACTAAAGTGTTTATGTATTGGTATTCAAGAATAATGTTGTTGAGGTACTTTTATGGTGTATTGAAATATTTATGTATTGGTCTATTGTGGTTTTCAGTAATTTTAAGGTACCGGTAACCAGGAAAAGTTATTCAAATATTTTGGAAAGTAGATAATATGCGCATAATGAAGGGATAAGGAGAAAATTAAATGTTTGATAGTATTCATGAGCTCATGACTGATATAAGGAGAAGGTTATATCATGGTTTGAGTATATAGAATTTTGAGGATTTTGGTATGTGGAAAGTGTTAACTTTTAACAGCACTCATGTTTTCAATAAGGTTCAATGGGTATTCAAGAGAGTACATGATTAAGGCCTTTGAATATTTGGAATGTGACCAACAAGATATATCTTATGATATATGGGGATAAACTATAGTATTAAATCTCTGAGATTGGACTGCAGTATTATAGATAATCCTAAAGATTGGAATGGATTGTGTTGGACATAAGATAGTTTTGTTTTTCGATATTATTGATGGGATGTTATAGTAATATAGTTTTAGAAAAAGGACAACCTGCAGGACGGGCGATAGCCCATCGCTTCGGACAAGGCTGTGGGAATCGAACCCACAACCGAAGTGCGACTGGCCTTTATCACCTACCACTGGCCTACAGGAAGTCCCTGGTTAGTATAAACTAGTTTTATTTTATTAATCGGTATGATATATGAAGTATAAGTTCATTTTTGGAACCATATACGATTAATCTAACCACAAGATGGACTTATAACTTTTAATAACCTTTTGTTTGAAAGAGATGGAATGACCCATCATTCTATCACATGATCTGCTAACACATCACGAATAACAACTTCAACTTCATTTCTTTAAGGGATGAAGTGGAAATTGTTCAATTCATGAACAACAGTGAGATTGTACCAAAATCAAGTAAGTATTTCTTCTAATTCAAATTTTTCAACTTTAGGGAAATGATATTGGAAACCAAAAATGTTGTCCTAGTGATCTTATATCTGATGAATCGGATGGTACCTTAGATCATCACAAATTTATGGCTTTTTGATTTCTATCTTTTCCATAGCCATGTCCTCTACCACTCTCCATCAGAACATTATGGTTAGATTTCTCTTCCATGTCCATATTTTCACCTATGTTCTCCTATGTGGATACCTAGTGATTAGTTAACTTGGGTAACCATTACGTTTTATACTTTAGTTTTTAAAGATAAGTTTTGGTATTCCTTTTTACGATATGGGTTTCTATCAAAGAAACTTTCAAATAGTAAACCATTTATAACCCCGACAAATTTCGAGGGCGAAATTCAATTTAAGGGGGGTAGAATGTAACACCCCAAGATTTTATGAAAATTATTCTTTTAATTTCATTAATGTATTGTGTTGTATTCTACACCAATATTACCTTGCGCTATACGCAACACCGTATTAGCCTGCAGTATACGCAACACTATTCTTGGACCGTGTTACACACAATTTTGATAATAGTTATTCTACGCAACATTGAGTATATATATATATGTATATATTAAATGTATAAATAAAATATGGTTGCATTCTGTTATACGAAACAACAAATGATTCTTTCACAACACGCAACCCAGACTTGGCTTGCATTACACGCAATCGCGACCTTCCTCGATAGCGTGTGTTGTACGCAATACCGGGTTTTAATAAACAATGATATATTATTATAATATTGTCATGAACTTGCCGTTATGAATAGTATTAACTAAATTTTGAATTTTATAACATTATTATTCATCTTACACATTTTCTAGAACATGTTATAAGAACAAAATAAATTTTTCAGGTAAAATAAGTATTTTTAAAAAAAATGCAGTTTTGCCGCCTTTTGATGGCGCACCCACATTAAATCTAGTTTTTGACATGTTTATATGTTCAATTTGAAAAAATAAAATTCTTCTTTTGAATCAGGATGTAAAAATTTACATTAGATAATGTTTTGATATTTTTCCGATAACTTTCATATTTTAATGAATAGTAAAAACACGCTATATTTTAATTAAAAACAACTTTTTTCATCGTAATATCTTATGTGGTTAAATTATAATATTGAATGGTTTTAAAGTATAAATAGAATATATTTTTACCATTTAATATAATGAATGTCATTAGCATTGATTTTACCTTGAATTCGTAGGTTAAATCAATTCAATCTTTTGCAATGTTTTAAACAAAAAACCGTTTTTATTCGACAACGGGATTAATTTTAATTTAATTGCTGCAACTTCTGTGTATTGAATTTTAAAAAATGGATTCCATATTTGAAATAAGTGGTTCCAAATTATGTTAATAGGCTACTTTTTATTTTTGGGAATTATGAATAGTAACTACGGTAAATTTTATTTACCATAGTTAAAGGTAAATCGGGTAATTATGGGTAAATATAATATTATAAAATTACCCTAACACATGCCAAAATTCTATTTGATGGATATAAGTAAACCCATATCAACTAAGGTTCGGATTAGATTCATTTTATGGACTTTTGGCCATGAAAATAATTTAATTATTATTAAAACCAAAGAAAGTGACAACATGTCACTCTCTTAAATCTTATAAGTATAATAATTTTAAATTAGTGATAAATATCATAAAATTTCGAACATGAATAGTCTCCAGAAATTTAACAAAATTATCTACATCATGAGAATTTATTTAGAATTTTTTGGGATTAAATAATTATCATTAATTGTGACACAATAGTGATGCAGAAATTATTTATCTAGTAACAAATCAAGAATATAGTTTTTATTAAACTAATAGTGACCATAAAAGGCACAAATCCCTGACCAAAACTTATTGGTCATGTAAATGGAAACTATAATCATCCAATGGTCGAATATGTGACCATTTTGAGTCTTATACAAGCTATTATGACACTTATATTATTTTATTTTAAATGATGCCAAAGTTGTCACCTTCATAATTTAATAAATATAACAATTTAAATATTGTGATTTTAAGATGATAAATTCGATTAAAAGTATTATTGTGAAAGTTAATATATTTATCTTCATCATAGGATTTTATTTTAAATTTTTATACAACAAATAAGTATATTAAATAATAATACTATAATGATGTAGTAATTATTTTATTAAGAGATAAACCAAATAAATGGTTTTAAAAATAATAAAATAAATATTATATGAACTATTTAATGTGATAAAATAATTTTATAGATACATATGACCTTTTATTAATATATTAAAGATTTTAGTTTGAACATATCTTCTGTATATATTTTATTTAAATTCAAATAAATGAATAGTGTCAAAATTGACACTATTGTTATTTTACAAAAATAACATATTATAAAATTGTTTAAAAATCACAAAAATATTTAAAAATTATAAATTTATATTTATATGGTCTATAATGTTATAAAGTAAACAATTCTGGAAAAGTCACAACAAATAAGTAATTATTTGTTATAATTTAAAATTTAGAATTTTATTACCACAAATAAACTTAAATACATTAAATAAGGATAAATCAAAATGATAAGGTTTAAAATAAGATCCAAACATGTCTAAATTTGATTGGTTGATGAGATTACAGCCCTATCTCATCTAATCTTCGAATATGAGTCATTTTTGGAGGTTTTTAAGTGTGTTTAGATTTATTATAAATTAATATTTTTAAGAATTCCTAAGGTGCCCCTCTCCTCCCTTATAAAAGGGCACCTCCTTCCCCTCCTCCTCACACCAAATTGAGAACTCAAGCTCGGACAACCCCTGCAATTTCTCCTCTCCACTTCCCTAGAATAATCCTAGAGGTCCTGGTCTTCTCCAAAGACCAATCTTAGTTCCTTAAGTGGAGGATTCAAAGAGGCGTTCCAAAGAAGAGGTAATATCCATTACCGATCTTTTCAATTTCTTTCTTCTTCAACTTATTCTTATTTAGTTGTTTCATGATAAAGTAGTAACATCAGTATTACTTAAATACTGATATGTTATTATAAATATGAAACAACCCTAATTCACCTTCTATCCATCCTACGGAAAAATGAAATCACCGCGCGTGCGTACGTACGGAATACCGTCTCCACACCGTGGTGTAATCTATTTTCCACCATCACCTTACAAGGATGGGTATAATGGTGTAATGAGTAACTATATATGATTATTATAAACTAATATTGATACTGAAAAAATATATATATACTCCAATACAATTCCACGATCATAGGAACGATATCATCACTCGTGCGTACGTACGGAATACCGTCTCCACGATGTGATGCGACTCGTTCTACATGATCTTCATTTCATAATGATTATATAAATGAATTGAATGAATTAATATGGTATATACTACACTAATACCATTCTGGAAATGAAGTATCTATAACCTAAAGATAATAATAATAATTTATTCGACAAAACACGCATAAGAACAAAAAGTTATAAAGACCCGAGTAACAAGTAACAATGAAATATTACTAACAAGAAGCTAATAATATGACCGTATATGATATCATATCAATATGTATGATTCAGGAATAAGTCAATAACATTATTTAAACCATTATACAGGAGCTTCGGACACGAACAAAGCAAATCGGACCTAAGGTAAGGGGAAATATCAAAATCTCATTTTTGTCCGAGATTGTTTATACTTTGGTATTTGCTGGGGTGTATTTTATAATCCACATCCATGTTCCCTCAATATGTAATATTGTTTCCATCCACTTACAATAGTTTAAATACAATTTTACCATTTGGTGAGTTTTTAGTAAAGAATATGAAAGGAATCATTTGTCACTTTTTCATACGAGGTACTTTTTGACTTTTCCGACAAAAGTACGAAGAATGTTTTTTTTAACTTATAGGGCATGAATGGATTTTTAAAACATTATTTCCAAGAAGCTTCCTTTAAAAGTTTTCAAGTTTATTTTTAATCAACTTCTTTTATTTTAAAGTTGTATGACATGTTATGAAAGGAAAAAATGTTTTTGAAGAAGAAAGGATATTTTCCTCAAGAATGGAGTTCAAGTGTTTTATTAAAATTATTTTCCATCTAAGATAATAAAGGATTCTGTTTTTATCCCTATTATTATATTGATTTGATCATGTTGTGATGGAATTATTTTTATGAATTCCTTTATCTTATATGAATTGATTTATGATTTCATGATGTTTCAAGAATCCCATTTTTGTTACATGTGTTATGCGATGATGTATGTTTTATGATTATGTGGCACACATAAGAAAGGATTCATTATAAGATGGGTGGGACCTATATCTCCCTCCAATGAATTGGGTAAAGATTTTATATCTCATGAGATAGACAGGGCTGGAACGGTAGGTTATACCGGTTTAGTGAAACAGGACTGGAACGAGGGTGACTCGGTTCAGAAAGGGACTTTCTCCACTAAGATAGTCTTGGCAATGAGTCATGACTAACAAGAAATGATTTTCCATGATTGTGTGTGCATGCCACAAAGTTTCAAGTTTCATGATATGATTATGGGGATCTCATTTTAACTTCTATGATTTATTCCATGTTAAGATATTATGATCTCTTTTGCAGGTTAAGATTTTCAAAAAGATATGATATGATTTTTATTTCTTTTATTTGCCTTGCTGAGCATTTGAGCTCACCCTTTTATGTTTTCTTTTCCCCAGGATATAAAGAAAGGTTTTAGGTAAAAAAAAGGGGAAGATATTTATGGGAGATATTGAAGATCTTTCACCACGATTAGAAGATTATACTCCGAGTTTCCAAAGACACTAAACTATTACGATCCTTGTGTGTGTGTTTTTTTTATGTACTAAGTATTCCGAAAATGTAATGAAATGTCATGTAAGTCAGGCTACGGGTCTCTATAGACATTATATTATTTAGTTCATTATCCCTACTCTCAATTTATTCTCAATGCATCCAAAATATTTTCACTAAATTGTTGTCTTAAAGAATATTATAATCACTATTATGAAGTTCAATATCAAGAACAGATTTAAATTTTTTCTTATGATACTTATGGATAATAGAATAAATATTTTATATGAATGAGTTGAGAATGATTTATTCTAAATAAAAGTTTCTATAGAACCGTTCTTAATGATATCATACATTTTTCAGTGGAAAAATAGATTCCTTTTATAATACTCTATTAAATATCCTATAAAATATTTGGAAAAGTGATATAAAAATGAGATCTAAAAATCGCATAAATTCTATAGGGTTTTATTTTACTAAATCAAGAAACCCTAACTAGTTGACCTTATATTAAATGGTGTACAAAAATAAATTATAATTTCTTATTTTTTTTAGTTTTCAACACTTTGACCTACTTTTTATGACTAATTAAATAAAGATAAATTCCCAAAAATCTAATTATAAAATATTGTAAAACCTAATTAATACAGTTTAGAAATAATACATAACCATGAAGATTAAAAAATAAATGGCATTTTCATTAAATATAAATCATTTTTATGACAATTTATCTAACGAGAGACCATTTTATCTTTGTGAACACTAATGATAATAGAAAATAATTCTCAAAAGTTATAACCCAAATTGAATAGGCATTATATAAAAAAATGTCTACACTATGGGAGAATACTCCTTGATAAACCCAAATAGGGAGAATATTTTTCCTCAATTAAGTTCAAAATATATTAAGAAAAATTATGTATATTAATTCACATTTAATTCATTAATCCTTGTCACAATTCCTTGAATCTCGCAATAAGTGGTCCTCATTTCATGACCCTAAAATAAAATTAATATCATTATTTATTCTTGAAAATAAATTTCATTGAGTGATTCCATCAACAAAACATTAAACTATAGAGTATATTTTCTTACTTAAATCCCATTGAACTCTATGGATTTCTCAATATTGTATGAACCTGAACTATATGCCCCCAATTTTAACATCTATGAGCTCTATATATATGATCGAATAATGAATTATCAGATTTCAGACTTAAACATATGATTTATATTCATTATGGGGTATATTAACCAATATTTCTATTTTTTATCAATATATTTTAATTTTTTATTCATTTTTTTGAAATTTATTTTAATATTGAATATTCACTATCATTCACATTTATATAAAAGGAATGTTTTTTGGTATCCATGACATAAAAATATTAATTTTAATACAAATTAAAAATAAAATATCTTTATGGATTACATCATATATTGGATTAATTTAGTTAAATTGGATCATGGGATGAATCTAAACATTTGTTGCCCAAAATTATGCATACATGCTAAAAAATTTAGGGTGGACATAATTGGCATGCATTATATAAATGGGATAAAATATAGGCTTGAAAACTTTAAATGGGTTTATTTTAAATCACAATGAAATATAACCAATGGAAAAATAGGTAATGTTAATAATAAATAAATTTCATGAATTATTAACTTCCATGATTAGATTTTATGGAGTAATAAGGTTTAATATTCTCTATAATAATTTTATGTATCTTTCAATCAGTAAAATTTATTTTTTTATTAATAAATTCTATTCTACGAATTATATGTTTCTATTTCAAAGTTAAATTAACAAATTAATGAAATTAAATTTTATAAGATTATAATTATTTTTATATTTTTTTATCACATCACTTATAGGATTAATTTTTTGGAGTTTTTAGAAAGTATCGATTCTTTGTAAATAGTGAAAATATTGATTCTTATAAAAATTATAATTTATTTTTAAGTATTTAAAAAGTTCAATTATATTTTAAATTATATTTAAGGAATTATTAGTCACATTATAGTTAAAAGTGTCCAATAAATAACATATGAATAATAATTATACTTTATTATTATATAAATTCAATTTTAAGTATAAGAATTCATGTTTTTAGAAATTATTTTTCATTACATTATGTGCTCTTATATTAATATTAATTTATATCACATAAAAAATTGAATATTGAAAAATGAATTTCATATATTTAAATATGGTTTTTTAAATTTTTTAATCAGTTCAATTTCATTTTTTGTAATAATGAATTGTTACAATAAAAAAATATTTACTATTGTAAAGTGTAAAATAGGTTAATTAAGTTAAAAACTAAATGATAAGGTCAAATAATATAATATTAATTACTATTGGATGAGATTATTTCAACACTATGACCTTATATTAGAAATTGGTTTTATTTAGTTTAAATTTCCCATTATTTATATATTTATAATATAAAAAATTTAATGATATTTACAGGCATTTTACTCCCCTCTCATATAATAGAGAATCTCCTCTACTCATTCATTCACAACATTTTAGCAATGTAGATTGTAAAATACCTACCAAAAACCATCAATGGATTCCATTCCCTTAAATTATTAATTATTTTATTTCCATGAAACCACTTTATTAGTCATAACTTGAAAGTTGAAGGAGGTTTTTCAATGAAGATCTACAACTCTTAACCAATACATTTCATGTTTACTTATTATTCTATCGCCTTAAAAACTATCATCACCATTATTTTATAATAAAATAAGTATATCTAATATAATAAAATTTTATTATTTTTATATAAAATCATTTTTCATAGCATTTTTTATTCTATTGGATTTGAAAACATCATTGATGCATTTGTGTGGACTACCACCGCCACAAAGTGACATACTTTAATTTCCATCACTATATCACATGGTTCGTTATAAATATATAATTGATTTATATATATTATTTATAAGAAATTATTAGGATTATATAATGAGAATATATAACTTACCTTCTTAACCTTTAATCCTTTTGTAAATGATAACGCCCCATGTTCATACATGTGGACAACCACCTCTACAAAGAAATGTCATTCATTTTTCATGATCAACATTCCAAAATACATATAAAATTGTATATAATGTATAACTATTATTATTATAAAATTTATAATAATTTTGAGGTGATAGAAACAATAATAATTTGACGATGGTCAACACACTGATGTCATCTTGAGGTAACAAATAGAATAAACTCAAAAATTACAATGTTAAAATAAATAATTTAGTAACTACATAAGAAATGGTGATAAATTAAATAAAAGATATTAAGATAAGGTAATAATTAGAAATTTTATTATTAAGTAATTATAAAATTAATAAAATTTTATTATTCAAAAATTCAAAGGATGTGTGTGGAAATTCAAAAAATGATGTGTTGGATTTCTCATCTGAATTTCATTTCTTTGGATCTTATTCCATTTTAACCACATGTTCTCTTTTTGGGGTGTATAAACTATAATATAGATGTTTTTTATCATTTATTTACTTATAATTATGTTTTTTACATATACTTTTCTAATTTTGTGCTTTAATTTTTCTTTTGATTTAATAGTTACTATGGTCATAAAATATATTTATTTAAAATATTATCTTAAATGTTTTAATCTCTTTCTATTCCATGACCATGTTATTGAAAAAATTTCATTAATTTAATGGCCTTTAATATAATAATTTAATTATGTAATTTTAATCCCTCATTTCTTTTTTTCAATGGTTTTAAAATGGACTATTTTAAGTCTTTTCTATACAGGTTAATTTGACTCTTTTTACTAAAGTGGAAAAAATAATGTTTTTTATGTTTACCACAAGATCTATTTTTCCCTTCGCCATAGCCATTATTGGTTAAAAATATTTATATCTATGTTTATATGGTTTTTCAATTAATATATTATTACATTATCTTCTAGTAATTTATTATTTTATGAGTTTTCAATGGAAAAAAATATCATTATTTTTATGTAAAACCTAATGTGTTTATGAATATATGTGAAACATAATATTTTAAAAGGTTTTTATTTGAAATGAAATAATTTATATTTTTTCTCATTAAACTATTATTATAAATTATATATGATGATGGGTTTTTCAGATATATCTCTGATTATTGGTGATTTTGATCTAGCTCTCCAATGAATTAGGGTATGTGACAATGTTAAGAGGAATTAATTTACATCAATGAAATATGTTGGAATTAAATATTATTATAATTACATTCTATGGGTTGTTGTAAGGGTGATTGTAAAGTTAATTATTCAAGACACATACAAGGTTTTCTAATGATTTCTATTTAATTTTGAATAAAATTAGTTTCTTTCTTAAGCTAAGATAATGAACACTTAATTAATGAAATTATTATAATATTACAAAGTGAAAATATTTCTTTTCATGTTTTCTCATGTTTTCCCAAGTAACTTTAATGATTATGTTTTTTTCATTTATTCCAATTTGTAGAGTATTTGGGAAAGTGAGGGGGTGGCCAGGAATGAAGAAGGTTTTGGCAGAGTTTGTTTCACGATGCCTCAACTGCTAGCATGTGAAGGCAGAGCACTAGGTACCATCAGGCTTGGTACAACCCTTGGAGGTCCCGGAGTGGAAGTTGGATTGGATATCTATGGATTTTGTGACAGCGATTCCACGTACTTCCAGAGTTCACGACTACATTTGGGTGATTGTTGACCGACCCACCAAGTCGGCCCACTTCTTACCCATCAAAGAGCAGGTCTCAGTGGAGAGATTTTGATGCCTCTATGTTCAAGAGATCATACGACTTCATGGTGTGAAATCATCTATCGTCTCAGATCAGGATGCTCGCTTTACTTCCCGTATTTGGAAGGGGTTGCAGTAGGAGTTTCGGACGCAGCTATGCCTGAGCACTGCCTTTCACACACAGACAGATGGCCAGATGGAGAGGACCATTAGGAGTCTCCAGGACATGCTCTGTGCATGTGTCCTCAAATATGGTCATAATTGGGAGGATCACCTACCGTTGGTGTAGTTTGCGTACAACAATAGCTACCACTCTACCATCAGGATGGCACCATACGAGGCACTGTACAACCAACCTTGTAGATCACCTCTAATACCAATTTTTCAAGACCCATCCTCGGGGCTCGTGTCCTGACTACCCCAAGCCTGCCTTCCATAGACCATGGGCTAGAAACTAGCTCTAAAGGTGTAAATATGGATAAAATTGAAGGCATTGACTTTATACACGAAACCAACCAGGCCCTCGGAGCATAAACGCTTATAACATAACAACCGAACGTCCGAATGATGTGTCATAAATCACATTGTTTTCCTCTTAGTGAGGCAGTTATTTTGGCTTACTCTGCTCGAGGTTTGGACACAGCTGGAGTACAGTCGGGTTGATTTTAACTTAAAAACCAATCGGGCCCCTGGGACAAAAAAGCCAATAACTCTCAGACCGGGCGTCTAATTGATGCACTGCATGTCATATTGAGTTCCTATTGACGAGGAGGAACATTGGGATCCATCAACTTTGATCTTCGTGACAGTTGATGTATCGACCCCCTTGGCTTGGGGAGCGGATCCACTTGGAATCGAGTGTGCTGTGTGCAGGAACCCTACAGGTGACAGGTGGGACGTACATAGAGCAGATGACTGGACCTGAGGAGCTAAGGAGACCATCTGTACCCACCCTTCATGTGGGATATCTGGAGGACGACTCGGTGGTTGCTGATTTACTTTACTATTACTGTAATTTCTTTCAGTTGTACTATAATTTCAGTTGGTTTTGTATTCCGGCCCATTTACTTTCCATCACTTACTTTTGTACTTAGTTTACATAGTGTTTACTTCATCTTGTGTACTCTATGGTGTTTTTTTTCTTATATAAAGGCAATGTCTTCCCTTTCATTGGGATTTATGCCTTTGGTGCTAGTCACCAGCCCCTGGCCTATGGAAGGCGGGCATGGCATTGTCACGACACGGGCCCCAAGGATGGGTCGTGAAAAATTTTATAATAAATATGGTCTTTGAAATTAATTACATGTGTTAGTAATGATTATTTTGATATCAAATATTTTTATATAAAAACAATTCCCTTACATGTTTTCATGTATTTCCAAAAATCAAAAAGTTTTACCTTATTTTTCTATCCTTTACTAAGATTTTTATTATCAACAAGCATATTACAATTTTTTTATAGGTCTTAATTAATTTTTGCAATTATAGAAAGGTAAATAGTTAAAATTAATATAGGTAGAACAATTTTCATGAATGAAATAGGTGTGTAAACATAAGATGATTCTTTTTGGGAAAAACTATACACTATGTGGTAATGTCAACTGTGTTATGAGTCTTTGTATAACTAGATAGACCATGTTTCTAAATAATATCAAGGCATGATTTTCACTTTGATTATTCTTCAGACTTATAAAAATTTTCGGAAGAAAAAATTAAAAATATTATCACTTTATCACCTTTAAAACTGATTATATTTTAGAAAAAAAATTCACATATTTCATTTAAACAATATAACCATATTCTACATGGAATATAACATTCAAGGTAAGATTGATACATGATTTAGAGGTATAATTTGTTTAATGTGTTATTATTATCTCCCATAAACTTCTACACCCAATTTTTATAATCCTATGGAGTGTCCATTAAGATAATCATGGACCCTATCTTTGTACTCCTTTGTATATTAATTGATTTTACAATTTTTTTGTTATTTATTATTCATTTTTATTATTTAATTATATTTTTTTCCACATTCTCACATAAGGTTCAAAGGGACACAAATAATATTTTATTAATGCATAAACTAGATTTAGTTATGATTTTAGAAGTGGATCCCTTCTCACACATTTTATTATTCAGGATTGTTCTTAAAATTGAAAAAAATTGATTAATTATAAAGGAAACCAATATTAATGATACATGTTTCAGTGTAATGAAATAATTTTTACAGACACAAATATAGAATACACATTTATTTCATCATGTTCTTCCCTAATGATTTTTTTTCATGTAATCGAACCAAAATTAAACAATTATTCACATTATTTGTGAATAACATTATGTTTCAATTGAATCTTTGGAGGTTTTAATTTAGTAACTCACGTATATTACAAGTTTATTTTCTATATGTTATAAAATATTTGACCTATCATATAACCCATAAGATTAATTATGGTTATGTATCAAGGTACACTTACCTGGGTTAATTACTATTTCTATACATAGATTATTTTATTTTAAAAACTTTGATTTATCTTCTATGAATACTTTACAACTGCATTTTTTTCAAATCCATTTTATCTCTAAAATATAAAGTTTCTTCTTAATTAAATGGTTAAATTATTCATTGTGATATTAAATAGGTTCCCTACTATACTATAGATGTTATTTTCAAAACAAAAATCTAATTTAACATGTCATAAAAACCAATCAAATATTAGCACCATTAATTGTGAATGTAATTTTTTTTTATTTTTTTATTTGATTTATTTATTTATAATTTTTATTATATTTTTATTTTTATGTTTTCCATTTAAAAATCCTTTTTTTAATTTCTTTTTCCTTTATTTCATTTTAATTTCCTTATCATTTCCTAATTTAATTCACTAAAGTTATTTTATGTAGTTTATTTTTTATTTATTCTTATAAATCCATAAAAACTACATTATCCCTTTATCGTTTCTTATATAACCCCAAATTAAAAAGATTATTTGTAAAAATAAACTTTACATTTAAAAAAAATACTTCACACAAAAATAGAAAACATCCAAGATAGGCTAATAATTTCACACTAAGGATGAAACTATTAAAGAACACGGCATGAGATTTTACTAAATTAAACCAAAACTAAATCAATACATTGATATAATGGTATAAAATATTCAAAACATAAAATAATTATCTTCCCATGATGTAGAGTATGAACCAATGTCCATCTAACACCCATAGGAGCTAACTAACTTTTTTTTCTGATTGGGACACATCAAACTCCTACCCAAATATCATGGTATACTAATAGAGGCCCCAAAATACAACTTACGAACATTTATATTGTGTGTTCCACTATGAAACCTCCTATAGTTATTAAATATTTCCTCTAACATATAGAATTCCCTTTTTATCATGATCTTGTTTAAAAATATTTTATCCATTATCTTCCAACCATAATTACGGGATATACCAACCCTACATGAATCTTTATAGAAACAGTACCATACTTATCAAACCACATTAATTAGAAATTAAATACATGGCATTGGGAAATCACATGGTGGAACCTTGATGAATAATGGGATAAATATTGTAACTGATAGTCTTCTATTTGTTAAAACCACTATTGTGTCCCATTAAATTATAGCCAATGTGGATCAAAATTCATTTTAATTTTGGACCTGAGAGATGAAACCCACTAGAGTTGTGAATAATGTAAACATTAATATAAATTAGTATAAAGTGTATACTAAAAATGATGAAAGGGATACTCATTTTCTAAAAAGAAATGTAGCTCAGGTTAATCCAAAATATTCACATATTGCATTACACATTGGAATTAAGGATGATAATAATCACTTATATGATCAATACCCCCAACTTTAGGATTCATTAGAGTCATCTACAACAGTCTTTCAAGGGAAACCATTTTAGTAATAACCCCCTTTAAAGAAAAAAAATAGTCTGAATTCTAATTATGGATAGGAAGATATACCATACTAATATTATATAGGTTATTAAAACTATTCCAATTAGAATTATAATCACTACACACAAGGTATACATCCTCTTCCTACACCATCTGTGAATATTATTACTCCACCATATAAATTCAGTCAAACCTTTGAGTATATCATAAATTTACAAGATATAATCAATATTTAATTATTATAAGAAACACAAATAATATTTAATGATATCATAACTTAAGTGGTTCATATAAAAAATTTTATATGAGAGATTAGGATACAATGATGTGGTTTGTTATCTTCTCAAGCCATTATAACCACACATGAATCAGGAAATTTGCATGTCACCACACATAGAAGTGTATCCCAACCTAGGTATATCAAATTAATTCATCTAATCCCACCACCAGTGGAGATCATCTCTCTTTGAATCCCAATTTAGAACTACCAATAGTTTTAAGTAACAGTAACACTGAAAATATGCTCGATTAAAGAATGAAATATAATATTTATTTGTCTCAAATTATTCCTTTCCAATTTATCTGCCCAAATACATTCTATAGTGGGGAAAATAATTTATAATCAAATTATCCAAGAGGTCACTAGGTATTTTGAAATATGTAGGTTTATATTACTCCCATGGATTCAGTTAAGAAAATTACTAATGAAGACAAGTTTCTAAAAAAAATTCACACCCCTCAGTACTTACTGAAGCGAAATTATAAATTAATCCTTTATAGAAACTTCTTCACTTTGATACAATTGGTTATTCCCTCTAAATACAAGGATCCAGGATATTTATGACACATCTCTCAATATTAGATACTATTTTTTTAGATTATATTATATATTTATATGATATTATTAATGTGATGCCTCATTAAATATATAATTTTTTATAACATGGAGAGAATCATCAAATAAAATTCCTGGTGAAACATGTAAAATATGTCTCTAAAAATCCAACTAGTGTAATCATTAATATTCTCATGTGAGTGAAGATTCCCATATCTACTAAAAAATTATACATCATTGTGATGGAGGATACCTGAACACATGGAAATAATCCTCCCATACATAGAAGTACTTTTAGAAAAATGATTAATAAAATAATCAATGTTTACATTAAAACATTTTATATGTATTTGGGTTATAAAATTTAATATAAAATATTCTTGAGGCCATAAAACACCCATATGACGAGAACTTCAGTCTTCATGTATATGTGATGGAAATGCTCCCTAATAAAATAAAATCAGTAAATTATTTTTTTAAACCTCACTTTGAATAATCTTAACCCTTTGACGCATTGTGTGTTTTTAGTTTTGATTATTTCATGGTCTAAAAAATTTAAATTATTTTTTTTGATGAGTGTGTTTTTGTAAAGGTACCCATTAACATTAATTTTTTTGAAACTATCATTTCTTTTGATTTGGTTTCTATTAAGAATAACAATAAAGACGTTGATATTTTCATTTACATCAATCATCAAAAATGCCCTCCCTCAATCAAAAAATACCTAGTGATATAATTAAAACTAGTTCCACCTACTATGAAATATGCCTTTATTAAAATTATTAACTAATTTCCCATTTTAAATTATAATAACCACTCTCTTAAACAACAATTAAAAATTCTAAACATTTCCCATGAGTGTAAAAAATTTGATTCGATGGATATTTAATGAAATTATTAAGATTTTCACATTTATTTTCATAAATAAAATACCTAAATATATGAGGAAATCCCATAATGAAATTATAATTCCAACTAAATACCCTATTACATGATGTGGTAAAAATAGATGATATAAATTTACCTATGATTAGGATCATCTATAAGATATATAATTAAAAATTTGTTCTCCAAGTATAAATTATTCATATAAAAAATTGAATTAAAATAATGTCAAATGAATTAAATGAGTTTCTTCCCATGTGTGAGGAAAATAATCAGTGTGTTTGATTTAATTATGGACAACTAAATGAATCATCATAAAGGTATGAATTCATTATTCATTTCATTGACTGTATTTTAGATATTTTTTGGTATGTCAGATTACGGCTCCAATAATTTAATTTAGATTGTTTTAAAATCTATATAGTCCTAAAAGTTCAATAAAAGACTACATTTACTTATCCATTCATCATGTTTGTTTGTATAATTATTCCATTTAGTTTATATGCTTCCCTATATAACATCTAATGTTGTATATTTAGTGTTCTATCTCAATACCTACAGTATTTAATGGATGCTTTCATATATGATTTTACTTTTATGGATCTTCCTTTGATGATTTTTCATTAGGCATATGTTTTACCCTCTATTGATTCTTTTAAATACTTCATGTATTAAATTATTAGAAATTATATTTAATGGTTAAGTGGGTGATATTTTTTCAGAATCTCAACTTCTGGGATGTAATAAAGACTTATAAATTAAAATATAAATTATTTTCCCACTCCCATATACCAAATGTGATTGTGAGGTGTGATATTTCATGGTCCAAACTAATATTTATTGCTGATTTATTTAAAAATTTATTTTCATCACACATTATTTTTTACAATTATTGTAAAAATATATTGATTTTTCTTTTATTTATGATTTTATAGAAGTATTAAATTTTCTAAAATAGACTCTCACATCACCATCCATCACAAAACATCATAAGTGTGTCCTCTTTTTTAATCTATTATGTGATGGCTCTAACTATAATGATGGGGTATATTTATAACAATGGGTTGGTAGGGGACCTCATGTAATTGTATAAGATTCATGTTCCCTATAACCTATCTAATATAAATACACTACCACTAAAACTGTAAAGTCCAATGTTTTTTAACTGAGCTAATATATGAAGGTTTTCTAATTTTTTGGGTTTATCGATTGGTCGATTTTTAAATCGAGCTCCAAAATTTTATTCCAAGTGATGGAACACCTAAACATGTCATTTTTGGAATTTTTTAATTAAAAAATAATTTTATTGGGTGTCCTGATGACTCTTGGGAGCACCAGATCTGGAAAAGTCCACATTAATGGATCTGCATGGGCAGTGTACAGTTGTGCTCCAACCCATGTAGTTTACCTTATTTAATAAATTATTTAATTTAATAAGATTATATAAGATATTTTCATTAACTAAAAGAATGTTTCAATAATAATATTAATAATGAAGTTATTATTATTATTGTGGTTTTTTAATTAAATTAATGATAAAGAATTAATTAATTAATGGTTAAAAAAATAATGTTGATTTTGGGTTTATAAAAGAACTGTTTTAATTAAATGAAGTGTTTTTGAGTTAGTAAAGGACTATTTAATATTAAATGGAGGTTATGTGTTGAAGTTTCTATTATTAACATCATATTGATGATATTGTAATAAATTGGGGGGTTTTGGTTTTAATTAAATGAATGTTGGAATAGTAATAATAAAGATGTTATTATTAATATTATTGTATTTATTTAATTAAATAAATGTTAAAAACATTAATGAGTCTTTTGACCTTTCAAAGAAAAATATTCATTTAAGAATGGTTAATTATGAGTTATGGTCTTAATAAATGAATTTTTATGGAAATAATACAAATTATTTATGATTATTATTATTATGCATATTATTATGGTTATATTTATTATTATTATTAACTTATTGTGGTTATTTTATAATTAAAAATAATGATAATAACAATAAAATTTAGGTGTTATGGTTTAAAATAAATGAAATTTTATGACGAATTAAATATTTAATGTGGTTTTAAATGGAGAGGTTTGTCTTAATGAAAAGGAATGTTTTATAGTACAATTTAATTATGGGGTTTATCAAAGTACTTTTTTTTAAATAGGGTGTTTTGGTTTTAATGATATAAATGGAAATGACGAATAATAATAGTATAACTATTATAATTAATATTATTATTATGTGAATTGTTATTTTTTTTAATTAGTATGTATAATTTTTTAAATGGGGAGGCACTGTACAAGGGAGGTGTGACCCCCTGATTTCTTCCTCCCATGCATGACGCACTAGCAGGAAGCCCCCCTTGTGCACCAAGATTGCTCCTCCATAACTCCTCCCTTCTTCCTATATGGGCGAATCTACTTCATATGAACAACCTCCTACCTACAGCGCAACATGAAGCAGTGTGCAACCCCTATGGTGCGACCTATCAGTGTGCGACCCACCCCAGACAACCCCCACAGCAGTGCGCAACCCCTATGGAACGACCCCTTCTTAGTCTACCATGTTTTTTCTTTCAATTCCTCCATAGTTCTGGTCTGATTACTCAAGGTAATACCTTCCCTCATGGTCTCTTTCATTGCTTTGGCGATTCACTGATTCTTTGGTGTTTTTTTTGGTGTTGGTCAAAACCCTAAGGTTTGGTTTTATCTAGTTGTAACATTCATCAAATTTTAGGGTATGTGAATGTTATTTAGAGACCCTTGGGTCCTTGTTCCAGAATCTTCAACTAAGGGAGAGGCAGATGGGATTGACTTTCATTGAAGTTGTTTGTTTGGGTAAGCTTGTAAACCCGTTGTTTTGTTTTTCACTGACAAAATTAAGGTCTTTTAATTTCTTATGAGTCTCGGGTACTATGTTTGATTGCATTGATCATTACTAGTATGATTATGAGTACTGTTTTAGTATATTTAATTTTGTTGATCAATATAGACAACGAGCACATATATATAAATGTATATATATAAAAAGGTGTACGCACATGCGAATGCAGACCAGTTCTTGATTGGTTGTTGACATGCTACAAAGTACGTAATGTTTTGGTTCGACCCCGAGGTAGGGTCCAAAATCTCTATCAATTTATTTAAGAATTATAGCTTCTTTAAATAAATTGATAATTTGAGTTTCCTTGATTATGGAACTGCTATGTTTTCTTGAAAAGCTGATTAAAGATAAACTTCTTGTTAGTGGTAATGTCACGTCATTCTTGTTGTGGTTTTTATTTTCATATGTATTCTTGTTGGTGTTGAGTTATGATATGTCGATGCATGACACTTTTAATGTTATTAAATGATACCACCCACATAAGATAAATGGGTACTTAATCGTGTGTTGGTTTTAAGCATCTATTGAGGATTTGGTTTATGAGATCTGATTAAATAGTTTAATTTTTTTAATAGGGTAGGATAGGTAATAGGGTAATTAATATAAGAATTAATTATCAAGTCAAGAGTCGGAAAAATTGTGGCATTTACAGAATATTGAGAATATTGAATATTTTGACTAGTTTGGAATATAAATTGGAAGTTAGAAATAATTAATGGATGGATTAATTATTGCATGATAATTGGTAAGTGATTAATTAATTAACGATCTGGTTAAAGAGATGTTATTTAATTAATTAATTGTTGAATTAATTAATTTTCATGCATTAATTTAAGATTATGAATTGATTGATTGTTATGAATTTAGGAAAATAATACTTTTGGGTGCATGTTTATTTTACCATGCCTTCAGCTGTTTAGGATCGAGTTATTTAAAAATATGATATGTTATGTGAGATGTTTAGTAAATATGTGGGCCTTGTTCAGCATGTTTAACATAATAATTTTATGATGTGAATGTTAATTGATAAAGTATTGGATGAAAAGATATTTCAGTGGGCGGTTTCTGGCTTGATAATGACTTGGGATAACTAATTGAGAATAAGTAATTGATAATTAATTATTATCTATTTAGATGTTGAATGGTTAATTGTTTTTATAATTATTGTATAGAGGATTTATGTTGATAATTAGATGTTGAATTAATTAACAGATTGGATTAATTAATTTATGAATTAATTGATGGATGGTTTCAGGTGTGTTAGACATGGATCTCTTCACCAATGATAAATATATATGTTTTATTGATAAACAAGTTTTATGATAGGGGCTGACGCCAAATACTCATGGGGTGCTAGGTATGGCGTTCTACACCCAACTTACATGAAAATATTCTTTTATGGGGTAGGGATTAACGCTCCCAATACTTTGGGTTGTGAGATGAGGACTGATGCTCCAAATACTCATGAGGGTGCTAGACATGTTTTTCTATACCCATTAATTGACATTGGATTGTGGGTCTAATTGGTCATACATGAAATGAATTAATTGGTTAATGAAAACCACTAAGAAATCATGATTTTTTAATTGAATATGATAGTGGTTCAAACTTATTAATGAATTGGGTGGATCAATATTAGTGGATGGACCGAAGAGAGAATCACAATTTTTGGTGGACGAGAATGGACATTGTATATTAGTGATTAAATTGAATATCTTATGACGTATTATCCAATCCAGATCACAATATTGGATTCAATCATTTCTTTGTTTACTTAGATAGTCTTTAGAGACATATCTGGTGAGTAACTTATATGGGGGATTCAGAGAATATGCCAGATCACGAGAATTATGTAATTTAAAGAGGTTTGAATAAATGATAAATGAAAATTAATTTGTGATGATTGTTTTGTATACATAAATAATGTATAATGCATGTTTATACACATACTGAGAGTTGAATTAGGTACTTGGGTATATAGTTACATAGTACTGCTTACTTTAATTATGCATGCTTTCACATAGTCTGAATTATTTATTGAATGTCTGGATTTGGGGTAGACACTAGTGGTCCTAGCCTTATGATATTTATATCTCACACCTTAAACAGACCTCCATTTCACTGGGGTACAAGAGTAGATTCTATTTGTTTGCAGATTGTGATGTTTGCATTTACATGGAAGATAGGAGCAGAGGACCGAGAAAAAGCTCCGGATTCTCGAGGAGACTACACTCAGGGCTTTGATTCGTTGTTTATTTATTTATGTATTGAAATGTAAATCATATTTTTTTGTTAAATACTTCCCATTTTTTATCATGATCATGTCTTGCATGAATATTATGTATAATTGGTGTTGGCCATTTGTTTTGTACAATATTTATAAAATCTACCTTCTTATTTTTTATCATTAATTAGACTACTTATGTTGTCTATTTTTAAAATCAGATATTTGGGTATAGTCTCCCAAATGACTATCCATAGACCCTCGGGGCTAGTCATCAGCCTTTGGCGTATGGGGAGACGTGCTTAAAGTCATGTGGAATCTGGTCCGGACACCAGTTCAGGGTTGAGTCAAGTTGGGACATTACAAAGTGGTATTAAATGGTTTATTTTCCTTTGTATTACTATTTTTAGGTAGGTAGATATGATACTAGGAATGTTTTGGTGCTTTGGTTAATAGTCGTTCTTGGGACTAATAACCCCATGTAAGGTAAATCACTAAGTATCCAGGGATGGGAATTGATGTTTGTAGTATTTGAGGTTATGGTTGATATGATTTCACCTTGAGTGACTGGTGTATTTTCCACTACTTATTGATTTTGATAATTTTAAAAAAATTCTTTTACTAATATGGGAAGGAAGTTTCATATATGCATCATCTTAGGCACTTTGAGATTCACATGTCATGCATATAGCATGCCATGTAGTTGCATTAGTAGGATGACTTATAATTTGGATTGTGTTCCTTGGTTGCAATTCCATGTTTTGATTTTCGTTAGCATGCCTCTGTAGAAAGCATGTTTTAGTGATAAATTTAACATACTTGAGTGATTATATTTCATAATTCCTCAGTTATTAGGAGGTTTTGTTTTTGTTCCATGCTTCTGTATAATAGCATGTTGTTCTGTTACTGTTTATGATAAGATGCTAGAGATATTTTGATGTGCGAAAGGGATACTAAAGTTAAAATATTAAATGAATGTTTATTGTTATAAATGGGATCTAAATGCCAGTGATAAGGTGTGTGGGTGCCTTATCTATTATTATATGGACATCCATGTGTTGAAACCTTACCTAACCATATTATGTTTAAAATGGTTATAAATGTAAAACTAGTGAGTTTCGATTGGAATGAACTATTGTTGGGTTTATTTTTAAAAAACAAAGATTGATTAAATGGGACCCTTAGAGGTCTCCTTTTTGGTAAAAGGAATTTAGATGATAAATTTCATGTTTATATTTGATCAACCCTAAATGTTAAATGATTAAAGAGGGTTTTTGTGATAGCATTCCTATTTGGTCGTAGGGTATTGTTTTGAGAACCAAGTGACTTGTTGTGATAAAGTGGTTATGTTTTACAAGGTTGAAATGAATTAATTAAAATGGCTAAAAAGTGGGGATTTTGAACCTCGTGAATTCGATTATGTGTGACCAAGTTAGAGGTTCGAATTTTATGTTTTGTAAGGGATTAACCCATGGTCGGTAAAACCCTTAGAATTTTCTAGGTCATTAAAGTAAGTTTATCCCACTGCTCGGGAGGAGTTCTTGGTACTTTGGTGTTATGGAACACCAATAGGTTTATGATATGTCTTTTATGATCAATGTTTTATGTTTTGATTTTGGTTCTAGCAACGTCACACGAATGAATTAAGTGTTCTGAAATAGCGTGCTGGTGAGCGAATGATCTTTTATTTCAATGTCATTGAAAATACTAAGGTGGGTAGTGTTGCATCATTTTCGGTAAACGTATCGGCAGGAGATGTTGATATTTTATAACAAATTTTCCTGATAGTAGTTCAACTAATCATCTTAATGACCTTGTATTTTATCATAGTGTTCCCTTCAGAATTTGATGAGCATGTCCCTTATCTTGTCCTCATCATGGAGGCATTAAAATAGTGTCGGTCTTACTCTGCACTATATTTTAATTGTTGTTGGAATTGATGAGTGGTTTTTATCTGTGTAGTATGCAGGATGTGTGGTTTCTTTAGGCTAATCCTTTATTCATGTTGGGGCATGGTAATTTTTTTTAAATAGACTTGCAATGGCTTGACTTGGAAATTTTATAAGTGGTCGGGTAAGGACTTCATTAAACATGCAGATAGTTTTGGAATATTTTTAAAGGCACATCGTCAAATAAAGGGAGAATGTGGATTTTTGGTATGTGATATCTTTTGAGGGAAGCATGCACAAGCTTTTCTGTTGGTTGATTTAGATTCAACCATTTTTTTTTGACAAGGTTCCCAAATTGGCCTCAGTTATAATCTACGTTTTGATGTTTAAGCTATAAAGTGAGATTTTGTTCTGGTTTTAAAGGCTTAGCTGTTTCACTCGTGAAGGGTTAAAGGTGTGTTTGGAGTTGGGAACCCAACATGTCAGTTCTAATGAGATTAAATGATCTTGGAAGGTTGGTGTTTTTAGTAGTGGTTCTTGATGGGTTCTTGGGGACGATATGTTTTTAATGTGGGTAGATTTTAAAGTCCCATGTTTTTAACCACGTTAAAATATGATGTTTTTCAATTGTTTTTTGGGTTTATTGATAGGTAAATTTTTATACCAAGCTCCAGAATTTGATTTTGAGTGTTGGAACACCTAAAGGTGTCATTCTTTGGACTTTTGTAATTACACGATAATTTTAGCAGGTGTCCTGATGAGTCTCAGGAGCACCAAATCTGGAAAATTCCACTTTAATGGATCTACATGTGCAGAACATTATTGTAGTCCATCCTATGATGTTTACCCTATTTAATAAATTATTTAATTTAATAATATTATATGAGAGATTTTTATTAATTAAAAGAATGATTTAATAATAATAATAATAATAAAATGAATATATTATTATTATTATTGTGGTTGTTTAATTAAGTGAAATATAAATAATTAATTAAAAGATGGCTAAATAAATTAATGTGGCTTTTGGGTTTGCCAAAGAATAGTCTTAACCAAATAAAGAGTTTCAGAATTAATAAAGGACTATTTATTATTAAATAGATGTTATGGGTTTGAGTTTTTATCATTAAAATCATATTAATGATATTGTAAAAAATTGGGCATTTTTTTCTTTTAATTAAATTAATTATAGAATAATAATAACAAATATGTTATTATTATTATTATTTTGTTTATTTAATTAAATAAATGTTAGAAGAAATTAATGTGGCTTTTGAACTTTTCAAAGAAACATATTCCTTTAAGAAGGGTTAATTAATTGTTATGGTCTTAATAAATGAAGGTTAATAGAAATAATAACAATTATTTATTATTATTAATATTATGCATATTATTATGGTTAAATTTATTATTATTATTAACTAATTGTGGTTGTTTTATAATTAATAATAATGATAATAATAATATAATTTAGGGGTTATGGTTTAAAATAAATGATAGTTTATGATGTATTAAATATTTAATGTGGTATTAAATGGAGAGGTTGGACTTAATGGAAAGAAGTGTTTTATAGTACCGTTTAATTTTGGAGTCTATAAAAGTAATGTTTTTTATTAAATTGGGTGTTTTGGTTTTAATGATATAAATAGAAATGACACATAATAATATTATGACTCTTATCATTAATATTATTATTATGTGAATTTTTAGTTTTTTAATTATTATTTATATTTTTTTAAAGAGGGAGGCGGTGTACAAGGGAGGCGCACCCCCTTGATTTCTTCCTCCCATGCATGACGTACCAGCAGGTATCCCCCCTTGCACACCAAGACTTCTCCTCCGTAGCTCTTCCCTTCTTAATCCATGGATGAATATGCCTCAACCAAACCACATCCTCCCTGAGGCATGATCTGTAGTAGCCTGAAACCCTAGTGGTGCAACCTAGAAACACGCAACCCACCCTAGACGACCCTCATAAAAAATGGGTGATGCCCATCACACAACCCCTTCTCCGTCTGTGATGTTTTTCTTTCGATTCCTCCATGGTTTAGGTATGATTCTTCATGGTAAGACCTTTCCTCATGGTCTCTTTAATCTCTTTGGTGATTATCTGATTCTTTAGTGTCTATTTTGGTGTTGGCTGAAACCCTATGGTATGGTTTTATATGGTTGTTGCATTATTCTAATTTTAGGGTATGAGAATGTTGTTTAGGAACTCATAGGTCCATGTTTCGGCATATGATGCCAAGGGTGAGGTAGATATTCTTAATTTTAGTTAAATATATTGGTTTGGGTAACTTTATAAACCCGATGTTTGGTTTTTCACCAGGTAAATTTGGGTATTTTAATTTCTTATGAGTCCCCAGTACCATGTTTGAGATGTGTTGATGATTAATGCATTTATTATGGTACTAGATTAATATATTAAATTGTTTTGATTAATATAGGAAACGCACACATATATATAAATATATATATATATATATATATATATGAAGGTGTGCGCATGTGCGACTACAGACCAGTTATGGAATGGTAGTCAACATGTTAAAAAGATCATGGTGTTTTGGATCCACCCAAAGGTACGGTTCCAAATCACTATCACTTTATTTAAAAATTATATCTTCTTTATATAAATTTAGAATGTGAGTTTCCTTGATTATGTAACTACTATTTTTTTCTTAAATGCTGATTAAAGATAAACTACTGGTTAGTGGTAATGTCATGTCATGCTTTATTTGGTTTGTCTTTTCATATGTCTTCTTGCTGGTGCTGATTTATGATTTGTCAATGCATGACACTTTTAATGTTATTAAATGATGCTGCCCACGTATGATAAATGAGGACATGATCATGTGTTGGTTTTAAGCATGTATTAATGATTTTGTTAAAGTGAAATGATTAAATAGTTAAATGATTTGAATTGGGAAGGATGGTTAATAGGGTAATTAATTGTAGAATTAATTATCAAGACATGAGTTGGAAAAATTGTGGCACTAACTGAATATTGAGAATATTGAATATTTTAACATGGTAAAAATCTTAATTGGAAGCTGGTAATAATTAATGGATGGATTAATTATTACATGATAATTGGTAAGTGGTTAATTAATTGATTAAATGGTTAAAGAGATATGATTTAATTAATTAATTGTTGAATTAATTAATTTTCATGCATTAATTTAAGATTTTGAATTGATTGATTTTTAGGACTGTTGGCCAATAATACCTTTTCTTATGTTTCTATTTTTTCATTCCTTATGTTGTTTGGGATGGATTTGTTTCAAAATATGATATGCTATGTTATATGGTTACTAAATATGTGGGCCTTGTTCAGCAGTTTTGACTTGAGATGTTTATGATGTACATGTTAATTATTAATGTCCTGGACGAAACACTATTTCAGTGGACAGGTTTAGACTTGTTCACGACTTGGGATAATTAATTTTGAATATTTAATTGATAATTAATTATTAACTATTGATATTTTTAATGGTTAATTGTTTGTAAAATTATTTTACGGGGGGTTTATGTTGTTAATTAGTTATTGAATTAATTAATAGATTGGATTAATTAATTCATGAATTAATTAATGGATGGTTTTTTGGGTGTAAGACATGGCACTCTAAACCAATGATAAATATATATGTATGATTGATAAAAGGTTTGTGAGACAGGGACTAATGCTTCAAATACTCATAGGGTGCTAGAAATGGAATTCTACACCTAGCTTGCATGAAAATACTCTTTAATAGGATAGAGACTGATGCTCCAAATACCCATGGGTTGCGAGAAAAGGTCAGACACTCCAAATACTCATGAGGGTTCTTGACGTGATGTTATACACCCATTAATTGAAATTGTATTGTAGGTCCAATTAGTCGTAGTAGAAATGAATTAATTGGTTAATGAAAACCGCTAAGAAATAATGATTTTTTAATTGAATATGATAAGGGGTTCAGACTTATTAATGAATTGCGTGAATCGCTGTTATTGGACGGTCCCAGGAGCAAGTCACTATTTTTAGTGGATGGGCTTGGACATAGTACATTTAAGATTAAGGTGAATATCTTATGATGTGTTATCCAAGACAGAGAAAAACCATGGATTCAGTACAATATCTTATATATTTATGTATAGTTAATCCATCACTCTTAAACAAATTAATATTATATCATAAAGTGGAAACTTCCACTTAATATCCATTTTTTCCACAATGCAACGTATTTAAGACATAATAAGTATCCTTATGATAATATATCTTCCCAATTTTATTCTTAACCACGTCCTTTTCCTTAATAATACTTAAAAAACTATAAAAAAATATTAAAATTTCATATGAGCATAAAAATTGTATAAATGATATATAAAAATATTGGAGAAAACAAGTTATTCTATGTACAGTCATAAAAATTTAAATTTTTTAAAATCAAATTTAAGCACAAAATAAAAAATTATTTTACAAAAAATTAAAATATATTCCCAAATATTCTCATAAAAATATTTGATATGAATTATTTTATGGGAAATAAAACTAATAAATGTTTCTTTTTAATCATTAAACTCACATGGGAAATTATTAAAAAGGATATACATTTAACCCTCAATAAATAGAAAATATTTTCCTTTAAACATATGATTAGTTTCATAAACAATGAAGTGATTAGATTTAAATAAAAAAACATATCAATAATAGATAAATCATATAGTTAACTTGGGTAAAAAATTTCATATCACTCTTAAAATCACTATTTCAAATAATTAATGCATTTTAGAGCTATATTGGGATCACATATTCCTTGTTTATAATTGAACAACACATCTAGGGTTTATAGCTGAACCATATATCCATGGTTTATAATAGAAAAACTTTTATATGGTTTATCATGGAAGCACCCATAATAATAAATAGTTCCCAAGAAAAAAATTGATTCCTACTACATGAAATATTTTATAAAAATATTATTTTCACTAATAATAAAATTATTTATGGATAATGAAATATCCATTCCATTTAAATCCCTTCTTGAAAATACTCAGAAAAATGATAATGATAATCTTTTTTTGAATAAAACATGAAATCTAATCAAGGAATACAAACATATAATAATTTTTTTAGTAGTTGAAAAAATATTTGATGTTATATATGTTAAAATAAATATATTATTTGTAAATAAAAAACTAAATTTAGATAGTGAATATATGTTAAAATAGAACAACTATTATTTCATTTTGTCAAATCATTCTATAAAAAATAGTGAAAAGATTCAATTTGATAACCCTATAATGAAATTAAAAAGATAAATAAATACCTTTATACATCATTAAATTACATTTAAATACATTAATAAAATAATTTTAAGAATATTTACAGTAAAAAAATATTTATAAAATAATCCTTCAAAACTTTTAAAGAGATGTTTTGAACGTAAAGAATCCCTTACTTCGAGTCTGACTCATTATGTACATTTTGTAACACCAAAGGCTTCCACAATATGTTTCCCTTTGAATAATGTAATATCTTGCATTATATGAAACTTCGAGATTCTAACACATCGTGACCAATCAAACTAGTCGTTATGAATAGTAATACCCACTTTTTGAAATTTTAGAAATTTTAACATTAAAAATGGACTTCATTTTTGGATTCGGAATATCAAAATTATCTTAGGGTGAATTGTTTTGTATTTTTCTGAAAACATTCAATTGTTGATGAATAGTGAAAAACACTGAGTTATAGTTTAAAACCGGATTTTTATTAAAATAATTATGTACTTTATTTAAATTTATTTTAGGTCAAAAAAGATTCATAATACCTATATAAGTTAAATGTAATTCATTGAATCTGGTTTATAATAATTTTAGATATATAAAAATTTTATTTAACTTTTTAACCGTCTTTTACCCGCCTCCTAGGAGAATTTTCAAATTCACATAAAACATAATTTCACCACTTTTGTTGGATTAATTTAAAAATTCCAAGAGAAATGGTTGATATCAGTAATTAAAATTTGGTTCAATAAGACAAAAATAATTTTTGGTGAATAGTAATTTTTGACTTTTATTTACCATGGTTAAAAGTAAATAGGGTAATAAAAGGTAAAAATTGTATTATTATTACCCTAACGCATCTCCTAATTATATTTTATAAGTGTAATTCGACCAAATAGAACCATAGTAATAAAATATGACCCTTTAGGTCCACATGGATTACATTAGGACGCTTATTATTATTTTATTTAAAGAAGAGTTAAAAGAGTTAAAATTAAAGTTTAATAACTAAAAAAAATTAATATAGGGTTATAAATAAGATAAGTGTTACTATAAATATTCATTAGAAATATAAAAGTATTTTCTAAAAAATGGTATTTTATTAATAGTTTTTTTTTAAAATTAAATAATTTAATTTATTTATGACACGATGATGATGCAGTAATTACCTAATTAGTGAAATATAAAAATAATTGATATTATAAAAATTAAAATAAAATTAATTTGAGACTTTTTATACATTCCACTAATTATCTAGGTTAATATGACTTATTAGGGTTTGTTATATCAATTTTGTTCATTGTAATAATGCTTTTATGAATTTATCAAAAACAAAATACCAAATAGTGTCAAAACTGGCATAAAAACGTTTTTAAAACAAATATTATAATATTAATTGATGTTATATTCCTAAAAATCTAATTTTCGTCCAAAAGACATATATAATGATAGGTGTATCATTAAATAACCACTATGGGTTCCCTTGTCAGTATATAGTATGTTTATTAACCATATAATATAAAAATACATAGAGACATGGTAATTGTCAAACTATTTAACAAAGAGTTAAATCCAAAATATAAAGTTAATATAGCTATCCAAACCTATATAAAACCTATTGGTTGAGTGGTTTTATACCCATACCCACCTTATAATTTAAATAATCCATTTTGGATCCCTTATAAATTGAAAATGATTTTATTATAAAATAATATTTCTAGCTTGTCCTAAGGTTCCCCTCACACCTCTTAAAAAAGGGAACTCCCCCTTCTCTCTAATTCACACCTTCAAAGCCATTTGGATCATCAAATCACTAAACAAATACCCTCTAACCTATTCTACCTTAATTATATATGCCTTATTTTAGTCATAAATATATCCAATGGAGCCCTTTTGATCAAATCAGAAGGAAGAACCCGAAGAAGAGGTAAATATTTCCTCAGCGCTTTCAAGTTCCTTTCTTTTCCACTTTCTCTTTATTTGTTATTTCCATTATAAAATAATAACTCTGATATATTATATATAAATTGATGTTATTATAAATATGGTACATCGATATTCATTATTATATCCATCCTTTGAATGACATGTCACCGTACGTGCGTACGTACGGCTTACCATCTCCACCTCGTAGTGTAATTGTTATTCAATACATTATTATTTAAATGGGTATAATAATGATTCTTAATTTATTTAAATAATAAATATAACATGATATTGATTATATATATTATATAACATCCAATTATATATTATTTTAATATCAAAATAATGATATTGTCGCTCGTGCATATTTACGGATTACCGTCTCCACGAACGCGATTAGATTCATTCCCCATTGTATCCATTCAAGAATAATTTTCAATTTATGATTGAAAATAATTTTTAGAGACATGATATCATTCTATATATGAATAAGATACATCCCATACATAACAAATATGACTCACCTAACAATGAATATAAAATAAAATGAATATGTTAACACCAAAAACGACGATAATACTAAGATATTATTTAAAAAGAAATGTTAAAAGATCATATATGATATCATATTAATTTATATGATTATTGTATAATTTAATAAAAATTATTTTACCATTATATAATACGTTAAACTACCCTCAACCAAGGAAATGTACAAATTAAGGGGTTTCTTATCTCACTTTTAATTTCATGAGATTTCCATTGTTCGCCACTTATTTAATGCATGTGGTGCATTGTGTACTTACAATTGATATATATTATCATGATTCTCTTTATATTCATGTTATTCTGAGATTAATTTGGTGGTTATTTACTTATTTTCATACGACTCGATTGATTACAACGAATTAAGGGTTTTTCATCTCACTTTTATTCCCATGAGATTCATGTTTTATTGGCCACTATCTCTTTTTCTATAGAGTATTTACTTCCCCTGATTGTATTCCTTTTATAATATACATTAATGTATGGGTATTTACATCTTCGTTGTATGATACTTCTTTCAAGGAGTTGACATTTTGTATGTTACCAGATCAGTAAGGGACTTTCAAATTTCAAATTTCAATTTCCACTCATTCAGTTTTACACAAACATTATTGATTTATTTACTCCAAGATTATGTGTGAAATCACTATTTATTTACTTGTGTAGTAATTTCCACTCCCCTTTATGTGGATATACTTTTGAGACACATAATCAATCAATTTATAAATCCCCAAGTCATCGATATTAACTAGATAAAAGTAATTTTAACACAATCTCCATTTATTGAGTTAAATATGCAATTCATTGGTGTTGTTTTTACAAGAATATGTGTGAATGTCCTCTGATTGATTTACACTGAATATCTAATCATATCGAGTTTATTTATATTTTTCACAAATAATTTTTTGATTGATTTATCCTTAATCTAAGGATATTTGCTTTATATGTTATTTCATCTCAACTTACATTCCATTGAATATTCTTTGTTGTTATGCGCCAAAACACTTTTGTTTGGTGTATATATATTGTACCTTTATGTAGTATATCATGAATACCATTATTATCAAGATATTATAACGTTCTAATTTCCTCAATTATTTTTATTCAAGTGTCTCTCTTTGGGTCAGGAACTCTACCTAAAATATCATTTTAAATGTTTTTATGATTTATTACACTATATCTCCTTCATTAATTTCTATATTTTAAAATTTTTTTTAAGGATATATTTATATGGACATTGATGTTTTAAAATTAAAATTCATTTTAAATATTTCAAAGTGCTTTGGGACACTTTGATTCAAAAATATATTTTTAAACAGCTTCTTGACAAATAGTGTGACTTTCAAATGTTTTCAAGTAAAAGGGGGATATTTCTCTCAAATAGTTTTGATGGTTATTTTCATATATCTCAACATCCTTAAATATTTTCAATTGAGGTTAATCTATTACAATACAATCTTAGATATTTTATTGAATGAGTTATGTTTGACTGTGGATGTGGTATTTTTTATACCATTCATGGTTTCTGGATAAAGTATTGACATTTCGTATGCTAGTTTTAATACGAAAATTTATGTTCGGTTTCAAAATTTTCATATGAGGAATGAATTGGAAATATTAAGTGGCAGGTAGAGCCCTCTATAGCTCCTTGACGCATCAGTAGGTCTCATGAGACAAACTAGTGTCTTGGAAGAAGGCCTTGACAAAATCTTATTTGTAGTCTTGGCACAATGCCTTGACTATGTGGCTATGAAAGTCTAAAATTATGCATTCCACCATTATGAAATTGGATATTGATTTTGAATGTTATTATTCGACTAGTATAATATCCATGTGAATAATTAAATTTAATTATTTGATTTTATCTTTTCCATATTATGCTGACGTTCAGTTTTAAAAGGCTTTTGTTTTAGTCTGATACATTTCCTTAAAAGTTTATTCTTATTTATGAAAGTTTCAAATATATTTTTATCCTTTCTGAGCATCTAAGATCACCCCTTTCTATGTTTTATTTTTCCCAGGATGCGAATAATTATATTATGAATGACCTTCAGGGATATTTTATGGGATCTTAGGGTTTTTTATGTAAACAATGTTGTTGTAGTTTTCCATTTTATAATTTAATGTATGAATTATAAATGTATATACTACTTCCAAGGCTACTAAACTAATTGGTCTTTCAAGACATGATCTTTTGTGATCATTACAATGATACCTAATAATGCACCGACTTTGGGCTTCGGGGGTCGGGGCGTTACAGTTAGTATTAGAGGATATTTAGTACAGACCATGGAAACTAGATTTATATAAACCCTGATTAGAGCACATAGCCCTAAGAGATAATTAAAGGATTAGATAGAAGAACATACTAAAATTTTGTTTTTGTATATATTATGTGAGTCTTCCAAACAATAAATCCCTGTCTGGATACGATCAGGTAGCGGCGGCTCTGGCACAGATGTACCTTGGGGTAAAACCCGAAAACACCGCTTTGAGCTAGACTCAAACAGGAACTGGTGCATGACAACAGGCCTTTCTCCACTCTTAGTTACGACACTCACAGGGAATATTATTAGGATAATTATATTTTCATTACAATCCAATTTGAAGGATTTTAATATAATATGAGAATAAATTACCTTGGTTAATCCAAAGGTGTTTAAATTGAAAATATGGTGTCATGATATTTTCTAAATGATTTTAGTACTACTGATACTCACACAACACATTCTTCTTTTATTCAATGGCCAGATTCTAATGAAGTCATAGTATCTTTGAGCATGATGTAAAAGGTGGGAATGGTGGTGGAAATGAGCAACAAAATGGAATTTTTATAGGTGTAAAAGATATTGTGTTCATGCCAAATCATTTTTCCAAAAATATGACAGACAACATATATATTAACCAACTCCTGTTCTCAAAAAAGAAAAGAAAGGTGATGAATGATAAGATCTCCGGCAGTGGAGACCATGGAGAAAAGAATCATCAATTTCTATCATGCAAGAAATGTGGAAGAAGACACCCAAGAAAGTGTCTCAATGGAACAAAGAAATGTTATATGTGTGAGAAAGAAGGACATAAAGTAAATAATTTCCTAAGAAAAATGAATTTTCTATGGAATAAAATAAAAATGGTCCCACGAATCTATTTACAGTAATTTTTTGTAAATGTAGGGGACCTGGACATTACTTGAGTGAATGCCCTATTCTATAGGATATTTTCTTGGTCAAATAAGAAGCTAGGTGGAAATAAATGGTTGGAGAAATGTTTAAAAGTATTAGTACTCCTTGTTGATGGGATTACTTTGGAATAATTTTATCTTGTATTTTTAACCCTATAGTTTGTCATGTGAAAATGATATTTGAGGAATAATTATATTTTCTCTTGTATATATATATATCAAAAAATATGGTTTTATATGATCATTGGGTTTGAGGAAATTACAAGTTATTATATTTTCGAATAAAAATGAAATTTAAGAGATAGCATTTGTTGTTAAATTCTGTTATGGTTATTTTGACGAATTTATCTCATTTTGGTAATGTTTTAAAATATAGTTTTCTGAAAAAGGACATCATGAAGACTGTGTCACAACCCGTCACGTCAGAAAAAGCTATAGGAATCAAACCCACAACCAGAGTGCGATTCGGATTTATCACCTACCACTGGACTATGTGATGTCCCGTGTTAGTGTGAGTAAATATTTTTAGTTAAATTATTTTTTTGATCAATAATAAGTTTATTTGGAATCTCATGTCTTATCAAATGAATACCCTTAGTATATAAAAATGATTTGGTGATTAAGTGATAAAAGTTATTTTGGAATACATTCACTCTGTTGGGAACACTATATACCTAAGAAAAATATAATACTATGAGATTTCATTTGAGGATTAATAGTGGATTTTTATCTAGGTTTTTATTATGGATTTATAGTGGTTTGGGTTATTTATGGAAATGATTAACCTATAATAGAGAATATGTGATTTGGTTAATTACTTTTATGTATGTGACTTTAAGAGTAGTCGATGTCATTTGGAGATATAATTTAATGTGGAAGACTACATAACCAAATTCTTCTATGTTTTTGGTTTCAATATTAGTTTAGATTATATTAAAGGATTATATGGAAAATGGTTTATTGAATGGTATTTATTTAACTTCGGGGTATTGTTTGTTTAATTTTAGAAATTAATATTAGTGTTTATTTCTCTCAAGGAATATCCTTTTGGGGGGTCATCTGATCTTGTACTAACTGTTTTTGTTTTGATTAATATCTATAGATAAGGTAAATATAAAATTTATCCTTTGTGGTTCATGTGATTCTCTAGATGTTGATTCTAGCTCTTCCAATGTGACCAAGTCATCTTGAATACTCATCGTTTGAAAAAAAAATGAGTTGGTGATAGAAATTTATTAAAGAATGAAAATCTACTTAGAAAGTAAGTATATAACTTTATGTTCTTAGTAAGTATCATAAATAAATTTCTCATCTTTATGAAATTAATCTTTAAAAAAACATTGTCCGTTTACTTTTCCTACTAGGAAAATAATGACTGTTTGTCCCATCAAAAGTTTGTGGTTTTCTTCTTGTTAACTTTCTCATGATAATTTTTTCTATCCCTCTTTATCAGAACGTGACACTTATTTTATCGTTCATACCCATGTTTTTCTACATGGAACTGTAGTATGGGTTATCTTGGGTGACCTTTGTACTTCTCTTTCTTTCTATTAAAGTTATAGTTTTATCGACTCATTTTATGATGTGGGACTTTCAATTATGTTCCCAATCCCAATTTTAAAAATTGTGAGGTCACAATTTCCAAAAATGGGGAAGAATGTAACACCCTAAGCTTCCACGGTATGTTTCCCTTTGAAAAATGTAATTGCTTTCATTGTACGCAACTTCAAGATTTTAACACACTGCGACCAATCAAACTAGTTGTTATGAATAGTAATACCTACTTTTTAAAATTTTATAAATTTTATCTTTCAAAATGGACTCTATTTTTGGATTCAGAATATCAAAATTATCATAGGGTGAATTTTTGGTATTTTTCTAAAAACATTCAATTTTTGATGAATAGTGAAAACACTGAGTTATAGTTTAGAACCGAATTTTTATTTAAATAATTATTTATTTTAGGTCAAAATAGATACATAATATCTATATAAGTTCAATTTAATTCATTGGAGGTGGTTTATAATAATTTTAGATATATAAAAAAAATTGAACTTTTTAACTGTCTTTTACCCACCTACTAGGAGAATTTGAAAATTCACATAAAACATTATTTTTTTCAATTATTTAAGGGGAATTTCAAAAATCTAAGAGACGTGGTTTATATAATTAAGTAAAATTTTGTTCAATAAGATAAAAATATTATTTTGTGAATAGTATCTTTTGACTTTTATTTACCACGGTTAAAAGTAAATAGGGTAATTAAGGGTAAAATGTTATTATTATTACCCAAAAACATGTACAAATTCTATTGTATAAGTGTAATTTGACGAAAAACAACATTAAGAATAAAATATTATCCTTTAGGTCTTCATGGATTATATTAGGACACTTATTATTATTTTATTTAAAGAATAGTTAAAAGAGTTAAAATTAAAGATTAATAACTAAATTTTTTTTAATATTGGGTTATACATAAGATAAATTTTACTATAAATATTCATTAAAAGATAAAATTATTTCCTACATAATGGTATTTTATTTATTTATTTTTTATATTAAATAATTTAATTTATTTATGACACAATGATGATGTAGTAGTTACATAATTAATGAAATATTAAAATTATTGATATTATAAATATCCAAATAAATGTAATTTAAGAATTTCTATGAATCCCACTAATTTTATAGGTTAATAAGAAATATTAGGGTTGGTTAGGAGACTTTTTTCTAAGTAATAATGATGTTATAAATCTAGCAAAAACAAAATACAGAATAGTGTCCAAATTGACGTAAAAACGTTTTTAAAACAAAAAATATATTATTAATTGATATTATATTCCTAAAAATATATTGTTTGGATAAAAGATTTCTATAATGATAGGTGTATCATTAATGAACCACTTTGAGTTCTCTTGTAAGTATATAGTATGTTTATTAACCATATAATATAAAAATACAAATGGACATGGTAAATTTCAAAATATTTAACTAAGAGTTAAATATAAAATATAAAGTTAATATAGTGACACAAACCTGTCTAAAACTTATTGGATTAGTGGTTTTCAACCCATAACTACCTTATCCTTTAAATAATCCATTTTGTAGCCATTATAAATCGAAAATAATTTTATTATAAAACTATATTTCTAGATTTTTCTAAGGTTCCCCTCACCCCTCTTATAAAAGGGCACTCCCCCTTCTCTCTAATTCACACCTTCAAAACCATTTGGCTCACAAAAACTCTACCCAAATACCCTATAAACTATCCTCCCTTCATCCTATAGGATTTCCTTCAGAAATCCAACATAAGGAGACCTTTTTATCAAATCAAATGTAAGAACCTGAAGAAGAGGTAAATATTTCATCACCACTTTCAAGTTCCTTTCTTCTTCCGCTACTTCTTTCTTTTTTATTTACATTATAAAAAGATAAATCTAGTATACTATATATAGTGTTATGTAATTATAAATATGGTATACCCTATTCATTATTCAATCCATCCTTTGAATGACATGTCACCATACATGTGTACGTACGGCTTACCGTCTCCACGTCATGGTGTAATTGTTATTCAATACATTATTATTTGTATGGGTATAATAATGATGTGTAATTGATGTAAATAATAAATATAACATGATAATGATTATTTATATATGATATAACATCCAATTATATATTATTTTAATATCAAAATAATGATATTGTCGCTCGTGGATACATACGGATTACCATCTCCACAAACGTGATGAGGTTCATTCCCCATCGTATCCATTCAATACTAATTAAATTTTATGATTAAAAATAATTTTTAGAGACTTGATATCATTTTTCATATGAATAAGATACATCCCATCCATAATAAATATGACTCTCATAACAAAGAATATAAAACAAAATGAATTCTTTAACTCCCGAAACGACGATAATACTAAGATATTATTAACCAACCAATGTTAACAGATCATATATGATATCATATTAATGTATATGATTATTTTATAATTTAATAAAAATTATTTCACTATTATACAAGAGGTTAACCTACCCTCGACCAAAGAAAATTACAAAGTAAGGGGTTTCTTATCTAACTTTTAATTCTGTGAGATTTCTATTTTTCACTACTTATTAATTACATGAGGGGTATTGTGTACTTAAAATTGATATATTATATCATGATTCTATTTATATTCATAGTATTCTAAGATTAATTTGTATATTATTAACTTATGTTCATACAAATTGATTAATTACAAGGAATTAAGGGTTTTTCATTTCACTTTTATTCCCGTGAGATTCATGATATATTGGCCACTATCTCCTTTTGTGTCGAGTATGTATTGCCCCTATTTATATTCCTTTTTGTAATATACTTTAATGCATGGGTATTTACATCTTAATTGTATGATACTTCTTTCATGGGTTGTTTTTTCATATGTTACCAAATCGGTTAGGGAATTTAAAATTTCAATTTCCACTCATTTGGTTTTATACAAACTTCATTGATTACTTTACTCCAAGATTATGTGTGAAATTACTATTTATTTACTTATGTTGTAATTTATACTCCCCTTTCTGTGAATATACTTTTGAGACACATAATCAATCGATTGAAAGATCTTTAAGTTGTCGATATGAACTTGATAAGATTAATTTTTACTCAATATCCATTCATTGAGTTAAACCTCCAATTCATTGCTGTTGTTTTTACAAGAATATGTTTGAATGTACTATGACTTATTTACACTAAATATCCAATCACATTGAGTGTATTTATATTTTTCACACATAATTATTTCATTGATTTATCCTTAACAAAAGTATATGGTATTTATAAGGGATTTCATCTCAACTTACATTCCATAGAGTGTTCTTTGTTGTTATATTCCAACTCACTTTTGTTTAGTGTATATATACTATACCATGACATAGTATATCATGAATACATTTATTCTCAGGATATTATAAAGTTTTTATTACCTCAATTATTTGTATTCAAGTGTCTCTCTTTTTGTTTGTAACTCTAACTAAAATATCATTTTAAATGATTTAAATATTTATTACTCTATATCTTCCTCATTAATATCCATGTTTTAAGAATGGTTTTAAGGATTTATTTATATGGGCATTAAATTTTTAAAATCAAAATTCTTTTTAAAATTTTCAAAGTGATATTGGAATCTTTGATTCAAAAATCTATTTTTAAACAGCTTCTTTATAAATAGTGTGAATTTTAAATGTTTTTAAGAAATAAGGGGATATTTATCTCAAATAGTTTTGATGATTATTTTCATCTATGTCAACATCATTAATTATTTTCAATTAAGGTTAATCTATTACAATACAGTCTTCTGTATTGTATTGAATGAGTTATGTTTGACTATGGATGTACTATTTTTTATACCATTCATGGTTTCTAGATAAAGTATTGAAATTTCTTATTCTATTTTTAATATGAATGTTTGTGTTATGTTTCAAAATTTTCATATGAGGAATGCATTGGACTTAGTAAGTGATGGGTCAAGCCCAATATAGCTCCTGGATCCATAGATTGGTCTCATGAGACAAACCAGTGTCTTGGCATAAGTCCTTGACAAAATATTATTTGTAGTCTTGGCACAAGGCCTTGAATATGTGGTTATGAAAGTCAGGAATTATGCATTCCATTATTATGAAAGTGGATATTCATATTTCATTTGTTTATTCGATGAGTAGAATATCCATGTGAATAAGTAAATAGAATTATTTGATTTTATCTTTTACATATTATGATTAATTTCAAGTTTAAAATGCTTTTGTTTTAGTCTTATACATTTCCATAAATATTTATGTTTATTTATGAACTTTTCTACTATATTGTTATCTTTATTGAGCATCTGATCTCACCCCTTTCTATGTTTTATTTTTCCCAGAATGTGAAGAAGTATATTATGACTGACCTGCAAGGATATTCTATGGGATATCAGTGTTCTATATGGAAACAATGTTGTTGTAGTTTTCCATTTTTTACTGTAATGTAAAACTTATGAATGTATCTAGAACTTCCAAGGCTACTAAACTAATTTGTCTTTCGAGACATGATCTTTTGTGATCATGCCAATAATACCTAATAACTCACCAACTTTGGGCTTCTGGGGTCGGGGCATGACACATTCCTTATCTTCCTGAATAATATACATATTCTAATAATTTTATTTATTGAGAACCATATTCAGGTGTATTAGTATTTTATTTTATTTATTAGCATGTTATGTACAATTACTTATTCAATTATGTTCACATCAGAGGTTTTGATAATATCTCGCTCATATATTCAAAATGATAATAGTAGTCTGACTGTGGTCTATGACGTAAATATTCCACCATATCCAAAATAAAAATAATGAAATGATTATTTTTTATATTAATTAAATATACTTTCATAATAAACCACAAAATATGGTTTCTAAAAAATGAATTATGTTATAATCATAGAGCAGGTTGTTAATATATACGCATCACTAATATTTACATTTTTTGAAGAGATTGAGATAAATATGGTAGGTATTATTTTAATAGTGTGTAATTAGTATTTTATAACAAATATCTCTTTATATCTTTAAATATACTTATATATATCATCTATGTTATGTGGATATGAAAAATGAATTACATCTCTTTATGGAGGTGGTAATCAATATGTATACACGAACAATGTTACCATTTTTAAATGGATGGAGAGTTAAGAGATTATATGATAAATTATCTTTAAAGAATTAAAAATTTGTCATGAATATCATATATAAACATCAAATAAAACATTAAATTATCTTTGAGAGGTGTTTATATAAATTCCTTTACATCGATTTGTGAGGTGATAGTCCATTGTACACAAAAACAGTGGCTTAATTTTCCATTTGATGGAAGAGGGAATGGATATAGTTGATTCAATTAAATTGAAACATAATATTATATTGAATATAACATTTTTCTATTTCTTCATGGTTGGAAAAAAAATTATGAGATTGAAGAATAAATAAAACAAAATTTATCGATCAAGAACTACACCTTTTCATCCAACAGCCTCTTTAGGTTTATAATTAAATCCTTTATGGGTTGTTTTCTTATCAAAAATAGTACACTAGTATATTATTAGGTATTTAAGGAAGGAATATGTGTAGTAAATTTATATGAAATAGTTATCAAAATGTTTGAGTACAAAAGGAGGGAAGGTTCCCTTTTATAAGTGTGGAGAGTGTCGTTCATGGAATTTCTCAAAATTATGAAATAATATATACATCATATGCATATAAGGTGGTACAAACGAACCAAAATTTAGGAAAATAAGGTGTGATGGGATAAAAATAAACTTAAATAATCACATTTTTTAATAGTTTTGGTCACATTTAAAGCATTATATCCTAGTTAAACCACTTTAAACCCAATTTATCGTGAACCATTATAGCATAACTATTTTCCATGATGAAGTAATTATATAACCAAAAAAGGGTAATTTTGACCAAAATTGAAAATTATTATTCAAATTTTGTAATAAATTTTATCATGTTAAAATTATATAGCTCGAATAAATTAATTTTAATATAAAAAAGGCACAATAAATATTTGAAGAATACCCAATTTATGTGTAAAAATAGATTTACCTAGAAATAAAGTAATAAAAATGATTTACTGGATTTTTTTGTAAAATTATAAATAAAGGATGTGTTTTAATCCTTTGGATAAAGCTAAAACTTAATTTAATATTTCAACAATTCTAATAAATGTGATAAACCAAAAATAGTTTTAAATTAGAATAAAAAATCACTTATCTACTAAAAATACATTATTCAGTTTCAAAATTCTATTTAATGTCTTAAAATTAATTATCTAACTCCCTAAATTATTTATTTGGGTATAAAACACATAAAATAGGATAAATTCGTTTTTTTAGGTAATTATAATTATTATCACTTTAGTTTAACCCTCTAGTAAATTTTTTTTTACCAAAATTATAGTAATTGATTTTAACTATTTTTTATTAATTATTTAATAAAATTAATTTAACCTTATTAAATTATATAAACTATGTTAATTCCAAATACTTAATCCATTTTCTCAAATTAAATTCACATAAGTTACAGAAATTAATTTAAAATTAATCCTGAAAAATGTAATGAAAATTTGTTCCCTATAAAAATGTATTTTTACGATAAAAAATGTTTTCCACCAATTTAAAGTATAATGTTTATTGAAGTAAAATATATAGTATTTTTTAAAATAAAAATGAAATAATTAAGTTTTATAACTACTCCAAAATATAATTTGACCCTATAAATAATTGAGAAGAAACAACAATTTTCAATAAAAATCATTATTTTTCACTAATCATTGTAAAATCAAAAATTTTACCAAATTATTTAAGAAATATTCCAAAGTTAATTTTTATATTTTTATTTAAAAAATGGTATTAATTTTTTCAAATAAAAATTATAAAATTTTAAAATAATTCTTTTATATAAAACTATAAAATTCATGAAAATGAAATATTATTAATAATATATTTTTTCCCTTTTAAATGAAATATTACCAAATATTATTAAATGAATGTAAATATATAAAATCTAATGATGTAATATTAACAAGTCATGAAAATTGATTTTATTAATAGTAATTTTTTTGTTATATTTTTCCCCATTTGAATATCATGTCCTTGCAATTTTAATCATTAATTAAATAAGTGTGGACATTTTTCCTTTATATAACTTGTTTATTAGCATGTTGAATATTAAATCATATGTTTTTTCTATAAGAAATTCAAATATTGAGCTATAGTATTCTATAACACCTTCTATTTTTAGGAATTAACTTTTAATTGTTTGTTCCTCATAATAGTGTTTCCTTCAAATTGTACTACTTCAGGGTTAAACACATGAGATGCGTCTGGAAAATACTTTCATAACATTAAAACATGAAATATTTTATATATATAAGATAAAATAAAAGTAAAGGATTATCGATAGGAAAGTAATCCAAATTTATTAACGATTACATATGGTCTAATGCATCATTGACATAACATTCCCTTTATACCAAAACACATAAAACTTTTCTATGGATAAATTTAAGAAAATAATGATTTCCTACACCAAAAGAAAGATATTTTATCTAGTTATCTAGATAAGTTTTATTCATACTCAAATAGATCCTTATATACTACTTAATCATTCTATCCTTCTCAAACCTTTTATCTACCAGTTCTGGCCCCAAAAACATTCTTTTCCCAACTTCATCCAAAAAAACTAGAGTCTGGTACTTATTTCTATATAATTTCATGAGCAGATATAAATATATACTAGAATGAAAATCATTATTTCAAAAAAACTGAAAATAAGTTAAATGGTGATCACAAGTAAAAAAAATATTCCATTGAATAAGCACACATAATATCCTCCACATTTTTTATTTTCCACACTGACTATATATCTTATTGAGGAATAAATGATGTAATAAATTTAATTTTGTACCCAATGACTTCTGAAATCATTTCTATATATTAGAGATGAATCATAGATCACAATAAAATATATTAAAAATAGGATCTCTATGTAATCTAGTTCTCTCTTATCATAAATTTGGAAAATTTGATCAAAGGTCATATTACCTCAAATTGGAGGAAAATGATCATATTTAGATATTCAATCTATAATTACACTAATATTATTATTAACTAGAGATTTATTTAGTAATCTCACCATGAAATGCATAGATATATGATACCATTTTCATTATATAACTAAAAATAGATGAAGAATACCCTTTGGTAATTTTATTATAACATTATCTTTTTTACAAGTCAAATATTTCATTGTAAAACAAGGAATATCATCCTGCATTCCATCCCATCGCAAATTTTACTGAAGGTCTATATAAATATTTTACTCTCTTTTTGAATTTAAAATATAGAGCTATGACACTCTCTTAATGTTTTATTAGTTTACTGGAGGTCACAAGATACAAAGAACCTTGTTATAAATCTCAAAACACCTTCTTTGTTAATAATATATTTTGTAAAAATACCTATCTGAACCAATTCATTCATTTATTATAACTCATGATCTTACTTATAATGTGTCTTAATTCTATATGATATGGAAATTTATACTGACACCTAACACAAATTATATGTTTTTCATTCATTAAAATTTTATAAGCCAGCTTTCATCAAATCAATATCCAAAGATCTTTTTTTTGGTAGAATGGGGATTTTCCAAAAGGAAAATCCTGTTAAAATAAAATTATACAAATATACCAAATTTTGAAGTGAGGATTTTATGATAAGAATTTTTTTTAAAAAAAAGAAACAATATCATCAGGAACATCATTGTTCCTAGTTAATCTACTGGTTTTCACTCCTTTGTTCACCAAACCATAATCCACATAATTAGATTCATGAAAGACATGTGTGAAAATATAATTCATGTCTTATATAAAATCCAAGAAATTGATCCATATATAATTTAGTTTCCATGATAGATGAATTGTTCTATTTTTAATCACTTGTAGCACTGTGGTAGAGTCTCATCTAGCCATAAGTTGTTCCATCCATGTTGTTGAGCTACTTCAACTACATTAATTATGCCTAACATTTTTTCATCAAAATATGTATTGAATCATTATTGAACCTATATAAAAGAATATTCATTACCTTTTTGGAATCTAAAGATATCACCATTCTCGGAGGGACCTAGTTTACCTCTTGAATAACCATATGTATTTCATTTTTTTCATCAAGGAAAATGAGGAGTTGATAAGAATTATATGGTCTCATGATGAGGATAGTAATTACCTATATTTCCAAAACATTTAAGTGAAAAGTAATAATTTATAAATTATCACAATTTCATTTTTGAATGAATTTTTATTCATTAATTGCTTTGAAAATGTATGAAAGGTCTTAATGTAGATAGAGTGGTATTCTCTCATGAATGAGGAAATTTCATTTATTCCAAATTATATTAATAATTTAAAAATAGGAAACATGAAGTAGGATCTAAATTTCCATATAATTTTTCATACTTAGGTAAGAGATAGGTTATTCTATTATCTTTATATAGTGTGAAAAAGGATCATATAAAAAATCTATTATTGAAGTTCATAATGAAAAGGTCGTAACATAACTGAGAGAAAATGGTCAACTTCTTCCTTGTTCTAAGTACATAAGATTAATTTTTAACATATATTAATTCCATAAATTTGAATAAAAACATAATTTGGAAGTTTATAATTAAAAAAAAATTAGGAAGGAGTAAATATGGATGGTAAAACCAAAGGATTCCTCATTTTCTGTGTCTATTTATTAATGGAATCGGTAGTAGACATTCGATAGAATTATTTGAGGAAGTAATTCCATTAATAAAATATTATCAAACAAGGATATCATCTCTATTGATAAAGTTATAATTCCAAATAGTCTTTTTAATCTCGTCATGAATAATTTCAACAGAATTTTCTAATTGATATTTAATTGAAGCATCGGTATTTAAAGTCATGCCTTATGAGAAAATATTATTAATAAGATTATTTGTATTCCTTATTTGAGTAACTATATGATAAAAATGATGGGAATATTTTTTTCACCAAAAAAAATATGTACACCAAGATAAATTAATGTAATAATTACTTCTATGATCCTAAACTGAGTGGAAATGCTCACACTTCTGATTGTAGATATTATTTTACCAAAATATAGAAAATATTTTCTCCAAATTATTTCCTAACCTGAGAATTTTTCATATTTAATAAAATAATTTTTTATGTTTTTGATTTTTATTTTCTCCCATTGGATGAAAATAATAATGTTTTCAGTATATAAAATGGGATAAGAGTAATAACGTTGTCTATATTCTCTAATGGGAATAATCTTTTTTTCATCAACCAAACTATGAAGAAGACTACTCAAATAGAATTCCGCAATAAAGAAAATATTGACTGATAGGGGATTACCTTGTATGCAACCACTTGACTATAATAAATATTCATCTGGATAGCCATTTATCATTACTGAGATCTGAGTTGAACTAATAAGTATTTTAACCTAATTAACGGATATATCATTGAAGAAAAACACAGTCAATACATCATAGATGAATTTCCAACCATGGGTATAAAATGATTCTTCAACATATAATTTAATATCAATGTTCCATCCTCCAATACATATCCTAAAAATATTAACACATCCAGATGCCATAACAAGATATTCCTTAATAGTTTTTCCTTTGATGATTCAAAATTGATTTGAAGACAAAACCATGTTGGAAATTCTAGCCAATTTGTGTACTTGATTTTTCCCGATAATTTAATAAAAGGTATTTACAAGTGCAACATGCCATAAAATATGAATCTCATTTGAATTCTTAATTTTTATAATGAGGGAAATGAATTGGGAATTAATTCCTTTCGTAAGATGAAGACCATTGAAAATGACTAACCATTCTACAAACATAATTTTGAATAATATCCCAATATTTTTGGAAGAAAAAATTTACAAAAAAAATTGGTCCTAGAGAACTCCTATAGTTTAGAATTAAGACTATCTATTTGAATTAAATGTCAAGAGTAATGGAAAAGATATTATAATTATCCTCATGTGTGAAAATATTTGGAATGATGTCTTTAAATTGTTCATTAGGGGTACTAGTAGAATAAAATATCCTTTTAAAATAGAAAACATCGTTCATTGATAAATCTTATCTCTTATCAAATTAATTATCATTTTCAAAAATATTAACCAATGGTATATTAATTTTCCTACCCTTTGAAGATATTAAAATAACTTTTTATTTATATCACCACCCTTAATCTATTATATTTTGAAAGCTTTTTGTTTCATATTATCTTTAATGTTACGGATAATATTCAAATCATATGTGACCTTATTTTCTTTCTCAAGGCCAATTGAAAAATCAATCCTAGTGTTTTTATCTTCAATAGAAATGATTAAGTATTAAATGTAGTATATATTATTATAAATATGAATAAGATAGATTTTAATCCATTTTTTAGACTTCTTTTATTTATTATTAACATTAAGACGCTAGCATGATCATCATCCCTAAAATTAGTGGAATTCGATGTTTCATGAATGAGAGTTCTATAGACAGGGTGTAAATTCCATGAATTTTCAAATCTAAATTTGAGTGAAGTCTTATCCTCTTTATGAATAAGTTTATTTAAAATAAGAAGATGATCAGAGTTAAATTTTATATGGGCAGAGAATTAAATATAAGACTAGATATTTAGGGGTAAATCATTAACGAAATATCTATCCAATTTTCTTGTAATAAAAGTGTGAATATTTCCTTTATACCAGGTACAATTTTACCTAAAAATATTTATTTCATAAATAAAACTATCTTCAACGAAATATTTGAACTCTCTGGTGGAAGTGGAGGGGTTACCAATGCCAAGAATATCATCATGATTAATAATGGAATTAATTTCACTGAAGAGAATCTAAGTATGTTGAATAATTCTATTGTTGTATAGGATTGTCTTACAAAGATATATTCTTTGTTGATATACATTATAGGCATATATTATGGATAACAAATGATTCATAGCAACATAATGATAATTTAATGTGATCATCTAATCATGGAAAACTATAGAATAAATAAAAACTAGCCTATAAAGGGTGAGGACCCAAATTTTTTTGCTGCCATTATAGGATATGTTAGATACAATTAAATGATAAACTAATTTTTAAATGGAGGAAATATTTTATTAAAATGTGCATTTAGGATTAGTGTGGCCTAAACTTTTAGGATTATTTTTTCTTAATAAAAATATTAAGATCCCTAATAGTCTTAGTATTATATATTCATTAATATTTTAAAAAAAATCTTCATTTAAACTGTGGACTTGAGAAAGTTTCCCTTTTATTCTTCCCACCATCACTTTTAAATTTAATTGATTACCTAGTTGTAGGGTGATTTTTTTCAATACTATAATCAATTAAATTTATTAATAAAGGATTATCTAAAACTAATGTGTATACTATAGATCCTATCATAGAAATTTTATCAGCAACTATTTGAGATGATGTTGAAGATAACTAAACTATTTTCAAAATATATTCACTAGAAGTAGCAATAATTGATTGGTATTTATGAAAAATTTATTCACGAAAACCAATATAAAGATTCACCATAGTGTTTCTCATATCCACATATTTAATACCCTCTCATAGAATTAGATTAACTTGTTCCTTCTGTGATTTTACATCACTCAAAGGACCTTCCTATATAGGTAAATATTATAAGATAACAGTAAAATTAAAATCATAAACCTCCTATATAGATGAGTATTAAAATCTAAAAGATTTCGGGAAAACATTAAAATTATAAATTATGTCTTACTTAGATAATAAATGAATGAGAGTTTTGAAACTCTTTACATCCTAAGAATATGGTTGAATAGATTTCTAATTAGTAGTATCTTATTGAGATTTCTAGAAAATATATTCATTAAAAGTAATAGAATTAGTCACCTAACTAATCCTTATATCTAAATGTTTAATACACTCTCCAAGCTTTATATTACCTATTTCCTTCAAGTATTTTCCATCACTCAAAGGACCCTCCTATATAGGTGAAAATTCTCAGATAATAGTAAAAGGAAAAGCATACACCTCATTCATAGATGAATATTCGGAGATAAGTCATTTTCGGAAAACATTAATAATGTCAATTATGTCATCCTTATATAATAAATTAAGGAAAATGTTGAAAATATTTAATTCTTCAGAAAAAGGATGAATATTTAAATGACAATAAATATTATAAAAAATTTAATAGTGTTAACATCAACAGAGGAACTCCCCTTAGATATAATAGTGTTGTGTTATTATATAACATAAATTTGAGTAGCATCTTATATAATATTTTCACCAGATTGGGTTAGATAGGTCCCATTTTTTACTACATAGAGAAGCAAGTAAAAATATCATATAGAATTGTAAATACTTATAATATCATCTAAAGTATCATGTTCCAAATTTACCATAGTTAGTAATTCATTATACTTCCGAATCAAATAATTAGCTACTCTATTTTCTTTACCTGGATAGTAATGAATTGTGAATTCATAATTATTTATCAATTCTATCCATCCCTAATGTCTCATATTCAATTATTTATTAGTGAATATATGTGTAAAACTTATATTATCACGGTATATTTCACATTTTACACCATATAAGTTATTTCTCCAAATTTTTAAAGCAATCAATACAGATTCTAGTCAATATTCATGGGTAGGATAATTTTTACCATTAGGTTTTAATTAACATGAAACATAAGAAATTACTTGATCATTATAAATTAAAACAATACCCAATACCTATAATGAAGAATCATTTTAGAAACAAATGTCACCAATTATGAATGCTATGGAAAAAACTTTAGCAGTAACTAATATTTTTTCCAATTTCAAGAAACATTCATCAAATTCCTTTGTCTAAATAAACCAAAATCATTTTCATTTTATATTGGTTAATGTAATATATAATAATACATAATCATAAAAAATTATAATAGTGTGACATTATATTACCAATTTTAGGTACTTATCCCTTCCATTTATTCTTTTCTTTTTTGGTTCGGTGTGTTTTCAGTGTTTTTTTGTTTTACAAAAAAAATATTTGGTTATCAATAGGGAGTTATGCTATGTTTTAGGGGTTGTTATAGGGAGAGTACCATCTATATTTAAACTCCATGGACAACAATTTTGATTTCTACTAACAATTTCAATTTAGTTATTCCATGGAGACCGATATTCACCATATACTTCTTTTGGCAGTTTTTCCCTATGTCATGGAGGGATAGATATAGTGTGGAGGTGGAGAGAATTTAGTTTCCATTGTCTATTTAAGTACCACTATAGATTGTTTATTAGGTTATGTCGCATCCTTCTATAAGGTATGTTGAATATGGGATATCCCTACACCTTTGATTCTAGATGTAGGTTTATTGGGAGGTGTTGTAGTATCATCTGGTGTGGTTGTACCGTGGGTGTCAGAACTTTTATCCTTCTATGTCCTAGCCATGGGGGTTGCAGATTGTTCTATTTTAATTATTAAATTTATAAACTATTTTAAATTATTTACTTATCTAACTCAAACCTCGTTAAACTTTTTGGATTTTGAATCTTCTAAAAGAATTTATAACTCCTCTAACATCCATTTTTCTCAGACTGAATCACTAGTTGATGAGTTTGATTCCTATTTTGAAAGTGATCTATTTATTATTTATTTTTATCTATTTTATTATCATATTTTCTTTGAGAGTGATAAATCCTCTTTTTTATAATGGATTGGATACATGATTTATGGATGGTGTTTCTATTGATTTCTTCTTGATCTTCCTCACCTTTTTCCCTTTTCGTGTTCCCATGCAATGTGATTCACAATAGTTTATAAAGGTATGTGCTTTTATATTGATTCATCCCTTAAATTAAAAACTAAATTTCTATATTGATTAATAGAATATTTTAAATTAACTTTGTGATATATTTCTATGGGATTTGTTTTTTAAATAAAACCATGTTTTGGGTACCTTTGAGATTTTGAATTATTTTTGATATATGGTGGATTTTAGGGGAAATTTGTTCAATAAATTGATTTCCCATATTATAATAAAATGAATTTAAATTAAAATTTATCTGAAGGACAAGAAATTGATAAAAAAATATTTTGGTTTGGAAAAATAAAAAAGATAATATTGAACAAGAAATTGGGAATTTTAATTTTGAATGGCAAAATAATTTAAAAGGAATGATATTCATAATATTGATTGATTTCTTAATTTATGAATGTGTAATCTAAGGAAGTTAGTGGGTGGTTTAGAAAATCATGCAAAGAGTATGAATACCAAGAAGTGGATTGATAATTAAAAATATAATGAAAACTCATTTTTTATGATTTTCCCTTGGTGGGGTTTTTTTCCTATTAGCATGAGTTGAGGGATGTATGGAAACTTGAGTCATGTTCCTTGATTGTGATTTTTGATGATACTATATCCTGGAACTAACTAACTATAGGGATTATGATAAATATCTATTTGTTTTGACTTGATTATTACAATCCATTGATTATTGGTCTGTTTATTCAAGAAAACTAATTTATATAAACTTTTTAAATAAAATTTTCATTTAACCTGGTTTGGACATATCTTCCATCATTTTATTTGAAATAATCTTTTTAAAATGAATATATAAATATTAAGTCTTGAATTATTTTATTTAAATTGAAATAATAAATAGTTTATTATTATGGAATTGATTAATGAACACTTGGAGAAACCCTTTTGGGAGGTTCACCACGCACAATACCTTTTTTTGGTCATTTGTAGATTATCATTATTCAAGTCCAAGTTAAGGGAACTTCCCCCATGCTAGAGGTTGGTGTACATGATTCGTGTGACTAAGAGTGATAGACAAGAATTATGGAGATATGATACACCTATTACATGGGTTTATCTTTGACCTCATCTTCAAATATATTGTGTATTTTGATGATATATCATTTGGGTATTATTTAATATGTTTGTTTCTAGTAATTTCTCCTTGAGGAGTGGTAAAATAATGAATTTTACAATTAATTATATATTTTTATGTGGAAAAATAAATTCCTTTTTTCATTCATTTATGATGCTAGGTTCTAGTTTCCAACCTATGGGTATTAGAACTGCCCACCTGTAAATGTCAAGACCATCTTGGGTATCACTAAACTTGGTATACGGGATATTTCATGAAGAAGTGGTATCTGATCTATGATTATGAAACTTTCCTATATATAGTTTTTCATTTTTTTATGGTATATAGAAGGTAACATTGTTGTTAATTAAGAGGTATTTATAAGTGATTGATTATCTATCTCTCAACGTAATAAGCCTTTAGTCATAATGGGTATTTAGGAAAAGTTTATTTGAAGAATAATTTGATATGATTTTAGTATTTCCTCTAACTCTATTCTGGTTTTTTGAAATACCAATACTTAATTCATCTTGATGGAATTAAAATTATTTTATCTCATGTTTACCTTGTTGATATGTGTATCATTGCTAAGGGTTTGGTATTGTCTATTGATGTTGAATAGAATCACTCATTTGTGAAGATATTTGAATATGTTACCGGGGTGGTTGTTAGTGAACCATAACAAGATAATACTCTAATGGATCATAATATTTTTGAGATAGTGGTGTGTGTTTTCCAAGATTTTTTATAGGTACCTGCACCCATTCTTGTTCAGGATCTGGTGGTGGAACCTCAAAGTAACGAATCTCAAAATTATGTTAAATATTTTTTTCACCAAAAAAATTCCAGATTTAAAATGCTTAAATGATCCATAAGAGGATAGGGATCAGTTGAAAAATATAGAGCTTCTCATTGAGTTCTTAAAAAAGCCTGATTCTGTTAAATTAAAGTGTGTTTCCTTCATTCTATAAGGGAATATCATGATATAGTGGCATTTTATGGTAATGGAAGAGAAAAATTATGGATTAGATGTGAAAGACTTTATAGTTCGTTTCATTGATCATTTATATCTATAGTTTATGTTCTTGGATAAAACAATGGATTTTCTATGCCTCTATTAGGGTGATAAGAATGTAACATAGTATGAAAACCATTTTGATGAGGTTTCTCAATTTTTCCTTATGTTTGTGACAAATGGGAAACTAAGGGTCAGAGATACGATATGGGTCTCCATAGATAAATATGATCTTAGGAATTCATATTGAAACTCACATATTATGAGGATGTGATGGATAGATCATTATTTGTTGCTATTGACTTGGATGGTAGGATAATATTGTAGGGTGTTATTATTTCTTCCAACGGTGGTTTTTTGACTTCCATTAAATGAAATAAAAAACACCATGAGGCTTGACGTACTTATAGATAGAATTCACCATCCAGAATTATTTTTGATTACAAAATAGTCCCTTTAACGTGATTTTAGGGTGTTAAGGTCGGGGATTCAAATATGTCTTATACTGAGGCACTAAAGACCTGTAGCTCTTAGGGCCATTTCAGACACCTTCAGAGTTATTCCATATTTTTTTAAATCCATGATGTGAAATGGGGTCATTATAAGCTAAAATTACTTTGATATTATCATATTCATCATTAACTAAGAGGTTTCATCCATAGTAATCTAAAATGAATATTATTCACATAGTGGAAGACTCTCAAGAGGAAGCTAGTGTAGTTTTAGTTTCTTGTGTGAGTTATTATCCATATATCATCATCTTTAGTGACTTATTTATTTCATATTCTTCCATCTCAGTCATTCATATAGACTCATATTATTATCCTGTTAAACCTTACTATTTATATTTTTTCTTATGTAATAGATATTTAGATATCTATAGAAATTAGCAGAGTAGGATCTTTGGTGTTTTTATGAGTTTTTTATTTATTAGATAAAGATCCTGATTGCATTTTTTGTTCTTAATAGGAAAACATTTTATATAATCTTTGGAAGGGATTGAATGATTTCTCAAAATCCTGGGATTGAATGTTATCCTTTTAAAGTCTCCTATAATACACCAAATTGTATGTGTTGTGTTTTTTAGGGAGAATGGGAACCTGTGTTGAGTATAGATAAACCTTCTTTTCAAGATTTGTTCAGCATAATTTCAGTGTTTTATTTTTCCTTAGAGTGATAGTATTTGATTAAGGACCTCCCTCATGTTTATTTGAGTTCCCTAAACATTTCTATTTGATTTATCTAGATTTCCACTTTTAAGAAAGGTGTATTTTTCAATTGATTTTGTACTTGGTACTCTTCCAATGTCTATTTCTTCTTACCATGTGGAACTAGATTAAATTTAAGATTTGAAGACACTATTTGAAAACTTTATATCAAAAAGGATTTATATGTATGAGTGTTTAAACTTGGTTGGTTTTTTTCCTCATTGTAAATAAATATAAAGGGACACTTCACCTTTGTTTTGATTGTCGAAAACTTAATCGAGTTATGGTAAAGAAAAAATATTTGTTTCCAAAGATTTATTAACTATTTAACCAATTTGATGGGGTGAAGTGGTTCTTGGAGACTGATCTATAATATGGTTTCACTATTTGATAATTAAAGAGTTTATCATTCAAAATATCTCCTTCAATATTAAGTATGGTGATTGTGTCTATCTTTTTATGCATTTTAGTTTGACAGTTACTCCTATAATTTTTATGGAACTGATCAACAATATATTCCATGACTACCATTACTCATTCATAGTAGTATTTATAGAATAAATCCTAGTTTACTCTAAAACTGAGGAGGATGATGTGAATCATTTGAGAGATGCTCTAGTACTCTTTAGTGATCAGAAACAATTTATGAAGCATTCAATGTATAATTTCCATGATTCAAGAGGTGATATTCTTGGGATACATGGTCTTGGAACATAGTATTTCAATTGATCCTGAGAAGGGTAAGGGTGTTATCATAAGGGAAAATTTACATAATTTTTTTGATATTTCAATCATAATAGACTTAAAGGGTTAATATCGTAGGTTTGATAAATATTTCTCAAAAGTGGTTTATTTGAAAAATTAAATCACTTAGAGGGTGTTGAAATTCTTAGTAGATAAAAAATATTAGAGTTATATTGATTATTTGAAATTTATTTTAAATTTTTTGTGACTGTTGATTCATCTAGAGTCTGGTTAGAGGTATATGGTCTTATTTATGAAATAAAGTTCAGGTTTGGGTTGTGTGCTAATAACGGTGGATCATATTTTAGCTTATGGTTCCTAACATTTTGGGCCACACAAGAATAACTATCCGACCCATGGTCTCAAACTCGAAAAAAATTGATTCATGAACTTATGAGTTCGAATCATTCCTTCTTTATAGAAAGTTTTACCATTTATTCAGAACACAAAATCTTGATATATATAGTTTCTTAAAAATATAAAAATCTCTATTAGAGGCACTGGGTGGAGTAAATATATACTTTTGATTTCAACATTTATTTCACCCTTGGTAAGGGTATTATCATTATTGAATCCATGAGAAGGAAAATTTTGACCTAGTCTATGAAAGAATCATCATAATAGTGGAATATGATGGCCCACTTTTCTTAGATTTGTTTTCAAGTCAGTGAGGATAACATCGAGATTTTTCTAGTGAATGTTTAGTTGAACACTTCTCTTCATTAGATGATCCTTCAAGAGAACTAGTGTAAAGATAAATTCTATATCATTATGAACTCTTCTTTTTTGGGGGATACAGTTAGTGAGTGGATGATATCTTTATATGGTATCCAATGTATCCAGAACCAATACATTGTTTCTTTGACCATGAGGAAAGTTGTGATGGGATACTTTGGTGGTTACCAAAGGGTGGTGTACCTAGTTACCATAAGGATATTTTATGATATGCAGTAATGATTATAGGCGATAGGTATGAAAGAAAACATTTATGAATATGTTTCTCATTTTTATTCTTTCAAATAGGTCAAAACCAAGCACCTGATACCATCTATTTTTCTTCTGTTACTTACAATACTAATATGAAAGTGGGATGAGATATCTCTTCACTTTAGGTTCAGGTTGTCGCGTACACCAAGAGGTTAGAATTTAATATATTTTTTGATTAATTGGTTGACCAAATTATCTCACTTTATACCCATTTTATATACAAATAAATATGGTGATATAAAAATTCTCTATGTGAAAATATTATCATGATTCATTTAGTTACTTCTACTACAGTCTCTGATTGGGATTCCTATTTCACTTTTTTTATTTTGGAGAGGCATCTAGAAGAAATGGGATCCCATATATGTTTTATAATGTCATACCATATGAATATGGATGTTCAAATAGAATAAACTATATATATATTTGATTATATTAGTTACGCTTGTGTTCTCAACTTTGGTTGAGATTTGGATTACGATTTAGGACTATTTGGGTTTTACTACAATAGTAGTTACCAATATACTATTAAAATTCTTCCTTATAACTTCTTTAATTGAAGGCAATGTTAATATTAGTGTTATTAGTTGTATATTTATGAAGATTCATTTTTTTATGTGTTTGGTCCAAGATATGATGGGGAAGGTTCAGTTCATTCATTGGAGTGTAGTTATGGAACAAAGTTGGAATAAATATTATATTAAACATCACTAATGATAGTTATATTCTTCTATTGGTGACTATTAATTCTTGAGAGTTACACCTTTTTTGGGTAACAAACATCTTGGAAAATATGTAAATATTACTATAATGTTTGTGGGTCCTTTTGATATTATTTAATAAGTAGGGAAACTATATTACATTTTGAAACATTCATTATATTTGACTTTGATCCACTATTTGATTCATGTATCCCTACTAAGGAAGTATATTTCTGATAGTTCCCTTTATCTATGATGGGAAGGTCTTTATGTTGAACCCAATTTATCTATGATTAGGCATTGAGTTAATATTTTTAATTTCTATGTGAGGTTTTTTAGTTAGATGATGTTAAATTTGGTCTGTGTATCATGGAATTATAGTTATAATTCATAAGATACATGGGATTATGAGGTACTAGGGAGAGGGTTGTCGCCTCATTTTGATAACATGTAATCTTATTACTATACATTTTTGGGATAGAAAGTGTTGATGGTGGGGATTTTGTAACATTGTGTTTCTATATTTAGGTACTTCTTTCTCTCTTGTCTTGTTTTCCATTTTGTTTGGTTATTTTCAAAGTCTTTTGGGTTTTTGGATAAAATAATTTGGTTTTTAGTTGGAAATATTTTGAGTTATATGAGTTTTTTTATGGAGATTCCCATCTATGGAATGGATCATGGACACCAATTTTTAGGGATAGTTACAATTTTTTAACAACTGTGCCATGGAGACTAGGATATGCCTTATAATTATTTTGGGGGTTTTCTCTTGATGTATAGTGATTTGGAAGTAGTTTGGAGGCTCAGTTAAGCTAGTTTGGGTTCCACTACATATTTAGGTAGCATTTCGGTGTGGTTATTGGGTATCTCCATTACTTTTCATGGGTTATAGTGGATTTCAGAGAGCCAGGAATTTTGGATTTTGGAGGCTGATTTACTTTAAGGTGTTAAGGTGTGGTCTAGTTTGGATGTGTTGTGGGGAAGAGTATTTTTACCATTCAACACTATGGACAAGTGGTATACGGTGTAGTCCTTTATTTTCCAAACATAAATTTCCTAATCCATTTTAAATTTCCCATTTCTCCTACTCAAACTTCATTCAAATTTTTTTATTTTGTTGTCTCCCAATGGACTTTTTTACTCCTCCAACATTTGTTATTATTAGATTAACGAATATGTGGATGTGTTTGATAACTCTTAGGTAAATGATACCACTCTTGTATATCTTTTTCACTTTTCTTCTCGTCTTTCCTTTGAGGGTGATGAATCATTATCATGATGATAAATTGGATTCATGTTTTATGCATGGTGTTTCAAGCTAATACTTATATATCTTCCTATCCTTTGTACTCTATTGGCATTTCATATTCTATGAGATTCTTGATCATTAATAAAGGTAGGTGTTTTATGATGCTTCATATCTATAATTAAAAGATTAATTTTGTTATTTAATAAAATATTATTTAAAACTAATTTAATTATTGATTTCTACGTCATTCGTTTATGAAATAAAACCTTATTTTTTTAGAATTTGACATATTGAATGATTTTTTAGAATATATATATTTTAATGGAAATTATTTCGATAAAATGATATTCCTTGATTTTTATAAAATGATATTAAATGAAAAATGATTTGAAAGGTATAAAATTAATGAAAATCTTTATTTTGGTTTGGAATATAAAAAATGGGTATATTGAATCTGAAGTGGGGAATTTGAATTATAAATGATGAATTGATTTTAAAGGAATTATTTTTCGATTCTTTATTGTTTATTTATTGAAGAACATGCAATTCTTGATAGTTAGTGGCTGATTAGGAAAAGCTCACTTGAAATCTTACCCCCTATTAATAGATTGATGATGAAAACTCTTAAAAACATATTTAATCATGATTTAACACCAATGGGAGGTTTTCCCATTATTATGAATTGAGGGAAATGTTTACACTTGATCCATGATCATTGATTGAGATGTGTGAGGATCCTATATCCTATAACTAACTAACTTCAAGGCTCATGAAACATGTTTCATGGTTTTATATTAATTATTACATGACATTGATTACTAAAAAAAATTATTAAACATAAATTTTGTATATGAATTTTTTATTTAAAATTTACATTTAATACTATTTTGAAATATCTTCCATTTTTATTTGATATCATATTTTTCTTTAAAATATTTAAATTTGACTCCACGAAAATTTCTGCTTAAATTAAAAGCATAAAATGTTTATTAGTAATGAATAGATAATAGAAAACTTTGGGATATCCCACTATGATTTTTAACTCATACACAAACTTTTCCTTTAGGATTATGGAGATTATCTTATGGAAGGTTCAATATAATGGAAAGAAACCCTTGTAGGAATCATGTTTACATGATGCATGGGACCTGGAGTGATTGATGTGACTCATAGAGAAGTGATCCACTTGTTACACGGGTTTATCTTGGAGATATATCTTTATATATTTTATGTCTTATGATGATGTGTCATTTTGGCATTATATTACCTACTTTTCTTGTACTTTATCCTTGAGAAGTATTGGCCTACCTATTTATAATATTTCTCTTTCTATGTTATATAGACAAATATTATTCCCTTTCTATGTCTTGTATTATTTTGGATAATATTCTCTAACCCATGGGGATTTGGAACACCCTTTGAGATATGTCAGTAATATATTAGGTATTAGTGTACTAGGGTATGTGGTATAGTTCATAAAAAATCCTATTAATCCAAGAAAAATACCAATATTGATAAAAATTTTATGTTATAGCCATTACTCAACCACATTAGTTTTAGTTGGACCAATATTTATTCCATATTTATTTATGATATCTCCAAGGAAATAAATCTAATGTAACAAAAATAATAATATTAACTAAATTGTTTTAAAAAAATATTCTCTTTCATGGTTTTTAGAGTAATTGTTAGATGTTTTTTTGTGATCCTCATATACTTTAGAATAAATTAAAATATCATCACTAAAGAAAACTGAAACATTATCAATATATTCATGTGGAAGTATATTCATATGTTCCATAATTACATTGGTGGAATTTTTTAACCCAAAGTATTTAACCAAAAACTCATAATTCCCAAACCTAGTATGAAAATTTTTATTGGGAATATCATCTTTCATCACCATTAGCTGATGGTATCCAGACCTTATATCACATTTGAAAAATATTATACGACCTAGAGTTGATCATAAAGTCTTATAGATGAGAAAAAAAGATACATATTCTTAAGAGTAATTTTATTTAATTATATATTGTAACTGTAAAGACTAATATAAACATGTATTATTTCAAAAAACAAAACAAGATCACACCAAGGTGATGAAGTGAACCAACTCAATTCAACCTTAAACCAGTCAAATGAGTCGCCCCGCAATAAGTACCAAGATACTTTCTTGATCCTCCTGATCTTCCAACTACTATCGATCATCAAATATACTCAATTTGGAATACATTCTCCCTTAAAACAACTTATAATAATCATGAACTAAATACTAAATAAACACAGTAAGTATAAATAAATATAACTAGGCATACCTCTATGTGACCACTTGGTCAACACCATCCAAAAGACTAACCCACACTAGGGAAAATCGAACAAAAATGTTCCCCAAAACCTATTCCTATAAAATAACTCAGGTTTACTAACACCGAGTAGTGCAATTATGGTGTGAGAATAAAATAGATCAATAGGTAAAAAATCATAGAATTCAAACATGTCCTTTCATGAATTATTATACAAATTCAAGATTGAAAATACAGATATAAAATATAGTTTTTATTTTTTGATAAACCAAACATAGATTTCCAAAAAAAATTACTTTCAAAAACAAAATATGGCTTCACATTTTAAATCATATTCACATTACAAAACTCAGTTTGAAAAGAAATAATAAGAAAATAATAAAACATAGATAATGTTTAAGAAATAAGGAAACATACCCATGTATAGACACCAGTGTATATCAATGTAATGTTGAAACAAAGGAACAACACATGATTAAGAAGGAAGATATAAGTAGAATAAGTAACCAAAGTGATGCCATAAAAATAGGAACATATGGATATGAAATCATTGAAATTTCATAAACACCTCTATAATAAATCCCTTAATATACATGGTTTTGCCCACAAATTGGTGTATGGTGCCACACTATAGTCAATAAAAACATGGATACTATAAACTAACCTCACCAGTGTAAAATCCCACTAATACTATCATCTATCCAAAGGGATTTTAATCCATATAATTTCTGTTATAAATAAATAATCACTCAAACATATAGATAACATCTATGTATACCAAAAAAATAGTACAAAGGGAATTTAAAAAAGTTCATCACATAGATAATATTAAACATAACCTATAGATTCCACCTTGTATGCTTTGATCACTCCCTCGTACCATCTATGAGAATACCCTCCCTAAATAAAGAAAATCACCGGGGTTTCCATCACACAGAGAACCTTTTTGTATGTTTTAATCAGGCCTACACATCATGTGAGTTCAAACACAACATAAAAAATCACAAGGTACCAGAAAGGCCTCAACATTTACTAATCTAAATCCATTTCCAATGAAAACACCTTTCTTCCCAAAAACATTTCCCAAACCAAGGTGAAAACATTATTAATTATTCGAAGATGACAAATGGGTATTCAAAATTAAGTGGTTACAAAATCATACTTAATGGTTCCAAATGGTCCAATATTTAGGAAGCACACTTTAAATCCATATTGGAGGTCATTTAGAACAAAAAACCATTTTGAAAGCATTAGGATTTCATAGATATCTATTTTTTAAGAATGAGTAGAAATATTAGGAGATGGGGTGTGATTGTTTTTTTAAACATGACATATCAACATCAGCATTTTTATGGAGTTACCATTTATTTTTATGTAAAAAAGCATATATAAACTCCATACAGATATAGATCTATCCATATAAGTCTCCACATATGTGGACATCTAAAATAATTACTAATAGTCTAATCAATAAACCATAAATAATTCCATACTAAAGTATAAGGGTTCACACAGAAGCACCAAACCAATAAAGAAGAACCGAGATTCATCCACCCATAATTACATATACATCACCAAATTTCACCAAGGCCCAAAAAAGGTAAAATAAAATTTAAAAATACCCCAATCAGTTTTAAAACCACTAGAAATTTTATCAAAAATTTTACATACATATACATATAGGTATAACAAAATAAATCCTTTAAAACCAAAATTTTCATCAAATTACTAATATAGAAGGGAATAGTAAATCAAACCAACACATCACAAACATGAAGTACACAATATTAATCTATTTTTTAAAACTCATACATTTAATGACAATATTCGGAAGGTAAATGGATGGAAACACCTACATCCATGATATGAGAATGGGTAAAAACTCAAAAAGAATGAAGATTAATGTCCAAGAAACAATATGTAAGCCTCAAACCAAATAAAATCACAAGTTAACATCTCTAACTATCCTATATGTTTTTTACAAGAGAAACCCAAACTATTTAAGAAAAAATAAATAAGAGAAGGAGAGGAGAAGAAGAAGAAATCAAAACAAAAACTAAGAAAACATGACAATAATGACTAAGGAGTTTCAATAAAATGAAGAAGAGAAAGGTAGGTGGGTTTGTGACCCCCTTAATTCACCACAACCAAACATTATGGGATGAGGGTATTATAGGGTTAAAACATAAGTGGATTAAAAAGGGAAATTCAAGTTCTTAAAAACTCTATAATGTCGTATGGTTTGGATTCATAGTTAACCACACCTCACAAACCACATGGAAGGAAAATCACCTCACATAGGAAAGTATCATGATTGGAGAAAATATGAGGAAACCATAAAATATAGATCTTTAAAAATGATAGAATCTCTCATACACATGATGTAAAGTTCCTCTATCTATATGAAAGCCATGTACCAGGACTTAAATTCCTTATGAATGTCACACAACTACTCCCTTTTCTTGCACGGTTTGGGCCAATATTTTTACACTCTTTGAAAGTAAAACTTTACAAGAAGAAAATAAATTGTAAACACCCTTTACTTCCACAAACCACATGGTTTCTTCCCAAATATTTTAAATTATCTCTAAATATGGCCATAAATACACCAAAAACACCAAAACTCAAAATCATCCATTGGTAACTCAACCCGAACATCAACCAAAATATCATGAAATAAAATAAATAATGAATTAAAAGAGAAATCATGTTTTGGGTTTTTTAAATATCCCAAGAAAAAAATTCCTCTAAAAAGTCCTCATGTTGAATGAAGGAACAAAAACTAGAACACTCAATCCAAAATATGAACCCTTAAAAAGAACATTTAAAATAAGTCCAAAACTATCTAAAGATAAACAAATCTACAAAAAATGGTTTCACCTTTTGTCTACAAAAGTCACATCTAACCAACTCCAAATAGAAAAAAAGTAGATCCATGGTATATCTTCTTACTATTTAAGAATCCACCAAGCCCAATGACATCAACACTAAACCCTTGAAACAAGGTGGAACATAATGAAAGAAGCTCAAAAAAACATCAAAACAAAACATGATTTATAGTTTCTATATACAAAAATCTAAAAAACCCCCACAAAAATATAAAATCATCCCCCAGAAAGGTTAACCATAAAAATATTCGCATCCACAAGGCATGAATATAGAGGTTTTATGGAATGATCTCACCAAGATATTATAAATAAGATAGATTTAAAAAATAAATGAAAACTAAAATAAGGAAAATTTAAACTGTCCCCACTCTAATATTGAATATAGTATATAGTTCAACTATTCCCACAACTAGAAATTCCCTAACTACATGAAAATATTCACTTTGGGGCCTATATCAAGATCCCTTATGACTTGAGGATTCTACTTCCCCTCAACAAAGATATAGAAACATTTGAATGACACTTTATATTATTTAAAAACATCCTACAAAACATTACAATATTATCCAAATAGCCATATAGTCAAACACTATTTCAAGTATTGTAAAAATATGGATTTGAATTCCTAAACAGACTACACTGGAAGCACATGAGTTGGTGGATCATTGAATGATAAGAAGGAAATGACAAAGGATTCTCTTCCTGAATGGGTTCCTCTAGTTCACAGTTATCACTAGATAGGGAACCTTCAAAATTTCCAAGGGAATATGGATCTCTACCTACTAATAACTTATATAAAGGTACCATCTTGTATAAAAACACCTTATACACTAGCTTCATAAACAGAATATACCCAGATGATAGAACTCTTCCCTTAATCTTCTGATAAAGACCCATCATGAAAAGTGTAGCTTTCAACGGATTCTTTGATAGTATATTGTTAGAAAAATAACACAAATCTTTGAAATTATCAAAATAGGACCTCTCTATATATTGACCATACTAAAAACTGAAGATCTCATCAACTTTCTTTACCTTCACCTTCTCAGGAATATACCATTGAATAAAATTATTCTTAAAAAATTTCTATCGAATACCAAATTTATATGATTTGGGATGATCACCTTACACAAATCAAAAAATGATCTCTAAAATGAACCCAAAACAATATTCATCTCACAGGATAAAGAGTTCCCAAATACCTTAAAACACGTTAGATTTTTTTCAAGCCATTTAGAATCCTCTATAAAGACTTGGTCATCATATAAAATCAATAAAAACTGAGTAGACCATGAATAAACCACCCCCCCCCCCCACACACACACATGCACACTAAGAGTCTACGTAGGGACAATTAAGAGAATATACTTATTAAAAACCATTGGGAAATTTATAATTGTTGTACTATATAATATAAAAATAGCAACAAATAAATATTGAACCAAAATTTGACCTAAATAACATCCCCAACTAAAACACCATGATCATAAAATAATAATAACAAAAAAGAAAACAAATTTCCTCTTTAAAACTCATCCATCTCTATTCAAATTCAGAACGATTTTTCTAAAAGACACTTTTCTAATATCAAAATCCATTTCCAAATCCAATTAAGACACAAAATCCAAATTTTTAAAAGGAACCTTGTACTAAAATAATTTTATTTAAAAAAAACCCTTTTTCCACACTTTAAACCATCCCTAAAATTTATTTACATTAAAAATACTATCACAAAAATTAAAATTAATCCGAATAATCACACACACCAAAACACATAAAATAGGGAACTGGTGTCCATGCATAACTTGGCCACATGGTTTAATAGACCATTCCCTAAAAATTTACTAACCACTATAAGCATTTGATCCATGCACATAGTATACACATGGTTCTCTATGCTATGTAAGATAAATATGTTAAACCTTCTCACGTCCATTTTCATCCCCCAACAAACACAAAATAATCAAACCAAAAAATACAACATTTCCCCAAAATAAAAATGAAATACATAATCCCCAAGAATTCATGGTAACATGAGGCTCAAGATGAGTAAGAGTTTAAAATGATCTACCTATAACTATCACTCAAGTTATGATATTCCTATCTCTAGTTTACCGATCGAAGAGATGGTTCCTTTCTCTCCCAGGTTCCCCCTCCTGCTATCAGCTTTGCCTAGGGTTTCCCTCTGAAACCCTTTGTTGTGCGTCCGGTGGTGCATCTGAGCGTCATATTTTCTCCATTTCTTCCTTTACTCCCCTATTTTCTCCTAACATGCCTTATTCCTACCATATCATGTAGTTTCATTATGGGTTCTTCCCACTTTTCTATTTCACGGTTTGCCTTAACATCGCTTGTTTTTCTCTCTGGCATCGTCTTCATCGGTGGTCTCTACGTCCTCATCTTCTTTCATTAGTGGTTCTGCTGATCTGATAAAGGTTGTTTCAAAGACCTTCCTCGCTAATATTCTACTCTAACGTCATGATCCATGGTAAATTTCCATGTCAGATTTGATATGGTGGATTAAACGTGGTTTTGGAATTTGTGGATTGGTGGTTCAAGTTTTTCAAGAACATCCTGCATCTGATTACATTTATTTTGTGGGATCTATTTTTTTGGATTCATCAATGATGCACATATGGATCCCTCAGCCACCGTTTCTCTGCTCTGATCTCCCAATCCTCTGCGTATTTCTAAGACAGACCGGGTGTGGTGGTAATGAAGTGGTTTTGGGTGTGTGGTTCAATGGATAGAGCCTCTCCAAGCACGAGTCCCTTTGACAATGGTTCAGATCAAGGAATCACCTTCATCTCTATGAAGTTTCTGTATTGTCTATTTTTTTGGTTGTTTCTTCCTCCGTGATGTTTTTGTATCATATGTTATGCTTTTCCTGGATGGTTTCCTGTTTCTTATAAAAAAAATTTTGTTCTCTATGGTCTAATTTGGTTTCTTTAATCATGGTTTGTGATGGAGTTGTGCATTATTTTGGTGTTTATGCTATTTTTCGGTAATATGGTTTCGATTATGGTTGTATTGTGACATGGTTTCCTCAATGGGGTGATGATGGTCTATTTTGAAGCATGAAATCGATGATGTGTCATGGCGCATATAGTGAGTCGGTGATGATGGCTCGTTTTTAAATTTTGAATGGCGGGATGTTGATGGTTTTGTTTGATCTTTTGAATTTTGAAATATGTAAAGCTACTTTTGTGGATTTTATGTAGGTTCCCACTTTTTCTTAAAGTGGTTTCATCAATAAAATAATAAATGGATCGTAGTGGTAGTATCTTCAGTTTACCATAATCCCAAAATAATAAAATGGATCTTCTAATACCATTTTGTTATGAACGAACCTAGTTTTTTCCTAAATAAGTTACTTGAAATGTCCCATAAAAAGTCCCAAGAGTTTTCCTATATCCTACCGAACTGGAGTCTAGTTTTGGTCAACAAATATACTCAATTGGGAAAAATTTATCAAATAAAAAATATATAATAATAATAAATAGAAATAATAAAATAAGCATAGGTAGTGGGAAGAAACTAGACATTACTCCATGTGACCACTTTTTCACAACCATCCACATTACTAACCAGTACTATGGAGACCCAAATGAAAAACCCAATCTAGAACCTAAGACAACAAATCATCTCGGGTCTACCAAAATTGAGTATCACAAGTAGGTTGTGAGAAGAAAACAACTCTGTAGATAAGAACCATAGAATCCAAGCATTTACTTTCCCAAAATTTTCTATAAAAACTAATTAGAATATATATATATATATATATATATATATATATATATATTAGTGTTTTATTACATAAAAAACACAAATTTCCATAATAATCCCTTATCGAAGATCAAACATTAGTTTCCATTTTAAAACAGATTTCTATTTAAAACCCCAATTTGAAAACCAATGCCCCTAAAATAATACAACACATATATTTCGTTATAAATTGAGAAACATATCCAAGTATAGAAAGTAGTGTATATAAAGGTAATACTAAAATAATGGAATGTCACAATTTTAAACAGGAAGATATAAGAAGAATAAGTAATTAATTTTTTAGGAAAAAATATGAACATATGGATATGAAATGAGGGTAATTTAATAAATATATCTAGAATAAATCCTTATATGTATTCATTTTAGGCCCACATGTTGGTGTATGGTGCAACTCCATAGTCAATAACCAACTTGGATGCTCTAAACCAGTATCTCTAAAAGAAAATCCCATGTGGCATATCCACTATCTAGGGGGTTTAATTCCTTCTAATTTAGACTATATATCAATAATTACTCATCCGGTTAGATTAAATATAGTAATCCCATGATAATAGTATAAATGTAAAGTTATGACACCATCACATGCATTGAATTAAACATAACAAGAAAATTCCCCCATGCATGAGTTTCTCACTCCCTAACACTATCTATAAAAAGACTCTCTACAAAGAGGACAACCATATGTGTTACCTTCACACAAAAAACATTTATCATCTTCAAAATGGGCGTACATGTCATGTGAGTTAAAATACAACTTCCAAAGCATCCCAAGGTACCAACCAGCCCTCAAGATTTAAAAATATAAAACATTTTCTAATGAATACACAATTCATCCCAAAAAACATTTCCAAACAGCATTATTCATACTTGGAATATTCAAAATGCACCTTTAAAATCAAGTGGTTACCAAATCATACTAAATGGTGAAAATGGGTCATTCTTTATAAAACATTCTTTAAAACAACATTTAACATTTTTTGGAAACCAGAAAAAAGAATTAGAAAACATAAGTATTTTTAGAGAAATCCATTTGGAATAAATAGTGGAAATATAGTGATATGGGAGGTTATTTTTTAAAAACAATGATGTTACTGGGATGGTAATTTTTATAGAGTTTCCATTTATAAGTGTGTTCACTCTATGTATATATAGATATTCCCATATTCCCAATTATATATGTAGAAAACCATAAAAATTCTCATGATTATAATTAATAAATAATAAATAATATAAAACCATGTCATAAGGGTTCACACACAAAGCACTAAAGGATAAAATAATCTCCAAAATTCATCTAAGCACAATTACATTCACATAACTCAATTTTACCAAGGTCTAGACATAGTCAAAAAATAATTTCAAAAATAACATAATCCATATTAAATTCCACTTGGGAATTCACGAAACACCCTACATATATATACATATATTCATCACTAATTAAATCTTTTAAAAAGCCAATTTTAATTAAATTGGTGACATAGAAATGTACAAGAAATCATACCAATATATCACAAGCATGAATAAGGAAATATGAATCTATTTTAAAAAACTTAATTTTTCAAAGAAATTATTCATAAAGGAAATGAAATGAAACACCTACCTCAATGATGTGTGAGTGTTATGATACTCGGGAAGAGGGTAGAAAATGGCCCAAGAAAGAAACTACACACTATAAAACAAAGGAAAAAATCCAACATCACCCTCTATCCTATATTGATTTTCAATGATAAACTCCATCCACTGAAGAGAAAAAGGAAGGGTGTGGATATGAGTGAGGAACCAATCAATAAAATTAGAAATATTACCAATATTTATGGGGGAGATTCAGTACAAGAAAGAAGTTAAAGGTAGAGGGTTTTGGGATCCCCCTTCATGTAGAAAAATAGAAAAGGTGGAAAGGAGGGTCAAAAGGGATTAAAAATAATAGGGGGAAGAGGGAAATTCAATTTCTTAAGAACCTGGGAATGTCACACTATTTGGATGCATAGTTTTCCAAACAATGTGTCAACTCTAAAAACCCAAAAAAGAAGGAAAAGAACCGCACATGGTATTATTAATCATTTTGAGAAATCAAGAGTATATTGCGAAATCTGTGTCAACCAAAATTAAAGAATCTCTCATCCACTTACAACATGGTTTCGTCTATCCATTCTCATGTCATATTATAGGACTTAGACCCCCCCCCCCCAAGAAGGCCACATAGTTACACATTTTCTTTTAATAGTTTGTAAAAACCATGCATAGACCATGAATGAAAATACTTTTTAAAATAAAAAGAACTAGAAACAACCTTTTCATCCACCATCCAGATATATACTCATGAAACTATGATAAGTAACCATGAATAGGACAAAAAATTGATAAAAACACCTAAAACACAAAAATATCTACTGGTAACTCAACCTGACCATCAACCAAAATATAATGAAATAATAAAATAATAAAATAAAATAGAAATCAAGGTTGGGTTGTAACAAGGTATGTTCTAAGATGAATAAAACCTTTATCAAGAAACTCTATCACTTAATGTTTAATTTAAAAAGTTCTAATTGAGCCTTTATATAAGGGGGTTTTGAGATTGTTGTATCGTCACAATGTAAGATAATTGAAAATTCAACCCCTTGGTCAATTTAACATCCTAAAACCCATTAGAAAAACATCTATGTATTCTTTTACTAATAGTGCAATATTAATATATACAACTCCCCTATTTTAAACAATGTGAGATAGGTTAATTTCATTTCAATATCAAAATAGTATATTATATTATTTACATGTTATCAAAGGTATTATTTGATTCCTATATAAAAATGAAATCAATTTCCAAAAGTATCATTATTGGCTATATAATCAATCTTAAAACACTGAAGATAATGACAATCCATACACAAAATTGAATCATATTCTACAATGGGAATGATAACAAGTTTTTCATGATAACCCCTTCAATATAAAATAATAATAATATATTTTTAAATTATAGTTTATATAATACTACCCCCAAAAATTTCTACTAACATCTATGAATTCATTTATTGAGGGGAGATTTTCATTTTTCCAGTAAATTTCTCCAAAATAAAAGAAATTGTGGAACGTGAGTCAATAAAGACATTAGTGTGATCTTAGTAAATAATTAATATACTTGTTACCATGTCATATTATATAATAAATTACATATAATTTGATTCAAAGGATTTTTACCACACCCTTCATATTCTTCCCTTGCCACTTCCATAATTCATGTTCTTCTTCAAAGACTCTCCATATAATGAACTACCTCATTCTATTTATAACACCTTAATTTTTGGTTATCGAAATTTGTCTTACCACAACCAATATCTTTTTATTTATAATAATTATCCATATTTCCAAACATGTAACATTAGAAACACTAACCTGATTTCACAATACATTCTTTTTTGTTCTTTTCACTACACTTTGTGAAAACTAAAACATTGTTTTCTTACAGTTGGATTTATTCAATGGATTCTTTTTTATTTCATTACACTTAAACATGTTTTTATACTTATCTTCATATAACATTCTATCATCAAAATACTCAACTTCTACTTTTTTAATACAGTGAACAATTTTCTTATTACATTTAAATTCATTATAAGACAAATCTTTTAGGTATCATTACTTTATTCTTGAGTAAAACTGATTAATATTACAATCAATGTCCCGTATAAAATTTGGTGCACACCTTTCCAATCAGGTGATGTTTCTTCAATACACATCCATTGAATATCCATCATTCTGCCTCAATTCCAAGAATTGATTTCCCATCCTAATTTGAACAACCTTAGAAATATACTTCTAGAGGAAAAAATTCTTAAAAGTATATTATTCCATGGAATTAATATATTTCTTTCTCTAGTATTATTAATCATTTACAACCATTTATCTAATTCACCTTCAAAATAGTAAATATAAATGGTTTCCTATTGATGATTTGAACAACCCCTGATTTAGAATATATTTTCTAGAGATTATATCCATCCATCTCCTACCACTGGTTCAAAAGATCCACTGAATTCTAGATTGTATTGCCTCATAAAATTATCCACTATCAACATGTTCCTCTATGGTAGATATTGATTATATATATCATGGCTACCACCATCATTTATAGAATATGTCAACTCATCCATCACATCAATAAACAACTCGGTTCCATTTCCAACTATTCTAGGTTTTTATTTTTGAAGGATATTGTCCTCTTAGTGTATTATTACATCAGATTCCTGATTTCCTATATTAAAAATCATTCTGAATAGATATAGTTTAGATAAATAATCATGGTAATCATGGAATGTTATATCAAAATAACCATAAATTATAATATCTTATGGTTATTTACTTATATTATCCAAAACCCTAAAATATTCTAAACACTTCCTATGATACCAAGTATAAGAAACCAGACAGAATCAATATGTACATTATATCATTTGGAAATAATTAAAATTATTTCATTTCTGAAGATATTTTATGTTTAAATTTTTTTATAGTTACTCCATAACCATTATAAAAATTAATATTAAACTATAAAGTAGACACTTCACTCTGTATCAAATTTTAATACAATATTAAACATTTAAGACATAAAAAGTTTAATTCTCATGAAATATCTTCATAATTTTTATCTTGACCACATTCTTTTCCCTAACAATCATAAAAACCCTATATTTTTAATTTTTAAAAAGAAGAAATATCTCTGTAAGGGATATATATAAAAAATAAAATAACATTGTAGTCCACAAATACTCATAAAAATGTATCATTTCAAAATAAACATGGATTTCAAAATAGAAATTTTCATAACCATGAAATAAACATACCTACTTAATCATTTTCATAAAGTATTTCCTAATAAATCTTAAAGGAAAAAATAAAACTCATAACGATCATAAAAATATCATGAAATCCTTTTCAAAATGGTATACATTTCACCGTTAATAAATTATATATTATTTTATTTAAATATAATATCTTTATAATTCATTATAAAATCATAATATTTATAAAAAACCATGTAAAGAATAGATAAAAAAATTTATTTAACTTGGGATATAATTTTCATACCACTATTACAATCACTCCTATAAATACTCAATTCATCTCATGGCTATATTGGGAGCACCCATTCAAGGCTTAAGACAAAACTTCCTGTCATTGGATTGTAATGAAACCAGCCATACATGGTTTATAATGAATCTAATAATACATGGATTATAATATATCCACCATAATCATATGGAATTCCAAATAAAAATAACATAATCATAACTCAATAAATATTAAATTAAAATATTCTTTTCACCTATAAGAAAAACATTTACGGATATATAAATATCCATTAAATTAAAAAACCTTTCTAAAAATACCAATAACAAAGGGAAGTAGTTTTTTTTGTTGAATAAAATATTAAATCATATAATTCAATCTAAAAATCAAATAACTTCTATGGTTTTGAGAAATATGTTGATGTTGTTAAAATATAACATTTATTTTTCCTTTTTTTCAAAAATTTTCATATAAAATATGTATAGACTCCTTCTGAAAACCTTTAAAGGAAATTAAAAAGTTACATAAAAATTATTTATAATTAGTTAATGTAAATATAAATATATCAATACATATTTTTAGATTATGGACATGGAATAAAAATATTAAGAAAATAAACCTTTAAAACATTTAAAATGGGGTTTTGAATTAAAGGTCCTTTATTATGACTCCAAATAGTGATTTATATTCAGTATCTTAATAAATAATAATATTATATTAATTATTAAATTTATTAGACATCATTGTAAAGTTTTTTACTCCCATTATTTTACTTATTACCATGTTATAGATAATTACTTAATCAATTAAGTTCGCGTCGTTTTCTTTATGATATTCATATCATATGTCCCTAATGACTTTTGTAGTTTGATAATAGTCAAAGAGGTTAGTGTTCCACCATATCCAAAATACTAATAATGTTTAATTTAATATTTTAAAGATTAATTATAATTTTAAAATCAGCAATGAAATTTGGTAATTAATAATGAATTACATTAGAATCAAAAAGACAGTATGTCATAGGTAGCCATGAGTGAAGTTTTTATTTTTCAAATAGAATGAGGGGAAAATATAAGTATATTTTTAACTTTACTTAATTATGAATATATCATAAGTATAATATTATTTCACTAAATATACTTATATATAACATCCATTTAATGTGGTTATGGAAAAAAATCACATCACTTCATGGAGGTGGTAATCCAAATGTACACACGAATGATGTTATCATTTTTCAATAAATGGAAAGGTAAAATATTATATGATATGTTATAATTAAAGAAAGATAATTTTTTATACATATCATATATACATATAAACATTAAAGCCATCATTATAACCATTTTATGATAAGTGTTGATGGAAAGTGAATTCAATCATTTCGTGAAGTAGTAGTCTGTTATAGACACAAATGATGGTTTTGTATCCCATTTGATTGATGAGAGGATATATATTTGTGATGTCATTAAAATTATAACATATGAGTTTTTGTAATATATTTAAGTTGTTATTTTATATTTTTTGATGAATATTTGAAGGTGGTATAAGGATAAATAAAATGAATTTGGAGTTAAAAATCTTCCTCAGACATCCTATTTAGATTTATACCTAAAACATTACAAAGTTATTGTTATACTCAAACCAAGGACCCTATAATGTGGGGAGGGATTTAGGAAATGTGTTTTTTTGTATGTCTTATCTAATATATAATTCTTAAAATGTGTGAGGAATATATGAGGTATAATTTTTTTTAATAAGTAAGGAGAGTGTAATTCTTGTTATCTTTCAAAATATTAAATAGTATATACATAATTATCAGTTGAAGTGGCATATAAGTACCAAAAATCCAAATAAAAGTTATTATATGGTAACAATAAGATCAAAAAATTACATTTTGACATGTTTTTGTTACATTTCAATCCATAAAACCTAGTTAAACTACATTAAACCAATTTTACAATTAATGGATATACCATAACTATATTCCATGATTATATAATTAAATGAATAAAATAAGTAATAACTTGGTAAAAAAATTGATCATGATGATTCCAAATTTGGAATTAATTTTATTAGGTTCAAATTTCATATGTGGAAAAACTACTTAAAATATAGTAACACAAAATGTAATAATTGTTTTTATGAAAATAGATGATTTCAATGTAAAAATAAGTTTACCATGAAATTAAGTAATAAATTAGTTTTCATGAATTTTTTGGGAAAATAAACAACATAGGAATTTTTTTAGACTTTTTGAGATATCCAAAATGGAATGTTATCCTATAACTATTTTATTAAATTCAATGACCCAAAAAAGTTCTTAATTTTAATAAAATATGCCTTATCTTTTTAAAATTAAATATTGGGTTCCAAAATTCAAACTAAGATTTTCAAATAAAATATGTAAATTCTAAAAAAGATAATTGGTTAAAAATATTCATCAACTAGTACAAATTCAATATTTAGGTAATTCTAACTCTTATCACTTTTGTTTAACCCTTCGGTAAACCTATGTTAACCGTAACTACAGTGGTTGATTTTTACTATTTTTACTAATCATTAAGACCAAAAATTAAGTTTAAATGATTAAATTATATTAATTATTATGATTAAATATATGTAATCTACTTTATCAAATTCATTTTTCAGAAGTTGTAGTATTTATCTTAAAATTAAACATATAAAACCTGATAAAAATTTGTTTTCCATAAAAATTCATTTTAAGAATACAAATGTTTTTATATAAAATTCAAGTAAAATTTTGATCCAAATGAATTTTATTGGATTATTTTTAATCAGACTGAACTAACAAAATTTTTAATTTAATCCAAAATAGATTTTGACCATGAGAATACATGAAATGAAGTGATAGTTTTCAATAACAAACTATATTTTTCACTAATCATTGAAAATTAAATCTTATTATAATATTCTCAATGATTCACCTGAATATATTATTTATATTATTATTTAAAAAATTAAAATAATTTTTTCAAATAAAAATTATAACATTTGGAAATCATGCTTTTATATAAACCAATAAAATGTATTAAAAACTAATTTGGTTAAAAATATTATTTTCTTTTTGAATGAAAAATCACCTAATGATCTTATAATGAATATAACTCTATAAAATATAATTAATTAATTTTAATAACATATGAAAATAATTATTCTTAACAACATATTGGTTATTAAAATTATGACCAATACTTGTGGTGCATTTCTAGTTACTAGGTTGTTTGACATTATATACCAAAACATGAGTCCAAATCTATTTTTAGTTTTTTAAACCTTATATCTTATTATTGAAACTTTATATCTTGTAAAATAGATCAAAATTTAAAATTATCATGAAATTCTTGGCATACATTTTATAGGGATGCTCATATATTTTATAAATCATGTGCATGATTTGAATTTATAGGGATTATCTCCATGAAAAATTAAATATCATACTAACCTATGTTATTTTATAATATATTTGATGCATGGGTCATTAATTTAATTTTTAGGTCCATCATATGTTACTATTTTATATCCTTTCAGTGAAATAATGGTTTTACATGAGTTTATTATATGAATTATTACCAATAATTGGTAGTGTCTTAAAGATTTATTTAAGGATTTTCTAAAGCATTTAATGGAGTAACTTCAGCTAAAGGATTTCATATATATCACCACTAAGAAGGTTGTCTCATCTCTCTATTTTGATTTAATTTTATATTTTTTTTAAAATTTCATAAATTGAGTATAAATTATTTTTTACTATAGTAATAAGCGATATAATGTATTTTGTTTTTTAGTTTTTCACCAAAAACAAAACAAAAAAATTGTTTTCTTCTTTATCTGTTGGATAATTATATTAAACATTAGGATTAAAAAAATATTCATAGTCATCATTCAAGCATTATTCAATTTTTATAAATATTAATTTATTTTGAAAACTGATTTTAAATAAATGTTGATATGAAATCATTTTTTATATTTAGTATTTTCAAAACATTTTTTGGATTTTAATTATTTTTTGAAACTCATGCCTTATTTTACTCTTTGAAATATTATTTTAATTCCTATTAAGGTAATTCATTTCAATTGTTTTATATTTTTACAATTACCTTATATTATTGAGTGAAATCATATTTTATTTATCATCTTGAACTTGGTTTTATACTTTATCAAATATACTTATAACTAATAAATGTAATAGTATAATTGAGTTACTTATTAGTGAACCATGTGTTTATCAACGTTAAGACTTACCTTTACGATGTGCCTTATTATTCCCCTAGTAACCATGAAGACCCATATAAAATATCCAAATTAAAATACTATTTTCCCTATATATTTTTTATCTTGTTAAAATTTTATGATTATTTTATAAAATGAGTGCAGAGTAATTAGGTTACTTTATTTATCATCTTGAAGATGAGTTACATTTTATTATAATGTGTAGTGGAGTTATAATTTTAGGTAAGGACCACATATGATGTACTTCATTATATATTTATTTTCTTACCCATATAAAAATATAAAAAATATATATAATCATTAGGTAATGAGAAATGAATCATACACCATACTCATTTGTGTGACACATGAACTTCAATAAAAATAAAAGGGTATACATAATAGGTTTTTAAATTTATTAATTTGTATTTTTTTCAATAATTAATTAAAATTAATAAATAATAGGAATAATATATCATCATACATCATTTTAAATGACTTATAGAACAAGTTTATAAAATAGAAATTGTGTTTTGTGTATAATTACAAGGGATATCTGACTGAGGGATCATAATATTTTGAATGATTGTCCTAGCATTTTATTTTAAATCAAAATTATCCTATTTAAAAATTTATGTTTTTTACATTAAACTAATCACCCCTAATACTCAATCTAAAACAATTAAATTTCACATAATTGACATAAACTTATTTTACTATTGTATGAATAATTTAGGATTTAATCAAGAATATGTTATGACTCTCATGATATTTCATTCAAACAAAATTCTACATTTCACACTTTAGTTATGAGTGATAAAAATTACATGGATGGAAGGTTTTGACATGTTTCAAATATTTCAATGTGAGTATATAAGTCGATATTCTAGAATCATTTTGTATATAAAATATTTCACTATATTGATAACACCTATATATTTTCAATGTCAAAAATTACCACTTCCACATCCAAATCATGAGATGATAAGTTTTTCTCTTGAATTTTCATGTATCATGTGGCATATGATACCACATTATCATTTTGAATGAGGAATCCTATATATTCCTTCACTGATTCATTATTATATATCTTAATCCATTCTATGGATCATGGTCATATGATCATAGGTGTAATAACATACATTCTTTTTAAATTTTTTAAATTTTACTCATATTCATATATATATATATATAAGAACATGGTTTCTATCCATGTCAACAAGGTTATTGGAATATAAAGTTGTGATAAATCCCACAAAAAGTTTTGATAGTATCAATTCAAGATAAGAAAACTATATATTTCATTTACCTTAGTTGGTCATGGATATTGGTCAATACCTGTCTCCTTTTAAGGATCAACCAATAAACCCCCACTTGAGATTATATGACACATAAATGAATCTTTTTGTATCCATAATTCAAACTTTTTGAATTTAGCATACAACATCCCATTACACATGTTCTTAAATACAATCCCCAACTGATATTTATACTCTTCCTTTACCTTTTAATATATAATGATATTATTAAACACTACTAAAAACTAATCTACATAATATATAAATAACATATTCATTATATCCTTGAATACATTAGTGAAATATTCATGTTCAAATGTAATTATTATAAATTTCTAATTACCATGCCTCATATAGATGGTTGTGTTCAATATGTCCTCCTTCTTGACCCTCACTTGATAATATCCAAAATTATGCTCAACGTTTTAAAAGTATTGTGTTATAATTATTTTCTCACAACATTCATTAATATTTGATAAATGGTACTTGTTCTTGATATTTATCCTGCTAAGTTCTCAATAATCAATGAAAAGACAAATTGACCTATCTTTCTTCTTAATAAAAACTATTGGGTCGCCCCATGGTGATGCGCTAAGGAATATGAATCCATTTTATATATTCTTCTAGAGTTTCTCCTATAATTTATAAAACTCAATTGATACCATTTTATAAAGATTATTTTAAATAAGAATGTCACTATTTATGATTTCAATTAAATAATAAACTTCATGATTCAGAGAAATTATAAGAAAGTATTCAAAATATAAGTCATCATATTCTCAAACATTATGAATATATTCAATGTTGAGTTTATGTCCAACCATTTTAGATAAATATACCTTGTTAATAGGTAGTAAGACCAACATAATAATTTTAATTCTCATTTTATGTTCATGTTCATCCTCAAACTAATAAACAATCATGTTTTGATTTAGAATATCAAATGTGGCTTCCCTTACTTAAAAAATGATACAGGATCTATATAAATAAATCCATTCCATTCAATATATGAAATAAAATTCAACTATATGGAAAATAAAAATATTATTATGAATCACATTCCCAAATACTTCAATCAGAGGGAATTAATAAACTTGATATGTGATCATTATGTCATTATATGTTTTTACTACAAACTCAACATCTAATTATTGATGTGGTGATGAATATTTCTATAAAAGTCTTCAGATATAAAATATTGGGTATATCCACAGTTAAATAATAAATTTATAGTTCTAGATAATATGTTAAGTCCCACTTTCACCATGCCATTAACCTATCCCACTTCAATTGTGATAGGAAAGGCCTTCCCTTTATCCTTTTTAAGGGGTTATTGGGGCCCACCATCCTCACTAGATCTTGTAATAGGAAATTAATTTTCAAAATTCTCAATATCCATACATCTAAAACACTGGAATTCATTAGTTTATTCCTTTTTATCCTCTATTTAATATTACAACCTTTCATCCCCCATCTACAATCACTAGATTGATAGTTAGCCTTTCCACAAATGAATAATTCCCCAATTCCTTTCTATTAATTTCATGAGTGATTTCCCAAACATTTATAGAATATATTTGGTTTTGATTTCTTTCCACCATGGTATTTATCATTCCAATTTCCATGAAGCTCTATTTTTATCTTCATTTTACCCATACTATGATTGTAATTAGAGTTTCTACTATATATTTCAACATTCATATCACATTTGAAGGATTTCATCATAATTACCAAAGTCACTTATAGATAATTTCTTTTAAAGGATTGGATTTAGACTGCTGAATAATCAAAAAAAATTATTTTAAATTCAATTATCAATCCAGTACCATGGCTTTAAATTATTTTAAATATTTCTTTTTAGTTACCAATATATTCATCACCATTATATTTATTCTCCATAGTGTTCCTTTCTATATTAGTATGATGGGTTCAAGGAATATATTTATTGATAAATATCCTCATAAACTCCTCTAATTCTGTGGTGCTTATTTCATCATATTGACTTGTTTTCAAGATAAGATTACACAAATGATCATATTAACTTTACAAGAAATAGACTACTTCAAAAATTTCATCAATGTTTGATCACTAAAGAAGAAAACATAAATTTTCCATCAGATAGATCCATTACTCAAAAACTATTTTCCCAAAAAAAACGTAGAAGAAGGGGGGATGTTGTAGAAAAAATGAATAATTGGAATGTTTCACCCTCCTTGGTGTATTCAGAATCTCAACATGGTTTTTTTATCCCTCAAAAATTAATAGACATGAGTTGGCACAACAAAAAATTTATAGTCTGTACATATGCTTGTATGGTATTTTTACTATTCGGTGGATGGAATGAAAGAAAAGGTGGATACTAATTCAAAAATAAATAATAATAAATATATCATAAATATAAATTATAATCATTAAATATATCTTTATTACCATCCATGTAATGTGGAAATAAAAAATCAATACCATCGCATTGTAGAGGTGGTAGTCCAAATGTATACACAATCGATGTTATCATTATCCAATGGATAGAATGGTAAGAAGATAGATATGATATTATAGTTACATAAGAATAATTATCTCATAAATATCATATATAAATATTAAATTCATCGTAATATAAAACCATGAAATATGGTGATGGAATATTGAATCATATCGATGCATGCAGATGCAAATGACGTATTGAATGGTTGTTACAAAATCATAATAAAGAATATTATATTTATGATACTAGATTCATTATTATATTATTGATATAATAGTTTCATAGGAATTAGAAGAATAAATAATCTTTGAAAGATTCGAGTATGATAATTACCACTTCTTTGAGACAACTCCTTTTGTTTAAACCTTAAGCCATCATAGAATAGAATTAGGGAAATTATAAGAGCTCAATAATGATGGTAAGGATGATATAATGGTTTTTGGGTTAGTATGGGCTGATCTAGAGAGCTCAAATTATATGAATAATGGAGGATAAGAGGTTCTATTTTATAAGTGAGGGGAGGATCATATATTGAGTTACTTAATGTATTAAAATAATATAAGGTCGTATTCCTATGAATGTGGAAAAATAGCCAATACATTGAATTTAGGATAATATAAGGTCAACTTTCTTAAACCAATAACCTTAATATATTTTTAAATGTAATTATCACTATTATATCCTAGTTTAACTCTCCCTTGGTAAACTCATATTAATCATAATTGGGCACTACTACAAAACTGTCCTTTAACAGGGTCTGTATTTATCAGCGCTTGAAAAATGCACTAAGAAAGTCCATATTTATTGGTGCTAAAATAAGCGTTGATGAAGGGGGCCTTTATCGGCAAAAAATAAAAGCATTCAGAAGGGGTACCCTTGATCAGCACATTTTTTTTAGCACTGAAAAATGTTCACCTTAATTAGCGCTTTATTTTAGTAATGATAAAGGTTACCCTATATCAGCGGATTATTTTAGTGCTGATAAAATATTCCCATTATCATCAGTAATAATAAAGCTTTAATTAATTTTAACATTTATCAGTTCTTTATTATTGCTTATAAAGGTTCGAAAAATTAATATTAAAAAATTTTATCAATTTCATTAATTAAATAATAATTTAAAAAAATGAATAATCATATATATAAATTTTAAAAAAATTAAATAGTATATATTAAATATATAGATATGTAAAATGAATAAAATGAAATAAATAAACAAATAGAAATATAAAATGAGTAAATTAGGAAAAATATTAATTATTTTATTAATTAAATAATTATTGATAAAAATTAATATATTCAATATATATATATATATTTATTAAAAATATTGATAAATAGTATATATTAAATATAGATATATAAATGAATATATAATTACAAAATTAAAAATGAATAAATTACCAAAAAATTTAAAATTTATTAATGATACAATTATAAATAAAAATGAATTAGTATAATATATATATTTATATATTAATTATAAATGGTAATAAATAATATTATATATATATATATAATGAATAAAATGTTGATTAAAAACATATTAAAGTTTTATTCAATTTTTGTTGTCTGATTTTTCAATTTTACATATATCAAAAGTCAGGTGTTACATTGATTTCAGGTACATATATGTGTGTGTGTGTGTGTAATAATGAAGTTTATATGCAAACACACACACAAATATATTTATGCAATATATATAAACAAATACACCTAATATTTATGTATTTTATTAATATTTTATTATATTTTAGAATTTCATTGTAACATGATAAATTTAATATAATCTCTTTTTAATCAGTTAATATTATTTATTTATTTTTAATACTATTATAGTTAAGGTGTTCATTTTTAATATTTTTTTATTTTTTATTTTATTTCATAATTTGGTCATTTTCTATTATTTTTTTATTTATTCATTTATTATTTTTTAGTATTTTCAATATGTATTAATATTTACTTCAATATATATATATATATATATATCCAGACTTTTTTAATAATTTTTATTTAACTAATAAAACTAATCCATTTTCTAGTATTTTAAAAGTGTAGTCATTTTCAATTATTCAATTTCACTCATTTTTAAAATACATATATTTAAGATTATATGTCTACTAATAATGATAAAAATGTATTAGTAAATTAATATTTATAAATTAATGTATTTATAAATTTATATTTAATATATTTATATATTTATATATTTATATATTTATAATTATTATAGATAAATAATTATTATTTGTAAAATAAGTATTTAAATAATTATAAATAAATAATTATATATATTTAATAATTATAAAATTAAAAATAATTTTTTAAAATGAATCCTTTATCAGCACTAACATTTTAGCACTACTAACGATAGATATTAATCAGTCCTAAAAAGTGCTATTAAAAAAATTATTAGTACTAAAATATTATCGCTGATAAATATGTTTTTATCTATGTTTTCTGAGCACTAATAAAGAACCCTTTTATCAATGATTTTAAATTTCATGTTGATAAAAGCGACCTTTATCGAATATTTTCAGAAATTTTTATTAAAATGTTTTTAATCTATTTAAAAGAACTTTTATAGGTACTCAGTCGTCGCGATTCTTAAGCTCTCTCAAAACTCCTCTATTACTGGTGCAACTCGACTATGATCCATTAGACAAATCAAGGATACAATACAATGTATGTTATTTTCCTCTTTCCATATATCATTTTTTTATCTTTTTGGTTCTTATTTTTGAATTTTTGTGCTATTATTAACCTTGAAGAACTCTATATCTCACCTCCTCACTGATACCAATGTGACCTCTATTTTAATGGAGTTTTTAAAAGATAAATATATTTAGTTTAAATCCATGCATCCAGGATGAGAGATTCTATGAAATTTATCTTTCTACTGAGACAATTAATTTTTGTTGTTTAATTTCATTCAACCAAGATGATAGATGTTATGAAGTTTAACATCTATATTCTATAATGAATTGGTGTGGATTAATGTCATATAACCATGATGGGATATAGTATGCAGTTTAGTACCTTGATAAAAGGATGAATTTATGTAGTTTAACATCATGAAAATGGATGAGATACATTATTCAGTTTAACATCCTTCTTCTAGGTTGAATTTTTGTTTTTTAACATAATGGAGACATGACAAGATATGGTCGTGGACCACTATGAAAATAAATTCATTAAAAATATTGTATTATTTTGGATTTTTACTTTGTCCCCATCCATTTAGGTCAATGTGCGTGCTCTGTTTTTTAGATCATCTTGGCTTGGTTTTTTTAAATGGTTTTTGGAAAGAGAAAATTGATTTTTGGAATTATATTTTCTTTTAAAAATGTGTGTTATTATGTTTTCAAAAGTTTTCTTATAAGAAGGTGGGTTAAAATTAACAATGAAATAGTGGTTTTTAAAGAGATAATTCTTGTTTGTTTTAATTTGTCTTGTGATCCACTTGTTTTTCCCTAATATACTACATTTGGTTGTATTCCAGATTGATTCAAAACCTGATTTTATGATTTTTTTATTCAGAATATGCCTCCTAGAAATATCACAATGTTTCTTGTGGGTCTCACCCTATTTCTGGTTCTCCTCAATTTCATCCCATCTTTCACGGAAATCGAGGTTTGTTAGAGGTAATGTAGTGGCTTGAGGATGTTTACCATGTGTTTAGAGTGTTTGGAACTCCAAAAGCAAATAGAGTTCCTGTTGTTTTGGGTTTTCCTAGGGCTCCATCTTTGGAAGAATGGGAGTTATTTTCCCCTCCAATGATTCAAGTTGGGATGAAGTGGAAATATTTTGAGTCCCTCTTTTTCTGAAGTTTTATACATGATGCGGTGAAGAAGAATAAAAGGGAAGATCTCATGAGTGTCTAGAAAGGTCATTGGATGGTGAAGGATTAGGTTGAACACTTCAAAGAGATGGTTTTCTATTATCTATAGGTGGTGTCATAGGATATGTTGAAAGATTATATTTTCGTTGGGGGTCTTTATATAGATATCAAGGTGTGAGTGCTCTTCTCCAAGGATCTCAATTTTGATAAGTTGGTGGAGGAAGTTCTTTTGGATGAGTTTTTTTAAAAGAATAATAAACACATTGGCTATGTTTTTGTTACATGTGTTGGGGTAAATACATTCATTGTTTCCTCATTTTGGTTTTCTGGTTATTTTAAGTTCATCTTTCATTATAAAATTTTGATGAAATTATTCTTTCGTAGTTCAGATAGTTATGTTTTTTTTAATTTGAACATTTAAATAGTTATCCTTTCATGAATTAGTTCTCATATTTCTATTGTTCTTGTATATATATGCCTATTTTTGTGGAAATTACTCATTGTTCCTTGTGTGAGGGTTCATTTATGTTCGGTATTTTTATCATTTTTTATGTTTTTCCTATTGATGTAGTGTGTTGAAAGAACCTTTATGTCTATTTAGATCTATTTATCAATAAATCCACAACATGGATTGGTTTTTCATCACTCACAAATTTAATAAGAAAACAAAGGATTTCATATGAACATCCCTACTATTGGTTAACTACCTCTTAGAATAGCATATAATCAGAATGTCCACCTTCGCTTCCCCATGATTCTCACATCTCACACATTCTAGCCACCATCTGTATCATATCACCATTTAGTATTCACTTTTATTTCTCTTCCTACACCTATTTACTATATGCATGTAACTACATGTATCTTGTATCATTATAAGTATTGTGTGGGTGCAAGAAGAGAATGAAAAGTAATTGCTGAATGGTGATATAATAGAGATGGTGGAGAGATTTTTGAGATGGGAGCATCATAGGGATGTCAGTCATGAATTTTAGGTTATATTCTATGCTAATCGGTAGTTAAACAACAGTAGTGAAGTGCACAAAAATCCTTTGTTTTATTATTAGCATATATTTGGACCAAATAAAACCTTTGTAAATTTGTAAATTTAATGTTTTGAAATACATTCATTATTTTAATAAAAATTTATATAATGAAACATTGATTTAATTTTCATTATTCCTTACAATGTTCTTTTATTTTAGAAGATTTTTATCACTGTGAAATTTCTTTGTAGGAAGAGAAATTACTCTACATTTTCTTAATCATAGTGGTAATATTGATGTTTTCACATAAAAATCATTGTCCATAGAATTAATACATTGTTTCATATTTATTTTTAATTTATTTCTTTTTATTATTACTCAGGTAATAATTTTCTTCTTATATAAGTGGATTATTTTGGAGTTGGGGTTCTCTTTCCAACATTCAAGATTCTTCTCCTTCAAAACCTTTTCACCCCTGCAGTGTTTCATTTATCACATTCATTCATGTTATCCCCATTAACTTGGTTAAAAGGGAAACACCACTACCTCTTCTCAATTATAATGGTAATCTTGATATTTCCATAGTAAAATAATTTTCCATATAATTAATGTGTTATTTCCTATTTATGGTTAATTTTTTTCTTTTTATTATGTCTCGTAATAATTTTGTTATATAGGTGGATTCTTTTTCTCAAGTTATTGTGGTTTTTTGAGGACAGTCATACAGTATTGGCAGTTTGAAAAAGAAAGTAAATGAAAATAATAGTAACATTGACAATTAGGATTATTTTGGAATATACTTAATAATTTTTATTTATGTAATTATATAAATAAATGTTTTAAATGTTTATAATATAGTTTGTTTCTTGTATTTGTGTTGTAAATATCATTTCCTTTATATTCTTTGTTGGGACATGTTTTCATTGATATCTGTTTTGTTTCTGGTTTGTTCTCTTTGTGTTTCTAGTACTTCTGGTGTTTTGGTCTGTTGTTACTTCACACTAAAGTGGTGCTATAGTGTGTTGTTATAGTACATGGTAGTATGGGCCTTTATCAATGATTTTAAAACTGCTAATAAAGAACACATTTATCAGCGATTTTAAAATTGCTGATAAAGGACACATTTATTTGTTCTTCTAAATGTGATGATAAAGGTATACTTTATTTATGCATCTACATTGCTGATAAAAGATTCCTTTAGAATCACTAAATAAAATTGCTGATAAATGGGACATTTATAAACTCTTTTAAAATCACCAATAAAAGTCTCATTTATCAACACTTTGGTTATCACTGATAAATGTATGCCTTATCAGTTCTACTTCATTGCAGATAAAAGTCTCAGGCTTTTAATGTCTCCCACATTTTCAAAACTTTTCTAGCACTGATAAATTCCATTTCTAGTGTTGTTAAAGGCTATTTCTATTGTTGTATTGGTAATAAATTTTTTCTATTTTTACTATTCATTATGAACAAAAAGTAAGTTTCTAACACCCTATGATTTTATTGAAATATTTTTTTCCATAAGATGTTTTTTTATTACATGAAACACATAGTCTATCATTTTTTACATGAAACACTAATATTATCTTCTATTACATGAAACACTGAGGTTATCTTGCATTAAATGTTACACTGAGGTTAAACGAAATGTAACATGCTATTAAAATATTATTATGATTGTTGTTATTAAAATATTATAATGAAATATATGAATATGATTAACTTAATTATGAAAATTTATTTGTTACGGATGTATGTATAATAAATTCTTTGGAATCTAACTAATTTTAAATGAAAAATTAAAAACAACTTGAAAATAAAGGAAATATTTTCTTGAAAAACTGTTCTTTTACGAACAAAAACATTTAAAAAAATTAAAAAACTCATTTTTTTAAATAATTATATTAAATTTATTTATTATATATTCAAGAAATATTGCTAACATTAATCTTATGTGTTTTCTAGAAGAACATATTTGAATAAATCCAAGTTTACACTTAAAACTACGTTTTTCAAAAAAACAGCTTTGGTGCATTTTTACCACCTATTTTTTAAAAATATTGTAAAAATATGAATATTTATTCAAATATATTAAGTTATTTTTTAACTAATTATGTGAAAAATTATCTTAGAGTTATTTTTTAAACATTTTATGAAAATAATAATTTTGTAGTGAATAGTTAAAAATATTAGTTGTTACTAAAAATTATCTTTCATTCAAAGCATTTACAAGATAAATTTTATTTTAATATGGTTTTAAAAGTACAAATATAGAAATTATAAATCTATTAATCCAATTTAGGCCATTATAATCAACATCAGATATTATTTTAGTATAAAAACATTTTAAACTTTTAAATATTTTCACCATAGAAAATAACTTTTTTTGTTGGGCCTCTATGATTAATTTTATGTTAAATTCCACCACATCTCTATGTTAAATTTAGAAAAATAGATTAAATATTTTGAATAAAAAAATAATATTATCTAATAATTTTAAATTAATTTTTGATCGTAATGAATACCGAAAATAGTGAAATATTATTTATCATGGTTATGATAAAAACGGGTTTACTGGGGGTTAAACTAAAAAGAAAATTGTTAGAATGGAAGAGAAGATTATATAATTCCAATAATATTGACATATTTTGACCTTATAACTAAAACATTATATAATTATCTATTTTTGAGTATTTTGACATCATAATAATGTGGGATTAATTGATTCTTTTCAAAAATGTCATGTGTGTCCTCTCCCCCACTTATAAAAAGCCACCCAATATCTTTGCCTCACTACTATTAAAAATCCCTTTTTTCAGCCAATAGATACCCAAATATATTCCATTATCATTTTCCAACATCCTAGATCCCTTTTTTGATCATAAATCCAAACTAGTAATGCTTGTGTTGAAAACCTAAAGAAGTTATTTGAAGAAGATGTAACGAACTTAAAAAAGTGTTTTTATATTATTTCATCTTCCAACTCCTTAAAATATTATTAAACAATTATTATATAATGACATCATTAAATTAAATATCCTTATAATTTATCATGTTAATTTAATGACATATATCTATATCCTCTTCCATCAAATGGGAAATGCAACTCTCGATCGTGTGTACCACAAAATACTACTTCATGAACCGATGTAATTCATTTTCCAACACCACCTTTAGAGTATAAGTATATATTGATTTATAAAAAGTTTATATGTTTTATTTATGATATTATTATTCTTATTAAATTATAATATCACTTATACCTTTTTAATTTCAATTATGTGGCGAGTATGATAACGTTGATCATTTGTACAGTAGACCACCACCTCACGAAGTGATGTAATATGTTAATCAATTACTTGTTACATGGAAGGTAATAAGGATTGATTTTATATATATGTATTTTATTAATTAAATATTAACAATTTTTCAAAATAAATATATTATATAATTTATGAAATTTTTATTCATTAAATAAATGATAACATTGTTTACTTATACGACATACTACCACCTCATAAAGAGAAGTGATTTTTTTCACAACACTTTATAAGGAAGATAATAAAGGATAAATATCATTAATATATGTGATGTATAGAACATGGTATTTATTTTTGGAAAATAAATATACAATAAACCATTTTACCCTTTCACATGTTAATAAAATGATAATGTCCCTCGTGCGAACGTACGGACTATCGTCTCCAAAAAGTGATGCATTTCATTATCCATGTTGAGAATTATATAATTATTATAAATATTTAAATAATGAACAAAAAAAGAAATTTATAACATTAATATCATTATTGATATGATTGAATGGTATCGTATATTTGATATCTACAACTTTCATGATAAAACATGCATGAGAAATTAAATAATTAACCCACAAAATAATAGTTATAGTGTAAGATTATCGAATAACATGTAATAAGATGTTATAAAATGATCATATATGATATTTCAAATAATAAAATTATTTTTTAAAATGTTTATAAATTTTTTGAAACCAATATACAAGAGTTTAAAGAGTGATCAACTAAATGGAAGCATGAGTAAATGGGTTTCTTGACTAAATTTCCATTCATTAGGCTATATATCCACTTAGTTGATTATTTTATGCCAATATTATGTGAGAAAATACATTTTATTTATTATTTTCTTTAAACTTCAATTTTTATGGATTTTAATTTTTTACACATAATAACTTCATTTATTAACACTCACTTCAAATATATGAACATTTTCAAGGTTTCATCATAAAACATCTTTCTTTGAGACACGTGTTATATTATGTACCTAATATATTTTAAATTGTGTATAATCCACCCATTTACATACTATATCATTAATCCTTCCTAATTAATGATATTATAATATTATATTTATCTATATCATTCATGGGATGTTATGATTAAAAAGCTACCATAGTAGTAAGGGTTTGTGAATATTCTCATTTTAATCAAGATTATTTATTATTAAATCATAATTGATGAAAATTATTTGATCATTTCCTAATAAAAACCATTTATTTTACTCTCCTCTAGTAAATAATGATGATTTCAAGTAATAGCGCCATTTTAGTCTATTTGTTAATTAAAATTATTGATAGTTGTTTTAAAAAAATCTGACTTCATTTCTCTTTTCAATCAAAAATACATTTCCTCTAGATAAATGTTTTTTTAAATGATTTCAAAAATATTTTAGTATGATTTTTTAAATTCATGCTTACCCTTGACTATATTTTTACATAAAAAAATATATTAATATTCTTGTTGATTCCCAAAAAAGGAACTTTTTATTCTTCTATAAATATGTGAAATGAATCTCCATTTTTAAATTATTATGCATGAATAGAACTTTTCATCCATCTTGACCACTCTATGTTTTAAAGCTTAATTTTTTTTATTTTTCAAATTTTATTTACAAAATAAAAATTATATATTTAATGGTTTCGATTTGTTTATATTTTAAATAATTTTTCTCAAAATGGAAAGTATATTTTCATCATGAAATCCTTAAAGTGATATTTCAAAATCATTTTTCCATCTAAAATGACATCCTTATATGTTACTCAAAGTGAAAAGGATATTTAACTAAAAATTGTTTTTAATAATTTGAAAGTATTTTCATCTATGAAAACAAAATATGATGTTTTTTATTTATAATAAATAATGAAATTATTTCTCTCACATATATATCTATTTTATTCTCCCTTCCATTAATGGGGTAACAGATGCTTTATGATCATTTATTGAATGCATTTGCAATGAAATTTTCTTTGATTATGATATAAAGAAAGATTATAAACCCCATTTTATTCACATGGGTAATTATTAAGGTATTTCTTATGATTGAATTTATTTATGTGGCACACATATATTATGAACATGTTTCGATGGTTTCACATAGATTATTCTCCAATGCATTGGGTGATGTTATAGTCTCATGAGACATCATGTATGGGATTAGAGAATGGACCTAATAAATTATGGGACTTTTTACACCATTTGATATTGTATAGGTATTTGTGCATGACACAAGATTGTGTCATGTTTAATATTTTTACCACATTTCATATACCATAATCTTATGATATTCTGTTATTTATGTTATGCTTCCATGTGATTATTCATGACCCTTTTCTTTAATGATAACATTTTATTCATTTTACTAACATGTTATGTTTTCTTATCAAATTTATTCACATAATGGGATCTATTATCACCCCATTATTTATATATTCCATAGGATATATCATGTCGTTTTAGGATATCAAATGGATTTAGGATTTAAATATTGAGAATAAAGTAAAAATTTAATGTTTATGTTTTATTTCAGGTAATATAAAAAGTGTCTTCCAAATACAATAGACCTTTACAGCCCTTGAGTTGTATTAATGGATATTTATGTTTATGAATCATGTAATAATATTTCTAAAAATGATTTGGTCACTATAGTATTTATCATAGAAAATGTTTATTTAACATTTGGAAAATATGGTATGAAATATTTATTGATAATTGTAAGGATATGTATAAGTATATGTATAAGGATAAGACTAAGAATATAAAAATATCCTAGAATCTTGGTGAAGTATAGAGTGAGTGGATTATAAGAAATTATATCTGTGTATGAATACTGAAAGTGGGCATGGTTTTGGAATAGATGTACTTTATAGTAATAAATCTGAAAAATGTGTTCCATCCTTGACTCAAGCATTACATAGTATATGACATCATGCCTTACCACACACCTGGTTGGACACCTTCAGTGGGTAGTCTTTGTAAATTCACACTCTTTGTGAACCATCATGAAGTATTTGAATATATGATGATCATGGATGACCTAGGTTAAACATAATGTGTCTTATATTGAAATTAATGTTTCATTATTTGTACACATTATAAATAATTTTTCATGATCATGTTGTTTCCCAGAGTGAATACTTCTTCTCAATCTATGATTTATGGTTTAGTAAATGTTGGGAACCAGAAAGAGATTGGTTAATGTTAAATATGATAGAAATTTTGATCATGAGAAACTAAATTTTCTGATGACTCAAGTGAAATATATTGTGATTGTGCCTCACAAATTATCCTGATATATGATTAAAATATTGCACATTAACAAACTCTAAGACTCTCCAAAAGAAGGTAAGGATAGATTTCACTAATAGTTTAGGTGGTGGAGACCGTAGAGGAAAGAAGATTAAATATCTTATATTTTGAGAATTTGGGGAGAAGAACTCAAGGGAATGTATCAAAGAAAATCGAAGATGATTTATATGTAGAGAAAAAGCAAAAAAATTATGTAATTGTGAAGTAAAAATGATAATTTCAATTTATGCAATGTATGATAATAATGGTTTCCCTATGTAATCATCAATGATATAATTCTCTAAATGTGGAAAGAATCACTACTACAATACTAGGTCATTCCAAGGATAATGCTTTAACAATGCTACCTAAAAACTATGATTAAGACCCCCTTTTCTGTGTGAGAAAAAACAATGTTAAAGGGGTCCTTCAGTAGAGCTTGTAAAAAAAGCAATGATAAAGCCCCCTATTAGTGCTAGGAAAAAGAACTGATAAATGGGGGACTTTATCAGTGCTAAAAATGATCATAAAAGCATCACCTTATAGTCACTATTTCTATCAACTGATAAAGGGTATACATCATAAAAATATATATTTCATTAAACATATTATATTAATATAAAAATTTATTTATGTTCACATTAATATAATATATATGTTTTATATATGTTTTAGATAAGGATAAATAGGCATTTAAACTTAATATATAATAAGTTTTGTGAAAAATATTATAAAATGAAAATTATTATTATTAATTTGTAATTTTGTAATTATTATCAAGTAATAGTAATTAAATAACAACTTGAATATAAAAACATAATAAAAAAATAATAAAATTTATCAAATAAGTTCAAAAACACAACTCAAACATAAAATGACCATATCTTTTTATTTGAATGTTTTTTTGTGCTCTAACATATATCCAATCAAATATTACGACAAGATTTATGACCTAGGGACTTGGGGGGACACTGCTCAAATTTTTTAATGCTATAAAAGGAACACAAGGCCTCCAAAACTATTTTTTAGTCAAGTTACCCCAATATTTTAATATTCAATGGAATATCATCCTCATTTATGGTGGGATTATCCCTATTTTTAATAGGGAATGAAATTATTCACTGTTATTAAATTCATATTGATATTATGTTTTCCAAATTCTATCATTTTTTATATGGTATTTTTATTTATAATTAGATATTTTCATATTTTCTTGTATTCACTTATAATAATTCACATGTATAAATATATATATACACATATTAATATAAAAATTTACTTTTTAATATATATAATGATATTTATTATTCATGTAATTTAAATTAAATAATTATCCATTTTATTTTCCAATTAAAAATTCAATAATGTTTATAAAAATATATATATATACATAAGTGTGTGTATTAATAAACACACACACACACACACATATATATATATATATGTATTTCAATATATATAAATAAATACTAATATATAATATATTTAAATAAATATAATTGTATATATATATATATCACATATTTAAAAATATATTAAAATAAATATAAATGTCACCAAATATGCAAAAAAACATGCATGACATAGTACTAAAGATCATCAAATTTCATAAAGGAGGTTCTGGGATCAAATCTTGTAATTTGTTGGTATTTGGGGTATCCTTCTATTACTAAGGGGTGGGGTGTGTGATGGTAGATCAGGAGTGGAAATCAAAGAGTAAAAATTGTGTTGAGAGTGTGTAAATAAATAAATTTTGTTCAAAATTTTTAAAAGTGCTAAAAATATGTTGTTAAAGGAACCTTTTTATAGTGCTAAAAAAATAGATGATAAACATTTCCTTTATTAGTGATTTTTTTGCACTCTTAATGGTCATTATTTAACATCACTCACAATATCATCGCTTTTTAAAATTCTCAATTAACAGTAATGAATGGGAAATATGTAAATCAATGTCTTAAGGGGAATACTCAATAAGATGTTCAAAATGGCTTTATGAGTACTGGTTTTGGTGTTGGTGATGAAGATACTATAGATTTAAAATAAAATTAATTAGGTATTAAGTAATATGATGTTTAATACTATATAATAGTTTAAGAATAAAGTGAAATGATTTATATTTTTATATACTGGAATTCAAGAATTATCTGATTTCTGAAATATATATATATAAGTATTGTTATTTATAAGTTATATGATGAGTATTTTCAAGAATATGTTGAAAGTTACTAATGAAATCGAAATATGATTTAATGTTAAGGTTATAATCTATGAAAATCACATTATTTAAGAAATGAAAATCTTGGATATGTGATTGAATTGAGGTAATTATTTTAATTAAAAAAATAAATGAGTTGTATAGAAAATATTAGGGGTTAAAAAATGATTTATTGACTAATGTTATTTTTAAATATGATCATCATATTCTTGATAACATTATATGATTATATAAAATTATTAATATGATTGTAACCTAAGTTTTTCCATAATTTTATAAAAAGGACAATCCAAAAATCAGGTGAAACCCCATCACGTTCGTTAAGGCCTGGGAACATAAACCCACCATCGAAGGGCTATAAGGTTATAAAACCTACCACTAGTCTATGTGTTGTACTTTTTAGTATAAGAAATTTTAATTATATGTTTTGAAGTTTAAATATTTTGTTTATTTTGAAAAAAAAAATTATAGGATCAAGTCATATTATTATAGGATGAGTAACGATATTTTGGGAGATGTTTTGTTAGGTTGAAGTACATATAAAATTTTTGTTTATTGTAATGAATTATTTGGTAAAAATGGTATTGTGTTTTTAGGGATATAAGTTGAGAATTATGATAAAATAATTTAGGTTAAAACATTATTTCATGTTAAAGTTATTGAGGTTATATGGGATATAGTATTACTTATTCAAGAAATAATATATATTTATACTTTGATATTATTATTGAATTTTGGAGATTAATATATACATAATAATTTTCATTATTGTATTTGTTTGTATTAATCGTTTGTTTAATAAATATAAGGGGAATATCTTGTTACTCGTGTATGTATATTATGATCAAATATTTCTTCAGGAATTAAAATTTTGCATTTATTTATTAAATTAATATAGGATGTGGAAATTAATTGAATCGCAAAAAAAGGATGAGTTTATTCATATAAAATGGAATAAAATCAGGTAAGTATATTTTCTCATGATAATTCCCCAGTATAAGGAAAATGATCTTGAAAAAAATACATGTACCAACATTTATGATGATATCAATGATATTTTTCACACCTCTTTGGTTTTTAGGTTTCAAGTTTTTTATTTTCACATGATCATTCACTTTATAATGATCAATTATAACATTCACTCCCCTTCAATATTTGAACCTTACACTTTTGATACATTTTTAGATCATCACTTCCCACATATGTTCTCTTATTTAAAAACCTGGTATGTGATATTCCATATTAACTTTTCAAATCACTTTCTCTCTTCTCAAGAGGAATTTTTATGAACACTTTTTATGATGTGGGTTTCCCAAAAAGGTATTTTTAAATTTTAAAACCTTGTTTACCAAGAAAAATTTTAATTTTCAAGGATGAAATTTATTTAAGGTGGTAGAATATAACACCCATGACATTTGGTGAAATATTTTTTTCCTTTTCATATTTCTCATTACATGCAACACTGAGTATATCATTCATCAAAAAAATAATTATTTTATCTTTTTTTATATGAAACGCTTCGTTTATCTTGTGTTACATACAGCATTCAGTTTAAAAGAATCATGACATAATAAAAAAATATTATTATCATAGTTTCACCTTACTATTGGAATGGTGGGTTTGAAAATTATTAATTAAAATATGAAAATATATTTTAAAAAAAAATTATATTATAAATTATTTTCTGACTCGTTAATTATAAATTCATATAAAAACCATTTATAAATAAATGAAATTTTTTTCTCAAAAACTTTTTTATGCACAGAAACCCATTTTACCCCAATAAAATAAAAAAATACATTTAGGGTAATTACTTAAATTAATTTTATATATATTATTTATTAAAATTTTTATCATTCATATTATTTTTATCATTCATATTATGTGTTTTTTAAACAAGAGATTAGAAAAAAATCAAGTTTTACACTTATAAAATGAATTTTTCTAAAAATAATATTTTTTCGGATTATTCCCACCTATTTTAAAAGTAATGTTTGAAATATTTAAAAATTTTATTTCAAATAATTAAATTTATTTTTTAAATCATTATTTAAAAATTACATTCAAGTTATATTTTGATAATTTTTTGAAAAGATAAATGTTTTAGTGAATACTGAAATATAGAAGTTTTTTCTAATTTTTCTTTTCATTCAAAGAATTTCCAAGATAAGTTTTATTTTAATATGGTTTTAAAAGTAAAATTAGTTTAATTATATATATTTCAATATAATTTATATCATTTTTATCAATTTTACATTGTACTTTTTACAAAAACATTTTAAACATTTGAAACATTTCTCTTTGGAAAACTGTTTTTTTATTGCGTTTATGGGATTAATTTTAAATTAAATGCTTCCAATTATGTCAATTGAATTTAGAAAAATTGAATTCATATTTTTAATTAGAATAATTCAGACTATCTAATTTGTTAAAATTAATTTTTTACTATAATTAATAGTAAAAAAATTATTTAGCTTGGTTAAGGTAAAAACAGGTTTTTATGGGGGGGATAAACTAAACAAATAAGGGTTGAAAATGAGACAAAACTTTTATAATTAGTATTTTATGGAAATATATCCACCTTATCACCTATAATAGTTAAAAATAAAAAACTTTGGAAGCTTGTTTCATGATTAATCTTCTATTGTAATTGATTCTTTAAAAAAATTTAATGTGTGCCCTCTCCCACACTTAGAAAAGCACAGACCCCCTCCTCCCCTACCCACACTTCCATAGCCATTTTGATCATAATCGACCTTAAAAAAGCTTCCTTACTCATATACCCAAATGATATATCCCTTTTTTCATAATTTCATCCTATTATGTCTTTTGGTGAAAACCAAAAGAAGGTATCTAAAACGTAGGTAACCTTTTTAAATGAGTGTTTTTATTTTCTTTCTTCTTACAAATCCTTTTAATATAATTAAGACATTATTATAAAAAGTATGTATATTTTCATATACTTATATTTTATTATGTTAGGATAAGAACGTATATTCGTCTCCTCTACCATCAAATGGGAAAATAAATTGTCGATCGTGTGTACGGCTGACTACCACCTCGTGATAAGATCTAATTTCATTTCCCTAACCAATTTTAAAAGAAGGATAAAACGTTGTATATAACTTTTATACATGATTTTTATCATATAATTATACATAAGTAATTATAATATCATATATATATATATTATTAATTTCCATTTCATATAGAATACAATAATATCACTTGTGTGTATAGCAGACTACCACCTCACAAGGCGATGTGATTTATTTTTAACAAACAATTTACATGGAATTTAATAAGTTTTAATTTTATGTTTATATATTATATTAATAGAATATTAATGAAATTAAATTAAATATATGATATAATATAATACATTTTCATTCATTAAATAAATTATAATTTAGTTCATGTGTACAGCAAACTACCGCCTTACAAAATGATGTGATTAATTTTTCACTAATATTGTACATGGAAGCTAAAAAGGATAAATTTAATGAATATATGTAATATATTTTACATTATATTAAATCTGGAAAATTTATATACAATCCACTTCTTTACCCTTTCACCCATTAAGACAATGATAACGACGCTCATGTGTATATATGGCATATCATCTCCACGAAGCGATGTGGTTAATTATCCATGTTAAAAATTAAATAATGATTATAAATATGTATATAATGAAAAAAAAATATTTATATAATTAATATAATTATTTATATTATGAAACTATATCTTATGTTAAAGGTCTGAAACATTAATGATAAAACATGCATGAGAAAACAAGGCAATTAATACCCCAGTCAATAGTGATGATGTATGATTATTAACTAATGGGTAATAAGATGTTATAAAAAAATTATATATGATATTATAAATAATAATATGATTATTTTATAAGTTAATAACAAATTTAAAACACTATACAAGAGTTTAAATAATACTCAACTAAAAAAAGCCAACGGTAAGGGATTTCTTGGCTCAATTTCTATTCATTGGGTTAAATGTCTAATTTTTTTATTATATTATAACAAGATTATGTGTACAATGAAATTTTATTGAATTATTATTGTATTTAACCTTTTTTCTAGATTAAAAGTTTTTATACATAATCACTCCATTTACTAACTCTCACTTCATTGATATGAACTTTCTAAAGTTTTCATCTCAGTGCTTCCTTCATTGAGACACATGTTCTTTTACATACCTAGTCACATATAAATAGTGTATGCAATTCCTATTAACATAATATATCATTAATCTATATTAATTAATCATATTTTTAGTTACAAGTTATCTACAAAATTCATGGGAAGTTATGATTGATAATTTATTGAAGTATAAATGTTTTATGATTTAATATTATTTTAATCAGGATTGTTTATGCTTGAATTCCCATTACATGAAAATATTTGATCATTGCATAATAAAAACCTTACATTTTACTATATTCTGGTTATTCATGAATATTTCAACTAATATTACTATTTTCCTCTTCATTGTAATTAAAATTATTGAGAATTTTTTTTGATAAAATTCAACTTCATTTTTACCTCTAGTAAAAAGTTTTTTTCATCAAAAAACTTGTTTTAAAAAATTGATTAAAACATTTTTTAATATAACTGTTTTAATTAATGTTTACCCATAATTGGATTATTACAGAAAAATAAAAGGAATCTTCTTGTAATTTCCAAACAAGATACCTTTTTAATTTTTTTATAAAAATTAAGAAGGAATTTTTGTTTTAACATATTTGGAATGAACGGAACATATCCTCCATAATGAACACTTGATGTTTTGAATATACCATTTTTATGTTTCAAATGTTCATTTAAAAAAACAGTTAATGCTTGAGAATGTTCTAGAATTTAAATAATTTTCTTCAAAATAGAAATGATATTTTTCATAATAAATTTTCAATGTGATCTTTCAAAATCATTTTTTCATATAAGGTCACATCCTTTGATGTTACATAATGTAAAAATGTTATTTTTCTTCAGAATGTTTTTATTCATTTGAAAATTATTTTCATCAATGAAAATAATATTTTATTTTTTTCATTTCTTTTAAATTATCTATATATGTCTCTAAACTATACACCTAGTTTATTCTCCCTTATCTAAATGAGGAAATAAATTCCTTATGATCATTTATCTAAAGAATTTCTTATTAAATTTCCCTTGACTATGATATGAATAAATATTATGCAACCAATTTTCATTTTATGGGTTATTATTTTGTTATGCCTTGTGATTGATTTCATTTATGTGTGATATAAAATGGCTCTTTAATGAATTTGGAAATTTTATTATCTCTTGAAAAATTATATATAGTATTAGGGTGTAAACCTAATCCATTATGGGACTTTTTCCACCATGGGATATTGTCTATGTAGTTTTCCATTACACATTTTTAGGTCATGTTTTATGTTTCTTCCATATTTCCTATGATTTAATGATATTAGGGTTCCATTTTCATAAAATTATTCTTCCATTTGATTACTCATGATCCTTCTCTTTTTTATATCATGGTAAGACTTTGACTCACATGTTACATTTCATTAACATGTTTATTTCCTTATCGAACATTTTAGCTCACCCAATTCTTTATGTATTCCTCTCATTATATCATATTGTTTTTAGAGCTCAAATAGATTTAGGATATCACTACAGGTAATAAAATAAATATTCCATATTTAATTTTACTTGTATATGATATGAACATAGTCTTCAAATGAAATTATACCTTTATGATACATGTGTAGTATTAATGGTAATTTATGTTTTTGAATCCTGTAGTAATATATGCAAAAGGTTATGCATGAAATAATATTTAACCAACTAAACTATATAAATTATGATTATTATAAATATAGAATATAATTTACAAGATTAAATTTATATAATTTCTGGAAATTTAATTTAAAATAATCAGACAAAATTTAAGAAACATTTTTTAGAAAAATTATTTTTTTTGGCATAAAAAAGAATTTTTTTTTTATTATTAATTTTACTGTAAAAACCACTCAATTAATTTAAAGATATTTTATTTGGTATATTATATAAAATTTAATTTTAATTATTCATCAATATATATTTATTTAATTTCATATTATAAAAACTCAGTGCACGCATGAAAATTGTTTTTCATAAATTCATTTTTATTTTACTTTCAAATGATTTTATATTCATTTATAATCAATTTTAAACTAATGAATTCAATTTCTAAATGTGTAAAAAATAATTTTTCATATTTTAGTTGCTCTATTTCATAATATTTAGTTCAGGATCTATATGATGACTTCCATATTAAATAATATTAATTTAATAGTATTTCATGGCTCATCTAAACTCAATGTTGTATAGAAAATAAGCTATAAAATACAATAAATATATATTCAATGATAAATATATCATAAAATATGAAGCTGTAATATCTCCCCACAGATATAATTTTATTAAATAACTAATTTTAAAATCAATTTTTTCAAACTCCTTTCCAGCAGTCAGACAGTTTAACTCATGGAATTTCAATAATCTTATGGCATATGATATCACTTTGACGCATCATTATATACCATGAAAAGTTAATCAATTACGGTTTTTTGAGTACCAGTGTAGTGATAAGACACTATTTCAATTACGTTAACTTGTGTTCACAATCATTGCTCTAGAAAAACATCACTCATTTAAATGTTATATTTGTTATCTGTTTTCACAATCACGATAAGTTTCTCAAAAATCATATATAGTGTCAAGATAATTCAATGAAACTATGGACATCCATTACATATGATGTTCTAGGACATTCTATAATTGCCTTTCTATACAAAGGATCCATAGATATCCCTTTTGATGTTAAAATTCATAAATAATGATACTTTCTCTATAAAACTCACATTTATTATACATTGCATATAGATTATCCTTAAATTATTCACATAAAAAATTACTCAAATACTCCTCACCCCCATCCTTTATTTCAGATTATTTTATAATATCATCAATAATGACTTCCAAAAAATAAGGTAATGTATAAATACTATATTCATTATTTCCATTAATATTTATAGATAATTAGTGATTCTGAATAGAATCACTATAAATTCATAGTGTACAATCCATGTTTAAAAATATGAATAGGGAATATCTTCATTATCCACCATTAATTAATGATATCCTGAATATTGGTTCTCCATAGAAAAGTACTTGGTCCCACAATGTTAACCAAACGAGTAATAAATCTATGGTAGGTTATACTTGTTCTTTATCATTATTTTTTGGGGTTCATAATAATAAATAAATATTTTAAGTAACCCATATTTCTTATTGATAAAGAGGACCTACGCACCCCATGGTGAAGGACTCAAGTGTATAAAACCATTTTTTAGATTCTCTTCTAACTTATAATTTATTTTATCAAATACAATGCTGGACATTCTATAGGGATTCTAGGATATGGGTGGATATTAGGGTATAAGTTTAATTTAGAACTCAACTTCTTGTTCAAGATGAACAAGAATAAACTCATCATGGAATAAATAAATATAGTCTCTCGCAGTGGGTTTTTATTCAAGAATGATCATCTTCATTATTTCAATCATTTAAACTGGATTTTCATTCTTATGAAAAAGTAATATTCATGATTGATTTGAATATCCCAAAAGAGATTCATCCTCATCCTTAAACATATATAGAATATGTGGATGATTCAGAATATGGAGATTTATTTACCTCTCCCAATAATTGATTTTAGAATAATTTTAGTATATTCAATCCATTCATATTATAGCATAAAATTCCACTAAAGGAAGTTAATAAATATTTTTTGGGAGGTATAGTCCACAAAAATTGATTGGTTAAAAGTTATATAATTAGTATACAAAAAATTCCTCATTTATTATTCTCAAAGATAACTGAAAATCTATTATTTTAGGTATTAATTTTATAGTTCTACTAAACATGAATAATATGAAAAAACATGTAGAACCAAAAATAAAATAATACATTATCCATTCATGAATGAATTATTAGAATACCTACTACCTCATTATTATCAGGGTCCACATCAGTGTTAGTGATATAATATACCTTCATTTCACTCTTGTAATTGTAGGTTTTTATCATTGATTTTATCTTACAACCCCTAGCATATGGAATTTTTTTGAATAATGTGTGTGTTCATTATGGATGAAACACTAGACATTATAATAAGGGATGATTGGAGGATTCTTTTCCACCATAAAAATAGTAGGATTGTCCATCTACCTTTTATATTGAATAGTATTATGCCCTTCTTTTCCACACTTGAAAAACCTACTCATTCCCTTTGAGATAGTTTTTAGATATATCTTCCAACATTTTTTGTCAGATTTGGTCTTTTAAGAAAAAAAATTTATACTTTGTTCTCTTGTATAATCGATTATTTAATATTTTTTAAACATATTATTGAATATTGTTCATTATTATGCATGAATTTAATGTAATAATATATTAGATATTTTTTTCATTGTTATGGCCATAGAAGTTCCCCTCTTGGATGAGAACTTTACAGTGTTAAAGAAAAATTCTTAATATAGTTATAAGGTTAGATAACATACTAGGATGGAAAAAATAGTATAAACCAATAATTTGTGAGTACTTGTAAATTTATGAGTCTTAATATCATGAATTTCAAACTTTGTAATCTTTAAGGTAAGAGATCATAAGAGCATACCTACCAGTATTAATTTTTCATTTTTTAGTGTCCTTAGATATTCAAAACTACAAGAATGTGTAATGGTCCTTATATGTTAATGTTATTATTAATTCATGTTATGACTCAAATATATTGATGTATTTCATGAAACATTGTAATAACAGTTTATAATGAAGGTGGATATGTTTGGTACATCATCAGTGAGATGTCATTAATGTATAATTCAATGAAGGATTTTTTTCCCTCCATATTTACAGAGGTTTTTATATCATCCATTTTCTTAGAATAGAAATGTGACATTAAATTCCATGGATATGGTGTATCAATGTGTTTTTCTAAGATAGTAAAACAAAGACAAATAAATTGTATAGCTTGGTGACTCTAATGTGTGAAATATTTTATGAGATGTTAGGAAATATTTATTATATTACATAGTAGGTATTCGTGTGTGGTTTTTGATGTTTCAATATTCTGTTATTTCTCTTGGGTGACTTTACCCGTTTTTAGATAGTAAACTTGGACATTAGGCTAGCCTACCTAATGAAAATGATAAATAATACAAGAGGGTCACACACTTGGTGTATCTATTAATCTTAATTAAATTTTATTTTAATTTAATTAATAGAATAAACCCATTCTCAAGAATGAGTAATAATTTAATTCAAATTATATTTATCACATAAATTAAATAGACATATATTCTTTGATGTGTGGATAAAAATATATTTATTTGTATTATTGAATATTTAACAAATATTTATTCAAAATTGTGTGAATTAATTATATATTTAAGAACAAAAATATTTATTTTAGTATTAAATAAATACTTAGTGGTTATAATGGACTGATACTACATTCAGTGATAAATAATTATTTACAATCCAGTAAATATTATTTATCACTAAATATAGTCCCAGTCCATTAGAACCACTCTGTATTTATATTTTGGCATGTGTTTTATTAAATGTTTTAATATTTTTTAAAGGATGACATGAAATTATAAAATATTCTAACATAAACCTTAATTCTATAAATATCACATTATGGATACTGTGTAGGTAATCAATTGATAAAGAGATTGTTTTTGTCCATAATGAATTTTCTTTCAACTCCTCCATCATTTTCCTTACCAAAAATGATAATTCAAGAGAGATTAATTCAACAGAAAGAATGTCTAATTAGGAACAAAAAACACAAGTTATTAAATTCACTATTTTAGAACCCAGAGATTGAGTGGAATTTTGATAGATAATTATAGAATGTTTGGATCACCACTAGAGGTATTCTACCCTTGGTTCCTCAAAAGAGAAATTTCGGAAATATGAATGTGTCATTTCAGATAATCAACATCATATATGAAGAAAGAAACCTAAAATGAGGTAATTTCATCCTTCCAAGCTAAATTAATAAATTATAAACTTGACATGTATGATCCACTCTTTGTGATCTTAAAATTTTACATTAAAAGAAATCATAATTTTTATATCACATACGGGGTGATTTTAATATGCCTGAAACATTCAAGTGGTATCATAGGGATCATGTTTAGATTTAGAATTATTTATTTTATTTTTGATCTAAAAAAAATTACGGTTAGATGTTTTTTAATGTTATTCATTGTTTAATCTGACTTGAATTAACATTCTTGGACGAATTACTCATGTTTTTTCAGTGATTAATTTTTTTATATATCTATTAATAGAGGAAGAATGATCAGATATTTCAATGGGAATTTCCCTGTTTTTTCTAGTAAGACATGGTTGCATGGAGTGTACTTGGTATTACATGTTTTTTACCCTAGTGCACTACATTTATATGTGAGGAAGGATACACAGTGAGGTACCCAGTTATTACACACTGCGTATACTGCCTGTTAACAGGCCAACCTATTATATAGTTATTGTATTACACAGTATGTATCAATGTACAAGATGTAAAATATACATAGATTAGCAGTGTATATTATGTAATTGTTGTGGTCATTGTACATATTAAATCCATGTAAGACTAAAAACTAGAGAATTTATGATATAAACATCATTTATGTGGTGCACATGGCATGTATATCATCAAATCTCACATCAAAAGAATATATTGATCCACTTAGTGAAAAACAATGACACATGGATCAATGAGATACATATTGTGTATATGGTTTTTATACTTTGGGTAGTCCATGTACAAACACACTGAATACCTAGGCATGCATCTTGGACACATTTAACACGGAACACATGGTGTTTAGATAGTATATGCACACTATATAGTCTGGTTATGGTACCTGACATAAACATCAGCATGTACCCTTAATACACAGCAACAAGGATACATGGGGTGTAAGTGGTCTGTATAGACTATGTAGTCCCCCATTAAAGTACCAAATTAAAAATTATAATATATTGAATTATTTCACCATTAAAACCTTATTTTATTTCCCGGAACACCATTGGGTCTTTGAAAATTAAACAATGGTTTTAAATAATTTTAAATTCTCAATTAATTTATTATAATAAATATTTCATTATTGGTTCTTCTATATATTTTTCATAAACACCATAAATGGTGGGAATCTAAAATAAAATTTGGATGATCATTAAGATAAACTTGAATGCGTTAATTAATTATTGAATGACTGTAGATCTTAGTAATAAATAGAAATTGATGAAATTAATTCTACCTAGTTATTTTTGTATATTTTTTTCATGTATGACTGATCATGACCATGATCAAGACCTAAGTATGTGTTATAATATATTTTATTTATTTTATTTCATGGATTTAAAATTATTTAATATTAAATTTAATAATGTAAAGAGATTCATCCCTACATATATTATTCTATAATGCCTACATGTAAAAAGATATTTATATAATCCCATGTTTACTGTTTCTTTGGTCCCCTCACCTACATGTGAGAAATAATTACTTGGAATTAATGGATCATCCTAAGGTGCAAGAAGGATGATCAAGATGGAACCATGATGATTCCAACTCTGTGATAAATAGATGTAAAGGAGGAATGTTGTAACTCATTCCAATACTAGAAAATGGAGTTTTCCCCCTATTGAATAAGTTTATTTAATGTCCCCTCATTAAATCAACTATTGGATAATATCTTGAATGGGTAATTTACATTATTTATCTATTCTTATATATGAATTATTTATTTTATGTATGTAAGACTAAAACCCCAAAAATTAATGAATTAATATAAAATTACTGAATTTAAATAAATGGATTACAGAAAAATGTTTAATCCATCATAGTTAATTAATTAAGTGATATCTACTTAATATTAACAACACCTGTAAAGGACAAAAAAGGATAAAATTTGTGTATAATTAATTAAAATCCATCAACCAAATTTTAAGTCATGTTAATCCTTATATTACTTGATATGGAATGAAACCATAGAACTAAGTGTTGTACACCTCCAAAGTCTGTACATTTAGTTTTATTGGGGACTTGTCATGAGATTTTTGGTTCTATTTAACTAAACCTATATTAATTTTAATGGCCAATGTATATTCAACAAAAATTTGTAGCTAATTTTTGAGGAAATCCAATCTGAAATTTTAGGATAGGAGAATCCACTCGATAGATGAAAGAGTTTTAAGCCCTGAATTGGTAAGACCTCTTGCCTAATTAATTTGTTATTGTTTTCATGTCCAAAGTCTATATCATTAAAACTGTATTGAGGATATTTTCTACTATAGTGTTAGAGAAACTAAAAATTACATGTTTAATTGTGAAGGATATATAGTCTTGAAAAAATAGAGAATATTTAACAAAAATCAATTAATTTATTAGTTCTCACAAAAATTTGTAATTAGGAAAAGTAATAATTATATTATCTTTTATTTATAAAATAAAATGAAACTATTTTCATCCACATTATCCCTATTATCAATATTGGGTAATAAAAAACATCCAAATGCTAGTAACTTCTATGAGTGGTTTGAAACATTAAATTTTTTCTACACCATGAACAGAAATTTTAAATGCTATAATCCTCAATATCTGATACGCTTTCTCAGAAGGTGAGTAATGAAGAGTTCCTTGTTAATGAAACGAATTATAAGGATGCATTTTATTTTCAATGATTGATGATTTCATTTATGTATTGTGAACTCATAAATCTACATGAAATATGGATGCATATATCATTCTAAAGAACCTATGTGATATTTTCCCATAAGGATCTATAAAAGAACAATTTGAGATCTCCAAGGTTCTCTTTCAAAGAAATCATGGAGAGGGATACCCATCTAGGCCTCACATAGTCATGATATTTGGGAACATTGAGTGCTTAGAGGTTCTAGGGTTTCAACACCTAGGAGAATTGGGAATTGATATCATTATATAATCACTCTTAAATATATTTTATATATTTTTTATAAATATTATCAAGAAAAACCATGATAAGTCTCTTCCATATCTTATCAATATTCTTTGAAAATTATATAAGGATATGAAGAAAAAAACATTCCAAACTTATAGTGAAAATGGAAATAGAAAGTGAACAGAATTATTTCAAATGCTTCTTCATTACCTTCCAAGAAGAGGAAAATAAAGGGGAAAGAAAGGGAATATTATTTTCCCTATTTTTCATATGGAAAGAAGGATCAACGGAAGAAAAAGTACACACATACAAAGAAGCAAGGAGGATATTTTGGTGTGTTTTTTATTGAGTGAAATTTACCTATTTCTATAAAATTGGGTATAATATAAATCTGTTCGTTATCACATATGTACTCATATGTATGAACTAATTTGATTCTGAAATATTTATTGAGGGGAGGTAGGACTATGTGTATCTAGTGAAGCTAAACAATTTGGTATAGTTATCAGAAACTACCACCTCATGTTTCCAACTAGAATGATTTGGTATTAAAGGGATGTTATTATATACTTTGAGTTACCAAAAATATTATGTCTATATCAATTTTAAATACAGATATATTTATTTTCAATTTTGCGAATAAATTTCTCATGTTTTATTAGTATATAAATTTTTATGGAAGGGAAAGTTTAAATATTAGTCTTTATGTTTGGGATTACACATACCAAGAAATAGCAATCGATAAAAATGTTACATCACATGACACATGCCATACCTAACGTTGGAATCATCATATAGGCCATGTAAATTAATACACTTGAATAAATTACATCAAGATGGATATTTATATTTTATTATACTAAAACCACTTGGTGTATTTCACGCTTGTTTACAGTGAAAATGATAGAATCTTTATTTAGTGGGAAAGGTTAATGGTATAATTAGTTCCTTTAATTCCTTTATAATAATGTGTTTAGAGTGTTTAATATTTAATAAAGGAGTGGGTACTCATACTTTATCCCTTTTATAGATGATTTTAGTAGATATGGGTATGTATACATAATGAAGTAAAAACAATATTCATTTTGTAAATTCAAGGAATACAATAATGGAGTTTAGAACCTCTTGATAAGAAGATTTAGAAACTCTATTGAGATTGTGGTGGGGAATATCTAAATCAAGACATCTTGACTATTTATGGGAGTTCGGGTCACAATCTCAACTCACTCCTCCTTATATTCATTGGTGGAATGGTGTAAGACAAATGATAAACCACACCTTGTTGAACAGGGTGAGATTATTGATGAGTCATGTGAGTCATATATTATCCTTTTGGGGATACACATTAAAAATATTAGTTAACATACTGAATTAAATGTTGAATAAAGTAATAGATGGTATACCATACCAATTATGCAATGGAAATAAACTTGTGTCTTCTTAATTACATTTATTAGGTTGTGAAGAATTTTTTAAAGAATATTCATGTAACAATATTTCACTCTGAGGTACAATTTTCATATTTATAGGATATCCCAAATAAACAAAGGGATACTGCCAATAAAATCTAATAGATATAAATATGGTGGTTGACATAAATCATATATTTATTGATAAGGATCTTATCTCTAAAAGAGAGAGTGGGAGTGAGATGGACTTCGATGAAGTCCAGGATCAAGATATACAATATTTGGCATATAATACAATTCCACATAGCCCCATGTAAGAATAAATTGTTCCAGAGACACAATTACTATGTAAGAGGACGATAGAGGTTATAGAACCATAATGGTATGGTTTTATCCTCACTGAGGATGGTGAATAATTATTAGTTGATAATATTAATCCTCTAACCTATAAGAAAACATTAAGTGGAATAGAATATTCCAATTGGAAAAAATTAATGATTTCAAAAATTAATTCCATGTACCAAAACTATGTCAATATTTTGGTAGACCCTCCAGTAGTTGTAAATCCCATTGGTTTCAAATGGGTTTTCAAGAAAAAACTATATATGGAAGGAAAATTCAGTACCTATAGGGCATTACTGGTCATAAAAGAGTTTAAAACCCATCAAAAAATTGTCTACTGTGAAACCTTTTCACCAGTTTCAATGTTGAAATCAGTCATAATTACACTTTCCATTGTGTCCTTCCATGATTATGATATTTATAAAATGGAAGTCAAAATAACCTTAATTAATATGAACATTCGATAGTATTTCTATATGAAATATCTAGACGGTTTTGTTACTCCAAAGGATTCCAACAATGAATGAAGGCTATAAATATTAATTTAAGGATTAAATTTGGCATTATGTTCATGGAAAATTCGTTTTTATAATTCTATAATGGAATTTGGTTTCATAAATAATGAATATGATTCATGTATCTATAAATGGATTAGTGGGAGTGAAGTAATTTTCTTGATAGTATATGTCTACTATGTATTACTTATAGGAAAAAACATACTAGTCTTACAGTATTCTGTGAAATGGTTCAATAAATCCTTCTCCGTGAATGGTTTATGTTTTTGAATCATATTTTCATGGTATCAATATTCATCATGATATATCCAAGAGACATATTTTCCTATTACAATGTAAATATATTGACAAGATACTAAAGAGATTCAGTATAAAATAATACAAGAGGAAATTTTTTCCAGCATCACATTGAATTCATCCTTTTAGGAAAATGTTTCCCTAGACACATGAGGAAATAAATAGAATGGAATGCATTTCATACAAATCAGTGATTGGTTCAGTCATGTATGATATTCCTTATATTGTGCTAGATGTCACCTGAGTATTAAGTGTGGTACAAAGATATCAGGATGATCTAGGTGACCACTATGGTATGGTAATCAAGACTATACCTAATTATCAGAGGTATAATAAGGATATTCTTATAGTTTACAGAGGATATAAGAAAAGAGTAATTAGAGGATATGTAGTTTCAAGTTACCAAAATGATCAAGATGATAAAGATTCCAAAATGTGATACATATTCACTTTGAAGTTAGGTGTTCTGGCCTAGAAGATCTCAAAGAAGGATGTATTCATAGATTATACAGTAGATTTTGAGTATATAGTTTATTTTTTGGGAGTTAAAGAAATAGTATATATGTGAAAATTAATCCATTACCTTTAAGTGGTACCAATAAATAAGGATCCTATCAAACTATATTGTTATAATACTTCATTATTGGCTCTTGTAAAATAGCCAAGGTTACATCAGAAAATGAAAAACATGCTTTGGAAGTATCATGTCTTGAGGAAATTTTCATAGATAGGTTATGTTATAGTGATCAATATTTCCTTGTAAGGCAATATGGAATAACCCATGTCTAAATCATTGACTTAGTATAAACATGATTATCATGTGTGTTCTAGAGGAATGAAGGTTTCAGGTAGTTGGATCCATTCCAATTGAGAGTTTGTTGGTGTTGGTGTCTTAGGACTAACTCATTTTACTTTTATTACATGAATATTTGATTTATTTAATATTAATAAAAAAACTTATAATATATTGTTCATTTTTTTCTTGAATTTAATATAATGATTCACTAGAGTATTTTCCTCATTGATGAGATTTTATAAGTTCCCTAGAATGATTAGAAACTTCAAGTGCTAGGAAAATATTCTTAATATAGTTCTGTGGTTAAATAAAAAAATATTATAGGACACATAGTATATAGAACATAAAGTGCAAGTACTCATAAGTGAATGAGGATTCTTATCATGTATTGTTCACTTTGTAATCTCTAAGATGGGTGATAATGCAAAAAAAAAATATTAGTAGGAATTCTAAAATTTTTGGTTTCATCGATTATTCTTATTTTTTATGGTTTGTAATGGTCCTTATACATTAATATTAGAATTAATTCAACTTATGACTTGTGTATTTATAAGTATTTATTAAACCATGATGATAATAGCTCATGGAGAAGTTGGATACATAATATTTTTCATGAGTGACATGTCATTGATGGATAAGTCATGGAAGTATTTGTCTCTTCCATATATATGGAATTTAAAATCTTATATCATTGATTTTAATAGAACTATCACATAAAATTCCATAGACATTATGTAATGATGTGTCTATTTCACATAAAAAATGAAATTTGTATTGAGAATACAGGTTGGTAATATATATGTAAAACTTTCTTGATAAGATATTATGAAAAGGGGAATATATTACATGGTGAGTATTCATATTTAGTTTTCAATGTTGATACATTGAGTTATTTTTATTTTGATCCTTGACTCATTGCTAGACAATAATCTTTGACTTTGAGCAAGTCCACCTAATTCAAATGAAAAAGGAATCTTAGAGCTTAACATAAGAACTACTTTAGTTTATCTCAATTAAATTATATTTTAATTTAATTAATAAAATAAAAAAACTATCACAAGAGAGAAGAATAATTGTATTCAATTTATAATGATTGGATAAATTAAATAAATATTTATTCATCTACATTTTAATAAAAATATATTCATTTGTTTTATTGAATATTTTATTAATATTTATTCTATGGTATAAGAATGAAATATTTATTTATGAATAAAAATATTTATTTGGGTAAGTTATAATGGACCAAGACTGCTTCTAGTGGTAAATAATTATATTACAAGCCAATAAATATTATTTATTTTTTGTGCAAGATAATGCACCCTACAAAATAATATTATTATTATTATTATTTGGTATGGGATTTATTAAAGGTTTTAATATTTTTTAAGGTAAAACATGAAGTAAAATAATATTCTTACTTAAACCTTACCTCTATAAAATTTACTTTATGGACATTTTATCGGTAATCAATAGAAATAGAGATAATTATTGAGCACAAAGTATTATATTTTTACACTTTCATCTCCCTCCCTCTCAATAATGAGAACACATGAGATATTTATTCAAGTATATATAATGAATGATCATGAATGAACAATTCAATGCATTCTATTATCTACTCTATCACTATTGGATCAAGTTTCACTGCTCGAAAAACATTACAGCATGTTTGGATCATTGCTTAAGGTATTCTACCCTTGGATCCTCACAAATGCAATGAAGGATATCAGAAATGTAATTTTCATACTATCAACATCGACAAAAAATAAATAATCTTAATATAAGGTAATTTATCTCTTCCAATATATATTAATTAATTATAAACATGATTTTCAAGATTCTATATTAGGGTTCCATGCATATGTGGACAACCATAAAAATTCTCATGATTCAAATCATGAAAGCATAATAAAATTCAAATTTTATCATAATGGTATGCACAAAAAAACCAAACCATAAATGAATATACAAAATTCATCTAACCATAATTACCTAAATATCACTCAATTTCACCATGTTTCAAACAAGGTAAAACATAATTTCCAAATACCCTCATTCATTTTTGAAGCCACATGGAAATTCATCCGACACCCAATATACATATATATATACACATAGTTAATTAAATACTTTGAAAACCCCATTTTCATCCCATTGGAAAATGGAAAAGAATAATAAACCATATTAATACATCCCAAGTATGAGGAATATTATTTGAATTTATTTTCAAAAAATATATAATTAAATGACGCGATTCGGGAAGAAAATTGACTGAAAAACCTACTTCAATAACATTAGAATGAGTTGAAACTATATAAGAGGGAAGAATAAGGCCCATGAAAAAAATTTCAAACCCTAAATAAAAAGAATACACAATCCGACATCACCCAAAATTATATATAGTTATTCCAATAGAATCCCCAAGTAATGAATAATAATTAAACAAGGGTAGGAGAAGATAAGAGGTTGAAACCAATCCAAAAATTAAGAAAACTTACCAATATTGATGGGGGAGATTCAATCCAATGATGAATATAAATATAGAGGGGTTTGGGAGAACCATTATTTTCCCAAAATTAAACAAGAGGGGATTAGGTTCAATGAGGGGAAAAGGATAATATCATTTTTTTCAATAATCTAGGAAAATTACATGTTTTGGCTACACATTTTACCAAAATGTGTTCCAACAGTGTGCATCCTAAAGGAAGGAAAATTACTTCTTATGGTATTGTCACATGTTTTGATAAATTATTATCTTACTATAAAAATAATATTGGTAAAAATAAAATAAACTCTCACACGCTTTCCACACAGTTTCCAAAAATCGTGCACAATCCATATTCCAAGTCTTAGACACCACTAAGAAATCTATTTGGTTACCCCTTTTCCACATATTTTTTGTTATTAACCATCAATATACCATTCAATAAAAACATATAAGAAATATATTAACTAGAAACCCTCTGCATCCACAAGCCACAAGGTTTCTCCCTAAACTATGAATACTAACCATGCATAGAGACAAAACCAAACTGAAATCCCCAAAACTCAAAAAACATCCATTGGGAAATCAACCAAATAATCAAAAAAAAATATCATGAAATAATAAAATAATAAAATAAAATAAAATCAAGGATGGGTTTGATAGTTTATGTGATATTATAAATGAAACCAATATCAGAAAACTCAATCAAATTATTTTCAATTCCATGATTTCTACTTAATCCATTTTATAATGGGGTTTTGAAATCGGCATAACATCAAAAACTAAGTCAATTATAAATTCAACTATCTAATTGGGTATAATTTATAGAGACCTAAAAAAACTTTGATGTATTCTTTTACTAATGGGGAATCATTCATCTATGCATGTACCTTATTTTCAATAATATGAGAAAGGTAACTATCATTTCCATCTCTTAAGAGTTTTTGGGTTTTATAATATGTTATAAAAGTTAGTATTTTATTCTTAAATAAAAACTGAAACTCATTTAAAAAAATATATACTTTATATCTATAATTTATCTTAAATTGATGAACATAATGTCAATACATACCTAAAATAACATCAAATTATACAATGGGAATGATCTTAATGTTTTATTATAAAAACCTTCCATATATGATAATAAGAATATATTTTTAAATTCTTTTTCCACAATAAAACCCCCATGTGTTTTTACAAAGTGTCGTGAATTTATTTATTGAGGTAATATGTTTATGTTTCTAGTAAATTTCTCTAAAATGAAATAAATTTCAAACCCCAAATCAAATAATACGTCGGTGTGATCTTAATAAAAAATTAATGTACATATAACCACTTCCTTTGATATTTCAACTTCTATTTATGTAGTTTCAATGTATTTCACCATGCCAATCTATTTATCATCTTTTTTTCACCATTTATGTTCATGTTCAAACACTAATCCACATAACAAACTGCCTCTTTTTATTAAAAACACCTTACTATCTGCTTATCAAAATTAGTCTTACCACTCCCAATATAATTTTCTTTATAATAATGGTCTATATTCCAAAACATACAACATCAAAATAACTTAACATATTATATAATATTTTCCCCATGGTTATTTTTACCACACATGTCACAAACTAAAAACAATATTTTCTTACATTCACATTTCTTCAAAGCATTATTCCGATTTTCCTTCCACTTAGACCTCTTTTTATGCTTTTTTTGTAGAATATATTTTTATCAAAAAAATAAATTTCCATCTTTTTAGAATAATGAATATGTTTATCCTAAAATTTATATTCATGATAGTGAAAATCTATTTGGTATTGTGACGTTAATATTGATTAAAACCTATTAATTTTACTATCAACATCCTGGATAAAATTTGGTGTGTTCCTTTCCATTCAGGTTAAGTTTTATCAATATGTGTCCACTAAATCATCCTCCTTCTACCTCATTTAGAATAATTTATTTTCTATTCTAATTTGAACAACCTTATAAAAATAATTATATAGTAAATTATTCTTAAATGTATATTATTTCATGGAATTAATATATTTTTTTCTCTAGTATTCATACCAATTCAACAACATTGATTAGATTCACCTTTAAATGGTAAATATCAATATTATCCTTTTGATAATTTGAATAGATCATGAATTTGACTATCCATTATAGAGATTTTATCCATCCTTCTTCTACCCTGGGTCAAAAGATATAATAAATTTTTGAGGGTGTTGTCACATAAAATTGTCCCCAACCATCATGTTCCTCTATATTAGATATAGATTATATCTCTGATGGATACCACTAACATTTATTTTATACTTCAACTGAACAATATTATAAATAAACTACTAGGTTTCAATTCCAACCATTCTAGGTTTTCAGTTTGGAAGGATAATGATCTCTCAGTGTCTTCCTACTTTAACTTCCATGTTTCATTTGTGGAAGATAATTCTAAAAGACATTGTTTAGATGAATAAAGATCATAATATTTAAATTATATATCACAAATACCATAAATTATAATCTTTTAAGGATGTTTACTTATATTATCCTAACTTCCAAATTTACATAATCATTTTCTATAATACCAACTATAAGGACCCCGACATAATCAATCTTCAAATTATATATTTTGGAAATAATTCAGTTAATATAATTCTCAAGGATATTTTTGGGTTTATATATTTTTAATTTTATACAATAAAACATAAATAAATAATTATTACATCATAAATTGGACACTTCATCTCGGTATCCAATTTTCCCACAATATAAAACTTTTAAAACATAACATGTCTTCTTTTCATGAAATATATTCACAATTTTTTTATTGACATTATAATTTTCCCTAATCTTCCTTAAAACCATATTTTAAAAAAATAAATTGTTTTATGATAATGATTATCTTATTAAAGTAGATATAAAATGAAATAAAAAAATTTTAGTCCATAAATACTCATAAAATTTATATTATTCAAAAAAAACATGGAGCTCAAAATAAAAATTTTCTTACTCAAGAAATAAAATTCTATGACCAAGAATATTTCATAAAATATTTCATAATAAATATTAATTTAAAAAATAAAAATAATTATGTTTTATTTAAAAATCATGAGAATCTAATGAAAACATATCCACAAAGTTATGTATTTCACCCATAAGTAGTACCATTTACATTCATTTAAATATATTCACAACATATTTACTTGAAAAATTATAATATTTCTAACAAGCACATGTAAATAATAGATAAATAATTTTTTTTAAATGTTTCTTCATTTTCATATCACTCTTATAAATAACCATTGCATTAAAGACTAATTTTTCTCTCATTTGTTACTGGTTTTTAATAGAACTATCAATCATTGGTTTATAATGTAACCACCTATAATTTTTTTATAATTTGACCATGAATAAATTTGTTAATGTAGAACAACCATCATCATAAACAATTCCCAAGAACTATAATATAATCATAAGGTATTAAAACTTGTATAATAATATTTTTCACCCCCAAAAGAAAAATATTATTTGGATATCGAAATATCCATTCCATTTAAAACCCTTTTTAAAAATATTCATTATTATTGGAAAAAGGGTTTACATTGAATGAAATATTAAATATTATAATGTAATACAAACATGAAATATATTTTATGGTTGTGGTAATACTATCGATGTTAAATATGTAAAAATAGAACATTCCTTCTCCCTTTTTTTAAAAATGTTCTATACAAGATATGTAAAAATATTCCTCTTGAAATCATTTGAAGGAAAGTAAAAAAAGTAACATCAAATATTCTTTATAATTCCATCATATATATTTAAACTCATCAATGAAATAATTTTAATAATACGTATATGGATGAAAAATATTTTGAAATTAAATCATTTAAACATTTAAAATGATGTTTTAAAATTAAGTGTCCCTAAAATTGAGTTAGACTCATCATGCACATTACTTATCTTCAAAAATAAGAAATTATATTAATAATTTAATTTCATAGGAAATTTTTTTTATTTGTTATTAAATTTATTTTATTTATTACCATGTTATATAAAATTACATGATCAACTAAGTTCACATCGTATGTTTTGAAGATATTCATCTCTTGTGTCCAAAATTACATTGGTAGTTTAACTATAGTCAAAGTGGTCAGTGTTACACAATATCACAAATAATAATCAAGAAATAAATATAGTTTTTATATATTAATTATACTTTTAAAATCAACCTTGAAATATGGTAATGGGAGCTAAATTATGTTTTAGTCATAGAGATGGTATGCCAAACATACACATGAGTAACATTTTTAATTTAAATAGAATAAGGAGAATAATATAAGTATAATATTAAATTTATATAGTTATGATTAGATCATAAATATAATAATATTTCATTACATATAATTATATATACCATCCATGTGATGTGGTCATGAAAAACGAATCAATTCACTTCATGGAGGTGGTAATCAACACGTACACACAAATGTTGTTATCATTTTTTAATGGATGGAAAGGTAAGAAATTATAGGATATTTTATCCATAAATAATTATTAATGTGTCAAAAATATAATATATAAAACTTAAATCCATTATTATAACCATTCGTGAGAGATGGAAATGAAAAGTGTATTATATAATTTCGCAAAGCGGTAGTTTATGGTACACACAAACAAAAGTTTTGTTTCCCATTTGACGGAAGAATGGATATATATAACTGATTTAATTAAAATAATAAAATTTCATTTTTTTAAGAATATTACTATTTTATTATTTAATCATTGTTGAATAATATTTTAAATATGTATTAGAAGAAATAAAATGAAAATTCTTGGTTAATAATTAAAGATCTTTTTCAGACAACCTCTTTAAGTTTATACCTAAAGACTTCCAAGGTTATTTTTACAAATATAAACGCATTTATGGAGTGGGGAGGGACATAAGGAAGTTATTTGGGTAGTTATTGGTGGATATATTGTTCTAAAAATGATTGATAAAGAGGTGAGGTGTGGTTCCCTTTAATAAGTTAAAAATTTTGAATTTTTGGTATTTTTCAAAATATTAAATAATATGTACGTAAATATAATTTAAAGGGGAATAAAGGTACTAAAAAGTTTAATATAAGGTGTGATATGGTCAAACTAAACTCAAAAAGTCACATTTAGACAATTTTTTGACACATCATAAGCCTTATCATCTACTTAAACCTCTTTAAACTCATTTTGCCATTAACTCTAATAAATAAACTATTTACCATGATAACATAATTATATGACAAATAACAAAAAGTAACTTTATAAAAAATGAAATTAATTATTTAAATTAAGAAACAGTTTTATTATTTTCAAATTCAATAATAGCAAAAAATAATATATAATCTCATACCACAAATTGTATGAAAAAACATTTTTTTAAAAATACCTCATGTAATTGTAAAAATAATTTTACCTTGAAATAAAGTAATAATTGGTTCTCAAGAATTTTTTTGGTTAAATAATTTAAAATATAAGTTTTTTATTCATTATTATTGGGCTAAAATGGATTGGTTTCTTTCAAAAATTCCATTAAATGTAATGGTCCAAAATATTTTTTAATTTCAATAAAAAATAACTTATCTTTTCAAAGGTTAATATTGGGTTTTAAAATTAAAAGAAATGTGTTAAAATGAATTATTTAACTCCTAAAAGATGTAATTTGTCAAAAATAAACATTAAATATGATAAAGGTACGTTTTTAGATAATTATAATTTTTATCACTTTAGTTTAACCCTTTAGTAAACCTGTATTAACCATAACTATGGTAGTTGATTTTTACTATTTTTACTATTCATTGTGACCAAATAATAATTTTAAGTGATTAAATTATATTAATTATTATGATTCAAAATATTTATTACATTTCATAAAATTATTTTCATAGAAGTGGTATAATTTAACTTAAAATTAAACCCATAAAATGCCATGAAAAGTTGTTTTCAAAGAAAATTCATTTTAATAATTAAAATGTTTTCATGTAAAATTCAAGTATAATATTGATCCCAATGACATTTATTATCATATTTATAATAAAAATGTGATAATTAAAACATTAACTTATTCGAAAATAGAATAAGACCTTGTAAATACATGAAATGAAAAGGCAACTTTTAAAAAATCAGTATTTTAACAAATCATTGAAAAATCAAAATTTTCATAAAATTTCCAAATATTAACCCTAAGACAATTTTGATATTATGATTTAAAAAATTAAAATATTTTTTTAAAATTAAAAGTATAAAATTTTTAAATCATGCTTTCAAATAAAACCATAAAATATATGAAAACCAAATTTGATTAAAAATTAAGCATTTTCCTTTTGACTGAAGGAATTACCAAAGGTTATTATAATGAATATAAATCTATAAAATACAATTAATTAATGTTAATAATATATTAAAATGATTTATCATATTATTATATAGGTTTCTTTAGTTATTACCAATACTTTTGTTGCATTTATAGTGACTAGGTTCTTCGACATTATATAACAAAGCATGAGTCCAAATCCATTTTGAGTTTCTGTCACCCTTTATTTTATTAAATAAAATTTATCTATTGTAACATAGACAAAACATTACTGTAATCAGAAATTTATTGTCTTATATTTCATATTTATCCTCATATATTTTATACTTCAGGTTCATGATGTCAATTTATAGGCATTATCTCCAAGAAAAATGAGATACCCCAACATCCCATTCAGTTTTATAAGATATTTGATTCATGATTCATTGACATCATGTGTCAGTACTAATAATTTTACTAATGTTTATACTTTTAGTGAATTATTTTTTTTACATTAGTTGAGTGGGTGAGGCATCATCATTAATGGTATGTGTCTTAAATATTGATATAAGGATTTCTCAAAGCGTTTGATGGAGTAACTCCAAATAAAGAATGTTGTATGTATCACCAGAAAGTAGGTTGTCTCATATCCCTATATATATTTAAATTAATATATTTTTTTAAATTACATAAATTTAGTATTATTTATTTTTAATTTAGGTATAGGGTATATAATGCCGTCAGGTTATGTGATTTTCATCAAAAAAACGAAAAACCAAAAAAACAAAAAAAAAATCATTGTGTTTTTATATTTATTTGTTATGTTGTTAGAGTGAACTTTGATCTTAAAATTTTTTCATAATAATAATTTATAAATGAGTAAAACATTATAAGTACTCATTTATTTTGAATTAAAAAATAAAATCAATGTTGATACCAAATATTTCCCTAAATTTTAAATTTTTTAAACATTTTTAAGGGTTTAATTATTTTTTAAAACCCATGCCTAATTTTCTGCATTCCAATATTATTTTATTCTCTCAGAAGTTACATTATTTTAATTTTACAAATTCTTCTAACTACCATATCTTTTTTAGTGAACCCATATTTTATTTATCATCTTGAACTTGGTTTTATCCCTTATTAAATATGTTTACAACTAAAAAATGTGATTGCATAATTAAGTTAAATCTTAGTGAGACCCTATGTTTATCAAATTTGAGACTTAAATTTACATTATCCTTTATTAAGCCCCTTGTATCAATGAAAATCATTATGCTTTATCCACATTACAATCCAATTAAACATATATATCTTTTCTATAAAATTTTAATATTATTATTCAAAATTAGTGTGGAGTAATTAAGTTTTTTTGTTTGTTATATTAGGGATGAGTTACATTTTATGAGATGTGTAGTGGAGAAATAATTTTATGGAAAAAAACATGTGATGTATTTCATTTGATATTTATTTTTTACACATATAAATAATTTAAATAAATAAATAATAGTGAATGGAAATTGAATCATTCATCATACTCGTTTGTATAAACAATTATATTCATTAAAAAGAAAAGGGTATAAGTCATAGTTTTTTTATTTTGTTCATTTGTATTTAGTTTTTTGAAATACATTAAAATAAATAAACAAGAGGAAACAAATTTTAGTAAACATCACATGTAATGAATTATAGGCCTATTTTAGAAAATAGAAAATATGTTTGTAGAATCATTTCATGGGTCCTTTGACTGTGGAATAATCCTTTTTGAATTATTGATTGAGCACTATATTTTATGAGATAAATATCATATTTGATAAATTATGTTTTTCATGTTAAACCCATTAACCCAAATACTCAATCTAAACTAATGAGATTCTACATAATCCACACATTCTTCTTTTTGTATTTTTTGGAGATGTTGGGATTTTATAAAGAATATTCTATAAATATCATGATATTAAGTTGATAATAATTTTTCATATGTTACACTATTGATATATAAGTTATAAAAATTCATTATAAGGTAGGTTTTGACATGTTTCATGGGTGGATAAATTAAGTTTAATGAAATAGAATGTGATAGAAAAAAAAATTAAAAGAAAATTGATTTCATAAATGAGACATATTGAAATTCATTCTAAATAGATTCATTGAAATTTTTTAACATTTTATTGAGCAGTGTATTTTGGTTTGGATATATTGTAAAGACCCAGAATTCCCGTGGAATATTTTTTAAATACATGAGAATTTTATGAGTGTTCAGTTTCTGACAGCACTTGATTCCAAGGCCCAGTGTGCCCAAAATCAATTTCTGGAATTTTTTCAGGTACATTCAGTAAACGTGAAAGAGGGTTTTTATAACTTTTTAACGGGTGCTCGGAATTGAAATATGAGGGCACCGTTGAACTCACAACGCTGGTTTTCGCTTAAGAAGACTTTCACCTCGACGGCAGATGATCAGGTATGAGAGTTGGTTTTTGAGTTTCACATGAATTAATAAAATAAAATAAGTGAAAAATTATTTTATTTTTGTTGAACCCACTCCATGTGGATAAATTTGGTTAAAATCTTCACTTGGGAGTTGGTGGTGGGACCGCCACACCCTAACCACCCATGGGAGGATAATTGGGTTGGGGACCACCCGAGCAGCATAACCTACCGTGAGAGGTTATGACGTGGGGTCTACATGAGGCTTAACCCCCCCCCCCCCCCCCACCATTTAATGGGAGGGGAGGAAACCTCTCAACTCTACCTCATTAATGAGGGAGAGTCTCTTGGTCTCTAACTCCCCTCTTAATGGAGGAGGATAAAACCTCCCCAAAACCCCTAATTAATTGAATGAAACCCCCTTGACCCTCTTCATGTTTAATTAGGTGGGGACCACCTGGACCTCTAACCCCCTTGAAACTCCCCAAATTTAATATTCCAACCTCTCATGTAATTAATTTTGTGGAGCCTCTCCTCCCTTTTTGAATTGCGAATATTTGTGCCAACATCATGAACTTAATAAAATGGGGCCCACTTAATTAATTCACTCCAACAGGCATGATAGATTAAAATCTATTATTTGGCATGTTTATTCTCTCCTTAGTGGAGAGCTTGGGATAATAGAATCCTCCAACGAAGAACGCGGAGACGTCGGCGACGAGTCTTCTTCCTTGTCTTCTTCCTCAGAACCCCCCCTTCGGACATGGGATCTCTCTGACGACCCTTCTTCCTTCCTCTTCGTCATCAGCAAACCGACGCACGAGCTCAGAAGTGGAAGCATATGGCGAACGATGATAATATCATCTTCCCGCAGGATGAACGAATGCCAAATAATTAAAAAGGTAGGGGTGTGTTATAAGTTTTTTAATGCTTTATCTTCTCACGTTGAATCAACTTCATGAGCCACTTTCTATCATTCTAATGTGGAGGGTTCGGGCCAAATGAACACGGCCTGACCCCTCTGCAACCATTGTGGTCTCAGAACCTTGAGTCGACGGTGATGTAATGATGGGATAGAAATGAGGCAATGACAATGAAGGAAATGAGCAAAGGCCGCGTTACCTGCGACCTTCATGGACTACGCTGCTCCTGTGGCACCCCGGTGCGCTACCCACACCCCACATGCTGCATGCACCCCCTGGCGCTTCTGCCCAGCCTGCCCGGTGCTCTTCGGTGCCCCCGCAGCACCCTACGCGTGCTGCCTGTACCCCCTGGCATGCTTCCCGGCCCGATCGGCGTACTCTGGGGCCCCCGCGAGGCCCTGCCCACACTGTCGGCACCCCACGACGCCCTACCCGAGCTGCCCTCGCCCCCTGGCACACTGCCCGACCTGCCCAGCACACACTGACGCCCCTGTGGCGCCCTACCCGCACTGTCGGCGCCCCGTGCTGCCCTGCCCACACTGCCCGGTGCACCCCGCAGCACACTACCGCCCTGCTCGACACCCTACAGTGCTACTCGGTGCACCCCCACGCGCTTCTCGGGGCACCCCCACGCGCTGCTCGGTGTTCGACACCCTGCCCGGCACCCACGCACCCTACCCGGTGCAACCACGCCTTTCCGGGTGCACTCGCGGCCTGCCTGGAGTCCAGCAGGCCCACCCGTGGTGCCCTAGTGGTGTCTTTGGTCGAATAGGCCCGATCTTCTGGGTCAAGTAACCAAGTTGCCTATGTGGAAACTATCGGGCCGAACCACCCTCGTAGTCCGCTGGGTCGGGCCCAGTAGACCAGGTCCAAACATAGCGGGATGACCCATCCAATGGTCCGGGTCAGACCCAGCGAGTCTTACCTAGTCGACCAAGACCGGGTCATCCTAGACTAGGTTGGGCCAAGTCGGTCTGACTGGGTCGAACCAGACCCAGGCCCATTTCTGACCCTTTTCCTTTTGTGGGCCATATCTTTGGCACCAGACTTCCGTTTGACGAACCGTCAGTAGCGCCTGTATTCTGGGAGCATAGTTGTCCCTATGAGTATACCCCATTGGAGTTCGAGGTATAATTGAGTCACGGTCAAGTTGGTTCATACACGAATCCAACCAGGCCCCCGAGACTAAAATGGTAATAACTAAAAGACCGAGAGTTTGATTGATGTTCCGTCTATTTCTTTGATACCCTTATGATGATGCGGACCTCTGAGATACTTCTTAGTGGGACTTCTTGATAATTTTAGTATCTTATTTTAGCTCATGGTGCGGGTCCTTCCGGAGATGAGCGATCAGAGTAAGGAGACGTAGTAGCTGGATGAGACCTGATGACTGCTTGACCGATTTGATTCGGAGGGACTCAACTAGCCCAGTGGAGAGCGCTACTGTGTGAGGCGGCAGACCCATGGAGGAGGAGCACTACTGTGTGAGGCGGCAGACCCGCGGTACTCAACAGAAGGAGTACCTTTGTAGGCTATTAGGGGGAGGGCTACAATGTGAGATGGCAGGCCCCAGGTGGGAAGCATCTCTATGTGACATAGTTGTCCCATGGTACTCGATAGAAGGAGTAACTCAGCAATCTAAGGTTAGTGAGAAGTGCCTTGGAGTCATGACAGGACCACTGTACTCGACAGAGGAGGAGTTCTCCAGCAGTTGTGGTTTTGTTAATGAAAATCTTGGTTTGTGTCGAGTCAATGACCTTTGGGTTTTCCTCATGATTAAGATGTATTACACTGTAAATTAGGTATATTTATGGGTATATACCTATGTAATGGTTATCCATTGAAATCATACTTTTTGGTTTATCCTTATTGGATTTTTTGAGACCTTGAGGGTCTCGGGGTCCCTACTTAGTATCGTTATACTCACCCTTTCACGGGTTATGCTCGCACATCGTTGTTTTGGATGCAGACAATGGATAGCGCTGACCGAGGCGGAGTGTATGAGGATTGGATAGTACCCATAGGTTGACCTCACGATGAGTCTATACTCGAAGGAGTCAGACGGACGTGGAGCACTAAGGATGTTATATGTACCTACCCTTCAGGTTGGATCCCTGGTGGATGATCCAGGATATTCTTTCACCTTCCATCAGTTTTTCCCTTTTTAGTTGTACTTGCTTTCAGTTGTATTTATACTTTATATTTGGGCTTGTATTCTGGCCCCTTTTACTTTCCAGCACTTCTTCTGTAAACTGTTTTGCATAGTGTTTTCTTCTTCTTGTACTCTGGTTTTCTGTTCACATTTTATAAAGGTAATGTCTTCCCAGTTTTGGGGAAATACACCTTTAGTGCTAGTCGCCAGCCCCTGGCCTATGGAAGGTGGGCTTGAGGTAGTCATGATACGGGCCCCGGGGCGGGTCGTGACATATATGGCATTTCCTTGAATTAAAAAGTTTTAGGTGTGGGCGCGTGATCATTTATTGAATTATCCAATATTTTTATCCTTACACCAATGATTTGTATTATTTATGTGGTTTAATATACCATAATTTTATATTGTTTCATTATAATTTCATTTTGTATTCATTGTTTAAAAATAAATAAATTTTTTAAAATTCACCATATTTTTTATTTTCATGAAATGATGGTTGCATTTTATTATTAAAATAGCTCTCATTGAACTAATCCAAATTGAAAAATAAATTTTTTTTAACACTACATGGATAATGGCATTCATTAAATTAAATTAGACCAAGTGTTGAATCAAAAAATTTGAGGCCCATTATGATGCATAAGAATTCAAAATCATTACGGTGGATAAAATTGACCAACATTTAATAAATGGATCATGACTTAGGATACAAAAATGCAAATTTGATGATTCTAGTTGATAGTTGAAGATAAATTCATGGCTCATGTATCTAAATAACATTAGAGAATGTTTTACTCATCAATATAGTTGATGGATAAGTCTAAGTGTAGGAAACTGAAAAATTGCGTAAAACTCACATTCCCAACTTGGATATTGATTTTCTTTTCATTTATATTTTTCTATGTTTTATTATTTTTAAAACTTTTTTTAATAATATAGTAACATAATGATCAATGTAATATAAAACCTATTATTTTCATGCATAATTCAGAATGTGTAATGATTTCATTATGTTGATCTCTTCACTCATTATTACTTTATGATTACTTTTCTTATGGGTTTCATTAGTAAGTTAATTCTAGAGGATTACACTTTTAAGAAAGAATATTTTATAGTGATAATATTTCAATTATATAAAAAATATGAAACACGTGTTTATTTCTTTATGTGTACCCATCATGAGTTTATATTATGACATTAAACAGAGAAAAATAGATTCAGGATGGTTGTTTTAACACCCTTAATTATCAGAATAGTTTTCCTTTAAATAAATAATAAGTCGATAACCTGTTTTACATAAAACGCCAAAAAATGATTCATGGAATATTAGATAAATATCATGAAATAATAATAACAAAACATATATTGATTAAAAAGATTGTAATCTATAATAATTTCATACAAATTATTGATTAAGATCACTTAAATTTTTAAAAGGGAATTTTTTCTATAAAATAAGTTTTATGTTATATATTTTATTTTCATTTAAAATGGAAATTTATATATTTATTAATTTTAATTTTAAAAATAAATAATTTTCTAAAATTTATCATGTAAAAATTATCTTAGGTTGAATTATATATATTTTATAAACTAGTTTATTTTTAGGTAAATACAAAAAAATATATAGATTCTTTTATTACCATTGCTTTTATGACATTTTCATAATACAATAATGGATTAAAATTTTTTGAAACATTTTTCTATAATAGAGGTATATTTTTATAGTAAATTAAATAATTCAAAAAAAATAGGTTGAATTTATAAAACTCATATTAACTATTTTGGAAACCTAAGAAATATTTTACTCCAAAAACTATTTTTATTTAAAGTTAATTTTCATAAATTATAGAAATTTAATATAAAAAATGGATTTTTTATTTTAGATCAAAACAGTAATATTTTATAATAAGATAAATTAAATTTTTTGTCTTAAAGGTATGATTACAATGATTAAATTTAAGGACCATGAAAATATTAAAACTATTACTTTCAAAGAATTGTTTTATTTACATTGATTGATTTTCAACTAATCAAGTAAATTAATTACTTATAAAAAATGAAGTTAATGTAATTTTTAAACTTGTATATAAATAAATTAAAAGTCATAAAATTGGTATTAAATACCAAATTTGATTAAGAATAGTTATTAGTTAAAATTAAATTTTTCTATAAAATATTTTTTATATTTTTTATATTTTTTATTATAAAAGTTATTTTTATATTATTTAGAAATTTAATTAGATTATATGGATTATAATTTTATATTCAAAATAATAATAATAAATTAAGAGTGGTAACCTTATATTTTTATTGAAATATAAATTACTTGGGTAAAATCTAGTTATCATTGTAAAAACCAAAATGGTAAAATGAAAAAAAAATTGGTAAAATACATGAAACATGTTTAAAACATGTGTTCAAATGAATTTTAGAGTCATGATAATACTTTTATCACCCTCAAAATTATTTATTTCTAAATTTTAGAACCATTTAATCTTTAATAATGTTATTCTATCATTGAAAAGTTATTATCCATTACAAGAGAAAACATCCAAAGGTACAGGTAATAATCTCAACCATGTTCTCTTAATTATATTATTATTTTATCCTCTCAAATATATAATTTATAGGAAATTATGATAACATGATTATTATTAATATATTGAAATTTGTTCTTATTAATGGAATATCACATTTTTATCTTCTTCTAAAACCATTTAAAAGTGAAGATGTCATCATATGTATGTGTGGACTACCACCTCTACAAATAATGTGTTTGGTTTTTCATCACTGCCATTAAAAGTTTGTTATAAAATAATAATAAATGGTATTATATAATATTTATAATAATATTAAGATTATGTAAACTTAAAACATTCCCTATATTCCTCCTGATATATGGAAAATGAACATGTCTCTTGTGCGTATGTGCAGAATATCGTCTCCATGAAGGTGACATTTTTCATTTTACACTCTAATATTTTATTATTTATCCAAATATTTGATAATATCATTTGGAACCTTAATAAAATAAAAATAATATCATTGTAATTCTGTTATAATGATAATATAAGTTAATATCCCCATAATCACACTTATCCAATAATTATAGCATGTTCTTATTTAGGTATGTTTAACCACCTACATGAATAATGCTATAAATTTATATCATGAATGGATATGGAAACATAACTACTAGAATTATTCTAAAATAATGAGAACATAATTTTTGTTTTCAGTTTATTTAAGTGTTATAATAATAATTTAATTATTATTAATATAAAATAATTCCATAATTAAAAAATACCAAAACAATCTCATCACCAACTTAGTCATCAAAAATCATAAATACTTATGAAATAAATTAAATAAATTATAAAAAATTATAAAACATATTTTACAGTATCTATAATGATCTACAAATCATGAATTCTTGGTCAATAAAAAAAAATTTATACAATCATTATGAAACTAGTACAATCAAACAATCGATGTTAGTAAAATTCGATGATGAAAATAATATATAACTAAATGATATATTTATAATAAATGACTATAAATTATGATTATAAAAGTTTATTCGAATAAATAAGTTCATGAAATACGTTATTGAGATAGTTATTTTTTTATATAGTAGGTTAGATCACATTTGGCTAAGAGAGATAAAAGGTATGGTTTTTTGCATCTAAATTTTTCTATATTGATATATTATGTGTATTCACCACTTATTTCCTTTTTATAAAATTTATATTTTCCCTGGATTTAATATCTCATAAATTTTTCATTAAATCTAAGTTATTTAAAAACCCAACACATGTTATAACTTTCAAGGTCTTTCAATTTGAAAGATAATGATAATGGGAGGATTTTTATAACTCAAATCTCATTTATTAAACTATGATTTTTCTTATTGGACTTATTTCATATAATTTGGGTACATTATTCTATTTTATAATATTTTTTGGTACTCATAGTTTTTTTTGTATTTATATTTCACTCCTAAAAAACCCCTTTCTAAATTTCCCTTGATCCATGAATTATTAAATACATAAGGGATTTGGTTATCTCAAATTAATAGTATTCCATGAGAATCATTATTTTATTTTTGATAAATTAATTTATTAATTATTTCATTAGATAATTCTACATTTTTATCAGGGGAAGAATTATGTTTTTTATGAAAAAATATTTCTTGATGAAAATATTTTCTCAAAAAATAGTAATGTTTTTAGGAAAAAATACATCTATTTTAAATTCAATTTTCATACCATCCAAGTCCCCTTACACTTATTATCTTATGATTTAAAACATGACAATACATGGAACACATCCTAAGGATCTGAAGGACTAGTTTCGTTGGGGGACTAGGTTCATATTACATCAATATTTAACTAAATAAGACAAATTTATTTTGATCTCCATAATAAGACCCTAAAAACTTATTGAGATTCTAAAATTGTATAGGATAACCTGGGAAATACTTAAATAAAATGGGAATGATATAAATCCTAGTAGAAAAATATTCATTATAATATAGCATTTCATAAGAGAAAAACATAATAACATAATATCATAAAAAAATAGTCAAGAATAATCATATAGAATAATTAAATAATGAAGATGCCATCATAAGTTCTTGGAATCCTAGTAGTATACAAACAATATAATACATGAGATCATAACCATAAGTCAAGTCTCACAATTGAGACATCATAATATAATGGATAGAGTCTAGTAATGGATTAGGTTTAATCCCTATTCTCATATATATTGTCACATAATATATAATAATTACCCATTGAATTAGAGTGTTCTCTTATTTTACCAAACAAAACATGTGCATGTGTATGTGTGCCATATGAGAAAATAAAGCGTAATGTATTAGTATAATAAATAGTTGGGGGAGAAATGGGTTACATAATTATGCCTCAAATCATAATCATAGGATATCTCATAAAAAAATTTACATATAAAAAAAATTATCTTTTTATTGTTCAAATTTATTTAATAAAGAAAACTCTAAAATAAGGAGTTAATTTATGGATAATTATATGATAAATGGAAGATAAGTAATTTGGGAATTGAACTTTTTAGCAAGGTTTTTAGAAAATGGTAAGGAATATTTAAGGGTTTTAAATCCATCAAATTTTCATAAAACCTAAAGTGAACTAGGAGGTTTGTCGATTAAATAATGATCACTCCCAAAAAAACCATAAAAACACATAGTGAGGTGGTTCATAACATGAAATAGTAAGTTCCCATAAATAGGTTTTCCTTGAAAAAAAAATATTTGGGAATAGAGTATAAAAAACATGTATATATTTAATAAAGAAAGAAAGGATATCCTAGGTTTTTATAAAAAGTACATATATACATAAAATATAATAATTTTATCAAAAAATTAAAAATATAAAGAAAATTATAGAGAGATAATGCATAACCCTGAGAAAAGGGGGTGGTCTGGAGAGTTTCTTTTCCTCGGGATAAGATTCTCTCTACACATTCACTTCACATCCTAAATAATAAAATTAGATTTATTAAATACATGATTGAGAACCTTCTTCAAATATATTTTATTTTTTATTAATATTTTATTCCATTTTAGAGTTATTTAATTGAGATATCATTTTTATAATATACCAAGGTTTTTCAAGTCATTATTACAAGGTTGCATCATCTGTAGATAATTATGGATGTTCATTATAAAATGGTTTCATAACTCTATAAGTGTTATGAAATTATTTTCATGTTATTCCAATAGTTAAAAATGTTTTTTAAAGTCAAATATAATTAAAATACCCTTGGTGTATATAGTTTAATTATTTGCCAAAGAGCTTGTGCCCTAGTGGTACAAGCTCCTTCTTGGCATCCAAAAGACCCAGGATCAAATCTGAGCAGGGGTGAATTCCCAGGGTACTGTAGCAGTACTGTAGCAGCGGTGGCACTATAGCAGTGGCGACACTATAGCGGAAGAGAGATATTGCAGGTACTGTAGCGGTGGCGGTACTGTAGCAAGTACTGTAGCAGCGCGTGTACTATAGCAGTACTATTCCCAGTGGGGTCCTTTGGGCCAAAATGGGCATTCAAGCCTTATATTCAGGAAACATGGCATTGGGAATTCAGGATATGTAATGGGTCACCCTCTACCTAGTCTAAAGAGATATTTTCTTTAAATAATAAATTGTGTCTTCGGACCCAACCTTTTAAATATATATATATATATATAGTTTAATTATTTTCATTTTACTATTAATTCATTGAGGAAGTCCTTCCAACCAGGGTGAATTTATATATTTTTCTTAAACATTATGAATATTAATACATTAATAATATCGAATATATATAGTCTTATTTAGATAATTTTTAACCATAATAGTTGTATTAAGACCATACATGAAGGTGGTTGTGAAAAATAAATTATGTTGTTCATGGTAGTAGTGAAACGACCACAATATAAATGATCATTTTTATTTTATAACCTATTGAGGGGAGAGTATAAAATAGATATTCAAGCATAATAATAACATAAAAATTATTTAAGATATTTATGTTACAAAGTTAAGGTGGATGAAAAATATATATTGGTGGTAGAAGAAGAATAAAATTGAATGAGGTTTAGTTGATAATATACACCTTCTTTTAGGTTTCTCCTCTTATAATACCCCTTAAATCTAATTTTAATGGTCTTTAGTGAGAGCATAATTTATAGTAAATTGGGGTATAGGATTGGAGAGGGAATTTGGGAAAAAAAGTTGAAATCTATGATGCATTGATAATGTGAGGAGAAGGGTGGGGAGGAGTGTTATTTATATAGACAGGGGTGTTTTTTATTATATTATTCCTTAATTTATTATTTTTTTCTCAAGACTAAGAATAATGATGATTATAGTTTCTAAATATTTTCATTAGAAAATATAAGACCAGTATAATGGTTACTTGTATTATGAATTACTCACTAATTCATTTATTAACTTATAATGTTAAATACCACATTATTTCATATTTTACTATTTAATAAAAATTCAATTATTTTACATAAATAAAAAACCAAACATAACTAGTTTTCAATGTGTAGATTCCAAAAATTATTTTCATTTTATGTAATTAATTTTCTAGCTATTATAAAATTTATTTTTAAATAAAATCCTTAATTATATGAATTAATATTTTCATTATGATCAATTTTTTTGACCCTTTGATAAATTAGTTATGGTCCCATAAATTTATATTATATTGACAATGAAACTTAATATTATTATATAAACCCATATTCTCATAAAAAATTATTTTAAATATTTATATTCATAATAAAAATGCAAATAAAGAATATATATTTTACAAAGAACACTAATTTTATCATTTTAAAACATTTATTTAATTCTATAACTATTTAAATTTGATATATTTTACATTTTATTAGATACCAATATATTATTTTGGATAGAAATTTGTGATGTTAATATTCTAACAAATAGGTTACTATTTATAATGGTTTGATTACTATTCTAACAATATGATTACTATTCCAACAGTCCGGTTACTTTTCAATGGTCATATATGAAATGATCATATGGGTTCACTACCTTATATAAATACCTCATATTTCATTAATTCATTATTTGATTTTATTTTCTCTCAAGTTTATATATAATATCATTTTTAAAAATTTGATTTCATTACTGATATTATGTGTCATTTATTCAATGTTTTTCATGATTGTGATCATTAGTTGATTCAAATTTTCATATTGTAGTTATATTATTTGATATATTTGTCTCATTGTAATTTTAATTAATTTATTGGGTATATTTACACTATAAATTTAATTTTCATGTAAATATAATAGAACAAAAAATCACTAATGTGGTGAATGTGTTTTATATATCATTTCATTATTATATATGACTCATGTGTAAATGCATAAGGGAAATTATATAGATAATATTCTGGGTTGTTACACTCTTCCCTCATTAATAAATTTCAAGCTAGAAAATAAATTTCAACCACTAATATAAAAATTTATGATGGTATTTCTATTTTATTGATTCTTAGTGTTCCCATGTTTCATCTTTTATGTATGGTTCCACCATATTACATTCACTATGTGAGTAGTCATGGTCTATAAAACTTTTTCCCAATAGTTCAAGATCTTCGCTAATTTCTCCTCAAAAGATATATCATGATCCAAACATATCATATTAAAATTTAGTACATGTGAGGGATCTGGTATGTACTTCTTCAAGAGGTATATGTGGAACACATCTTGTTCTTGATATACAGTTAGTAAGACTCTTAGCCAAAAGGAAATACCTATGATGCAAACAAGAATCTGAAAATGGGTAATTTACTTGGACATAGATTCCCCTTAATCCCAAACATCATGGATCTATTATAGGGTGATTTACAATGGAACACTTTATCTCCAACCTCATACTCTACATCTCATCGATATTTTTCAGCCTTTCTCTTTTATCGACTCTAAGCTGTCTTGAGGTGTCATTGAATCTTCAAACATTTTCTACCATTTTTTGACTATTTTATGTTCCAAAAACATTCCTTCACCAACTTTATTCCAACAAATGTGTGTTTACCATCTCTTCCTGTAATGTGATTTATATTGATCCATATTAATTCTTGAACGGAAAAAATTATCATAATAAAACTTAACTGGGGGAAAATATTAATGTCACCCTAATTTGATGTATATCAAACATGTTGTAAACATTTTATAGTTTCTAGATATACTAATCATACTGGTAATCATTTTGGGGGTGATAAGTCTTACTGAATTTCAACTTAGTGTTTATAACATGTTGGATACATTTCTTAAACATGGAGTCAATCCATAAATATCAATCAAGTATAATAAAAAGTTGTGTTCCATAAAGCATAACCACTTCCTTAATGAATATTGAGTGGGAATTCCTCTCAGATTGAAATGTAGTGAGTATTTTTTAACAAATGATCCACAAAATTTAATATATTAATATTTCCTCTAAGTTTCTGTAAAATATCTATAGAAAAGTGCATGGTGATGTTCTCACATTTCCATTAAGTTATGCGTAATAGTTACATCATTACATTACAAATTTTCCCTTTTCCTTAACATGTTAACAAATAGAATACTTTAATGTATATTTAATAATATCAATATTTATATTATACCAACAATAATGATTTTTGGGATCTTGATATATCATTTTCCTCCCTAGTTTGATTGAGAATATCTAAATTTGTGCATCATTGAATAGGTCCTTCATTATCTCAAGTTTTTATTATATATATTTTCATGAACCAAATCTTATAAATATATATTTATCAATTTGAAATTATAAGGATTTTCTATTTCATATAACTTCCACCTTCATCTGTATTTACATTTCATCCCTTTTAGATACTTTTATCTTTTAGGGAATGGATGGTTGAGAAATAATTTGAGCTAGTTATGATGCTTTTCCTTCCATTATAAATTCCATCTCCATATTTTTCATATATAAAAATATTATATCCTTCTCAATCATCATCATTGATAAGGTTATTGAATCTATTCTACATAGGGATTCTACCACATTATTTTAATTTATAGGATAATAATGGATTGAGTATTCATAGTAGTTGATCATATCTAACCATCTTCAATGGAACATATTAAGAACCTTCTAAGTGAAAATATACTTGAGACACTTATGATCCATATATATTTCACACTTATCCTGAGTTGAACCAATAAAAACAAAAATTAGTATTATATTTTTTTAGATCAATATTGAATAAATATCATAAATATAAATGCACAAGGACCATAAAGGGTAAGAATCCCTAGAGACAATATATGTAATAAACTAATTTCTTAAAATAACTCCAATTATTCCAAAAACGATCTTTATATTATTACCCTTTTAGACATATCATTCTTAAAACCATCATCAAAACTTAAAAAAGGAAAAGATAAGTAAGGGTTGGATTAAATTCTCTATAAGGGTAAACATGGAAGATATCAATCATAAGGTTATGGTAACAAAATCAAGATCATGTTCTCAATGAAAAATATTCATACACAAATAGAATATATCATAAACTCCAAAATCTATTCATATATAGAATCAAGATTAATAAAAATTTCAGAGTAGTAATCATCATTCAATTGTTATAACATAGGAATGTAGAATAATAATATTGTGAACATAGTTATTCATATTCATCTCCATTCATAATATTGTAATCATAGATAAAATAAATGATACACACATCAAAATTTGAACATAGTTATTTTCAATCACATCCATTCATATTATTATGAGCATCACTAGTAGAAATCATACTCACACATAAAAATGTGAACATAGATACTCACAATCATTTCCACTCTTATCATTATCATATCTGGAGATATATATATATATATATATATATCACATTACCTAATGTTGTACAAGGATATAACGGAACAATTTGTCACATAATGAAAACCATACATTGTTTTCCATAAGATCATAAAAATAATCATCAATTAATCAGAGAAAAACTCATGGTAAGGGTAAATTTAATAAATACTTTATCATTTCATCATGTCATAACTCATGTAAAATAAATTGGTTTCAAAGATATTTCATCATAACTTCAGTAACTTGTGCGAATGAAATAGTTTTCATAGATTCTTACTTATATCAGTATTATAATAATCCAACCAAAGAATGAAATTGAATGGTATCACAATATAATATCCCTAATGAATCATAAAAATAATTAGAGGATGTTTACATAGATGAAAAAATAAATTTAGAATAGAATTTGAGCATTTATTTTAAAATAGATAAAATACCAATTTATTTTGGTATATTTAAAAACTGAAAATTTATAGAATATTGAGAGGTATAATTTATTTGAAAATAACCATGTAAACTTGTAAATTAGGACTCAATGAAAATAATATTCATGATGTTTTAAAAATAGGTTTCTTGTAGTGGATTTTAAAATAAATATTCCTTCCAAAGTTTAATATAAAATTTCATAAATAACCTATTTGAAACAATTGTAAGCAAAATAATTTTTAAAACTTTATAAATACATTAAGAAATTGGTTAAAATGAATTTAAATAATCATTGGAACATATAGAATAAATATTCTAAAAATAATTTAAATAACATAGACACGGAAGAAAAAACTCTACCAAAGATGAAATAAGGTTGGTTTTTCATAAAAACATTTTCTCTATAATTTTAAGTAATTAAGAGAGGAATGTGGAAATATTACTTAAAATTTATATTAATAACTAGATGATAATAAAAAAAATTAAATAATAAGTATCATATAATTTCTTTCAATGTAAATTTAACATAAATAATCTCGAGAATAGATGAGATTGTAACATAAATCTCTTACCTTGAGTCTAGTATTATTTCATACTCATTAAAACCACCTATATAATAACTATAGATTTGTTATACATATATTACAAAAAACTATTCATATATAAATTACAATATCTCATTTCATTTTAATTTCTAATAATCCTTTTATTAATAATCTCATCATTTTAATGAACTTTCAAGTGAAAAATTATCCATTTTACATGCATGTTTAAGTACAAAGGTTCTTGTACCTTCACATTGGTCTTGGTTTCATCAAATTAAAAATATTAATAATGAAATATGTATCATATTTATTCATTATATACACCTTTATAACCATTCATATAAATTAGTGATGAAAAATGAATTACAACACTTCATGGAGATAGTAGTCCATACGTACACACGGGTGATGTTTTCACTTTTCAATAGATGAAATGAAATATAGTTATATAATAATTCACCAATAATTATTATTAATAATATCATAAATATAAAAAATATTCATTAAATATTTCCTTATTAGCATCCATATTAATTGGAAATGAAAAATGAATCACATCACTTTTTGGAGGTGGTTGTCCAAATTTACGCACGAGCGATGTGGTCATTTTTCAACAGATTGAAAGGTAAGAAGGTAGATAATATATTATAATTAAATAAGAGTAATTAAATTATTAATATAATTTATAAACATTAAATACATTATAATAGAAAGAAATAAAATTTGGTATTGGAAAATGAATCAAATTTCTACGTGGTGGTGATAGTCTGCACATACGCATGAGCGATACTTTCTTTTCACATTTAATGTATACTAGGTTGAAAATGGTTATAAGATAAAATTAATAAAATCATAGTATATTTATAATACTTTAATAATTATTTATGGTGATATACAACATATATAGATTATTTCATAGAAGAACTAATCTTTGAAATATCTTGATAAGACTATTACATCTTCTTTAAGATACCTCATTTATCTTAAATGTTAATCCTTCTTAGTATGGTGTTAGGTTAAGAAAAAAATCTCAATTATTAAGTTAAATAATCTTGTAATGTTTTGGGAATATTTTTTCTGAGATAGAAAGCTCAAATTGTGTTAATAAAGGGGGATATGGGGTACCATTTTATATTTGATGACAGGGACACACATAAAATTACTTATAAGACTTATATTATATAAGGTCACTTCTTTGTTAAGATGGATCCAAATGGGTGTTAAATATAATTTATGATAATATAAAGTCTATATATCTTCAAAAACTCATATTAAGAAATATTTTCATGCATATTTTCATTTATATCTAAGTTTAACCCCCCCCCCCCCCCCCCCCAGTGAACCCATCTTGACCTCAACATTGGAAAAACATTATTGTTTTACTATTCATTAAGACTAAAAATTAATTTGAAATAATTAAATAATATTAATTATTCTGATTCAAAATATGGAATTAATTTATAAAAATTCAATTTCAGTAAGTTTTGGATTTTATTTTAAAATAAGTGCACAAAAAGCAAAAAAAATTGTTTTTAAAATAATGATTTTTCAAGAATAAAACTATATTATTCTTACTCCTTGAATAGTAAAACCCATTATATTAATGTTAACATACTTGAATAAATATATTATCTACGAATTTAATTTAAATAATTCATTAATAGAGATTTATTTAATTTATTCTAATAAAAACTATTTGTACACATAAAAACGATTTTTCTTGGAAAAAAATATTTTTACTTATAAATTATTATATTTTAATTCATAACCCAATTAATAATCAATGAATTAAATATATAGAGTTGTAAACAATAATATTTCATAATTTATTTTTTCATATTAATACCCTCTAATCCAATGGATAGGAGATAACTGTCACATTAAATAATAATATTCAATAGTATATCACATTTAATTTAAGATCAGAGGTGCATGTAAATAATTCTATCAAGGAAATTGAATTTATATAAATAGAAATACATCATAAATCTTAGTGTTTAAATTATACCCATATAACAATTTCACTTTTGAAATTCAATCACTCTGATATAAGAAAATGATGATACTTAGGAATCATCATATCTTTCAGTTCCCATGTAGCTTACTCATTTTTATTATTTCTCCATAAAACATTGAATAAATGAGTGGACGTTTTGGTAATAAAATCATTTAATTGATTCTTTATCTCCACCATTTATTACTAATAAGTAATATCGTGATCTAGTGGTTTGACCTATAGATTTAGTATATGTAAAGCATCTTGTATATACTTCCCTAGGAGAAATACATAGAACACATTATGAACATGAGAAATAATCAGTGGGCGAAACATGTGATAGGAACTCATCTTGATATAATCAATAATTTCAAATGGAATGGAATATATAGAGAGCATATTTCTCTTCATTCAAAATCTCATAACTGTCATGACCTGTCCCACAGGGCCCCGATGTGACTACCCCAAACCCACCTTCCATAGGCAAAGGGTTGGTGACTATCACCTAAGAGCATTTCCCAAACAGGGAAAGCATTTCCTTAAAGATATTTACACACTCAAAATGGAAAATTAAGTAAGAAACTAAAATTAAGGTATATCCATTAGATTAAAGTACAACCACATGTACAATCATAAACTGAAAATAGTGGGTCGGAATACAAGACTTAGAAACTGAAAAGAAAGTAAACAGTTGTCACATCTGCACTAGAGCTCTACCTAGAGGGTATTATCTATAAGTCTAAAGTAGAATAATAGGATATCAACTACTCCCAAAACACAAAGCTCCACCAAGTCCCAAACCTCCAAAGTCTTCCTCAGATCATCAGTAGTTGGCACTAGACACATACGTGATAGTGGAGCTCATGCAGGGTTGAGTATAACAATACCCAGTAGGGGACCACGAGACCCCCAAATGACTCTCCGTAATCTACAAAGAAAAACATCACAATAAATACCAAAAAGGTAATATCACAAGCATTATCTTTATTGTGAATCACAAAGCAAAAGAGACAGCTCACTCTAACAGTATAACTTCAAGGTTACTTGGATAGGGATGACTAATCATAAACCCAGATCATCTTTTCTATAGTAACTACACTGTTGACCCGTATATGTCACTGTATGCAGACCCATATTGATCACAAGATGGAGACCCATATTGGTCACTGTTGTTGACCAGTATTGGTAACTAGTGTTGACCTATATTGGTTGCAAGTGTTGACCCATATTGGTTACAGGTGCTAACCCGTACAGGTCGCTGGTTCTGACCCGTATTGTTCACTAGTGTTGACCCATATTGGTTGCTGGTGCTGACCCGTTTTGGTCGCTGGTATAGAGGTATGGATGATTAGTCATACAGATATATCATCCCACTTTGGAATTTCTGACGTTGATGCATATTGGTCTCTCTTCTTCTTCATGTCACAGCCAGCCATTGGATTCCCACATGAAGCTCGCCTTTTCACTGGAAGACTCTACTCCTCAAGAAATCGGTCATATTTCAACTAGCATTAAGTCCCAAAAAGAATTAACTTGATGATCCATCATGTCATGAGTGTTCCAACACCACAGATGGCACATCAACTGGAGGCTTGGTCTGTAAGTTATTGGTATTTTAGTGCTGAGGGTATGGTTGGATTCAGAGATGATCCAACTCAGTTGTACACCAAAATTCTTCAAAACCCATGTAAAGTATTTCAAAAGTACTTTCTCACTCCAAATATCCTAATTCCATAGACGGTTTGTCAAACAGACATCTGGTTTGGAAGATATGACCCTTTAAACTTTTCTAGGCCAAAGAGGGGTCCGGGTCCAGTCCAACCCGGTCGGACCGACCCGGTCAGGCCCGAACTGGCTTGGGGCAGCCCGATTGGGTTGGCCCCTAGAGGACTTGACCCGATGGGCCGTGGAATGGGCTAGCCCACTCTACTAGGGCTAGACCACGATGGGCCTGGTCTGGTGGGGAAAGGACCAGCCCGGCCTACAGGACAACGCGGCCCGGCCTACCGGTGCACCCGGCTCAGGGCGCATAGTTCACTAAACCTAAATGGCTCAATAAAGCCATTCAACTCTACTAAAAATTGAACCAGTTGGTTCCTCTTTGTCACCTGCAGGACCTGCAAGAGGCAGGTCCCTACCATCTTAATGAGTCATCGAGTCACGATGGCATGATGCCTTCGCCTCCACAGTTGGCCCACTGTCGGCCACTATCTAGCCATCGTCGCGCCAAGCGGCGTTGCTCTCTTCCATGGCCGGTAAACTTTAACCACCATCTCCATCGTCGGCACCAGTCCACAGTGTCGTCGTGCTGGTTTTATGCTAGCAAAGCTGTCGCGGGGCTCCAGCGATGCTCCGGAACGCCACCTTCATAACATGACCCTTTTCCTCACTTTTCCTTCGAATTGGGAAAACCATCCCCGAATAACGCAATGAAAATAATAAGCGGTGGAGGGTCTGGGCCTTTTTTGTTTGGTCGGTGCCCTCCACTTTAGCGTTATAACAAGAGGAAGGTAATTATTCATCACATTTTAATAATGTTGAACCCATTCACCCCCCCCCCCCCCCCCAATGACATCCCACAAATACAAGAACTAGGAATATAATCAAGGTAGATTCTTGAATTAAAAGACACCCCCTACATTGTGATTCATTAGGGACGTCGTGGATGGCAGTGCTTCTACATTTGAGGGTATTGCAGATGAAGGAGAAGGTTCACATACTAATGTGTATGTCATCCATTGACCTTCAGATAGATCATACAACGGGATTCATCAATCATCTGTTCTCCGTCAGTGGAAAGTGTGGCGTCACTTCATCAGGGGTTCCTCGCTGGATGAAGTCTTGCTAAAACCCTACCTGAGCTCCATTTAAATAGGAAAAAGAAAGGAGAGAAATGCCTTGAGAAATTAATGAGGTTCATTAATTGACATAAATAAGGTGCATCATTAATTGACATAATTAAAGTATATCATTAATTTTGCAAGGGGCGGTTACACATCCAACGTGTAACCGTGAAATTAACATCCCAAAATTAAAAGTCTGAACACCTCTGTGGTCCCTTCCACTGCCGTTCAATAGGTGCTAGAAAAAATAAAAAGAATTATAATAAAAAATTATGTTATTTTATTATCTATTTAAAAGTTTCAAAACCTATATTTTTTCACCCAACCAACTGCAGTCGAAATGAAGCTTTCTTTAAGAGAATATCAGCACTATGGATTCAACAGTTCTCTCAGAATTCAATTCTGAGCACTAGTTACAAATATAGAAAAATCAACCCATGTGCTTACTGAACGTAGATTAAAAAATGTTCAGAAATTTAATTCAGGTTCACTGGGCCTCAAAATTAAATGCCTTCAATTTTTGAAGACATGAAAAAATCCCAAATAATTAAAAAAATTACATGGAATTATCAGGTCTTTACATTCTCCCCACATTGGTGCTTTACGTCCCTGAAATCCAAACAAACCTACAGAAACAAAGAGATATACTGGGCTTTCATATGAGCCTCTCTCTCCCATGTGATCTCCCAGAGAGTCCCCTACTTCTACAAAACATGCACCAGAGGTATCGACCACCCACAAAGGATATTCTCTTATTGATCCACTATCTCTACTGAGTACTTCACAAAAGTCACCTCATTGTCAATCTCCATCTCACCATGGTCGATTACATGAGATGGGTCATGCATGTATCTCTTCAGCTATGATGCGTGGAAGATGTTGCCCACCCTCTCCAACTATAGTGGCAGTGCCAAGCGGTACACCACCTTACCAATCCTCTCACGTATCAGGAATGGTCCAATAAACCTATTTGAGAGTTTGTCACCTACACAAAATATATTGTTGGTTGGAGTGGGCACTCAAGAGGGGGGTGAATTGAGTTCCAATTAAAAATTTCTGTTAAAAGTATTTCTCTTAATGTCTACCAATTTAAAACTAAAGTTAAACTATAGTGAATTTATTCAGATTGCAAGTGTTCAATTGTATTCTTAAAGATTGATTATATCTTAGTCAATTTAATCATAGGATTAAATTTGATTTTGAAGCTAATTTACTGTTTCACAACAAGCATAAACACTTTCTAATTTAACTATCAAATTAACTTTAAAATATTTTTGTATTTCAAAGTAATAGCAGTGGAATAAAAAATACATGTAGTATACTTTAACTTATACTAAAAACACAGCAGATATAACCAAGAAGTTCAGTCTCTAACAGAGACTTAGTCCTCTAAAATTTATATATAAATTTGATCCACACCCTAGATCGGGGTAAACGATAGTTAAATACAATACAGGTCCTAATATATCTACCATAGTTCTTCATGGGAAAAAAAGACAACATAGTAGAGGCTTTCCAAGTCACACTTGACCTATACCACTATCCCCAGTGGTATATAGTATAATGTATAGAGTATGGAATGAGGATTTAGTATCCTCTAGTTCAGCACAGGAGACAGTGTGTGTGTGTAAAATATTTACAGAGTACACACACTGCTCAAAAGTAAATAAAAATTCACTTTGAGAGAGTATATGAAATTTTAGTAATCTCTAGTTATTATAAGTTTATCTCTAGACTCGTTGGATTTAGCAGAAATGCTTCTGAGTCCTTCTGTTGTTTTTCTGTTGAAAACAGAGTATCATGGTTCAGTTGGATGTCCTTCACAAGTGTGTGTGTTTTCTGATTTCTAGTAGTCTTCGTGTGTTCTTCAGTAGTGCTGGATTTCATGCATGAGAGTTCTTTAAAGATCTTGAAAATTCCCTCTTCAAGTTCCTCATTTGTTCTCCCTGTTTGTATGTACATTAATGGAAGAATTCTGTCTTTATGCCTTTTCAGGCACACCATTTTTCTGCAGCGTGATTTTAATTCCACATACTACGGCAATGGGAATGATTACCTTTTCATAGGTACTAGGTACGTTCTCCTTAAATGTCAATAACTAACATTAAATATCATTAATTGCATTAAAACATCAAATATGATCATTAAAATTAAATAAGATTTTATATAAATTTAAACAATTTTCATGACTATCAGTGAGTCATGAGATCGGTGAGTCATTTCTGAATCTTCATCGGTTTCGGTAGCATCAGAATCGGTGGCCCATTATTCATCAGTATCGGTGACTCATGATCGGTATCTCTTTAGATCTTTAGTAACCATCGGTGTGACCGTTGTCATTGGTGTGCTCGGTGCGACCGTTCATCATCAGTGTGACCGTTCATCATCGGTGCGACTGTTCATCATCAGTGTGATTGTTCATAAACGGTGTGAATGTTCATCATCGGTGCGACCATTAATCATCGGTGTGACCATTCGTCATCGGTGTGACCATTCATCATTGGTGCGACTGTTCATCATCGGTGAGTTAGAATATAACTAACGGTGAGTCAAGACATGAAATTCTCACAAAGTGTCTATTCAGTCCAGAATACTTCCAGGTCAATAGTAATACATAATTTAACATAGATAAACATATTTAAACGTGAATTAAACAAATATAAACACATTTAGAACAATTTTAACAAAATACTAAATTGTCATAAATACAACAATGATTTGGGATTATTAAAATATCCATCTCATGGAGAGTTCAACAATATCCCCCCTTTTGATAATCACAAATCAATGGAATAAAGGAAGAGAGCATATAGTGTGACATTCAGTATGCTCCCCCTATAAAAAAGAATATATGCCAAACGATAAAACAGGGTTATAATAGAAAACAGAATTTATATAACTGATTCATTCACACCATATAATACAAGTCATATAGTACAATTCATTCTAATTATTAATCCCACGGAGATACAGAGGCATCATTTCCCCCCTGTGTATGCATGCATGTGGTAAATAGCCAGCATGGTTTCATATTCACATTCAGTTCACCCATTCAAATGCATGATCACCCTGATTTCTCATATGTATGATCTCCCTGATTTCTCTCACCCTTTGGGATTATCAAAAAGAAGAGAGAAGAATGATAATAAAAAATATTTCATAGAAAAATAATGTTTGAAAATGATTATCAATAGCACATACAAAAGTAAAAAGTACAGGAAATAGACACCCTATCAAAAATTGACAGATACAACTATTTCTCGAGATGCAAGGGAGCTTTTCCTTTAGCAGTGGGAGGAATGGATGGTCCAGAAGGTGGTTGGATTGAAGGTTTAAATGGACGGATGGGTAAAGGATGTCGTACAACTCGATATGGAAAAATTTTGGGTTCCAAGGTCACCTACTGCAGAGAAGGTCGTTCTGAAGGAGGCTATTGAAAGACTGGCCGAATACTAGAGAGATCTTGAGAGACAGACATCTGACCAGGAGCAACATCTGATGATTAAAGAGTCTCAGCAGTAGGAAAAACAATGGCCTTAGCATGAACATGAAGGTAGGGTTTGAGAAAATTGATGAAGTCCTGAATTACTTCTCCACCGTACTTCATAGCCTTTTCATAATCATCTATATTCTGCATGAAATTTTCTAAAGTTGGAGTAAAATCCTTTAACTGCTGAACTTGAGCATTAAAATATTGAGTAACTGGAGGGAGTCTCAAATTGATAGCCATTACTTTAAAATGATGATTCAACTCATGCTTGGTGTAGATATTTTAGAAATAATGATCCACTTTCTCCTTAATCTCTTTTTCAGCCTTGGTAGCATCTGTTGAATACAACTGCACCGTATTATGAATATGATCACTATAATCATTCATCTTTTTCAAAGAATCTAAATCCAAAATATTTCCAAGAGCTTCCAGCTCTTCTCTAACATCATATTTTAAATTATTAAGCTCATGACCAGTAATCTTGGTTACTTTTGAAGAACTATCTTGAGAAACAACGTGCGTGATCTCAGCTTTAAACTTCCTCAAATCTGCCTTCTTCAAATGTTCTATCTGATTTCTTAATACTTCAATCATACCAGAGATAGTTTTTCAGAACTCTACAGATAGAGAAACTAAATTACTGCCTAAATCCATGAGTGTTTGATTCAAAGAGGTAATGTTCCTTCCAATCGACTCACTATAATTGCACAGGTCTAGTTTGATAAGGCTTACCAATATTTGAGTCGAATCATCCATAGCAGCTTCAGATAAATTCATTGGAGAAGGAATAGGAATATGAGATAACTCATCTTTCATAGTCTCTCTAATATCATGAATCAATTCATCCTTAAATCTATCAAAGTCAGATTTAGAAACTGCAGGATCAGGTCTAGCTTGAGACATTAAAGAATCAGGTCGGACATATGCTCTTTGCAAAAACTCTGCAACCAATTGAGCCTTAACTGAATCACTTATGCCTGCAAGATCCACTTCTACACCTTCCTCTTCCTCCAGGTAATATAATCCCAGAATAAAAAGACCTAGATGTTCTTATCATGTGGCTTTGCATGAAGGATAAATAGGTTTCACAAACTAAGCTCGTCCAAAATTTTCAGGAAGGACTTCCTCATCCCCATCACTCTCCACCTGTTCTGTCCTCTCAACCTCAGGGACATTTTCTTACTCAATTGGTTGGTATTTAGGATCATCTTGGATCACATTCTGACCTTCTATAGGTCAAGCATCAGCATCATCATCATCACCACCATCACTATCACTGCCACCACTACCACCATCACCATTAGCATCACCCTCATCACCATCATTGCCTTCATCATCATCATCATTATAATTATTAATTGATTTCTCACTTGAACTTTCTGTACTTCCAGATTCATACTCCTTAGAGGTTGATTCATCAGTCTCACCTTCTTCTTCATCATCTAAAAGAGGTTCAATCTCTTGTAATTTGAGAGGAGGGCTTGTCGAACCAAATTCCATCCTTCTTTTCTTTAGTATAACAGTATCAGGATCACTCCTCTCATCAGGAGATGATTCAACCTCCTCTTTAGAATTCAAATTATCACCAGCTTCTTCTTCTTTTGTTCCTTTCTTACTAGATTCACCAGTTTATTTAGGAACTACTGCTTCATATTATTCATCTGAATAAATCACTTCTTCACCAGGTCTTAAACTAGGATCTCTTATCTCCTTTGGTCTCTTTGGATGATCATTAGGATTGAAGGACTCATATAACTTTTCTTCCATGGGTTCCAATTGATTTTCATCCTCTTACAAATAACTTTTTTGAAACAAAATCTAATTAATGAGATACACTCATCTCCATCATCCAAACAGCCCAACAATTTCAGCATGGTAGAAATATGCTTAGAATAAAATAGAGTAGTATCTTTCTTTGAAGGTTTTATCATCTCAACAATATGCTCAGAAAAATATCTACACAGATTGATCTTTTCACCACTCAACAAAAGAAATAATAGAAACACATCTTGATACACAACTGAAGCAAATTCACCTTTTCTATGACATATTTTATGTTGAATAAATTTAAACAGGATTTGATTCTCCCCATCCAACTCAGCAGAAGTTATCCTTCGCGATTCAGACTTCCCAGTCAATAACTACAGGGCTATCTCATAAGAAAATTAATCATTTGTGGGAGGAATATTACCAGAGTAGTCCTTGTATCTTCCATTGTGAGTTACTCCCAAACATTGATCCCACTGTTTCGATGAAAAAGTAATATTTTTCAGTTTTAATATAGAAGAACATCTCGCAGCCTCAACTCCGTCCAATACTACATCCAGGTTCAAATAAAACTCATGCACCAACTTCGGGTAAAATACCTTGTCATTATCGTAGAATCAATTCTTCCAACTTTACATTTCCAACACTTTCAATAGAACGAACTTTCAAGATAAAACACATTCTGAACATATTTCTTTTTCAACTGTAACTTCCCGTTTTTCTAGCTCCAGGTTCACAGACCTCTGTGTCGTACTGCTCGACTCACCCCGAGCACGCTTGATAGGTGAAGTTCCTTTAGATTCCTTTCCCAACCTCTTTTTCTTGGCCATTCTGAGGTTTGAGAAAATTGAGAGGCTTGGAAAGATTCAAAAGGCTCAGGTTAGAGAAGAGAGAATATAGAGTTCGGTGGGAAATGGAAGGTCAATAGTATTTAGAGAATGAAATAGCCACGAGTCATTATTTGTATCATTAGGGTTAAAAACAATAATACATTGATTAAGTAAAACAACATCATTTTAAACAGACAATAATGATTTTAAAAAAAATAGTACAACCCAATCGGTAGAACTTATCGACTTGATAGATCGTTCTGACTGATCGGTTTCCCATATCGGTTTGATAGATCGGTTTCACAGATCGGTTTGACAGATCCGTTTGATAGGTCAGTTTCACAAATTGGTTTGATAGATTAGTTTGACAGATCTATTTTACAGATCAATTTGACAGATCGGTTTGACAGATCGGTTTCACAGATCGGTTTGACAGATCGGTTTGACAGATCAGTTTGAAATATCGGTTTCATAGATCTATCATACCCAACTCTTGTTTAGTCAAGTCTATCCTTTCAAAATTTAAGGTCTTGGTGAAAATTTCAGCTAATTGATGTTCAGTACCTATAAACTCAAGAGTAATATCACCTTTTTGGTAGTGGTCTCTCAAAAAGTGGTTCCTTACATCAATGTGTTTGGTTCTAGAGTGAGACACAGGGTTATTTGAAATGTTAATTGCACTAGTGTTATCATAGTTGATTGAAACATGCTTAAAATCATATCCATAGTCCAAGAGAGTATGTTTTATCCACAGAATTTGTGCACAGCAACTACTAGTAGCTATATATGCTGCTTCAGCAGTAGACAAAGCTACAGAATTCTACTTTTTACTACACCAAGATACTAGGGACTTTCCCAAAAGATGACATGTTTCATATGTGCTCTTTCTATCCAACTTGCAACTAGAAAAGTCAGCATCTGAATAACTCATTAGCTCAAATGATTTTCCTTTTGGGTAAAACAAACCTATGTTTATAGTGTGTTTAAGATACTTAAAAATTCATTTAACAGCAAGTAAATGAGATTATTTTAGATTATCTTGAAATCTTGCACACATACACACACTAAACATAATATCTGGTTGACTAGAAGTAAGGTAAAGTAATATTCCAATCATACCTCTATAATTTGTTTGATCCACTGGTTTCCCAGTTTCATCTACATCGAATTTATAGACTATACTCATAGGAGTGTCACTTTCCTTAATATTATCCAAACCAAAATGTTTTAAAAGATCCTTTTTATATTTACTTTGATTCAAAATAATACCATTTTCATTTTAGAAAACTTTAAATCCAAGAAAATATTTGAGTTGTCCCATTAAACTCATTTCAAATTAATTTTGCATACTCTTTGACAAATCACTACATAATGAATGTTTACAAGATCCAAAAATAATATCATCAACATAGATTTGTACTATTAAAACATCTTTGAAATTCTTTTAATAAAATGATTTGGATCAGGAATCCCTTTTGTAAAACTTTTTGAAATAAGAAAATTACTAAGTCTATGATACCAAGATCTTGGAGCTTGTTTTAAACCATATAAAGCTTTAGAAAGTTTAAAAACTTTATTTGGAAAATGAGGATTATTAAATCCAGGTAGTTGTTCAACAAAAACATCTTCAATAATAAAACCATTCTGAAAAGCACTTTTAACATCCATTTGATATAACTTGAAATCTAGACGAGCAGCATAGGCAAGTAGAATTCTAATAGCTTCTAATATAGCTACAGGTGAAAAGGTTTCCTCATAGTCTATACCTTCTTCTTAACTATATCCTTGTACAGTAAGCCTATCATTGTTTCTAACTATGTTTCCAGACTCATCAACTTTGTTTCTAAAAACCCATTTAGAGCCTATTGTTAAAGTTTCCTTGGGTCTGTCAATCAATTCCCAGACTTTGTTTCTTTCAAATTGATATAATTCTTCATGCATAGCCATTACCCAAAATTCATCATTAATAGCATCATTGACATCTTTAGGATCTATCTGTGAATGAAAATCTTGATGTTCAACCTGGTTTCTTATAGAAGTTCTAGTCTATGTCCCTCTATCAATATTACCAATAACAGCTTCTAAAGGATGATTCTTTAGAATCCTAGTTGATCTAGTAAAGGTAGGGCTAGAAATTTTAGGTTCATATCTATGTTAAGGTTCAAGAGAAGTAGATTCTAGAATTTTTCTAGAAATATATATTTTTAAAGAAGGTTCTTTAGTTTTATCATTAAGGTCCAGAACAGTCAAATCGTCTTCAAGATTTTCAATAAAGATTTTAGTCTCGTGTGGATCAGTTTTATCAAACTTGATGTGAACTGATTCTTCCACACATTTGGTTCTTTTTTAAAGACTCTATATGATTTACTAGTAAAAGAATAACCAAGAAAAATTCCTTCATCACTCTTAGAAGAAAAATTGTCAAGATTATCCTTTGTATTAAGAATAAAAACATTGCAGCCAAAGACTCTGAAGTAACTAACTTTAGGTTTTCTATTATTCCATAATTCACAAGGGTTCTTCTTGAGAACAGGTCTAGTTAAGAATCTATTAATAATATAACAAGTTGTATTCACAGCTTCAGCCCAAAAGTAAACAGGCGGGTCATACTCATTAAGCATGGTTCTTGTTATTTCTTAAAGGGTTCTATTCCTTCTTTCTACTACACCATTCTGTTGAGGTGTCCTAGGAGAAGAAAAGTTGTTACTATAGCCATTGTGTGAGCAATAAGATTCAAACTCATGATTTTCAAACTCACGGACATGGTCACTTCTCATGCTTTTAATCTTAAGTCCACTAAGGTTTTCCACAGACTTGGAGTATCTAATAAAGTAAGAACAAGCTTCACTTTTGTGAGCCAAAAAGTATACCCAAGTATATCTAGAAAATCCATCCACTAATACATAGACATAGTGCTTCCCATTTAAACAAGAAACTCTAGAAGGTCTGAACACGTCCATGTGAACCAACTCAAGAGGTTGAGATGTTGAAACTTCTTTCTTTGATTTAAAAGCAAATTTATGTTGCTTTCCCTTTTGACAAGGATTAAAAACTTTGTCATTTGGGAATTCAAGTTTGGGTAGGTCTCTAACCAAGTTCTTCCTAGTCATTTTTCTATGTGAATGTATATTTTAGTGTCTTAATCTGTTGTGCCAAAGTCAAGACTCTTTATGAAAACCATTTAGGCAGGTAACATTTTCTTAGCTAAAGAATTTAAATCAACAGTATAAACATTTTCATTTCTTAAAAAAGAAAATATTAAAACATTATTAGAGTTAAAAATATCACAGGAATAATTTTCAAACTTAACATTAATTCCATCATCACATAATTGAGAAATACTTAATAGGTTATACTTAAGTCCATCAACAAATAAAACTTTAGAAATCAAAATTGAATCACTGTTACCAATCTGGCCTAGCCTGATGATTTTTTCATTTAGAATTATCACCAAAGGTGTCATGGCCTCCATCAACCTTTATTAATCTTTTAAAGAATGAATAATCTCTAGACATATGTCTTGAACATACACTATTCAAGTACCATATCTTCTTTTGATAACTCTTCAAACATGTTTCCTATAAAACAAATTTAGTTGGGAAATGATTGTGGTACACAGATCTTTTTGGGTCCAGATAGGTTAGCAATCAAAGATTTAGGTACCCAGATTTGTCTCATGGGTTTCATATAATTTATAGAACCAATATATTTTGAAAAATAAACTTTATTTGATCTATAACCATACAGATAACTAGTTGAAGCATATGAATTTCCCGAATTGGAACAAGCAAAAAAAAATTCAGACTTAGGAATAAATTTAGTGTTAGTAAACTGTCTTTTTCTAGGTTGATAACCTATTATAGTAGCATACTTTGGTGACACTTTCTTTCCTAACATTTGAGTTATAGTATCCTTTCCATTTTTTAATTTTTTAAAGTTCTTTCTAAGTTTCTCATTAGACATTTTCAGTTTTGTATTTTCCTATAATAGTTGAGCAGTCTATTCCTTTTCTATATCAAAGGCAGATTTAATATTAGCAGTGAGAGCATGTTGTTTATTTAGTGACACATATTTGTCCTTAAGTTCATTACATGTTTCTTCCATCATGTTACAATATTCAAACAGTTCCTCACTAGTCATGTTTTCAGATTCGGAATCTGTTCTAGAGTAATAATCATTCAGTATAGGGGAAACAGATACCACAAGGGTATTGGTCATCAAGCACATATTTCCACAATTCTTTTTAAAATCAGAAACTTCATAATCACTTGTACTGTCTTCTGAAGCACTCCAAGTATCTTTCATGGATTTATTGTACTTATTTTCTTTGTAGTCATATTTCTTTTTGAACTTCAATTTTGGACAGTCTGCTTTAATGTGACCTTTCATTTTTCATTCATAGCAGAAAACTTCCTCATTCTTGTCAGGATTTTTCAAATCATTTTTCCAATGTTCCTTGTTGTCATGCATTCCTTTGTAGTTTGATTTTCTAAATAATCTCTTCTTCCTATAGAACTTCTTGAATCTCCTGGCTATTTGAGCCATCTCTTCATCACTTTCAGAGTCTAAATCTTCACTTGTTGACCATTCATCTTGTATTTTAACATTGTCTTTGTCCTTGCTCCTTGAATTAGTAGATTTAAAAGCTATAGACTTCCTTTTAGGTTCATCATCATCTTTTTTATTCACCTTGAGTTCTTCTTCATAAATCATAAACTTACCAATAAGCTCCTTGACTGGTAGTTTTCTTATGTCATGTGATTCTCTAATTGAGACAGAAGTGCCTCTCCATCTATTTGGTAGACATCTTAATATCCTCATGATTTGTTCCTTAGTAGTGACATCACTTCCAAGAGAGATCATTGTACTGAAAATCTCATTAAACATGAGATACATGTCAGAGATAGTTTCATCAGTCTTCATTTTGAAATTATCATATTTAATAGTATATGTATTCAATATCATTTCATTAACATTAGTTGTTCCTTCATGAGAAACAATCAAAGTGTCCCATATTTCATAGGCAGTTTTACAAGTAGATATTCTATTGAACTCTTCATCACCTAAATCACAATATAGAGCATTCATAGCTTTACAATTATTATTGTAATATGTCTTAGTAGCTTCATCCCAAGTAGTTCTAACAGTTGTCGGAATATTATATTCAGTTTCTATAGTAGTCCAGATATCAAATCCCATACTTTCTAAATGAATTTTTATTTTTAGTTTCCCCTGGGCATAATTTGTACCATTAAATAAATGTGGCTTGTTGGTAGCAGCACCTTCTAATCTATTATCCATAACTAGAGTACTAGAGTTTAGCAAATAACATTAAAGAGATAAAATTTAGAACTAACAGAAATTTAAGATCTTTAAAATATAACTAAAATCATAGTTGCAAAACATGGTATTTGAGAACATTGAAAAATAAAAATAAAATCCTCTGATACCAAATGTTGGTTGGAGTGGACACTCAGGAGGGAGGTAGAATTGAGTTCCAATTAAAAATTTCTGTTAAAAGGATTTCTCTTAAATTCCCCCAATTTAAAACCAACATTAAACAGTAGTGAATTTATACAGATTGCAAATGTTCTATTGGATTCTTAAAGACTGATTAGATCTTAGTAAATTTAATCAAAGTATTAAATTATCTTTTGAAGATAATTTACTTGTTCACAACAAGCATAAACACTTTATAATTTAACTATCAAAATAACTTTAAAATAGTTTTTTATTTCAAATTAATAGCAGCAGAATAAAAGATACATGCAATATACTTTAACTTATACTAAAAAAACTGTAGATATAACCAAGAGGTTCAGTCTCAATCAGAGACTTAGTCCTATAAAATTTATATATAAATTTTATCCACACCCTAGATCGGGGTAAACAACAGTTCAATACTGTCCAGGTCCTAATACCTCTACCATAGTTCTTCATGGGAAAATAAAGACAATAGCACACAGGCTATCCAGGTCACACTTGACCTCTTCCACTATCCTCAGTGGGATATAGTATAATGTATGGAGTTTGGAATGAGGATTTAGTATCCTTCAGTTCATAACAGGATACATAGTGTGGGTAAAAAATATATAGAGTACACACACTACTCAACAGTAAATAACTATTCACTTTGAGAGAGTATATGAAAGTTTAACAAGCTCTAGTGATTGGAAGTGCAGCTCTAGACTCTTTGGATTTAGAAGAAATTCTTCTGAGTCCTTCTGGGTTTTTTATATTGAAAATAGAGTATCGTGGTTCATCTTGATGTCCTTCACAAGTGAGTGTGTTTTCCGATTTCCAGTAGTCTTAGTGTGTTCTTTAGTAGTGCTGGATTGCATGCATGGGAGTTCTTTTAAGATCTTGAAAATTCCCTCTTCAAGTTGCTCGTGTCTTCTCCATGTTTGTATGTACATTAATTGAAGAATTCTATCTTTATTTCTTTTCACTCACACCCTTTTTCTGCAGCTTGATCTTCCTTTTTTATTCCACATACTCCATCAATGGTAATGATTACCTTTTCATAGGTATGAGGTATGGTCTCCTGACATGCCAACAACTAACATTAAATATCATTAATTGCATTAAAAACATCAAATATGACTGTTAGAATTAAATAAGAGTTTATAGAAATTCAAACAGTTTTCATGAATATCGGTGAGTCACGATATTGGTGAGTCATTTTGAATCTGCATCAGTTTTGGTAGCATCAGTATCGGTGGCTCATTAATCATTGGTATTGGTGACTCATGATCGGTAGCTCTTTAGATCTTTGGTAACCATCAGTGCGACCGTTGTCATTGGTGTGATCGGTGCGACCGTTCATCATCGGTGCGATCGTTCATCATCAGTGCGACCATTCATCATCGGTGCGACCGTTCATCATCAGTGTGTTAGAATATAACTAACGGTGAGTCAAGACATGAAATTATCACAAAGTGATTGTTCAGTCCAGAATACTTCCAGGTCACCAGTAATACAAAATTTAACATAGATAAACATATTTAAACATTAATTAAACAAATATAAAGACATTTAGAACAATTTTAATAAAATACAATGTTGTCATAAATACAACAATGATTTGGGATTATTAAAATAACCATCTCACAGAGAGTTCAACATCTATGTAGTCTCCATCTAGGGGAGAATCACAAGAATACATGGTCCTCCTCCTAGAACTCTAGTGGTCTTCATTTCCTATCATCATAGGACTTATGTTGACTCTGTTCAGTCTTCATCCACTATTGGATGACCTGCACCTTCTCAGCGGTAGCATGTACCATTCCTGGACCTACGAGTGTTGGCTCTCCTGGATCTATCCATCATAGGGTGATTTTCACGGTCATATTTATAATGCCTTAAAAGTGTCCATACCAATGGTAGAGTGATAACTATTGTTTTACACGAACCCCAAAATGGGTAGGTGGACCTCCCAACTGTGACCAAAATCTAGGACATTAGCATGATGAATTTTCTACATGGTCTACATGTTCCACTTAGTCTGACCATATGTCTGAAGGTAAAAATATGTGCTCAAGTGAAGCTGAGTCCTGAAAGCCTCCTGAAATCCGTTCCACAACTAGGATGTGAAACGTGCATCACAATCTAAGACTATCATGAAAGGCACCCTGTGAAATTGCACGATCTTTTGAACGTATAAACATCCCAATCTTTCTACTGAACCCTTCTCTCAAATAGCAAGGAAGTGGGCCAACATGGTGAGTTTGTCAATGATCACCCAGATGGTATTGTGCCTTTTTGACGTATGTGGTATCCCCATCACGAAGTCCATTGATATCCCTTCCCACTTCTGCTCTGGTATATCAAGAGGTTGGGTCAAGCTTCCTAGTACTTGGTGATCAGATTTTACTTGCTGGTAGGTGACACATCTAGAAACAAACACTACCATGGCTTTCTTCATCCCTGGACACTTGTACTAATGTTGGAAGTCCTGATACATCTTTATCATTCTTGGATGTACTTCCAATGGGTATGTATGGATCTTTTTAATAACCTTCTCTCATAGTGCCACAGGTACAATTGTACGTCCTCTTAGAAGGATAGCACACTCCCTATCATCGTAATATCTGTTAGGTGCATGGCCTAAGGATATCTAAGCACGTGTAGTCTCATAGTTATTGTCTCCGAGTAGCGCCTCTCTGACTTGATGAAGGAGTATAGAGGAAAAAATACCATTAACTAGAGGTAGAATTTCTCATCTCTATCCATGTAGGATATCTGAAGTGAGGATAACTACTCTGAAGCATTATTCAGTAGCTGCGAACTCGACCTCCAACTAAGAGCATCTGTAACTAAGTTCCCCTTCCCAGAAGTATAGACTATCTCATATCCATAGTCCTCGAGGAACCCTAGCCATGTTCATTGTATCAGATTCATATCTTTCTGTGTGAAGATATATCTGAGAATATTGTGGTCTTATTAATCACTGAACTGCTCGCCCATCAAGTAGTTTTGCCACACCTTCAGTGCGAAGATTACTACTTCCAACTCCAAGTCATGAGTTGCATAATTCTGCTCATGAGGACTTAGTTTTCATGAGCCATAAACAATCACTACACCATCCTACATTAGTATGCAACTGATTTTGGTCCCTGATGCATCATAGTAAACCACGTAGTCATTGACCTCCTCTGGAAACCTAGGGATGGGAGTACTGGTCAAACTATGTCTCATTAGTTGAAAGATCTGTTAGCATGTCTCTTACCACAGGAATGGTTTCCCATTCTTCTTCAAGGTAGTCATAGGTGCTTCTACTCTAGATAAATCGGGTATAAACCTCCAATAGTGGCCTACTAAACCAATGAATCTCTACACTTCAGTAACACTCCTGGGTGCCTCTCATGTAAGTACCGCCTCGATCATCACAAGATCCACTACAAATCCAGCCTCTGATATGACATGTGCCAATAAGTCAACCTTTTGTATCCAGAACCCACACTTCAAGAGCTTCCAAAATAACTGGTGCTCCTAGAGTGTGTCCAGAACTATCCTCAAGTGTACAACATGAACCTCCTAGGACATTGAGTACACCAAGATTTCATCGATGAAGACCACAATGAAGCGATCGAGGTATGGCTGAAAGATGATGGTCATGAGCCTCATGAACACTGCTAGAGCATTGTTCATGCCAAAATTCATCACCAAGAACTCGTAATGGGAATACCTACATCTGAAGTCTATCTGCATATATGTCCTCATCTCGTACCATATGCTAATGATAGCCTGATCTAAGGTCTATATTTTGGAACCACTTCACTCCTTTCAACTAATAAAAAATATCATCAATCCTTGGTAGAGAATACATGTTCATCACGGTCACTTGTTTTAGGTGATGGAAGTCCTCAGATTACCTCAAACTTCTTTATGCCTTCTGGGAAAACAATACAGAGGATGCCAATGGAGATACACTAGGCCTTACAAATCTCTTCCTCTACATGTCCTCCAAATGTACCCTCTTCTCCCAATGATCCATAGGGGCTATCTGATATACTGGTGTAGTTATCGGTGATGTTCTTGGGTATATGTCAATGTGGAATTCTACTTATCTACAAGGAGTTAGTCATGGGATATATTCTAGAAAGATATATTCATAATAATCCACCACCATAGGGAACTGTGGACTAGCCTCATCCACCATGTCTAAGGTCTTGAAAGCCAGCTGATATGTAATTGGATGCACCCTCCGGAGCGCAAGTCCATCTCATACTGTTCTATTTTCCTTCTCACCAAAAAAGGAAAATTGGCCTCCATATCTGCTCGTAAATCACACTATACGTCTCAAGCACTCAATCTATGCGTGAACTGTTGATAGCCAGTCCATGCCTAGAATGATGTCCTAGGGCTTCATGCCACTACTAGAGTATCCCATCTGAAACTCTCTCCTCTGAGAGTAATATCACACTTTCAACACAGGTTTGTGACTACATAATCTCATCTTGTATGAGTATATAAATGAAAAGGTCGATATCGAAGCTCAATAGGAATCTTAGAGTCCCAAACTATGTCTTCGGCAAAGAACAATTTTCTATCACCTGTTTCGATAAGCACAGCTTCTAAAGTAGAGAAGATACAAATTGTATCTTATATCATCTCAGGGACATCAAGATTGTGAGACTCTACTACCTATAGTTGGGCTCATCCCCATCCACTTTCTCATTGATCTCATGGTGGGATACTTGGGGTGGTGGTGGTAGATCTTGGTTTCCTTGACTACCTCTCGTAGCACGTCCTACTTCCCTGCCTTGTCAGCTACCTGGCAGATGCTCATACTCCTGCCTCTGCCACTGCCTTGGTGGCCCCTCCACCATCTTCTGATCATCCTTGTGGGGATCCAGATAGTAAAAATCTATGTATCCCTGTCCCCCGTAGAAAAAAAATTATGCCTCGCTTGTGGCCCCCTCGGCCTCTCCAGCCTTGCACCTCTGACCTTGTGTCACGGGGTCACCTTCCAAAATGTCTATCCTGCTTTGGCTTCTTCATCATCTGTCAACTACCAGCTATAGGCAACTCTGCTACCTATCGTCCGGTTGGGGATCTCACCATCAGTGTCTGATCAGCAAGGAAGCACTCTATTAGAAAATATCACTCTAACACCCCATCCTGCATCGGGATGATGATAGAAACTATTGCAGCTCTGATCTCTCATTGGATCCCCTACTCAAAGGTTTGGGCCCTGAATTAAGGGTATCATACCATGTTGGTGGAGTATTGGGAGAGGTCAATAAATCTCACAGAGTACGGAGCCATAGTCTGGATTCCCTCCTGCAGATGTAGTAGCTCCTGAATACACACTGAGCGTAGTGCTACTGGCATGAACTCCGCCTTGAAAAGGCTCTCAAAGTCTGGCCAGGTGAGGTTTGTCTCCTCATGCACCTTGAGCATCGATCTCCACCATAAGATATCTAGCATCCAAGATCTCCAACTTCTCGGCAGGTGTCTCTACTAAGCGATAGACCCGCAAAACAACCTCAAGATAGTCATATACAGCCTAGGGGTCAGTCTCACCTCAAAACCTCAGAGGCCTCTATCACTGGAACTCATAAAACACTTTCATATGGTGTTCATAATCCACTAGTCTCATATAATTCCCAATGTGTGGTGGTTCTACTATTACACCACCTGAAGGATCCATCACTGTAAGTGGTCCCTATACCGGCGCCTTGTCACTCAGTGGGCTACTGTCACAATCTCCAATAGGAATCTTGGATGGTTGTCTTTGTGGAGGCATCCTATAAGAAATGGATGCACCATTGTCAATAAGTTATACCTGGTGATCTAACGCACGAAATATCAAGAAAACTTTTCAAAACACTAGAAACTATTGTTTTCATGTACCGAGTTGGAAAATAGAATTCAGGGTCCTAGTGTGTGGATACTTCAGCCACCACACCAACACTAGACTCATTGTACTGAAAACCTAACTCATGGAACTTTACACCATTGCCTCGTTAAAATTAGACTCCATGTTCTTCTGGTAGAACCAACCTCCCTCTAATATAACTTTCTCATGACCTATCCCACGAGGCCCAAACATGACTACCCCAAGCCCACCTTCCATAGGCTTGGGGTTAGTGACTAGCACTTGAAACTGAAAACAGTAGGCTGGAATACAAGCCCTTGAAACTGAAAAGAAAGTAAATAGTTATCGCATGTGCCCTGGAGATCTACCTGGAGAGTAGTAGCTGTAAGTCTAATGTTGAAGAAGAGTATCTCGATTATTCCCATTACACCAAGCTCCACCATGTCTCGAACCTCTAATGTATACCTTGGAGCGTCAGTATTCTGCACCAGACACACACATGCTGGTGGAGCCTGTGTAGGGGTGAGTATAATAAAACCCAGTAGGGGGCCCCAAGACCCCCAAAGGTCTCTCAGTAATCCAAAAGGGAAAACATCACAAGAAATACAACAAAGGTAATATCACAAGCATTATCTAAATCACGAATCACAAAGAAAAATGGACATATCACTCTAATGATAAAACTTCAAGGTTACTGGGATAGGGGTGACTAGTCATAAAACTAGATCATTCTATCTGTAGTAACTCCATTGTTGACCCATATAGGTCACTGTAAGCTGACCCATATTGGTCGCTGGATGGTGACCTATATTGGTCTCTAGTGCTAACCCATATTGGTTGTTGGTCCTAATCTATATTAGTCGCTGGTGCTCACCTGTATTGGTCGCTGGTGCGGACCTTTATTGGTCACTGGTGATGACCCATATTGGTCATTGGTGCTGACCATTTTGGTCACTGGTGCTGACCTGTATTGGTCACTAGTGCTGACCCGTATTGGTCGCTGGTATAGAGGTAGGGATGATTATTCATACATCTTGATCATCCCACTCTGGAGTTTCTGATGCTGACCAGTATTGGTCTCTCTTCTTCTTCATGTCACAACCAGCCACTATATTCCCACACGAAGCTTGCCTTATCTCTGAAAGATTGTTATCCTCAAGCCATCAGTAATATTTCAACCAGCATAAAGTCACAAAAAGAAGTTACCTAATGATCTGTCACACCATGGGGGTTCTAATGCAATAGATGGTGCATCAACCAGATGTTTGGTCTGTACGTTATTGGAATTTTAGTGTCTAGGGCCCGGTTGGATTCGGAGTCGAGCCAACCCAGCCATACTCCAAATTTCTTCAAAACCCATGTAGAGTATGTCAAAAGGATCATCTCACTCCAAGGATATCATCTCCATAGATTGTTTGTCCAAAGTATGTCTGGTTCGCAAGATATGGTTCATTAAATTTTTCTGGGCCCGAGAGGGGTCTGGGTCTTGTCCAATCCAGTCGGATAACCTAGCCCGTCCCGAACCATCCTAGGCAAGCCCGGTTGGGTTGGTCCACGGCGGGCTCATCCTTCTTTGTTGTGGACCATCATGGCCGACCCTGGCGGGGTCATCAACGGTGGGCCTGGTCCGCTAGGCCATGGACCAGCCCGACATGCCTGCTGGATGTGGCCTGACCTGCCAGTGCACTCTACGTGGTTCGCTGCACCCAAATGGCTCAATAGAGATATTCGACTCCATTAAGGTCAGTTCCAGGTGGCACCGCCTTGTCACTCATGGGACCTGTGATAGGCTGGTCCCTACCATCTCGTTGTGGCTTAGACCATCAGATGTCCTTTAATGCGGCATGTGACAGCATGGCACCTCCAACTACGTGGTCGGCCCACTATTGGCCACTTGTCTGGACACCGCAGTGTCGAGCAATTCCACTCTTCTCTATGGCCGGTGAGCACTGGCTATCGTCTCCACCACTGGTACTGGTCGTCGGTGTCGTCGCACTGGCGGAGATTCCACAGGGCTCTGGCAATTCTTCGGAGCTCCGTTTCTATTACCGTCTGGGCATATTGGCCTCTCGGAACACCACCTTCATAGTGTGACCCTCTACCTCGCGTTATCATCTAATTGGGAAAACAGTCCTTGAAGAACGCAATAAAAACAACAATCAGTGGAGGGTGTGGACCTTGTTCGTTTGGCCAACACCCTCTACATTTTCATTATAACAAGAGGGGTAATTATTCATCACATATTAATAATGTTGAAGTCATTCCAAACCACAACAAAAACCTCCCACAAATACAAGAATTATGAATAGAATATAGGGAGATTATTAAATTATAAGACAACCCCTACCTCATGATTCGTTGGGTACATTGCGGATTATTGTGCTTCCACATTTGAGGGTATTTAAGACGAAGGAGAAGGTTCACATGTGTTCGCGTTCGTTATCCATTTACCATCGGATCAATCCAACAATGAGCCTCATCAATCCTCTGTTATCTGTCATTGGAAGGCATGGCATCAATTCTTCAGGGGTTCCTCACTTGATGAAGCCATGCCAAAACCCTATCCCAATATCCATTTAAATAGGAGGGTGAAAGGCAAGCAACGCCTTGAGGAATTAATGAGGTTCATTAATTGACGTAATAAATGTGCCTCATTAATAGATGTAATTAAAGTGTCTCATTAATTACATGAGGGGAGGTTATGCAACCAATGTGTAACCAGGAAATTAATATCCCAAAATTAATGGTCAGACCACCTCCTTGGTCCCCGCCACCGTCGCTCAACAGGTGGTAGGAAAAATTAAATGAAATAAAATAACAATTTATGTTAATTTATTATGTCTTTAAAAGTGGCAAAAACATTATTTTCCTCTTGCCTAATTGGGGTCCAATTGAAGCTTCCCTTAAGAGAATCACGGTGCTATAGATTCAATAGTGCTCCTGGATTTCAGTTTCGAGCACTTATTCAAATGATAGGGAATGTCACCCACCCGTTTACTGAATGCACCTTAAAAAAGTCCATAAATTTATTTCAGGCACACCAGGCCTCAGAATTACACGCCATCAATTTTCACAGACTCGTAAAAATCCTAAATAATTTAAAAAAAATACATGGAATTTTTGGGTTTTATAATAACCTTATTTCAAGGTGATATTCATAGGAATAAATTTTCACTAAATTAAAACTCTATATCTAACTGATAATAGTTAGAATTAATTTTCTATTGACTCTAATCTTCCCTGATGTACTACCAAATAGATCTAACATTCATTGATATTGCCTTAACAAGATTAAGTCTCTATAGGTTTTGTTCACCAACTTCATCTTAACAAATTGCAGTTATGTACTTTTGTCAATAGAGGTATTTATAAGGATCCATCTAAATACTATAATAAAAGCTATTATTGTATGGAAACTCCACCAAAGAAAGGTATTGATCATTGACACCTTTTAAATACATCAAACATTCTCTCAACAAATTTTATAGGTTTTGAATAGTTTTTATCATATTGAAAATCAATCTAAGGATGATATGCATTGCTAATTTTTAATTACATATTCAAATATCAATGATGAAATCTCAAGAATGAAAATGTAAAACTATGATCATGATCAGATATAATAGAATTTGGTACTTCTTGAAACCATAATACATATTGTAATCCTATAAATATGATCAAGAGATAAATATTCTATTACTTAAAGGAAATTTTCTAACTTGATAAGGTGATTGACTAAAACCTATATACCATTGTTTCTTTTAAACATTTTGGGGATTCCGACAATGAAATCCATGGTAATGTTTTCCCATTTCCATTATTGTATGGGTAATGGATGTAACATCCCATTAGAATCATGTGCCACATCCTTAACTTGATAAAATACCAGGAATTAGGAAACATTATTTTGAAAATCACTTTTTAGGTTATCCCACCAAAAATAATATTTTATATCTATATGGATCTTATTAGTTACAGGATGAATAGAGAATAATGAACAATGAGCTTCATCCAATAACTCATTATTCAAGTATGACATTGAATATTCACATACTTTGATCATGAAATTTTTCATTCCATCATAATCATGGATGTACTCAAGAACATTTATCACCTTCTTATGTAGTTACACATCCTCCTTCTATGCCTCTTTATTCCAAACATGGATAGATAGTTGGGCATTCATCTAAGAAAAGTATGATATATCCAATTTTCTCTTTATTTCAAGGTATATCGTATGAAAATCCATAAATATTGTATTTTTCAGTCCTTATAATTGAAAAACTAGCATGGTCCTTCAGACTTAGAGTATCATATTCATTTTTCACCTTCATAGAGAGATAGTTTATTAATAAGCCAAAATATTTAATCAATTAAAACTATCACATTTTTCACATATTCATCTCTTTTTATGGGAATATATACTTCAATATTTTTTGACTACTATATATATCACATATTTTACCATAAAGATAACACTCTAATATTTTCAATGTAAAAAATTACCACTTACAGATCCAAAGCATGAGTCAAGTAGTTTTTCTCATGAATTTTCTATTAGAACATGGAATATTCTACCACCTTTTCACTCTTCAAGAGTAAGAATCTCAATTACTTATTTGATATATAATTATAGATCTCAAAACATTATCCACTTTAGGGTACTATGATAATGGGTGTGATGAACAAACTTTTTTAGCTCTTTGGAATTTTCTTCATATTCATATGTCTATTATAAATTGGTTCTCCTCCATGTAAACATGGTTAGTTGATTATATAGTCATAATAAATACCACACAAAGTGCTGGTAGTATGTATCTATGATAAGAAAACTAAAGATCTTAGTTATCATGGATGGTCATGGCTACTAGTCAATAACTTTTATCATTGAAAGATATACCAATGTACCCCTTCTTGATATTATATGACAGAAAAATGAAACTTTTTATATCCATAATTCATACTTCCAAAATTTAGAATACAACTTATCATTCCTATTGTTCTTTAATACAATCCTCAAAAGATATTCATACTCTTCAATTCAATTTGAATATTGAATTTTATATATAAATATTACTTCAAACTGATCAAGGTAATTGTTAAAGACCTATTCATTAGATCCTTGAAGATAGTGGTGTAATTACTATGTTCAAATATAATTACTATAAATTCATAATTAACATACATTATATGGAAGGTTCTCTTTAATATTTCCTCCTTCTTGACCCTCATTTAATGATATTTAGAATTAAGTTCAATCTTAGAAAAATATTTAGATCCAAGAGTTGATGAAAATAGTCATTAATATGTGATAATTGATACATATTCTTAACATTTAACCTGTTAAGTTATCAATAATAAATGAAAAGATGAATTGACCCTTATTTCTTGTTAATAGAAACAACTGGGTCACCCTATGGTGATACACTAAGGAATAAAAATTCCTTTTTAATATTATCCTAGAGTTTCATCCATAATTCTTAAAACTCATTTGGGCCCACATTATAATAAGTATTTAATAGATTAATGGAAATTGTTTTGAGTTCTATTAAAAACTCATCATCATGATTTTAGTAAATACTAAGAAAGTATTCATGAAATAAACATAATATTCTCAAAAATTATGCATATCTTTAATTTTGAGTGTATCCCTTGCCATATGAGATAAATATTACCTTTTAATAGGTAATAAGACCCATACAATGAATGTAATTCCCATTTTATGTTCATGTTCATCCTCACACAGGTAAAAAATCATGGGTTAATTCATAATATCAAATGTGACTACCCTTCCTCAAAAATTAATATGGGCTCTATAAAAATAAATCCAATCCATTCCCTATATAAAATTCAATTATACTATATTGATAATAAAAATATTTGCATGAATTAAATTCCCAAAAACATCTATCAGAGAGGATTTATAAACTTGAGATGTGATCATTGCGCCATAAGATGATTGAACTACCAACTCAATATAAACATTGATGCGGTGATAGAATTTTTCTATAAAATTATTCATTTATAAAAGAATGGATATATTCATAATCAAATAATAAATTTTTAGTTATAGAGAAGATAGAAAATTCCCCTTTTACCACATCATTTTTCTAAACCACGTTAATTGTGATAGGAAAGGCCTACCCTTTATCTTTTTTCTTAGGGTGGTTTTTAGGCATAACATACTCTCTAGCTCTTGTATTAGTAAATTAACTTTCATAATGAATAATTTCCATACATCTAATAACTTGATGAATTTATTCCTTATTATCGTCTATTAAATTTTCAAAACATATCATCGCCCATAAATAATCAGTAGATCAATGATTAGACATTCCACAAATAAATAATTTTTAAATTCCTTTCAGAAAATTTCTTGAGTGACATCCCCTTCATTTATAGCATGAATTTGGTTTTAATAATGGTGTATGTTATATCATAAAAGACTCATTAGAAATTTTATCCCTCATTTTTGAATTTATAATATTATCATGGTTTTTCTATAGCTTGTAAATTGAGAGACTTGTGTGGGAATAGTCACAAGATATTTCTTCTCTGCTCAGAATCCCTCTGGTTTCTCACAAAGATGGTCATATCTTTAGCCATAAAATTTATTGTTCACATGATTCCCCCCAGTTGCATCCATTAGATAAAACTGAAAAAACAATATTTTAAGTATCAAACATCAATAATCAGAGAAATAAATCATATTATTAATAAAATATGTCTTATAATTTCATAAATTATAAAACCTTATTTCAACCCATGATATTATTAGTTAATATCATATAACTATTTCTTATCATCTTTTATCATAGGTTGTATCCCTCATTCACCAAAATGGTTCATAAATAAAATTTGATTTAACCATTGAATGTCCTCTGGGAGTGTCTAGATTGTTGTGTAGTATTTGACACAGACATTGTGTACCATTGACAATCGAGTAAATACTAAATCCTCCCCTTTAATAGTTTTTAACACTAGTTGTATCATTTATATATTCAAAAACAATATTCCAGATTATATATTAGGATGTATTTTCTAGTAAAACTATATTACTTTCATTGTCATAACATAGGATATACTCTTATAGTTAGTCTTATCCCAAGGGTTCTCACTAAATTTTTTTGATTCAAATATCTAAAAATAACTAAAATATCATATAATACCAATTGAGGTGACCCAAGCATAAATTTCATATATATTTCTCTATTTTATAATTATTTTCAATACATATCCCAAATATTCATGATTGTGGACCATAAAGTTTTACTGTATTTGGGGACTACCTACATAATCAACATATTTCGTTCAAGCTCTTCAACATCACCCCTAAAGTCCTTCATATTTTTACCATTCTAGAAATATCATACATGGATCCATCCATCAAACATGGAAAAGTAAAATATAAGAAAAGTTGGGATCATATTCTTGGAAAGGGTAAATTTGAGTGATGTCAATCATAATAGAAAATAATAAGATCATAAGGGTGTGGAAATATAATCAAGTGCTTGTTCATAATGTAAAAAATTCATACCAATGAAATCATTAATCATAAAATCTAAAATAAATTCATGTATAGAAGCATTATTAATAAAAGTTTCAAAGTGTTAGTAATTATTCAAGATTCATAACAAATTCATGTGGAATTATAATCATAATAAAACATAATCTTGTAAAAATAGAGATAGAAAATCATGTTCGTGCATAATATTTTGAGCATAGATAAGAAGTAATCGTACTCACACATAAAAATGTGAACATGGAAATTTGTAATCATTTCGATCTATATTGTTATTAGAATAGCCAGTATCAATTATACTCATATTTAAAAATGTGAACATATATTTTCACAATCATGTTCATGCTTATCATCATCACCTCATGATATATATATATATATTTTTTTACCCAATGAATTTTAGGGTTATATTCGACCCACCTATCACAAAATTAAACACATGCATATTTGTGACACAAGATCAGAAAAACACTCATCAATTCATCATATCATAACCCATAGTAATGATGGGTTTATAAACATTCAATAATTTTTTCATATCCCAACCCCTAAAAAATAAATAGGTTTTATAAATATTTCATCATAACTTAATTGACACATGGGTAAAAATAGGTTGCATAGAATCATACATAAATAATCATTATCATAATACATCTAGAGAATTAAGGTGGATGGTATCATAATATTATATCCTAGGTATATAATAAAATCCTATAAAAGATATTTATATAGAATTAAAATAAATTTAGAATACCATTTAAACATTTCTTTAAAAATAAGGATAATACACATTTCATTAGTATCCTTAAAAACCCAAAAATCTTTGAATATTGAGAAAAATTATTTTTAAAAATATTGATATGTAAATATTTAATTGAATTCTAAAGGAAAATAATATTCTTAATGATGTGGAAATATATTCATGTAGTAAATGTTAAAACAAATATTCATTTCAAAAAAAATTAAAAAATTCATAAACAACCAGTTCGAAAAACATTATAAAAAATAATTTCAAATCCTTTGAAAATTAGTCCAAATACGGTTGAAACATTCTTTAAAAATCATCATGTCGTTGAAAAAAACATAATTTAAAATATTCTTGAGAACATAGACAAGGAAGAAAAATTTGTCAAATAAAAATGAAATAAGGTTGGTTTTTCATTAAAACATTTTATTGGTTATTTTAAGCACCAAATAAATGAATTTGGTAAAATTACTTAAAAATTAAAGGAATAACCATATTATAAAAAACATATTTAGGTTTTATAGTATAATAATTATATAATTTCTATTAATATAAATTTGACATAGATAAGCCTAACAATAAATGATATTGTAACATAAATCCATTACCTCAAGTCATTTATTTCTTCATATGCATTAAAAATTCATATATAATAAATATATAAATTAAAGATATGTCATGGTAAACTATTAATTCGTCACATATAATTTATCATTATTTTATAATTATCAATTATCCTTTCCATAACAATATCATCATTAAAATGAAAATTTGGGTGAAAACCAGTTCATTTTCCATGGAAGTTTCAATTTGATGTTTTAATTACTTGAAACTTGGCCATGGTTGCAAAATAATAATATTAACTGTGATATATTTATCATATTTATATATTATATAATCTTTTTAAACCAATAATATAAATTGATGATGAAAAATGAATTACATCACTATGTGTAGATGGTAGTATGTACATACTCACGGGTGATATATTATCATTTCAATGGATGGAATGAAAGAAAGTAATATAAAAATTCACCCAAAAATAATAATTATTATATCATAAATATAAATTATATTCATTAAATATATCTTTTTACCATCCTTGTAAAGTGGAAATGAAAAATGAACTGAATCACTTCTTGGAGGTGATAGTCCACACATATGCATGATCAATGTTATCATTATCCAACAGATAGAAAGGTAAGAAGGTAGATAAGATATTATAATTTAATAATCACAACTATTTTACAAATATAATATATAAAAATAAATACTTTATAATATCAAATCATTAAATATGGTGGTGGAAAATGAATCATATTGTTTCATGGATGTGGTAGTACAGATATATGCATGAGCGATAGTTTTTTGTCTCATTTAATAGAAATGAGTTACGGAATGTTTGTCATATAATCCTAATAAAATAATGATATATTTATTATAAAACATTAATTATTATATTATTGATACAATGTATTCAGGGAAAGTGAAAGAATAAATATTATTTTAAAGAGTCAGGTAAGAAAATTACCTCGTCTTTAAGAGACCCTCTTTGGTTTACTCCTTAATCCATCATAGGATGGTCTTTGGGAAATACTAAGAGCTCAAAAAAATAATTTATTTAAGGATGATATAATGGTTTTTGGGTAGGTTTTTTCTGATTTAGGGAGTTAAAATTTTGTGAATAAGGGGGAGAAGGGGTTCCCTTTTATAAGTGAGGGGAGCAACACAGATTTAATTACTTAAAGGTTTCAAATAATATAAGGTCACATTCCTATAACAGTAGAAATAAATAGACAATATATTGAATTCAGGATATTAAAAGGCTCAATTTTCATTAAAAAATAACATTTATACATTTTTTGTGTAAATTTTATACTAATATCTAAGTTTAACTCCCCATCCCCCTTAGTAAACTCATTTTAATTTAAATTATGGTAAAAGACTTTTACTAATTTTACTATTCATTATGACCTAAAATTTAGTTTTTTACACCTTGAGATTTTTATGAAGTATTTTTTCACTTATTATGTTTTTACATACACACAACATACAGTCTATCTTCTGTTACACACAACAATAATTTTAGCTTGTTTTATATGCCACACTGAGCATAACATGTGTTACATGCAACACTAAGGTGAAACAAAAAGTAACATACTATTAAAATATTATTATTAAAGTTGTCACCTAGCTATTTGAATGGAATATATGAATAGTATTAACTTAATAAGGAAAATATATGGTTTAAAGATGTATATATAATGAATTAATTGCTAACCAATTAAATATAAATGAAAATAGAAATCACCTTAAAACATAGGAAAAATTCTTCTGAAAAAAATTCACACACAAAATAAATCTTCTTCTGAAAAACAAAATATTTCCACAAAAGAGATTGAATAAATATAATTTTATGCTTTATAATATTATTTTTAGAAAAAAATAGCTCCGTATAATTTTTTCCATTGATTTTATAATTAATTCTTGTAACTTTTTAAAAAATTATTTGAAAATGTTAAAAAAATTAAATCATTATGTCATAATTATCTTGGAGGGATGTTTTATAATTTTATGAAAATATATATATTTTAGAGAATATGGAAAGATAATAGTCATTATTAAACAATTATCTTTTCATAAAAATCATTTACAATATAATTTTTTATTAATATTATTTAAAATTTAAAATTACATCAATTATATATCTATTTATATAATTTAGGTATTTTTCATTAATTTCATTTTTAATTTTGTTATAACATTTTAAAAAAAATTGAAATTTTTTCTTAGGAAAATAGAGTTTTCATAATGTCTGTGGGATTAATTTTTAATTAAATACTTCAGCTTCTATTATTTGAATTTGGATAAATTTAATCCATATTTTTTAGAAAAAAAATATATTAGATAAAAATTTAAACTTAATTTTTTCCATAATGAATAGTGAAAATAGTAAAAAAATATTTATCTTGGTCATGCAGAAAATGGCTTTATTAGGTGATAAACTAACAATATAATGGTTAAATATGAAAAAAAAACTTGTCTAATTCATATTTTATAGGGATATGTTTACCTTATAACATATGAAAGTCTATAATTACCCATTTTAGAGGTTTTTGGCATGATAAAAATGTGGTTTAAATTGATTAATTTCAAAAACAATATGGTTTTCTTCACCCCCAATTTGTAAAGGACACCCCTTATCCTCACCTCATCGCACATAAAAAGATATTTCTTTGAAAATACCTACCCAAATATATTTTTTTATCCCCTAAAAACATCAAGGAGAGTTTTTTATAATAAATTCAAACTATGAAGGCTTTTCATGAAAACCTAAAGAAGTTATCCAAAGAAGTTGTAATGTTCTTAAATGAACATTTTTATATTGTTTCATATTTCAAAATCATTAAAATGTTATTAAACCATGATTATATAATATCCTTTCTATATTACATATAATTATATGTTATTATGTTAAGTTTATCACCTATATCTATCTCTACTTCCATCAAATGAGAAACAAAATTGTCGATCGTGTGTACGGAGGACTACCCCCTCGTGAACCGATGTAATTAATTTTCCATCACCACCTTTTAAGTATATATATAATGATGTATTTAATGTTTATAAATTTTATTTATCATATAATTATACTAATCAAATTATAATATCATTTATACCTTCCTACTATCTATTTTATAGAGAATATGATAATGTCGCTTGTGTATATGGCTGACTACCACCTCACGAAGTGATGTGATTTTTTGTTCAGTTACGCTCTAAATAAAAGGTAATAAGGATATATTTTATGTTAATATATGATATTAATTTCAAATTTACCATTTTGGAAAACAAATATGTCATATAATTTATTACATTTCCATTCATTGAATAAATGATAATGTTGTTCACATGTACGATAGAATACTGCATCGTAAAGTGATGTGATTTGTATTCAACTAATGGTTTTAAAAGAAGTAAATAGAGGATAAATTTAATGAATATATCTGATATTTAAGAAATTATATTGATTATGTAAAATTAATATGCAATAAAATTTCTTACCCTTTCACCCGTTAAGAAAATTATAACTTCGCTTGTTCGAATGTATGGACTATCATCTCCAAAAATCTATGTGATTCATTATTAGTGATCAAAATAATATAATTATTATAAAGATGAATATAATGAAAAAAAATTATAACATTAATATCATTATTGATATTATGGAACTAAATTCATTTTTTCATATCTCGAACTTTTTTGATAAAACATGCATGATAAAATAAGGAAATCAACACATGAAACAACAATGATTGTGTAAGATTATTAAATAATAGGTAATAAGATGTTTTAAAATGATAATATATGATATTATAAATAATATTATTATTCTATAATAAGTTAATAACATGTTTAAAACCACTATACAAGAGGTTAAATAGTGATCAATAAAAGGGAAGCATAACGAAAGGGGTTTCTGGAATCAATTTCCACTCATTAGGATATGTGTCTAATTCATTGATTATATTATTCCAATATTATCTACAAAAATTAATTTAATTTATTTATTTTTGTATTTACAATTTTATTTTTATGGAATTATGTTTTTTACATCTAATAATATCATTGATTAACACTCACTTTATTGATATTAACATTGTCAATGTTTTATCACAAAACATTATTCTTTGAGACCTATGTAATATTATACACCTAATCACTTTTAAATACTATATACACTACCCGTTTAAATACTATACCATTAATCCTTCCTAATTTATGATATTTTAATTTATAATTTATCTAATTAATTCATCGTAGGTTATGATTCAAAATTTACTGAATTAGTGAGGATCTATGTTAAATCTCATTTTAATAAGGATTTTTTCTTCTTGACTTTTCATTGAAGAATTTTTTTTTTCCAAATAAAAACATTAAATTTTATTCTTCTCTATTTATTCATGATTTTTTTCAAGTAATATTAACATTTTACTATCTTTATTACTTAAAATTATTGATATAATGTTTCTAAGAAAATATGACTTCATTTCTATCTTCGATCAAAGATCTATTTCATACAAAACCCTATTTTTTTAAATTATTTAAAAAGTGTTTTACTATGATTATTTAAATTATTTTTTACCCTTACTTTTATTTTCTAAAAATCTTTCAAAATGAATATTCCTTTTTTTACAAACAATGTAGTTTTTTCTCTTCTTACAAAAATATAAAAGGAATATTTGTTTTTAACATATTCGATATGAACATAAATTTTATATCATCATGAACACTCCTTATTTTAAATCATTCTTTTATATGTTTAAAGTTTTATTTTCTGACACAAATTTTTTCTTTATTTTTTTAGAATTCATTAGATTTTAAATAAGTGTTCTCAAAATGGAAAGGATAATATCATCATGAAATGTTAAAAGTGATCTTTCAAAATCATTTTTCATCTAAGATGGTATCCTTTGATGTTACTAAAATTTAAAATGGTATTTTCCTAAAGAATGATTTTAATAACTTTATAAGTATTTCCATTAATTAAAATAACCATTTATTTTTTTGATTTATTATAAATGATTTATATATCTCTCTTACATATATACCTAGTTTATTCTCCCTTACTTTGATAGGGTAATACATACCTTATGATTCTTTCGTGAATGCCTTAATTATGAAATTTCCTTTTATTATGATGTGAAGAAATATTACGAAACCAATTTTATTCCCATGGGTTATTCTTATGTTATTCCTTATGATTGTATTTATTTATGTAGCATTAATAGATTAGGAACAAGATATTATTAATGTGTGTGGATAGTACTCAAATTCATTGGGTAATGTTATTGTCTCGTGAGATGTAATGTGTGGGACTAGGGACTAAACCTAACACATTATGGGACTTTGTACACCATGTGATATGGTATAGGTATTTATATTTGACTCATGTTTATGTCATGTTTTATGCTTTTACCACATTTCCAATGATGAAACTATCTTATGATACATTCTTCTTTATGTCATGTGTCAATGTGATTACACATGATAATTTTATGTTATGATATCATGTTATAACTTTTACTCTCTTATTATGTATCCCTTTCATGATTATTCCCTTAATTGGATTTTTTATTACCCCTTTATTTATATATTACCCAGGTTATATCATGTAGTTTTAGGAGCTCAAATGGGTTTAGGATTTAAATATGGACAATAAAATAAATATGTCATGTTTAGGTTACTTTTTTTTGTAATATAAACCTATTCTTTTAAAGATAGAAAGAATTTAAAACCCTTGTGTTGAATTAATGTATATTTATTTTTATGAATCATGTAATAATCTTTGTAAAATGATTGGGTCACTATAGCTGATATTAGAGAAAAATGTTTAGTTATCCTCTGGAAACTATGATAGTAAATATATATTAATAACCCTATATATATTTATAATGATAATTAAAGGATAATACTAATAATAGATAAATATCATGGAATCACGGTGAATTATAGATTGAGTGGTTTCCAAGAAGTTACATCTTTGTATGGTTACTATAATCGGACATGGTTATGGAACAGATGTACCACGAAGCAATAAATATGAAAAAAGGAAAATTGGAATTGACTTAAGAATTACCTAGTATAAGAAAAAATTCCTTAAAACATACCTAGTTTGACACCCCTAATGTATATTATTTTGAAATTCACAAAATTTTTATGAACCATCATGAATGATTTGAATAGATGATGATCATGGATAACATAGGTTAAACCTATGGTGTCTTGGATTTAAATGAAGGTTTTATTATTTATACATATTATAAATAATATTTCATGTTTATTTTATTCCCATTATTAATATTTCTAATCACACTATGATATATAGTTTGTTCAATGGGGGAAGAAAAAAGAATTGGGTTAATGAGGAATTTGATAGAAATTTTTTTATGAGATACCAAATGGGATGATCACTAAAGTGAATGATATTATTGGCATTAATATTCAATTATCATGATATATGATTAAAAAATGTCACCTTAATCAACACCTAGAATCACCAAGAAAGGTAAGGATAGACTTCAATTAAAAATTTCAGTGGTGGAGAAAATAATGGAAAGAATACTATGTTTCTTATATATTGAGAAATGGGAAGAAGAAATTAAAGAAATGTCTCAATGGAAATAGATTAAGTAATTATGAAGTAAAAAATTAAAAGTATGTTTTATAAAATGGATTAGAATAATAATTTCCCAAAGTCATCATCAACTGTTGAATATATTAAATATAGAATGAATGTACATTATTAAAATCGATTTAATAGGTGGAATTCTCAAGAAAATAATCAAAAAGAATTTATGAGTAAATTTTTTGGTTTTGGTGATAAATATACTATAAATTATATTTGAAATTAATGAGTTATTAAGGAATAATATGATGAATCACAATTAACATTTTAAGAATAAAGTGGAATGATTGAAATTTTTGTGTACTAGAATTGAAGAATTATATAAATCATGAAATATATATAGATATTATTCTATATAAGTTATGAAATGGAATTTTCAAGAATATATTAAATGGTACTAATGACCTAGGAAGGTGATTTAATGGTAAGGTGAGAATATATAGAAGAAAAAAATAATTCAGGAAAAGAAAATCTTGGATATGTGATTGATGTTGAAGTAATTAATTGATTTTAAGAAAAATAATGGGATGCATAAAATAACATAGGGGTTAAAAACTGATTTTATGAATAATTTTATTCTTAAATATGATCATTATATTTTAAAGAACATTATAGGATAATGGAAATTTATTAATATGTTCTTCAAAAAAGTTTTTATAAAATTTTATAAAAATAAAAATCCTAAAGTCGGGTGACAACCCTTCATATTTAGCAAGGATGTATGACATAATCCCATAGTCAAAGATCCATATGGGTATAAAACCTACCACTAGAATATGTGATGTACTGGTTGGTATAACATTTTTTACTTATATTTTTTAATGGTTAAATATTATTTTTATTTTTTATAACATATTAGATGACTATGTTATTTGATTTTGGGATAAGTAATGATATTTCGGGGGGGTTTATTAAGTTGAAGTATATATAACATTTTAGTTTATTGTAAAGAATTATTTGGGAAGAATGAAACTATATTTTTAGAGATGTAATTTTTAAGGATATGAGATAAATAGTTAGGTTAAAACTATATCTCATGTGGAGGTAATTGGGGTTATTTTTTATATAGGGATACTTATTTAAAAAAATAATATATGTTAAACCTTTGGATTAATTGTTGATTTTTTTTAGATTGAAATATTCATATCCATTTTCATTATTAGATTAGCTTTTATATATGATTTTTTTTAATAATGATAAGAAGAATAGAAAGTTACTCTTTTAAGGGTCTTATGATCCACTATTACTTTAGACATTAAAAACAGTCATATTCATTTTGTAAAGTAAGAGTTGATGTGGAAATTAATTGAAGGACAACCAAATGATTTTATTTCTTTTATGAAATGGAATAAAATAAAGTAAGTATATTTTCTCATGAAATTCCCCAATATAAAGAAAAGGATATTGAAATAAAATTGTTTCCTATTACTAACATTTTTGATGATATCAATGATATTTTTCACATAAATTTGGTTTATGGTTTTTTAGTATCTTATTTTTACATGATTATTCACTTTATTATGATTAATTATAGTAGTCACACTCTATCATTATTTGGACATTATGATTTTCACCCATGTTCAAATCTTCACTTACCAGCTATTTTATCTTATTTGGAAACCTAGTATGTGTTATTCTAGATTACTTATTCACATCCATTCTCTATTTTCAAGAGGAATTTTTATAAACCCTTTTTATGATTTGGGTTTCCTATTAAGGCATTTTAAAATTTTAAACCCTTGTTTACCAAGCACTAGTTTAAATTTTTAAGAGATAATTTATTTAAGTTGGTAGAATATAACACCCTTGAGATTTTGTGAAATATTTTTTTTGTTTTGATATTTATTATTACACACAACATTGAGTTTATCTTTCATTATAAAAAACACTGATTTTACCTTGTTTTACACGCAACATTTAGTGTATATTGTGTTATATGCAACATCAAGTTTTAACAAAACAAGAAATAATATTATACTATTATTATTATAGTTGTCACCTAACTGTTGAAATGGTGGGTAGGTATAGGATTGACTAAATTATAAAAATATTTTTTTTTAAAATGTATATATAATGAATTATTTGGTGACCAATTAGATAGAAATGAAAATAAAAACCATTTTAAAATAAAGGAAATATTTTTCTAAAAAACTAGTTTTATGAGAAAAAAACTAGTTTTACCACAATATATTAAAAAAACCATTTTTTGAGAATTATTTTAATTTATTTTTTAATTTTATATTCATTAAATTTTATAACATTCATATTTTGTGTTTTCTAGATATAAGATAAGAATAAATCTGATTTTATGCTTAAAATTTAAATTTTTCTAAAAAATAGCTTTGTGGTATTTTTTCCACTTATTTTAAAATTAATTTTCAATACCTTTTTGAAATTTATTTAATAGAATTAAATTAATTTTTTAAATAATTATTTGAAAATTATCTTGGATTTATTATGTGATAATTTTCTTGAAAATATAAATTTTTAGTGAATAGTGAAATATACAGGTTTTTTAAAATTTATATTTTCATTCAATGTATTTACAAGATAAATATTATTTTAATATCATTTTAAAAAGAATAATTAGTTCAATTAATAAATATAAATATGGTTTGCATAATTTTAATTAGTTTGAAAATTATATTTTTTACAAAAACATTTTAAACATTTGAACACTTTCTCTTTGGAATACCATTTTTCCATCGCGTCTCCAAGATTAATTTAAAATTAAAGACTTCAACTCATGTGAATTGAATTTTAAAAAATGGATTCCATATTTTGAATAATAATAATTTATATTATATAATATGGTAAAATTATTTTTTTCCATAATTAATAGTGAAAACAATAAAAAATTGTTTTTCACTATTAAGGTAAAAATAGGTTTTTGGGGGGTTAAAATAAAACAATAAGGGTTAAAAAGGATCCAATAATTGTCTAATTCCTATTTTTAGGCCATAGAGTGACCATGTCTCCTCTAAGGGTCAAAAATGATCCATTTTTTATGCTTTTTCATGATGAAAATTTCGATGTAATTGATTCTTTTCAAAAATTCAATGAGTGTCCTCTCCCCCCCCCCACTTAAAAAAGTACACACACTATCTTACTCGAATCACACTTAAAAATAAATTTGTTTCATCAAATACCTAACAAAATAAATTATTTAATCATCTACAAAAATATTAGATTCATTAGTTTTCTCATAAATCCAACATAGGATGGATTTTGGTGCAAACCTAATGAAGATATCAAAAAGAGGTAACATTATTAAATGAGTATTTTTATTTTCTTTCTTATTCAACCACATTTAAATATAATTAAACAAAGATTTTATAATGAAATAATTAAATTCAATATAATTATATTTTATTATGTTAATATAACAACATATTTCCATCTCCTCTTCTATAAACTGCGAAATTAAAATGTCGAGTGTGTGAACGGCAGACTACCACTTCAACAATAGATGTAATTTTTTCCATAACAGCCTTTAATGGTTGTATATAATGATGTATATAATTTTTATATATTATAATTTTCGTACAATTATATTTCTGTAATTATAATATCATATATAATTTTTAATTTCCATTTCGTAGAATATACAATAATGTCGTGTGTGTGTGTGTGTGTGTGTGTGGTGGACTACCACCTCGTAAATCGAAGTGATTTTATTTTCACTTATGATTTAAATATAAGGTAATAAGGATTAATTTTATTTTTATATATTATATTCATGACATATTAAAAAAATCCAAATAAATATATCATATAATTTATTACCTTAACATTCATTGGATAAATTATAATGTCGTTTGTGTGTACGGTATATTATCACCTAGTTAATCGATGTAATTCGTTTTTCACTAAGGAATTCCATGGAAGCTAATAAAGGATAAATTCAATTAATATATGGTATATATATGATGTGATATTTATTGTGTAAAATTAACAAACAATCCAATTCATTTAATTTTCTCACATTAAGACAATGATAGTGGAGCTCATGTGTACGTATGGCATGTTGTCTCTACAAAGAAATGTTATTAATTTTCCATGTTAAAAATTAAATAATTAATATAAATATATATCTAATGAAAATAATTATATTTATAGCATTAATATAATTCTATAGATTATGTAATTATATCCTACATTTGAGATTCGAAACTTTCACAAGAAAAAATACATGAGAAAATAAGGCAATTAACACCCAAAACAATAGTCATAATGTAAGATTATTAACTAATGGATAATAAGATGCTATAGAATAGTAATATATGATACTATAAATAATAATATGAATATTTTATAAGTTAATAAAATGTTTAAAAACACTATATATGAGGTTAAATAGTTCTCATGTAAAGGGAAGTGTGAGATAAGGGATTTCTTGACTCAATTTCTATTCATTGGGTTATTGGTCAACTTTATTGACTTTATTTGGGAAAGATTATATCTAGAATGAAATTTTATTGAATTATCATTGTATTTCCACTTTAAGTTTTTTTATATACATTTTTATATATAATCACATCATTTATTGACTCTCACTTCAGTGATATGAGCTTCGTAAATGTTTTTTCTCACAGAATTCCTATTTCCAACACACATTCTTTGACACACCTAGTCACTTTTAAATGGTGTATACACAAACCCTCTACATAATATATCATGAATATATCCTAATAAATGATATCTTTTAGTTAAAATTTATCTAATTCATTCATGGTAATTTATGATTAAAAAGTTATTGAAGTAGTAAGGGTTTATGTTTCAATCTAATTTTAATCAGGATTTTTTATGATTGAATTTCTACTATAGGAAAAATTTTGATAATTTTATAATAAAACCCATCAATTTTATTTTTATATGTTAATTCATAATTTTTTCAAGTAATAGTACCATTTTCCATTCTTGGGTACTAAACATTGTTAAGAAAATGTTTTTAACAATATCTAACTTAATTTCTCCCTTCAGTCAGAAATCATTTTTCCTCAATATCTTTTTTTCAAAAGTGATTAAAAAATGGTTTAATTGTATTATTAAAAGTAAATTTTACCCTTAATTTGGTTCTTAAAAAAATTAAGATGAATCTTCTTATCATTTTTAATCTATTTACTTTTTTAATTTTCTTATAAAAATGTGATAGGAATATTTTTTTAACATATTTGGAATCAATAATAATTTTACACTATCATGGCCACTCAATGGTTTGAAGATTAATTTTTTATGTTTCAAATATTATTTTTTCAAAAATGTTTTATTTAATTTTATATAATGTTTTAGAATTTAAATAAGTGTTTTCAAAATGGAAATGATATTTTCCTCATGAAATGTTTAAAATGAAATTTCAAACTCATTTTTCCATATAATATTACATCTATTGATGTTAATAAAATTTAAAAGGTAATTTTCCCCAAGAATGTTTTTAAAAATTTTAAAAATATTTTAATAAATTAAAAATAAACTTTTATGTTTTTCATTTATTTTAAATGATTCATATATTTCTCTCAAAAATATACCTAATTTATTAACCCTTTTATTGATGAGGTTATACATTCCTCATGATCATTTCTCAAAATACTTCATTAAGAAATTTCCATTGATAATGATATAAAGAAAGATTATGAAACCCAATTTCATTCCATTGGTTATTATTATATTATGCCATATGATTTATTTAATTTATGTGGCACACATATATCATGAACATGTAATGATGGATGTTCCTATATACGTCTCCAATGCATTGGGTAAAGTTATAGCCTCATGATATTTTATGTATCGGATTTTGGAGTAATCATAGTCTATTATGGGACTTTGTTCATCCTGAAATATTGGCAAAGAAGTTATCATTTACTCATGTTTGTGTCATGTTTCATGTTTATTGTATATTTCATATGATTCCCGGATCTTATGATACCAGGTTATTTATATTACGCTTTTATGTGATTACTCATGAGTCTTATCTTTTATGATATCATGGTATAACTTTGACTCACATGTTAGGTTTTCTTATCATGTTTGTTCCCATACGAGAATTTTTAGCTCACCCCTTTCTTTATGTATTCCCTAGGTTATCTAATGTTATTATAAGAGCTAGATTGGATTTAGGATATCACTATAGAGAATAAAATAAATATTACATTTTTAATTTTCCTTTTATAAAATATATAACATAACTTCAATTGAAACTACCCATTTATGATCTGTGAATACTATAAATAGATATTTAGGTTTTTGAATCATGTATTAATATGTTTCAAAGGATAGGGATGCTAAAATTTTTTACCTATAAAATTATATTAATTATTATGATTATAAATATATAATATATTTTACAATATTCATTTTCTATTCATTTTAAAATAATTAAACAAAATGTTAAAATCCATTTTTAAAAAAGTGGTTTTTAGGTATAAAGATGAATTAATTATTATTCTATGAATATTAAATCCCATTAAATGATTTTTAATCTATTTTATTGAATATATTATCTAAACAATTAATTTAAATTATTCATATATAGTCAATTTCTTAATTTATTATTATAAAAATTCACTTAACACATAAATTGTTTTTCATAAATACATATATTTTTACCTTAAAATGATTTTATATTAATTTATAACCAACATATAACCAATGAATTCGTTTTGTGTGTAAAAAATAATTTTTCATAATTCAGTTGGTCCCATTCATATTCTTTAGTCCACCTTCTAGGTGATAACTATCACATTAAATAATACTAATTCAATTGAATATTGTGTTTCGTTGAAACCTATTTTTGTATGTATAATAAGATATAAAATAAATTAAACGTATATAAAGATAAATATAATATAAAATATCTAGTTTTTATATCTCCCCATTGAGATAATTTCATTATATCATTTATTTGAAAATCATTATCCCCAACACTAAATAGAGATTCAGATAGTTCTACTCGTGAGATTTCAAATGTCTTGAAGAATATGTTATCACTTTGAAGCATCATTATATACCTAACGACCCAAAATATTATTAATAAAGTTTCCATTTTTGATTTAGTTAAATATATTATTAGGTAATATTATTATAGAAAACATAAGAACTTTTATGGTTATATCATTGGATTTAAAAGACCATTAAGAATATTACTATTGTTAATGTAGTCGTTAAATATGGATCACATGATTACTATAAATATAGGTCTTCAACAAATACAATTGACAAATAAAAAGAAATTTTTAGCCTCATCTAGTTGTATTGTACCCTATGATACTCATTTATCAAAACTCTTGAGCGATATATAATCACTGGGATTTTTTCTTGACCAAGACCAAGCTGAGATCCAACAACTTAAGCTTGAGTGAAACCGTTAATGGGAGAAGTTTAAGCTCAACGAGATCACAACCCAAACCATGTTCGTCCAATATCCCCAAGAAAGTGTCACCACTATGAACCTTACTCTTAAATAGTAAACTGATATAATAAATGGATATTTATCAAGACTATAATAATATTAATATTTATATTGTATAGAATAATTAATTTATATTCATTTTTATAGTTACTTTATAAATTATTTTGATTTTGATTAAATTAAATAAATATTATTTTAATAAAATGTTATTATTAATATAAATAATTAATTATAAATTGTCATATAATTTTTATGAAGTGAAATTTACTTTTTATAAGGTTTCAAAAACTGTTATTGTCAAAAACCTAGCATTTTTCAATAAATGTAAAATATTATTTAAAAAGTGAAAATACACGTATTTAAAAAATTATTTAGATAAAATGAATATTATTTTATTAATCATAACATTGGAATAATGTAATGGTGAATTTTTCATAATTTTTTTTGACAGTCGAATTTTTGGGTAAAAATTAAATGCCATATAAATTTACAGTGTGTTTTATAACATTATAATGATGAAAAAATGATTTAATAAATACTATAATTTAAATTATTATAAAATTATATATTTTAGTCTTAAAATAGTTTTATTATAAGTTTACTTGACAAAATTTATTATTCCTTTATGAATCCTCCAAAATATTTAATATATTTTAGAGTTTTAAATTCATTTATTTAAAATAGTCACTCTCCTCCACAAAATAAAGGGTAATATTTTAATATGTTCTTCCCTTTACATAATAATATAATTAATACCTCCCCAATTTATAAAAAAACCATTGGAAAAAACCATAGTAATTTTTATGGTTTTGAAAATTTTATTATATAGAGTCCAAAAGCTAAGTTTGTGAAATATTAAAGAATTCACCTCTCATTTTCTATATATTCCCACCCAATATCCCAGTTATAATCACAAAAAATTATTTTATCACATTTTTAATCTTTAATACCCTCTCTATAATCCCCCCAAGTTTCAAAAATCTCTCAAGAATCTCCTTTTCTAGCTTTTGGATCCAAACACTCAAGATAAAGTTCTTTCCTTTCACATCCTTATTCAAGTTTCTTTATCTAGTTATAACAATTTATTTTCAATTACTAAGGATGTATTATATTTTTGAACTCCCCCATACTTCAATTATTATGTATAAATGATAATATACCCATTAATCTCTCATTAATCCCTTCCATGTATACCAGTTACCATGCCGAAATTTTGTAAGCGACCTTTATTTTCCCTTTTTTATTCGAGATTATTTGTTATAAAATGCCTTGTTTTTTCTAATTATAAATGTTTGGACATGTAATAACTTGTACCTATTACTATATACTTCATGTAAAAATGTTTATAGACCCATTTATCTCTCATAAACCCATTTTATGATTTTCTTTTTAGTGACGTTGTTATACTGTCGAATGTTCACCGTCATTTTCCATGCCAACCCATTTATTTAGTGAATGTCATACCCATTTTCTATCAAGTTTGTTCACTTTTATGAATATATAACTTTTTATTCGGTACATTCATGTATTTATTCTACACACTTTGATCATGTAAATAAATTTTGATGATAAATTAATACTTATTTATTAATCTACGTGTCACACTTAGGCTTGAAAATTAAATGAAAGTGACGGGTGTGCCTAAAATTAGATAGCACTCCAAAGCATTGAGTAATTTTTAGTATCATGATATGTAATTTTGGGATACGGTTATACATGATACCTTTATGGGACTTTTCACATCATTAAGTCATGGTAGTTAATCCTTGACCCATATTTATGATGCAGTGTTTTACTTTGTGGCCGCATTTCCCATGTTTTGATTATCTTGCCTTACCATGCCTTATATTTCATGTTAATATTTACCTAATTTATTTTCCTAGTATAAGATGTTTTATTATATTCATTTAATGAAATTTTTATTACCTTATTGGTATTTATGTCTCACCCCTTTCTTATGTATTTCCACAGGTTATCCAACGTAGTTTTAAGCCCACGCGTGTTAAAAAGGTTTTTAATAAAGATGTTGCAATTAATGTTTAATGTTGTAATGTAGTGTACCTAATTCCATTATAAACTATAAATATTAATATTTTTGTTAGTATTAAGTGTAATTTTATGTAATTAAATCATTTATTAATGTGTAATAAATAAAATTTTTTTTATATTTGGTATCAAAGGAAAAGTTTAGTTTTTTTGGATTAGGATTTGAAAACACTAGAAAAATACATAAATATAAAACTAAGTATAAGAATACATAACTAAAATTTTGGTCAATATATATTATTTTTATTATCATAAAAATACATCCCGATCTAGATACTATAGGTGGATGTGGTTCTGGCACAAATTCACCTTGGAGTAACAACTTCCATAAGGTGTTTCAGGCCTGACTCGGGGTAACCTGGTACACGACAACAAGCCTTACTACACAACTGGTTTGACACTCCCAAGGTATATGATTTAATAATTTATAATATCATTATGAACCATTATTAATGGAGTAAAAAAAATTCACATAAGAGTATAGTTTAGAAAATAGATCATCGATAACAAATAATTAATCCTAGAAATCCATAAGTTAAGGAAATACAGGTATGTTATAAGTTATCCCTTAATGTCATTAAATTACCATTTATGTGTTTGAAATATAAATATACTCATCATTATTTTTATTTTTATTCTATCCAATGGATAAAAATAGGAGGAATCAGGTAAATAATCAATGTGAAGAGAATTTTGATGACGTTCCTAATGAGACGCCCAACCCGATGTGAGTAAGAATCACACACTTTATGATTATAATCTCTTAGATAACTCAGGTTATGAATAGAAAATTGGATAAATAGAAGTATCCAAACCCCCCTAAGAGAGAACAAGTTGTAATCGAGAGATTCATGTGTTAAAGGACACCTTCTTTCATTGTTTCATATGATCCCTTAGTCACGGAATAGTGGATCAACTTCATTGAAAAGATCTTCTCAATCCTTCAATGTTTTTAAAAAGATAAGGTTTTGTAGGCTGATTATTATATGGAATGTGAAGCTGATCAGTGGTTGAAAATGATATAAAATACGAATCATAAGGAAGAGATCGAAGCAATGGTCATGAAGGATTTCTCGAAAATGTATTTCGATAAATATTTACCTCTCGCGCTTCATCTTAAAATGGAAATGGATTTTCATGCCCTCAAACAATAATATGATTAATATATCTAGTCATATGTGGAAAACATCACAATTATTTCATGATATGCATATAATTTTGTTGTTAACCCCTAATACATGGTTGACCACTTCTTTGGTGGGATAAAACCTAGCTGATGAAATCTCTAGAGATCCATGACTTTGATAGCTATGAAGAAATTTTTTGATATTCCCTAAAAGCTAAAATGGAGATCAGAAAATCTCTAGGGTATCCTGGGGATAAGAAGTGGAATGTTGAGATAAATTATGGTGATCTGATAAAGAGATATAACGGTGCCAAAATATTAACATCCCACTTTCCAAAAGTTTCAAGTGGAGCACCCTTGTAATTTTTTGAATGGAATGAGGAAACGATTTAGGTGAATGATGGAAGGGAACCAAGATAGTGATTATCAGAAAGAGAACCCTACAACTTTGGTGGAGGAAAAAAATGCTCAGATCAACCCTCTTTGTATTCTTCATTGCTAAAAATCCATGTAATCAAGAAATTTTTCAAACCAATGCACTAAGCAAAGGGTTTTTAGAGACAAAAAACAACATCCAAAGAAACATGGCTGATATTTTTCCATAACTACCATCAAATTGAATCCCATCAATGTTGTGGTGATAGGTACGCTATTTATTCATTCAAGAATATAGAATATACTTTTTTATTCTAGTTTAAAACATTCATTCTTATCATGAATGTTTAGTATAACTATTCAAATGCCACTAAAATCATAAAAGAAGAGATGTTGGTGAAAATGGAAAATGGTTAAATTAATGCATCCCAATTATATAACTCATACCATGTAAAATTTTGTGGGATTAATTTCCAAAAAATCATTATCATACTTCCTTTGGGGAGATTTTATGAAAATTTTATCATGGATTGGATTTCACTATATCGATCCAACATAAATTTATGTGAGAAATAAATCAATCTCCATATTTTAAATCATCCTCAGACTCTATACAAATTCAAGGAGAAGGATTAATTTTCTTTAGCACCATTATCTCAAGAATGGATATTATTACCCTATTAGAATGAGTGTCTAGCTCAAATGATTTAGTGTAATGAAATAATAATTCCTGAATACATGTCTATTTGGAGGGAATACACTGATGTATTTCCTTAGTAATTGGCTGGTCTTCCTCTTAGTCGAGATGTTAAATTTTCAATTGAGCTTATACATGGGGAATTACTATTATCCAAGACTCCAAATAGAATTACTGTTGTGGAACCTAAGGAGGTTAAGAAACAACTACAAGTGAATCTAGATAGAGGTTTCATATGCCCCAGTGCTTCACCATGGGGAGAACCATCCCTCTTTATCTTGAAGAAATATGGGTAAATGTGTCTTTACATTGGTTATCGTGAGCTCAATAAGATCACCATAAAGAACAATTATCATTTACCTCAGATTGATGACTTGTTCGATCAGCTACATGGAGAAAAATACTTTTATAAGGTGGATCTTTGGTAGGGATATTACCAATCTAGGGTGAAGAAGGAAAATATCCCCAAGACTTCTTTTTTAACATGGTACGACCACTGTGAATTCATATTAATGCCTTTCAGACTCACCAATGCTCTAGAAATATTCATAGACTTGATGAATATATTCTTTATAGATTAACTTGATTAATTTGTGGTAGCAATTTTAGATTATATTACAATATACTTTAAAATTAAATTGGATCATGTGGATCATTTGAATACTATTATAAACACCTTGAAAAAGGAAATACATTATTACAAGTACATAAAATATCAGTTCTGGTTGAAGGAAGTCTCTTTTTTAGGGATTATCATCACAAGAAATGTGATATCTATAGACCCTTCTAAAACTGATGTAATTGAATGATTGTTGAGGCCAACATATGTTACATATATCTATACTTTCCTTGGGTTAGCTAGGTATTATCACCTATTCCTGAGAAATTTCTCGTGATTATCAAACCATCTCACCAAAGTAACTCGAAAGGGAGTCAAGTTTTCTTGGAATGATTAATGAGAATAAAGCCTTAAAGAGTTAAAAATATGATTATCACTATGTTTATACTCACACTACCCACAATTGGATATCGTTTCGTGGTATCCGTTAATGCTTTTAATAAGTTCATGGGCTATGTGTTGATAAAAAACAACAAAGTCATTGTCGATGCTTCAACGAAGTTGAAATTTCATGAACAGAACTACACAACATAATATCTAGAGTTCGCTATAATGATTTTAATTTTTAAAAAAATCCTCATTATATCTTTTGAGATAAGTTTTAATTATATACAGATAAAAAATTCTCAAGTATATATTCACACAGAAAGAGTTTAATATGCTCCAAGAAAGATGGTTAGAGCTTATCAAAGACAATGGATTCTCAATACACTTACATTTTGGGAAAGTGAATAAAGTAATAGATTCTCTAAGAATAAAGGATTCAGAAATTATTTTATTGATGATAATTGAGAGGGATCTAATCTTATTAGATTTGGAAATTATGGAAGTAGGAATCATAAATGAAGGGAAATCATCAATCCTTTCAAAAATGATTTCTAAATAATCTCTTCTGAAGAGGATAAAGGATTCTCAAAGAGTGGATGTGGGAATTCAGAAGAAAGTGGAAGTTATAAGGAAAGTCAAATACTTGGGTTTCAAATTTAATGATGAAGGTGTTGTGATATTTGGGTGAAGACTATGTGTACCAACAAATCATGAGTTAAAAAATGATATGTTCGATGAAGCACATAGATCAACCTTCTACATATATCCAAGAAGAAAAAAATATGTATTGAGATCTCCAAGAACACAATTAGTGGGACAATTTTAAGATACAGATAATAAAATATACATCAATATGTCTTGTATGTCAGTAAGTGAGAGCAGAACGGAATAAATCCAAGGGGATGATGCAAACATTTCCAATACCTACATGGAAATGGGAAAACATCACCATGGACATTTTCAATGATCTCCCAAAGACATTAATAGGGAATAATGATATATGGTTTGTAGGGAATCAAATTACAAATATTGTACACTTCATTTTGATATGATAGAAAATCTAATTGGATCTACTTTCACAGATATACATCATGGAAGTGGTTAGGATGTGTGGATTAACACTATCGATTATATCTGGATGAGATACAAGATTAACCTCTAAGATTTGGAAGAGTCTCTAGTATGCTTATAAAACTGAGTTGAACTTCATCACAGCCTATCACCCTCAAACTGATTTCTAATCTGGGTGGACATCCCAAACACTTTAGGTCATGTTGAGAGCATTCTAAATGGACTTAAAAGGTGGATGGAATTAATATATTCCTCTGGTCAAGTTCACTTACAAAAACAGTTTCCATGTGAGAATCCAAATGGCTCCCTATGAGGCCCCTTATGGGAAGAGGCGTAAGACACCTGAATGAATTGATGAAGTTGAGGAATTGAAGCTACTAGATTTTGAAATGATTGCGAAAATATTGGAAAAGGTTAAGACCATTCAATAGAACATTAAGGCTCCATAAAGTAGACAAAAGATATATGTTGAAAATTATTGAATTTTCCTAGAGTTATATGTTAGAGACATGGTACTCCTCCATATATTTTAATTGAATAAAGTTATGGTATTTTGAAATATGGTAAATATTTTTCCAGGATACATTAGCCCCTTTTAGATCCTTGATCGCATAGAAGAAGTGGCATATCTATTTAAACTCCTATCTATCTTATATGTATTTTATGATGTATTCCATGTATAACTCATGAAAAAGTAAACACTTGACCCCTCACATGTACTCAATCCATCAGTGGTACCATTGAATAATGATCTTTCCTATGCAAAGTAGACGGTGAAGATCTTAAATTGTAGAGAAAACGTTCTATGAAATAAGACAATTCACATTGTCAAAGTGTTATGGAGAAACCACGAGTTTGAAGAAGTGATATGAGAATTGGAAGAAGTGATTATATAGAATTACCCTCATCTATTTTAAGGGAATTGAAAAGAAATTTTTGAGGGTGAAATTTTTCAAGGGTAAATATTATAACGAACTGAACATTTATAAATGAAGTTTAAATTTTTTTTTAATAAAATGTCTTATTATGTAATATAGTTATAGAAAACATATTAAAATACATGGATATATAATTGGATTTAAAATATTGGTAATAATTTTATCCTTGTTAATATATCCATTAAATAGTGATCAAATAATTAATAAAAATATAGGGCTTTAACAAATCTAGTTGACATAGACAAAGTAAGTGATGGACTCATCCAGTTGGATTTTACCCTATGAAACCCATTTATTAGAGATTACAAGGGAAATAGAATCATTAGAATTTTCTCTTGTATAATACCAAGCTGATGTCCAACAACATAAACATGATCAAAACTATTTACTGGAGAAGTTCAAACTCATCAAGATCACGACCCAAACTATGTTTGTCGAATGGCCACATGAAAGTCTCACCATTGAGCACCTTACTTTTAGGGAATATGAAAGTATGATTAAAGTATATATATCAAGACCTTAATAATATGAATATGTATATTTTGTAGAATAATCAATTTATTTTCATTTTTATTGTTACTTTATAAATGATTTTTATTTTGATTCAATTAAATGAAAATTCTTCTTGGGTAATATTAAAATAAAATTGAGGGATTTATTTTGATGAGTTAATGAATTTTTAAAATAAAAATTATTTTAGAAAAGTGTTATTATTAAATAATTTTTACTAATTATAAATGGTCATAAATTTTTATGAAGTGAAATGTACTTTTTATAAGGGTTCAACAACTATTATTGTGAAAAACAAAGCATTTTTTCAATAAATGTTTAATATTATATTAAAAGTGAAAATAAAAATAGTTGAAAAATTATTTATATAAAAATAATTCTATTTTTTTAATTAGAACATCAAAATTATCCAATGGTGAATTTTTCATAATTTTTTGAGACATTTGAATTTTCGTGTAAAAATTAAATGTCGTATAAATATATGGTGTGTTTTATGACAGCATAATGATCAAAAAATTATTTAATAAATACTATAATGGGTTTATTAATTAATATTTATTTTTTCCACTTAAAATAGTGTGATTTTATGTTTACTTGATTAATTTTATTAAGCCTCCATGAATCCTCCAAAACATTTAATATATTTTATAGTTTTAATTTCATTTCTTTAAAAGAGTGACTCACCTCTACATAAGAATGGGTAATATTATAATATGTTCATCTATTTTCTGAATAAAATAAGGTAAAACTTTCTAATTTTGAAAAAAATCATGGGAAAACCCATGGGATGGTTTGTGGTTTTTAATATTTTGTTATATATAGTCCAAAACCTATGTTTTTTAAATATTAAAAAATTACCCTATCATTTCCTATATACACCCACCCAAGCCCCCACTTCCTTATACTAAAATTCCTTGTATCACATCCTTAATATTATCCCACCCCCCCCCCCCCATAATCCTCCCAAGGTTCCCCAAGCTCTCAAAAATCCACTTTTTAGGCTTTTCGAGTCACACACTCAAATAAGGGTTCTTTCCTTTCTCATATTTATCCAAGTTTATTTATCTTGTTAGGCCCTTTTATTTTAAATTAATATTTATGGGGTATGTTTTATAACCTCAACCATGCTATAATTATTATTTTTAAACTATGATATACCCATTTATATCTCATTAATCCCTCTCATGTACACCAGTTACCATGACGAGATTTCATAAGCATCCTTTTTTCACTTCTTATCCAAGATTATTTATTATAATATCCCTTATTTTTTCAAATTCTATATGTGTGGACATGTCCTACCATGTTACTATTACTATACACTTCATTTAAAAATTATTAGAGACAAATTGTATTCTTATAAATTTATTTTATGACTTTTTAATTGGTGTCGTTATGATACCGAATTTTCGTCGTGATTTTCCATGCCAAACAATTTATGTAGTGAATGTCATACCCATTTCCTATCAATGGTGTTAAATTTTATTAATATATACCTTCTTATTGTGGAATTACATGTATTTATTCCACACTCCTAAATCATGGAATAAATTATGATGATTAATGAATCCATATTTTAAGATCTATGAGGCACACTTAAGCGAGAGAATGAAATGAAAGTGATGAGTGTGCCTAGAATTATATAGCAATTTAATGCATTGGGTAATGTTTAGTATCATGATAATTTATTTTGGGATAGTTGTATACTTTATTACTTTATGGTACTTTTTATTTTATGATGTCTTGGTGGTTTATCCTTCATATATTTTTTTGATTCAGTGTTTTAAGTTGTTGCCACATTTCCCATATTATGGTTATCATGATATATCATGCATTATTATTCATGTGTCTCTATGCCTCATTTATATTATTGGTCTAACATGTGTTATTATATTCATTTTATTCCATGTTTATTCCATTACTAGTATTTATGGCTCACCCCATTCTTATGTATTTCCCCAGGTTATCCAATATAGTTTTAATCTCATGCCTGTTAATGATGTTTTCAATAAATATGTTGTAATTCATGTTTAAAGTTGTAATAAAATGCAACTAATTCTGAAATACACTATACTTATCAGTATTTTGGGTTTTATTAGTTATAATTTTATATAATAAAATAATGTATTAATGTGTAATAAATATAAGGGTTGATATAGTATACCATGAAAAATTATTCACTTGGGGTATTATGAGTACTAGTATGGTGATAATACACTTTTTAAATTACATGAATAACTATTCACATTCCTTATTCTAGATAAAATTTAATCCCTTCCATGTTATTTATCTTTGTTATCATGTTTAAAAATCAATATAAGTTTCTTTGGAATCATATATAGTACAAAGATAATCTAAGGAAACTATGGATATCGATTAAAGATGTTGGTCTTGGACACTCTTCAATCACCTTTATCTTCAAATGATTTATAGATATACCTTTTTTGATGTTAAAATTCCTCAATAATGATACTTTCTCTATCAAAAATGAACATTTACTATATATTGCATATATATTCTCCTTCCATAATGTCTTTGGAAAATTAATCAAATGATCTGCATGCCCATCATTTATTTTGGAGTATATCAAAATATCATCTATAAAGATGACCAAAAAATTGAGGTAATCTATAATGACTCTATTAATTTATACAATTAATATTTCTAGATAATTAGTGATTCTAAAGGGCATCACTATGAACTCATAGTGTCTAATCCATGTTCAAAATATTTCATTGAAATATCTACCTTCTTCACCATTAATTGGTGATATCCCGGCCATATGTCCATTATATGGAAGTACTAGGCCCTATATAGCTGATCAAATAATTAATAAATCCATGTTAGGTGGTACTTGTTATTTATCAAGTTTTTATAGATTTTCTGATAATCAACAAAGATTCACATTAACCCATACTTCTTTTTCATAAAGAGGGCCCATACATCCCATATGTGTAATGTTTATATATTATATTTATGATATTATTATACATCAGGAATTATAATATCTTATATACCTTTTTACTTTCCATTTCATAGAGAATACAATAATGTATCTCATGTATACGGCGGACTACCACCTCACGAAGAGATATGATTCATTTTTCACTTAAACATTACATGGAAGGTAATAAGAATTAATTTTATGTTTATACATGATATTCCTGAATTATTAAAATTTATTTAAAATAAATATATTATATAATATTTTACCTTATCATTCATTGAATAAATTATAACATCGTTCATGTGTATAGAGGACTACCACCTCACGAGGTGATGTGATTTGTTTTTCAATAATGTTTTACATGGAAGGTAGAAAATGATAAGTTTAATGAATATATGTGGTATATATGACATGATATTGATTCCATAAAATAAATATAAAATCCAATTCCATACCCTTTCACCCATTAAGGAAATGATAATAGCACTCATGCGTATATATGGCCTACTATGCCCATGAATCGATGTGATTCATTCTCCATGATAAAATTTTAATAATGATTCTAATGATTTATCAAATGAAAATAATTATATTTATGAAATTAATATAATTATGAAGATTATCGAACAATACCCTATGTTTCTGATCAAAAACATTCATGATAAATCATTCATGGTAAAGTAAGTAAATTAACACTCGAAACAATAGTGATTATATAAGATTATTAACAAACGGGTAATAATATGTTATAAAAGGATAATATAGGATATTATAAATAATATTGTTATTCTATTATAAGTTAATAACATGTTTTAAAACACAATAAATGAGTTTAAATAGTACTTATCTAAAGGGATGCATGAGGTAAGGGGTTTCATGACTCAATTTATATTCATTGGGTTATATGTATACTTCATTGATTGTATTATGATAAGCATATGTGTTAAATGAAATTTTATTTAATTATGATTTTACTTCCACTTTTATTTGTGGGGATTTTGATTTTATACACATAATCACTTCATTTATTAACTCTCACTTCAATGATATGAAATTTGTAAATGCTTCGCCTCAAAGCATCCGTCTTGGAGACATGTGTTCTTCTACACACCTAGTCTCTTTTGAATGGTGTATACATTGCTTCTTTAGATAATATATAATTAATAGTTAATAATTTATTATTTTATAAGGTCAAATTTATATCCTTTATTCATGGGAAGTTATGATTCAAAATTTTTTTAAGTTTTATTGGATTATGTTTCAATATCATTTTAATCAGGATTGTTTATGCTTGAATTTACATTACATAAAATTATATGATCATTCCCTAATAAAATCAATCAATTTTTTTCAAATAAGGCTATTCATGATTTTTTCAAGTAATATTACAATTTATATCTTCTTGTTACTTAAAATTATTGAGAAAAATGTTTTTAAGAAAATATGACATCATTTCTCCCATTAGTGGGAAAAAAAATTATTCCAAATCCTTTTTTTTAAAAAAATACTTACAAATTGTTTTACAAGGGTTGTTAAAATTATTTCTTATTATTAATTGGATTATTGAAAAAATGAATCTTCATGTAATTTTCCAAACAAGGTATTTTTTAACTATCTTAGAAAAATGTAGAAGGAATATTTTTTTAACATATTGGATATGAATAGAACTTTTCTTCTATCATGAAAACTCAATGTTTTAAAGATTCATTTTTTAAGTTTCAAAGGTTATTTTCAAAAAAATATATTTTATTTTTAATAATGATTTATAATTTAAATAAGTTTTTTGAAATTAGAAATGATATTTTTTCAATAAATGATTAAAGTGATCTTTAAAAATCATTTTTTCATATAAGATGACTTCCTTTAATGTTACTTGAATTGAAAATTTTACTTTCCTAAAGAATTGTTCCAATCATTTTATAAGTTCTTTAATCAATTAAAATAACCTTTTATGTTTTTTATTCTTTTTAAATGATATCTATATGTCACTCATATATATAACTAGTTTATTATCCCTTTATTTGATTATGTAATACATTCCTTATGATCATTTCTATAAAGTCGTCATTATATAATTCCCTTTGAATATGATATAATGTAAGATTATGTAACCCATTTTCTTTCTATGGGTAATTATTATGTTACTATCACTACCCATCCCCCTGGGCCAGTGTTGAAACTACCCCAAGACCGGCTCCCAAAGGCTAGGGGATGGTGACCCCATGACCCATCCCCTAGGACCCATGTCGTGACTACCCTAAGCCTGTCTCATGGAGGCCAGGGGGTGGAGACTAGCACTGAAGGAATTATCCTATAAGGGGGATGCATTAGACGAGTACCTGAACACACACACACTTAGAACCCTAGCCCAAAATGCTAAAAAGGAAAACATGCATGCCACTAAGACAACCACGGAGTGTAAAATAGTTCAAGCTGAAAGTAAAGGGGCCTGAATACAAGCCCCACAAAGATAAGTTGAAAAAAATAAAGTAAAAAGGTATCTAAAAATACATCCGTAGAAAAACCCACTATAAATGATTAGTGCAGAGTAGCTACCGGAAGCCGTAGAAGTATGCCTCACCTGTCTGATCTCACTAGACACCTCCTGGTGCTCGACCACCAAGGTCTCCATCAAATCTCTAGTCTTCTTCACAAGAAATGACATGTGTGGGAGAAGCTCATGTAGGGATGTGTAACAAAATACTCAATAGGGGCCCCAAAACACAAAGAAATAACACAAAGGAGAAGTACACACTAAACAATGGATAGCTCACATAGGTACATACTAAAGCATAGAAATCATTTTTATCAGTTATAAAGTTGAAAATTTTGTACTGTTAAGGGACTCATCCCCTATAGGTTCCTCGGGTCTATTGGTACATTGGGGTCCGCTAGTATGTAGGTCCACAAAGGTCCACTCGGCTTCTCGTCTACTAGGCCATTGAGGCCCCTTAAGCTATCCGTATTTCGGCCCACTTAGGTTCACATAGTTATTCATCTACCGGGCCAAGGAGGTCCACATGACTACTCTTCTGCCAGGCCACTGAGGTCTTCTTGGCTACTCATCTTATTCTCAAATAATCTAATCCTCAATTCAGTGGTCATACATCAACCCCCAAGTAAACTCACTTGGAGTATAATGAAATTACCTCTCTATAGTGAGTGTCCCAACACCAAAAATAGTTCATCAATTGAGAGTACGGTTTATGATTTATGTCTGTTTTACTGAAAAGGGGTCTGTTTGGACTAGGTCAACTCTGTCTCGGTCGGAGAGACCCAACCTGACCCAGGTCTGACCCAGTTCTTACCCTTCCTGTAGGTCCCAGCCAGGACCAGCTGGGCTGCAGGTCTGGCCTGTTGGGCCACCAAGGATGGCCTGCCTCCTTCTTCCTAGCATGCTATGAATGATCTGGACTACCCCAGCCGAGATTCTGCAGCAAGATGCATCCCCCAAACACACCATAGGTCTTCGTGGGGTCCATCACCACCGAGATCAGATAAACAAATATTAGGGTAGAGTATTACATGAACACCCAAGGTGAATGGATCAAGCCTTTTTTGTGTCAGCCTTGATCCATCCATTTAAGAATTTAAGGGAGGATAAAAAAATATTTAAATAAAATCATAGGTTCAACATGGATCCATTTTCCAGATGTTTTATCCAAGAATGAAACTCATCCTACAAGAACAAACCTCCCATGGATCAACCTATTAGTGGGTTGATCAGCATTCATTGTTTATGAAGAAATAATAGGGAAATCCAATTCACAAATAGAAAACCCCAACCTGATGTTGGATTATTCGTTGGCGATTATCGGTGTCGTTGTGTTCATCATTCCATGATCTGTCGTTGGTGGTCATTCGTCAATCGTCATTCACCAACTCTAAAGCTCCAACAGTTTAAATTGATTCTCCAATGTTCCAACAATTGGCACTTGGCCAATCCATTAAAGATAAAAAATGAATTTTTGTTACATTGTGTTATAGCGTTTTTATGTTTTTTCATTTATAGAATAGTGTTTCGGTTACACTCAGGTGTCAATATCGTTATATAACAATGATTTTGAAATTATAATAAAATAAACATTAATATTTATTTTTTTCTTAAGAAAAATATTTTATTTTTATTTTTATTAAAAAGCCTAAAAAATAACTTTTTCCCTAGACCCCTATATGTAGAGGTTAAGTCCATTCTTAGGTAAAATCAGCATTTTGGATGCAATTTTGCCCTTGTATTTTTAATCCAAGAACAAGATTAGAAGTTTTCAAAAATGCTCACATGCGTTATTTTTAATAAAATTAAAAAATAGTTTAAACACTTCTTCCAAGCTCATCGAGGCTCAGAATCATGTGTCATCTAAGCACTTAGTCTTGAAATAATATCATTTAATTTTAGATAAATTACATGGAATTTTTGCATATTACATTACCCCCACCTTTTGGGAATTACATCCTTGTAATCCAAAACAAGGGATAAAAAAATGGGGGTACTAAGGATAAATCTGAGTCTCCCACTCCCAAGTTCTCTCCTAGAGATTCCCATGTTGTCACTAGATGCACACCAGAGGAATCAATTGTCCACGAAGGACCCGCTCCTGTCAATCTGCAATCTCTACCAGGATCTCTGCAAACTTCGCACCATCATTGATATCCAAATCCCCCCAGTAAATAAATTGAAATATATCATGCAAATATATCTTAAATTGTGAAAGGCGGAAGACATTATTCACCCAGTGCATCTCTGTGGGAGATCTAGGGGTACACCACCTCACCAACTCTACTCAGAATCTAAAAAGGGTCGATGAATCTCAAAGATAGCTTGACACCCCGGCCAAATATCTATAATTCCCATCGAGGTGCGACCTGAAAGAACACATGGTATCCCTCCTCTAACTCCAAGGGGCTCTATCTGCTATCATAAAAAGATTTTTATTGGCTTTGTGCAGTCCTCATCTACTCCTGGATGACCAACACCTTATCAGTAGTAGCCTATACCAACTCCGGAACAATGATTGTTGACTCCCATGAGTCTGTCTAGTATAATTATGATATTAATGGTCTCCCATAAAGTGTCTTTAATGGTTCCATATTGATGTTAGAGTGATAGTTTTATTTGTGTGGAAACTTCACCAATGGTAAGTGATCATCCCAACCATGACTGGAGACCAAGATTCAATCACGAAGCATGTCCTCTAAAAACTAGGTGGTCCTCTCTGTCTAACCATCTTTCTGGGGGTAGAAAGCCATGCTAAAACAAATATGAGTCCCAAATTCCACTTTTAATCCCTTCCGCAACTAGGATGTAATGTGTGTGTCCCGATCCAAGATTATCATCGATGGGAATATGTGGAGTGTAACTTTATCATTCATATAGAGGCATCACAATCCCTCTACTGAACCCTACTCCTAGATGGGTAGAAAGTGTTCCAAATTGGTTACTAACTTAAGGATCACCCATATAGTATCGTTCCCCTTGGATGTGTGGGTTAAAACCATCTTGAAGTCTATTGAGATACCATCCCACTTCCACTTGGGCACCTCAAGTGGCTGATTCAAGCTTGCTAGAACCTAATGTTAAAACATCACATACTCACAATTATGGCATAGAGAAATGAACTTTGCCACTACCTATTTCATCCCCTCCTACCAATACTAATGTTGGAGGTCCTTTTACATCTTCTCTACTTCTGGATGTACCACCATAGCGGAGGTGTGGAACTTATTCAGAACATCCTCATGTGACACCACTGGCACAACATTGCATCCCCTGAATAGGATGATGTGATCACCACCTATTTAATATCCATCCTGATCTTATCCTGAGGATAACTGGGCACAGCAGGCCTTACAGTCAACATCCACAAGTTGTTCCCCCCTAACTTTCCATAAGATTGGGGAAGTGACAGTCATCGACTGAAGATAAGTTTCGTCATCATCATTCACAAAGGATATGTACATCATGGCTAACAGTTCTGAAACTTCACTCGGTAACTGAAAATCGAATCTATTGTTGAGCGCATTCGCTACCACATTATTGTTCCTAGGATTATAGACTATCTCGAAGTAATGGTCCTGGAAGAACTCTTGCCATCACTACTATATCAAGTTCAGTTCCTTCTCGTAGAAAATTTACCTAAGACTTTTTTTTCATAGTTGATGGTAACTGCTCACCTATCAAGTAGTGTCACCACATCTTCAAAGAAAATACCATTGCATGTAGCTTCATGTCATGGGTCACCAAATGATTCTCTTATTGCCCCATCTTCCATGAACTATAGGTGATCACTTCTTGCTCTTGCATCAGGACACAACCCATTACGGTCCCTGATGCATCACAGAAAACTACATACCCAACTCCCTCCTCTGGTAGTCTTATGATGGGGGCACTTGTCAGTATCTTCCTCATCTCTTGAAAACTATGTTGTAACTTCTCCATCCATGTGAAGGGAATATCCTTCCATGTCAAAGCTAATAAGGGTTCTTCTACCATGGAAAAGTCGGGAACAAATCTCTGGTAGTATCCATCCAACCCCAGGAAGATTTTCACCTTAGTCACTCTTCAGGGTGGCTCCCAATAAATAACAACCTATATCTTTGTGGGATCCACTACAACTCTAAACTCTGATATAACATTTCATAGAAAGTGGACTTATCAAATCTAGAAATGACACTTCGAGAGTATCCCATGAATCCATTACTCTCATAATGTATCCAGAACTATTTTTAGGTGTGTCCCATGATCCTCCTTGGATGCTGAGTACACCAAGATTTCTTCAATGAAGAACACAAATAAACAGTTGATTTAATGTTGGAAGACTCTTTTCATGAGTCCCATGAACACTACTGGGGCATTGGTCATGCCTAAAGGAATCACGAAGAACTAATAGTGTCCATACTGACATCTAAAGGCTATCTTCAGTATGTCCTTATCCAAGAAACAAATATGATGATAGCATAATCTGAGGTCTATATTCTAGAACCATCTACCTCCCTTCAGCTGATCGAAGAGGTCATCAATCCTCGGTAGGGTGTACTTTTTCTTCATGGTCACCTCATTCAGGCATTAGAAGTCCATGAGCAACCTCAAAATCTTTTTTTCCTTCTTAGAAATCAAAACTAGGGCTTCCCACAGTGAAACATTGGGTCTCATGAAGCTCCTCTCCCGCAAATCCTCCAGTTGTACCCTTAACTCATGAAGCTCTGTGGGATCCATCTGATATATTGGTGTGGATATCAATGTTTTCTCGGGTTATAGATAAATAGATAAGTCTACCTCCTTATGAGGAGGTAATACCATAACATCCTCTGGAAATATGTCATCGTACTCGTCCACCACTATAGGAAAGTGAGGACTCTTATCGTCTACTGTAGTGAGGGTGTGGCTATAAAATTGGAAAGTGATTGGCTTCACCCTCCTCTGAAAAATCCATTCATGTTCTCCAAAAGCTTCTTTATCACCGATGAAGGAAAACATGATCCCATCCTCATGGATACATTTCTCTCTGCATCTCAAGTAGTTGATCTGAGCATTAATGGTGGATAACTAGTCCATACCGAAGATGATTTCATAAGGCCTCGACACCACTACTAGGAGATCCTAGCTGAAGGTCTTTCCTCATAGATTAAGATCAAACTATCTTCATCAATGTGTAATCATCGAATCCCCTCTCATAAGAGTCTCTAATTGTAAGCATAGAGACAACAGATCCACCAGACCCTCCGAGCCTAGAAAAAGTTTTGTGGAAAGGAATGAGTGACTAGAACCTATGTCTATATGAACTGTAGCTAAGGTGTAAAAGACAAAGATCATACCTCTAATCATATTTGGAGCATTGTGGCCACATGACTCCATCACCTGTAGTTGGCCTCACCCCTATCCACCAGCTCCTAGAGCCCATGGTGGACCACCTAGAGTGGTGGTGGTAGCACATCAAACATCCTCCCACCACCTACCATTGTGTCCTCTCCCCTTCCACATATACCACCCTATAGACCACCTCTCTCGAACCTCTACCTCTTTGTTGGTGGTCTCTCAACCGTGTGTCATTCGTTTATGCGGAGATTAAAAAATTGAGATCCATGTGCCCCTACCAACCACATGAGTAGCACATCTTGACCCTCTGATGACTCCATCCACCATAGGGGTCTTGTACTTCTGGTATTACATCCTGGGGTTGTCCCCCAAAATTCCCGCCCCACTTGGGCCCTCGTGTCTGATGCCAAATACCCATAGTTGAAGACTTCACAGCCTGAGTTCTACTAGTATCGCTTGCTACTAGCACATCCTCTGCTAAGAATCTCTCCCGAAATTGGGTTCTCTACAACACCCTAGCCTAAGTAGGGATGCTAAGAGATACTATGGATTCCATGATCTCCTAGAATAGTCCTTGCTCAAAAACCCAAACCTTGAACAATGGGTCTCACACCATGTCCATGGAGTAGTGATAAAGCTTAGTGAATCTATTTGAGTACTATGCCACTATCAAGCCACCTTTTTTTAGGTGCAGCAGCTCTTCTATGTACACTGAGTGAAAAGTCATTGGAAATAATTCCTCTCTGAAGAGGTGCTCAAGATCATTCTAGGTGAGGGTCGCCTCTTCATTTGTCTAGATCCTCAAACTCCACCATCTCCCCACTGATCCCTAAAAAAGGATTGAGGCTAAGATCTCCATCTGGTTGAGAGGCGTCCTCACTAGTAAAAAGGCTCACGTAATCGCCTTGATCCAATCCTCTGCCACCTGAGGGTAGTCTCACCAATGAACTAGGGAGGTCTCTGCCTCTAGAACTCATATAAGTCACTTACTCTATGTGTGTCCTCTATCGGTATTTCTAGTAGAAACTATTAACTAAAAGGTGGTAGCAACACTGGTGCACCTCCTGGTGGGGCTATCTCCAGTATTAGTCCTCGTACAAATTCCTCATCACTAGGCGTACCATCATCGAGGCCGTGCACTAGAATCCTCATTGGTTGTCTATATGGTGGCATCCAGGAGTAGATCGTGATGAACTATGGTCAATATGTTATACCTGGTGAGCTGAATCAAGAATGAAATGAGGAAACATTCAAAATAATATATGATGAATGCAACTAGTGGATTCATATACTAACTCTGAAAGCATAATTCAGGGTCATCATGTATGGATATGTTAGACGCTGCACCAACACTGGACTCTCTAATCCTGAAAGTCAAACCCGAAACATTTAACACGATTTCCCAAAAACAAAACCAAATACTCTCAGTCTTTAAGGTATGACTGACAACCTTTGATACCAATTTTCATGACCTGTCCCACAGGGCCAATACTGTGACTACCCCAAGCCCATATCCCGAAGGCCAAAGGCTGGTGACTAGAATTGAAGGAATTATCCTTTAATTTAGAGGCATTAGCTAATTACATGTACACACATGCACTTACAACCCCATCCCACAATGCGGAAATGGAAAACACGCGTGCCACCAATACAACCACTGAGTGTAAAATAGTACAAGCTGAAATTAAAAGGGAAAAAATACAAGACCAACAAAGACAAGATGAAAACCATAATTTATAATGGTCTCTATCAATCTGTCCATATAAAATACTTCATAAATGGTAGTTATAGAGTAGCTTTCGGAAATCATATGAGTATGTCTCACATGTTTGATCTAACCGGGCACCACCTAGTCCTGGACCACCAAGGTCTCTATCAAAGTTTCGATTATCTACACAAGACACGACACACATGGGAAATCCTATGAAGGGGTGAGTAACACAGTACTTACTAGGGACCCCAATCCACAAAGAAAGACCACAATGGAGAAGAACAAAAGAAGAAATAGATAGCTCACATAGGTACAACCTAAATCATAGAAAGCATGTTCATCAGTCAAAAAGTTGACCATTTTGTACTACTAAGGGACTCATCCCTGATGAGTTACTAAGATCTTTCAGACCAGTATGGTCCACTCGTCTTTAAGACCACTGAGGTCTGCTTCACTACTCATCTGTCAAGCCACTGAGTTCTTCTCAGCTAGTCACATGTCGGGCCACTGAGTTCCACATGACTATTTGTCTGTCGAGCCAATGAGATCTGCACATCTACTCATCTTCTTGTCCACTGAGGTCCACATAGCTACTAATCTACTGGGCCACTATGGTATCCTCATCTACTAGTCTTCCGATCCACTGCGGCCCACACGGCTACTTGTCTGCCAGGACACTTAGGTCCTCACATCTACTCATTTGTTGGGACATTAAGGTTCACTTGGCTACGCACCTGATTTTAGGATAATATACTCCTCAAGTCATTGGTTATAATTCAACCTCCACGTAAACACACTTGGAGTATATTGAAATTTCTTCTCTATTGCGAGGGTCCAAATACAGCAAATGGTTTCTCAATTGGACATACTGATTGAGATTTATGTTCTTTTTTCTGAAAAGGGGCTGGTGGGGTTCAGGTTCGGTCCGACCCAGTCAGACTGACCTGACCAGACCCGGCTCAATGTCCACCGATCTGACCTGGGTCCAACCCATCCTACTGGTCTGCCATGGGTCCGGCCTGCTAGACCACCCAGGGTGTCTTGCCTCCTTCTACCTACCCCACTGTGAGCGGGTCAGTCATCCACATCCGAGACACGGTGGTGAGTTGTGTCTCCTGAACCCCACACAGGACGTCGTGGGGTCCGCCTTTGCTGTAGTCCAGCTGGACTACGACCATCCAGCCACGTGTCGTGGTGAGGCCATTGTGTCTGCATGTGTATCTTCCGTTGGCCATTGTCAGTGGCTAGCTCGACTGATCACAGCTTCCGTCGCTGGCCCCCTTCATATCGTCGCATCTTCCTCCACCTGACACAACACCCTACCGGCACCATGGTCTAACACCGTCGCGGTCCACTAGCGGTGGCCTTCTCTACTATGGTGCACCATCAACATGCACCACCTTCCACATGCCAACACCTCTGGACTTTGAGATGGTGGCCTCATGTCAACACAGTATTCATCTACTACCACTACAATCTGCTTCCAAGTTGTGATCATTGATTTGTTTTAGTGATAGAGATCAGTGAAAAAAGAACGAGGGGGGTAATCTTACATGAACACCCAATGTGAACAGGCCGGGCCTTGTTTTGATCAACCTTTATCTATCCACATAAGAATTTGTGGGTCGAAAATAAAGATTTAAATAAAATCATAGGTTCAACATGGATCCATTTTATCGGTGTTTTACCCCATAATGAAACTCATTCTATAAGAACAAACAACCTATGGATCAACCTGTTAGTGGGTTGATCCGCATTCATTTTTTATGAAGAAGGAATGGGAAAATCCAATTCACAAATAAAAAAACCCTACCTGAAGTTGGTTCATTTGATGTTGATGATCGGTGTCACTAGGTTCGTCGTTTTACAATCCATCATTGGGGGTTGTTTGTTGATCGCCGCTTTCCAATGCCAAAGTTCCAACCGTTCAGAGTAATTCTATAACATGCCAATGATTGGTTCTTGGTCAATCAATTAAAGATAGAAAACACATTTCTGTTACATTGTGTTGTAGCATCGTTATGTTGTTTCATTTATGAAATAGCATTTTGGTTATGCTCTGGTGGAAATAAAATATATTGAAATTATTTTGAAATTCAAATAAAATAAAAATTAATGTTTATTTTATTTTCCTTAAGAAAAATATTTTGTTTTATTTTTATTAAAAAATCCAAAAAACAAAATTTTTTCCTCGACCCATGATGTTTGAGGTTAACTTCATTCTTAGGTAAATTCTTTATTTTCTACACAATGGTTCCCTCATATTTTTAATCTGGGAACCCGTTTAGAAGTTTCCAAAACCGCTTATGTGTTCTATTTTAAATAAACATAAAAAAAGTTCAAATACTTATTATAGGATCACCATGGATCATAAAAAAGTGTTTTCTGAGTTCATGGCCTCCAAACAATCCCATATAATTTTAAAAAAATACACAGATTTATGGGATATTATAGTAATTCCTTATGATTGATTTCAATAATGTGGAACAGGTATATCATGAACATGAAATGATGGGTGTGACCATAGATTTATAAAATTAAATGGGTAATTTTGTATTCTCATGAGATTTTATGTATGTTATTAGGGAGTAAATATAATCCATTACGGGAATATATCCACCATGTGATATTATTTAGGTTGTTATCCTTTACTCATATTTATGTCATGTTTTATGTTGCTTGCATATTTTATAGTATGCCATGATCTTATGATAACATGTTATTTATATTATTATTTCATTTTATTACTCATAAGACTTCTCTTTTATGATACCATTTTATACATTTTCCTCACATGTTATGTTTCCTTATCATGTTTATTCCCTTATTGTACATTTCATATCACCACTATATTTATGTATTCCCAAGGTTATATCATTTTGTTCTAAGAGATCAAATGCATTTAGGAGATCAATATAGAAAAAAATAAAAAACCATGTTTAAGATTCCTTTTCTATAATATGAACCCATTCTTCAAATGACACAAGGCCTTTATGACCCTTTTGTAGTATTAATGGAGATTTAAGGTTTTTATTCATGTAATAATATGTGTAAATGGATATGGTTGATATAATTTTGAATCTATTAAATTATATTAATTATAATGATCATAAATATAGAAAATATTTTAAAATATTTAATTTCTATATGTGGAATAAATGCATTTTAAAATAAGTTCACAACATGAAAAAAAATCATTTTAAGATAAATGTATTTTTTAAGCACAAAATTTCAATTATTATTATTCCATGGATGGTAAAAATAATTTTATGAATGTTAAAATATTTTATTTAATTTATTATCTAAAAAATTAACTTAAATTATCCATCAATTAATTTTTAATTAATTTATTATTATAAAAACTCCTTGTATGCATAAAAATGGTTTTTTAGAAATACAACTCTACTTCAAATTATTTCACATTAATTTCTAAAAAATGTATAACCAATGAATTCATTTTATACATGTGTAGAAAATCATAATTTTTTTGGTCCATTCAAAATCTTTAATCCAATGTATTTTTGATAACTATCACATTAAATAATATTGATTCAATAATATACCATGGCTCTTTTAAACTCAATGTTTTATGTAAACAAGTAATCAATGAAATTATATTTATATAAATAGAAAAATATAATAAAATTTTAGGGTGTTATATCTCCCCATTGAGATAATTTCATTAAATCATTAATTTGAACATTATTATTTCCAACTACAGATCAAGATTCAGATAGTTATACTCATGGACTTTCAACTATCTTGAGGCATATGTTATCACATTAAAGGATCATTATATACCATGAAAAATTCTGCATTTGGGGTATTGTGAAGACCAGTGTAGTGATAAGCCTATTTTTCAATTCCTTAAATATCTCTTTACATTTATTGGTCTAGATAGACTTCACTCCCTTCCAGGTTTTCATTGTTATCAGGTTTCAAAATCCCAATAAGATTCTCAAAATATCATTCGTAGTGCATGATAATCCATGTAAATTGTGAATCTCCAATATATATATTGGTCTAATACACTCCCCTATCACATTGGTATTAAAAGGATCCATAGATATACCTTTTGATGTTAAAATTACTAAATAATGATACTTCATCTATCTGAAACTCATATTTACTATACTTTTTATATATCTTCTCCTTATATTATGTCTTTAGAACACTACCCAAAAGATCATCATGCTCATCATTTATTTTGGTGTATATCATAATATCATCTATAAAGACCTAAAAATTGAGGTAACCTCTGAAGACTATATTCATTAATCCCATGAATATTTCTAGATAATTAGTGAGTATGAAGGGAATCACAATTAACACATAATGTCCAAGTGATGTTCAAAATTAGGCCTTGGGGAAATCATCTTTATCCACCTTTAATTGGTGATATACTGACTAGGGTTCCACCATAGAAAAGTATTAGGACCCATAAAGTTGATAAAACATGTAATAAATACCTGGAAAGTGATACATGTTCTTTATCTTTGTTTTTTTAGTTAATGATAATCAATAAAGAGGCACAGTAGCCCATCCTTCTTCTCAATAAATAGGACCTATGCATCCCATGGAGAAGAAATCAAGTCTATAAAACCCTTTTCCAGATTATATTGTAACTCATACTTTATTAATTATTATTAAATGGTGGTAATTTTATAAAGAGTCATGGATATGGGTAGATATCCCATTATATGTTCAATTGAGAACTCAACTTCTTGTTCAGGAGAAAGAAGTAGAATCTTGTTAGGGAATACATCAGTATAGTCCATCACATTATGAATGTATTCAAGCATTATCATATCCATTATTTCAATAATTTAAGCTAGGTTTTCCTTCTCATAAGGCAATAATATCTATGATTTAGAAGAAAATTCCAAAGTATAATCATCATCATCCTTACACTTTTATAAAATATGAGGTTTATTTGGCATATAGGGAGTGATTTACCACTCTTAAAATTGATGTTAGATTTATATAAGTATAGTCAATCCATTCCATGTATAACATAAAATTCCACTAAAGTAAGTATGAAAATATTTTTTGGTAAGTCTAGTCCACAAACACTTATCAGGGAAAAGTTATATACTTGGTATATGATAATTAACTCGTTTTTTATTCTCAAATATAAGTCAACCTCTACTATTTGAGGTGGTATTTTAATAGTTATACTAAACATGCATGGTATGAAATTATGTATATAACTAGAATAAAATAATATATTCTTCATTATTGAACTAATTACAATAATACCTTTCACCACTTCATTATCTAGGTCCACATCAATAGTAGTGATATCATAGCCCTTCTTTCTCTCTCGGTCACTGAGGTTTTTTCATTGATTTTATTAGACAACCCTTGGCTTAAGGAATTGAATTGTATAATGTATGAGTTACTTGTACATAAAACACTCAACTATAGTCTATGGGTCTATTGGAACCCTCTTTTCATCCAACACATTATAGGGCTACTTCATCTAACTTTGGTATTGATTAGCTTATATAAAACACTTGACAACAGGATAAGTGTTGATTGGAACCCTCTTTTCATCCACCACATTAGAAGGTTTCTTCATATCCCTTATGTATTGATTAACATGATGCCACTATTCTATACACATGAAGAACTATCTCGTTCCCTTGAGATAGTTTTTGGTATACTTATTCACGCATTTTTTTTGGAGTTAGTATCCTAGGATCAACTAATTATACTTTGATTACTTGTATATTAAATTATTGAATATTAATTAAACACCTTACTACTTATTATTCATCATTAGGAATGTCTTTAATGTAATAATGTCATATATTATTTGTCACATTAATAAGGTCATAGTAGTTCCTCGCTACGATAAGTACCTTGAAGTGTTATGAAACTATTCTTAATATAGTTCTATGGTTAGATAAAAACTATTATGGGACATATAGTATATAGAATGTCAAGTGAGATTACACATAAGTGGATGAGTCTTATTCTCATTAACTTTTCACTTTATAATCTCCAAGATGGTATATTATAAAAATGTACATGTCAATATGAATTTCTCATGTTTTGGTGTCCTCAGATATTTATATCTACAATTGTGTGTAATGGTACTTATATATTAAGATTATTAATAATAATTGTTATGACTCATATATAGATTTATTTAATATACCATGATGATAATAGTTCATAGTTAATTTGATATGTTGGTTGTGTCATAAGTGACATTTCATTAATGTATAATGTGAGGAATGATTTTTTACTTCTATTTTTATGGATTTTTAAATATCAACCATTTGATTCGAATAGAGCCATCACATTAAATTCCATATCCTTTGTGTAATGATGCGTATATTTCAAATAGTCAAAGAAATTTATATTGAGTATATAGGTTGGTGAAAAGTATGTACAACCTTCTTGATGAGATATTTTGATAAATTGATTATATTACACAGTGAGAATCAATATATAGTTTTCAAAATTGAGATATTAAGTTCTTTCTCTTGGGTTCCTTTTCCCATTGCAAGACATTAATCTTGTACTTTAGGCAATACCACCTAATTCCAATGGGAAATAATCTTATATGGTCAGAAACTAATTGATTTTTTTGATCTCGATTTAATTATATTTTAATTTTAATTAATGGAATAAATATTATTATCAGTACTAAAGAATTATTTTCACCAAATTATATTTATCTTATAAATTAAATAAATATTTTATTCATTGGCATGTAAACAAAAATATATTTATTTTTTATTGAATATTTATTAAATATTTATTCACAGGTATGTGAATGAAATATTTATCTATGAATAAAAATATTTTCTTGAGTATTCAATAAATACCAAGGATTTATAATGGACCAAGACAACCTTCAGTTATAAATAATTATATATAAGACTGTAAATATTATTTTTCATTTGCTCAAGATGTTGTACACTAAAAAAATTATTATTATTATTATTATTATTATTTTGTGGCATGTGGTTTATTAAAGTTCTCAATATTATTTAAGGTCCAACATGAAATTTAACAATATTATAATATTTACTCTAGCTCAATTAAGATGTCATTATGGATATTTGGTAGGTAATCAATTGAAATAGATACAATTTCCATGCACAAAGAATTATCTTTCAACTCCTTTATCTCTCCCCCTATCAAGAACAAGAACAAAAGATAGATTTATTCAAGACCAAAGAGCGATCCTTTAAGAATGAACAACATAACATAGTTTGTTTTCCATGCTAGCAACCTAAGATCGAGTGGTGTTGATGAAAGATCATTAGAGCATGTGTGGATCACCACTTGGTAAATTCTACCCTTGTATCCTAGAAAGTGTAAGGAAGGTAATATGAAATGGTATTTTCTGATGATCAACATCGACTATGAGTAAAGAAACCTAAGATGAGGTAACTTATTTCTTCCAATAAAAATAAATTATTTATAAACTTAACATAAAATATCATCTATTTGGATTTTGAGAAATTAAAATTAAAAGAAAACTTATTTATCATATTTCCCACTATGAACTTCCGATGTGTAAGGAATATTCAAGTGTAATTTTAGGGGTCATGTTTAAATTAATTATTATTTATTTGATCATTTATCTATGTGACATTATGTTGATATTTTCCTTTAATGTTTTTCATAATTTTAATATAATTTTAATTAACAATATTAAAAATATTTATAATGTTCATTTAGAGATTAATTTTTATAAATTTCTAAGAATAGACGAAGAATGATCAGAGATTACCTTGGGAACAGCCAATTTTTTTACTAGTTAGAAAGAGTTACATAGTGTATACTCTAAAGTACATGTCGTGTACCATAGTTTACTACATGAAAATGTATTAAGGGATACACTATGCACCACAAAATTATTACAAAAAATGTCCACTACATGTTAACCTTAAAATGTAGTGCACTATTGTTAGATTACATAGCGCTTATCAATATACAAGTCATGTAGTCTATATGGGTTAGTGGTGTAAATTACGTAATCTGTGTGGTCATTATTCATAGTCAAACCACATGAGACTAAAAACCAGGATCATTTATGATATACATAATTTATATGTGGTGTACATGGAATTTAGTTTATAAAATCATATGTTATAATAACATTTTGATTCACTTGGTGTGAAAAATTGATACATGGATCAAAGAGACACATGGCTTGTAGCTTGACATTACATACCATTTGGTCCACTGAGACACATGCTGAATACATAAGAATTAATATTGGACACATGAGAAGAGAAACACACAACACGTAGCTAGTCTATATATGTCGTGCAGTCTAGCCAAAGTATATTCCATAGACCCAAGTTTGTACCCTTAATACACAAAAACTAAGATACATGGTATGTAGCTAGTCTATACAGGACATGTATCTCCCATTAAAAGATAGAATTAAAAATTAATTTAAATTGAATATTTTTATCATTAAAACCTTATTTTATTGATTGGAACATCATTTTGTTTAAGATAATTTAATAATTGTTCTCAATAATTTCAAGCCGTCAATTATTTTATTATAATAAATATGTCATTATTGGATCTTTTGTTTATTTTTCATTAATTCCATAAATTATGGGTATCTCCAATAATATTTGGATGATCATTAAGATAAAATTAAGTTCATTAATTAATTAATGCATTCTTTTTCATATTAATAATAAATAATGAATAAATATATGAAGTATAGCCAATTAATTTTCCATATTTGTTTTATATATGAAAATTCATGATTATGAACATTAAATATATATGTGTTTGAAATTATTTAATTTATTCGATTTCATGGTTTGGTAATTATTTAATATTTAATTTAATGATGGTACGTGATTCATCTCTCCCTTAATTATTATGTAGGACCTACGTATGTAAGGATATTTATGTAATAACCTTTTAACTGGACCTTTTGTTCCCCTAGCCTATATGTGAGTAATAAATATGTATAATTAATAAATAATTGAATGGCGCGTTGAGGTGGTTCAAGAAAGAACCAGGATAATGCCAAATAATTGATATATATGTATACAGGAAGAATGTTATAACTCCTTCCAAGACTAGTAATTGGATTTATTCCCCGAGGTCATAGAATTATTTAATATATGATTATTAAATCAAATGTTAGAGAATCTCATGTTTAGTTCATTTACTTTATTTATTTGTTTTTGTCTATGTATTATTTAATTAATTTATATAATACTACAACCACATAAATAATTTAATTAAAATGAAAATATGGAAATTAAATAAAGGAATTACGTATAAATGTTTTATCCAACATGGTTAATTAATTAAGTAACATCTACATAATATTAATAATATATATAAAGGGTAAAAAAGATAAAATTTATGCATAATTAATTAAAATACATTAACCTAATATTAAGTCACACTAATCCTTTCATTACTTGATTGGTAATGAAACCATAAAACTAAGCATTGTACATAGACAAAAGTATGCAGACTTAATTTTATTAGGGAGTTCATGGGAATTTGTGTTGTATTAAGAAAAAATTTATTGATATTAATGTTCAATGTATGTTCAATACATATTTAGTGGTAGGTGTTGAGGAAATATATGTTATGATATTTGGATATGTGAATCCACTAAACAGATGAAGGAGTTACAAGCCCACAGTTGTCATGACCTCCTACTTAATTTCATTCTTATGGTTTTCATGGCTAAATTTAGGATTATTAAAAAAATTATTGGGGATAATTTCCACTATAATGTCATGGAAACTAGAAATTATATGTTCAATGGTAAGTGATAATGTGACGTGATAAATAATTAAGGTTTTAAGAAATCAATTAATTAAATATCTCTCCCAAATATTTATATTCATGAAAATTAATAATAATATTCTCTTTTAGTTATAGAACAAATATAAAAGATCGTATCCTACACTATCTATACAATAAATTTTGGTGAAATACAACCTCCTATCCAATTGAAACTTCCAATATTGTTTTAGAAAACTTCATGTTTTTCTACACCATGAATATAAATTTTACATGCTAAAATCTTCAATGCCTTATCTTCCAACTTTATAGGGGAGTGAGGAAGAGTTCCTTACAAAAAAATAATTTTAATGACTATATTTTTGTTCAATGTTTGAAGATTTAATCTCTGTATCTTGAACGCATTAAGTCTCATGAAAAAATTTATACATATAGCATACTTGAGATCATAAGTGAAATTTTCTAGGAGGGAGATAGATAGCAACAGTTTGATATTTCGAAGGTGGTATTTCATAGAATTCTTGGAGAGGATTACTTAGATAGAACTCACATAGTTGAGGAAATGTATTACATTGAGAACATAGAGGTTATAAGATTTGAACCCTCTGAATAATTGGGAAATAATCTCATTTTGGAATCACTCCTTTAAACAGTCTATATCTTTTTTATAAATTTTAAAATGAATAACATTAAAAAGTATATTCCATCTCTTCTTACTCTTCTTCATCAAGTATTAAAGGATATAGAGAGTGAAAATTCATCTATCCTTATTGTGAAGAAATTGAAAGGGAGAGTGAAGATATTTAATCCCAGAGATTCATCACAACCTTCCATGAAGAGGAAAAGAAAGGAAAAATTAGGAAAATAAGATGTTGTCAGTTTCGAATGTGGTGGGAATGATTATAGTAAGAAAAAGTGCACCTAGAAAAAAGAAGATAGGGAATGCTTTGGGTGAAATTATTATTGAGTGAAATTTATATGTTTCTTTAACATTGGTATTAGATAGAGATTTTTTTTCTCACATTTTTGTTCACAAATAAGAACTGAGTAAATTCATAAAGATTCTTCGAGGGGTGGTATATCTACAAGAATAAAATGGAGAAAAACTTATAGTTATAGCTATTGGGGACTACCACCAAACATTGCTGACAAGAATGATCTTGGTATTAAGGGATTGTTATTGTGTGATTTTAGTTACAAAAAACATTATTTCTATATCTAGCTGAGATACTGATAGATTTATTCTTAAATTTTCGAATAAATGTTTTTCCTTTTATAAATATATAATTTTTTATAGTAAATAGAATTTAATTAATGTTATTTATGTGTTGAATTACACAAACCAAGTAATAGTAATTGAAAACAATGTTACATGATATGACTCATAACAAATCCATCTTTGGCATCATTGGCTAGGTCATTTAAATTAAAAATTCTTGACTAAATTATATAAATATTGATATTTACATTCTTTTGAAATAAATCCACATGGTGTATGTCACACATGTTTACAAGGATATTTGACTAAATCCCCATTTAGTGAGAATGATGAAATTGCTAAAGAGTTTCTTGAATTAGTTCATATCAATGTGTGTAGACTATTTCATGTTGAATTAAGGGGTAGGTACTCAAACTTTATAACTATTACTAATGATTTTCGTAGATATAGACATTTCTACTTAATGAGGTATAAGTTGGATTTTTTTATAAATTAAAAATATTATAATAATGAAGTTGAGAACCATATTGGTATGAATATTTAGAAAATCCACTTAGACTTTGGTGGGGAATATCTTAGTCAGACTTCAATAGTTATTTATGGGAGTTTTAGATACTATTTAAACTCATTCCCTCTTATAACCATCATTGGAATTGTGTAAGTAGAAGGTGGAACTGCACCTTATTGGAAATGGTGAGATCAATGATGAGTTGTGTGAGTATTTCACTGTCCTTTTAGGGATACTCCTTATAAAAAATTGTATAGATATTAAAATGACTTCCAAATAAAGAGAAATATAGTATAACAAACCTATTATGGAGAGTAAATAAAATATTTTTATCTTACATATATATGATGAATAGTGAGTCATTTGTTAAAGACTCTTCGGGTAATAATATTTCAGCCTAAGGAAAAAATTGTATCTTTATATGATATCCCAAACAAACAAAGTGATACTACCTATATAGTCATTTAGATAAAAAGGATATGTTTTAAAGACATAATAAACTTATTAAGGTGAATATTATATCTAAAATATATATTTGGAGTGAGATAGACTTCAATGAAGTCAAGGATCAAGATACCCAAGAGTTTGTATAGGAAAAAATTCCACAAATCCCCCTGGAAGAATAAATTATTTCAAAGACACAAATACTATATAAGATTACTAGAGTTATTAGATAACTTTAATGATATGTTTTTCTCATCATTGAGGATGGTTTCTCATTATTAGTTGGTAATAATTATGATCTAATAAAAAATTATGTAGTAAGTGGAATAGAAGTTACTAAGAGGAAATAAGCCATGAATTATAAAATGGATTCCATTTAGAAAAACCAAGTATATATTTTGGTATACACTCTCTTAAGTGTAAATCACATTGGTTAACAATTGGAATTCTAGAAGAAACTAGATATGGAAAGAGAAGTAATTACTTATAAGGTGCGACTAGCTATAAAAGGTTTTAAACAGCATCAATTCATTTACTATAATGAAACCTTTTCTCCAGTTTCAATATTGAAATTCATTAGAATTTTACTTTCTATTATGCCCTTACATGATTATGAGATTTAGAAAAATAATGTTAAAACTAACCTCCTTAATGGACCCTTTGGGAAGATGTCTATACAACACAACCTTAAACTTTTATAATGATATTTAATTCCAAAAAGTTAAGAAAGATATGATGATCCATTTATAGATTAAATAAACCATCTAGGTGGTGTAAAATTAATTTTGATGAGGCCATAATATAATTTGTTTTCATAAATAATGAATGTGATATTTGTGTCTATAAATAGTTTATTTGGATTGTGGTTGTTTTCTTGATAGTATATGTTTATAACATGTTACGTATTGGAAATAAAATACCATTATTATAGTATATTATTGTTTTTTTTAATAAATAATACTCTTTGAAGGATTTAAGTGAGACAACATATATTCTTGGGATCTAGATCCATCATGATAGATTGAAGAGACTGCTCGACCTAAGTCAAGGTACATATATTAATAATAACTTAAGATATTCTATATAGAATAATCAAATACGGGATTGCTTCCATTATCACATAGAATTCATATTTCTAATAAAAAATACATAAAATATGATGAAATAAAAATAATGGAAAGGATTTGATATATATTAGTTATTTGGTTAGTCATATATGATATTATTTTTACTATTCAATATTTTTCCTACAAAATAAGTGTGGTAGGAAGATATTAAGTTGATCCAGATGACCACCATTGGATGGAAGTCAAGAATACCCTTTAGTATTTTTGGTGCACTATGGAAATATTCCATATTTTTGGAGGAGATTAGGAATTAGTCATCAGTGTATGTGCATATGCTAGTTCCCAAACTGATCAAGATGGAATGAAGTCACAAACAAGATGCATATTTACCTTGAATGGAGGTGTTGTACGATAGAATAGATCAAAGTAATCTATAGTCATGGATTATATACTAAATTCTAAGTATATTATGGATATTTAGGTAGCTAAATAAGTAGTATAAATGCACAGCGACATCTATTATGTTCCTTTGGTACCTAGTAGTAATGATCCTATCACATTCTATTGTGATAATACTACAGCGGTGGATCTTGGAAATGTGGCAAGTTCAAATCAACGGAAGGAGAACATACATGGGAAGTATAATTTTTGGAGACATTCTTATTAGAGAGGTGAAGTTACAGTGAAAATTATTTTCTTGGATGATAACATGGAAGACCCATTGACAAAAGTCTTAACTTAATAAAAATGTGGTTATCATATGAGGTCTAGCATGATAAAGTTCATAGGTTTCTAGCTCCAGTCTATGTGAATGTTTTTCAGAGTTGGTTTCCTTGGACTAACTGATTGTAATTTTATTACATGTGTATTCAATGTATTTAATATTAATTAAAAATATTTTTACATATTTTCTATTTTTCTATAATACATTAACATAATAATGTCTTAGAGTATTTTTCACATTGATAATGATATAGATGTTCCCTACTATGATGAGAACCTTGAACTACTATGGAAATATTCTTAATATAATTATATGGTTGGATAAAAAACTATGATGGGAAACATAGTATATAGATCTTCATGTGTGAGTACTCATAAGAGGTAGAGTCTTCTTCTCATGGTTTTTTATCTTTGTCATCTCTAAGATGATATATTATGAGAACATACCCTACATTTGGAATTCCACATGTTTTGGTGTCATCAGGTATTCCAATATAGAAGTGTATGTAATAGACTTTAGAAATTAATATTATTATTAATTTAGGTAATGATTCTCAAACTTAGATGTATTTAGTAAAACATGAAGGTAGTTGTTCATTAAGAAGTTAGATACATTGGTTGAATCATAAGTGACGTATAATTAATGGATAGGATGAGGACGGATTTTTTCCTTCAATATTTATAGAAGTTAATATCTTATCCCATTGATTGGAATAGAACTGTCACATTAAATTCTATAAAAATGGTGTAATGATATATTTATTTCGTATTGTAAAAGAAAGGAATTTCAAGTATATAGGTTTTTGACATGGATGTCCAACCTTCTTGTTGAGATATTTAGTCAAAGGGAATATATTATATGGTGAGTGTTCATATGTGTTTTTCAATGTTGTGAGATTAAGTTCTTTCTCTTTGGTTCTTTAACCCATTTCTATATAGTAATATTGGACTTTAGGCAATCCCACCTAATTCCAATGAGATAAAATCCTAGAGGTTCACACGCTACCCAATTCTATTGTTCCTGATTAAATTCTCTTTGAATTTAATTAATGTAATAATTATTATTCTCAAGATTAAGGAATAATTTTATTCAAGTTATATTGATCGCATAAATTAAATATTTATTTATTCATCAGAATGTGAATAAAAATATATTTATTTATTTTATAAAATATTAAATAAATATTTATTCTATAGTATGTGAATGAAATATTTATTTATGAATAAATATATTTATTAGGTTATTTAACAAATAATGATGAGTTTGAATGAACCAATACCACATCTGGTGATAAATAATTATTTACAAGCTATTAATTATTTTTTCTCAATTGTGGAAGATGAAGTAGACTGCAAAATAATATTATTATTATTATTTTGTGTTAATGGGTTTATTAAAGGTTTTAATATTTTTTAAGGTATGAAATAAAATTAAAAAAATTATAACCTAAATACTACCACTATAAATAGCTTGTTATAGATATTGTGTTGGTAATAAATCAAAATAGACAGAATTTTTGTGCACGATAAATTATCTTTTGACTCTTCTATCTCTCTCCCTCTTAATAAAGAGAATATAAGAGATATTTATTCAAGACTGTACAAGGAGAAGTTAAGAATGAACAATGAAATACATTTGATTCTCTATGTTAACACCCAGAGATTTAGTGGTGTTATTTAGATATAATTAGATCATGAGTGGATCACCACTAAAGGGATTATACCCATGCATCCTCATAAGTGCAATGAAGGTAATCTGAAAAGTATTTTTGGATGACCGAGATCAACTATGATAAGTGAAAACTAGGACAAGTTAATTATTTTATTACAAAATAAATTAATTAAATATAAAATTAACATGCAATATCCTCTATTAGTGTTCCAATAAATTGAAATTTAATGACATTTTAATTATCATATCATCTGCAGCACACTTCCAATATGTCAGGAACCTTCTTTTTTATATATGGGTAGTTGGGTCATCTTTTTTGTATAGAATTTATTAGTTGATCCTCCAAAGTTAAACTCTATTTTATGATTTTTATCTCCATCCTCTTAAGAACACTATGAATCACAAATCTCTATCTTGACCTTATGGGTATGAAAGACTATCTCATCTTATATTTTAACATCTCAAATATTTAAATATTTTTATAATCTCTTCATTAATACACTAAAAAAGTAGTGTACTTTAGTTTTAGTGTTTTTGAAAAAATAGATGTTTATCATTGAAGACTTGTGAATTTTTCCTCATAAGAAAAAAATAAACACAACTACTTTTTTTGTTTAGTATAAGGAATTATCCCTTCATTTTAAAAATAAGTGTTCATGGAAAATATTTTTTGAAAAATATTTTATAGAATCCATCCCATTACATGGATTCAATTACCTCTATGGGATTCATGTACTTTATTTGTTTTCACTAGTGATCACTTTCTCCCTTTGAGTGATATATGGATCGTATGAATTTGTATTATTTGTTGAATTGTTGGAATAATAATATCTTCTAAATAGAGTTAAAACATTTTTCTATGATGAAGGAATCATAATATCCACTAAAATTAGAAGGCTTTTTCATATAATAGAATCAAATGAAACTTTCTCTTTATTAATAAAATGAGGGTGTTTTACACAATTCAATTCATTATTCAAAACATAAGTAAGTTGAGCATGTCCTACCATGAAGTTTCCAGATCCCACTCTCAGACAGTAAAGATTCTCATTAGGTAAATTATCACATTACCTAAATAATTATTTATTCAAATAAATCCCCCTATTTCCTAGTTTAAACTAATATGAAGAAAAATTGGTGATGATAATACTAAAAAAATCATTTAAATGGGAAACTGTAAACCAAGAAGGAAAAACAGATAAATTAAACGTATATCAAAACTTATGAGACTCTAGGTGTCAATCTAGTTTATTCATGGTAAATTTCCTATTAGATTTCCTAACATTTCAATCTATTCAAGTCTATCATAATGGTTCATAAATAGTTTGTTAATTTATATAATCATATCCTCATAGAGTGTAAAACTAGGTGTGTAGCAAGGCCTATTTATTGTAGATCTATTTTATGTCAAGTTAATACCCAATAATATGTTTTATGGTTATTACCCCAAGGTACATTTCTGCTAGATACTCATCCACTTTTTGTATCTAGATGTGGATTTAATTTCTACGAAACCACCCATATTATGATGTACCAAAATTCCATGATGTTTTCCTATTAATATAATTATCTCTAGGGTTTCTAATAAAGTGGTCATGTCCCAATCACAAAAAATAACTAAAATTGTATTTGATACCAATTATAGTGACCCAATCCACTTAAAAGTATTATTACATGATTTTAAATATAAAAATCAAGAAAAAACAACCCATGGATTTAGAGGCTAGTGTATTTGGGAGACTAGGTTCTTATTACATTAGCAACGATCTAAAATAAAGAAATTGTTTCAATATCCATAATGACCACTTAAATTAGTTTGATATTATTAAAATATGTAGCATATAACATGGTTAATACATAAATAAAAGTAATGTATTGTAATTCCTTGTAAAGGAATAGGAGTTAAAATGATTCATAACATAATAGAAAAGTGCAATAACATTATATCATAAAATCAAAGGCACATGAATAATCATATAAAACCATGAAATAGATAAGACAACATAATAATATCTTGGAATAATATTAATATGAAAATATCCTAATACATTATATCATAAGAAATATGCAAGGCTCACTACTTAGACATCATAATATAGTATAAAAGTTACATTATAGATTATGTTTACACCATATTACTATGAATATCTTCTCATGAGATACAAACATTACCTGATGAATCAGAGTTACATCTAGGTGAACCCATCATAACATTTACATACATATATGTCCCATACAATTAAATCAAACATTATACATAAGTATAAGAAATAGAAATAGAAATAAATGGGTTACAAAATCATGCCTCAAATTAAAATCAATGTATATCATATATATATAAAAAATGAAGAAGGAATTGAATATTTTTAGTGTTTTTTTAAATAAGAAAATATATTAAATATGATATTTTATAGAAAATAACTACATTAAAAAGGGAATAAAAATGTTTTTTGAATTGAACTTCTTTAGAAAGGTTTTGACAAAATGGAACAGAATATTTAAAGATGGTAAGTGTACCATATTTTTCGTAAATCCAAAATTGAACCCAGATGGTTATCCATAAAATAATGAGTATTTCTATAAATGCCTAAAAACATTTAATGGGGTGGTTCAAAACATGACATAGAAGTTTCCCTTAAATTGGTTTTTCGTGAAAAAATATTTGGGAAGAGAACATCAAAGGATTTTATATCCCAAAAAAATAAAATAAGGATAAAATATGTATATATTAAAGATATATATATAAATAGATTATTAATGTGTTTCATCTAAAATTTAAATATATAATGTCATACTGAGATATATAAAGTATAACCCAATGAAAGGAGGGTTGATCATAGATTTCCCTTACCTCAAGTCCAGATTTTCTCTGAACATTCACCTGGTATCCTGGATAATAAAATTAGATTTATTAAAAAAATTATTTAGAACCTCATTAAAATATATTTGATTTATTATCAAAATTTTATGTTTTTTTTTAATTTAATTAAGATATAATTTTTATTTCTATTTCTTAATTTGATTCATTTCATGGTTCTAATGTCGCATCACTTGTAAATAATTATTGCAGTTTTTCATGCAGTGGTTTCAAAACTCCAAAAGTATGATAAAATGATTGTTAATTTTATTCTATGATTTCAAAATTGTTTTATATGTCAAATTTTATTAAAAATAGGAATGGATCATAGAGTTTAATTATTATCATTATACTGTTAATTCACTAAGTTATTTTTTCTAATCACACTGAACTTATATGGTTTTCTTTTAACATTTTGAATATTAATAAATTAGATAATTTAAAAACATTAACCATAATAATTTTATTAAGACCATTAATTATATATATGGTGAAAAACTAAGCATTTTGTTCATGTAGGCAGTGAACTAGCCCAAATATAAATAATCATCATTATTTTAGAATTGATTAAGGGGAGGGTAAAAAATTGATTTTAAACCACAGTAATAACATATAAATATATTATATATAACGATGTTACTATTTCATGTTGTTTGGAAAATATAAATTCATAGTAAATGATGAATAAAATTAAAAGAGTTTTGGTTGAGAATTTACCCTTTCCTTTGGGTGTCTCCACTTAGGCTACCCCTTGAGGCTCCGTGGAATGATATTTTGTGAGACCAATAGAACAAGGATGTGGGGGAGAGTATGGAAAGATAATTGTGAATAAATTTTTCATTATACATGTCTTAGAAGGTGTGAGAATAAGGGGTGGTGAGGGTTGTATTTTTAAGGGGAAGCGGGGGTGTTTTTTAATATAATGTTCATTAATTTATTATTTTGGCTCCAAACTACTAATAGTGATAATTTTTTGGAGTAAATAATGTAATTAGTTCATGTGGGTTCAATTAAAATGGATATTACATGATTTGTGAATCAATAATTCTTGTATTTAACTTATAATGTTAAATATCATATTTTGGCATATTTAACTATTCACAAAAAATTCAACTATTTTTTGAAAAAAAAATCTATCAAAAAAAGTTTTTTGTACATATTTAAAAAATTTAACTAATTTTATGAAAATAATTTTGTTAATATGTGTAAATTAATTTTTAATAAAATTTTAATTTATTTGAATCATTAAAATTTAAATATTATGATCAATTTTTTGACCCTTTGAAAAACTATCTAGGGTCACATAAAATTACATTATCATTATAATGAAAGTCAATAATATTTCATAATATGATTTTATAGAAACAAATTGTTTTTAAAAATTTTATATTTTTTATAAAATAGAAAATCAGAAATATGTGCTTTATAAAAATAGAAGCACTTATTTTATCATTTTTAAAAAAAATTATTTTTATAATGATGTAAATTTTCTATATTTTCATTTGATCATATAAGAAAATATAATTCTACAATTACATAGGTGAGGTTACTATTCTAAAGGTCATGTTAATATTTTTAATAGTCAGATTTCTATTTCGATGGTCAAATTACTAATCCAATAGTGTTATCACTATTCTAACGGTCATATTTTTAATGGTCATATGGGTTTTCTACAGTCTATAAATTTTTCTTATTTCATTCATTATTCATTCACATCTATTTTCGATCAATATTATATATATTTTAATTTTCAAAATTAATATTTCAATACTAATATTCAGTTTCAGTTCAAAAGTATTTTTTATGAGTGTAATCATTTTATGGGATCAAGTAGATCCAAACTTTTATATTATAGTTATTTTATTTTTTATTTTTTTCCTATTATAGTATTTATAATTTTATTGAATATATTTATAATATAAATTTAATGTTCAAGAAAATTAATAAAATATTTTTGGTTCTCTCATGTAGTTCATGTGAATTATATAATACTACATTAATAAAAATGGAACATATGTAAATTTGAAATGTTTTTTGATATGATTTTGTATCATAATATTTTTTCCTCAATTTCCATGTTCATTATTCCCAAAAATGGTTTTGATTTATTATTTTGTAATCTAAATATGTGTTTACTCATGTGAAATTACTATTTTCCATTACTTTTTTTTAAAGGTAAATTTTACTATCACTTTTTATAGTGTGGAATTTCAATAAAGGTATTTCAAAATATTTAAATGATTTTACATCCTTTCAAAATAAAATGTTTAATCTTAAACTACATGGTTTCTTTATAAACTTTTTTGGTAATTTAATTTTTCTATTATTGATGATTATTTTTAAAAGTATACATTTGAAATATGTTTTTAGTTTACCTTTTTGTAATCTTTATATACTTTTCAATGATCCATTATTGAAATTTATTTTTAAAAGTAAATTATTTAAAAAATAAATTCACCTTTTAAAAAATAAATTATCAAAGTTCATGTAACTTTGTCTTTTATAGAAATTATAATATTATTTTTTTTAACTCTTTTATGTTTTCAGTTCCATTTTTTTATATGTCTATAAAGTCTTTATTTCCTTAGAAATTATTTTTCAATAATCACCCTATATAATTTTGTATGAAATAATCTTTTTTGGTGATTGAATTTTTGGAATCACCCATTTACATTCTGAAGATTAATTTTGGTGACTCCACTTAGAAATTTTAATAAACCCATTTTTCATTCCATATATTATATGTATTGTAAAGAATTACTGTTTTCAAGTTGCACACATATGTAGGAATGATTTCTAGTTGGGGATATGTATTTATTCCCAATTAATTGGTTAATGTTTAATACCTCATGAGATAAATATTTTTAGCATGAACGTAGTTCATATTACCGATGATCACAAGATTTATTGCGAGCCTAATTTGCATAAGATAGATTCACTTGATTAAGTTTGAATATGGGGAAAATTTTCTATGTTAATAAGATTGGGAATGAAGTCAATGTAATTGACTATAGTCGAAATATTATGATTTCATATGCTTATTCATATTCCATAATTATATGTAATATAAACATTGTTTACTTATTTTTATTAACTTATGTCTCCCTACTCCCATACTATGGTACTTGTTTGTTCTTTTGAGATTACATGTATTTCCATAATGAATTGTGGACAAAAATTATTGTTACATTTTCTTTTTAATAAGATATTTCTCATTTTCTCATTTTTTCTCATATGAATTTGATTTAACCCTTGATGATAGGTTGATAAGTTTTCCCTTATTAAGGGTTTAAGCTCACCACTTTCTGATGATTCCATTCTATATATTATAATGATGAGAATAAATTATGAGTAGTATATAAGAGATTATAGGGTTTCTAAATTATGGGGAACTATTCACAATTATTTTATAATTAATGTATTATATATTTATTCCATAAATACACAAAGCCTTTTATTATTGGGAGTATGTATTTATTATGATATATAATGTTTAAATTATTTAAAAACATGTATTTTTTTGGGACATATAACTTGGTATCAAATATAGTGTTTAAAGAATTGTATTTAGAACCAGTCTTGAGAGTGTAGATGTGGGTTTCCTCGGTTGGTATCAGAGAAAGGTTTTGATATTTTTTAGTATTGGTTTTATTATTTTTTAGGATTACATTTAGAAAACATATATGGAACTCTTATGGATGAGTCTAAGTATATAATAATATCCTAATGTTCTAATAAATTAGTGATTTTGTGGTTTCCTAAAAATTATGTCTCAGTTTGGATAATAGATAGTGGAATAATCAATGGTAAATATTATAAAACTCCCAAACCAATACACCCATATCTATTTCTAAAAACATAATAGTTACATTTTCGTCTTTGATACTGAAAAACTTGGCCTAATTTAAGTCATCCAAAAAATAAAAAATCTAAAAGAAATATTAGATCACCTGTATACCCAAGGAAATATTTGGTTTACAGTTTTATATAATTAGGATAAACTCTTAAATAATAATACCAATATATTTATGTTTTCATTTTACCCGTTATACATATATTTTATTCTTCCATATTAAGCCTTCATCATTATTCCAACTCATCCTTAAACCCAATGAAAAAAATTTGAAAACATGGGATAAGTGACGAAATATTACTAATGGAAAAAAAATAAAAGAAAACCACTAGTCCATTTCAAAAACATGATACCAAAAAAGATAGTTTTTCGTTAAAATAATAAAAATTGAGCTCAAATATTTGTTTTTTTATGAATGAAATCATCATTATTGTTGAAAGTTTTTCAAAAAACTATTTATATAAAAATATAATGACAAAATCATAATGATGAGGGTTTCTTCTAAAACATTATAAACCATGAAAAAAATTCTTGATAATATATATTTTAACCCTAAAAGGACATAATCATTCAATAAAAACAAACAACCATTAGCTTTCCTTGTAAAATTAAAATATTTCTATAAAATCATTAGCAAGAATAGAAAAATCATGTAGGTAACATGGAAAATTAGTTTCATATAACTCATAAAATCACTCTAAAATATGAAATAATAATACTGGTAAATTCCAATAATCTATTAAGTGAAGGCTATAATTGGTTAACTAGATCTCTTTGCTCAATGCATTGGGGAGCTATATCTGGCTCACCCATTATCTAGATCTATATGGGATTCACCAATTATCATGAGATATATTAGGCTTTCCCATCATAATAAACAATTATCAAGAACCATAAGATGTTCATAACACATGAAATTTTTCATTTTCATCATTTCACTCATTTAAATATAAATTTTTAACCTAAAAGGAAACCATTTTCAGCTATTGATATATAGTTTTCCTTTAAAACCGATTTTCAAAACTAAAATACCTAGAATAAAGGGAATGAAGGTTTTATTTGAAGAAAATATGTAATATTATAATGTAATATATTCATAAAATAATATTTATATCAGTCCTAAAATTTATCAATGTCGTATAGGTTAAAATAAAATATTATTTTTCACCTTTATAATGAAAGTAAAAACGTTTCATACAAAATATGTAAAAAGTTTCTTCTTGATAACCATTGAAAGAAAGTAAAGAGACACATAAATTTAATTTATAATAAATTTATATCTATATAAATACATTCATAAATTAATTTTAACAATATGTATATAGAATAAAATGATTTAAAAAATAAAATTTTAAAATATTTAACATGTGGTTCTTAAGGTAGTGTCCCTTACGATGTGGGAAATTTGGAACCAATGAAATTTTGAAAAAGGAAATGATTAATATATTATAAATTATATTAATTTCATCAAATTATGATAAATTACATCACACAAAAACAATTTTTTGTATTTTTAAAATTTCCTATTTTTTGGGTAAGTGGGAACCATAAAAAAATAGCCACTTGTTCCCACATACCCACTAGTACACACCACATTCAATATTTAAATTTTCAAAATAAAAATTCAAAAAACCACCATAAACCACCTTGAGCAACGAGCTAACCTTCTACAATCCACAAAGCATCAACTATTATAAGGAGACCTTGAACCAAGAGGTCGGTCAGGTCACTGTCATCTTCCATCATCAATACCATCATCATCATCACTCACACCGCCAAAGAAGGTAACCAGAAATTTTTAACAGCATCCACTGTCCATTGGAGAACCTCACCACTTTCCAAAATTACAATTCCATCATGAGTCGAACATCGCCATATAATAAAAAAATAAAAATCCCAAGATAGACTACCTCCATAAATATCATCAACCACTCAAAAAACACCTCCCAGAGATCCATCAGAACCAACGCAATAGGATAACTTGTACAAGATAATTAGATTTATAATTTAGGGTAGAGTTGAGTAGAAGAAGGGAATAACATAGATTCTCATTTTTATGGGAGTCTGAACCAAAAAACAAAACATCCGAAACAAAAGTATCTAGGAAGAATAAAAACCATCACGATTTGAATCCATCCACATGATGAAAAACATCAAAATACCAGAACTGAATAGAAGAACAGAAGAATCAGGAAATCCTCAGTTAAATGATGGTAAATGATCTCAAGGAAATTCATAAAGTATAAAATTAATATTAATTTATTTTCATGAAAAAGTAGTATAAGATTTATATATTTATAATATAAGATAAGTATGAGGAAACATCCTCTTATATAATGAACTTTTAAAAAAATTATGAGATGAGTTAACCCTTATAACATAGTTTTAACCCTGAGTTAACATTTTTGATGATTATTAAGATATGAATGTTTTTTAATATTTAAGGGTCAGTAAAGTTTTTATAAAATGTAAATTGACCTATAAATTGATAAAGTTTGATATTATAAGACATATCCCATTCACTTTTCTTATAATAATAATTTTAGAAATTTTAAATCGTTAAATAAAATGTTATTTAACATAATATACCATTAAAGTTATTTCCTAGACTATTCACCTAGTTTGAATTTCATAATATAAATATATTAATGTAATTTGAATATAAACATTTCAAAAATAAATATATTTTTATATTTATCTAAAAATATTGAAACATAACAATTCATCAAACTTATATTACATTTAATTTTATTAAATCATTTACTTAATTTCTCTATTTCTTATATAAGAACTTTTTTGGTGTTTTATAAAAATTTAAGGTAATTATTTCATTACTAAAAAATAAAAAAAATTACCATGAAAAAAAATTCATTCAAATATCAAATAAAAAATTATAACTAAACATAACCACTTTTTCTCCTTATGAAAAAATAATAGATACATTAAACAAATAAATTGACTTGTTGTTTATCTAATTTATTTAAAACCATATAAGGGTCACTATAAAAGGAAATTATAAATACATTGAAATAAAATTAAATATTGATGTAAATTTAATAAATGAACTTATCTAATAAAATAAAGACAATTCTTAGTGATATTTTAATGCTTTTCATTATAGTACTAACCTTATTTTACAGTTTTTACCCTTATTGGGGAGAAAATATTTATTATAATTACTATTAATACTAAAAATTATAAAAGGGACCTATTTAAAAAAATTTAACATCATGATTCCTAATTTGTAATAAATTTTTCAACATTAAATATTTATAAATAGAAGAAATTAATTTAATATAAAAGTACAAAATGAAATGAAAATAATTTTTTTATAAAAAATAATTTTTAAGTTAAAAAATGATATTTTACCAAAATCATGAATATATTGATTCTTATTTAATAAATTAAATTTTTTATAAATAAATTATAATTATATTAATTTAATATAAAATTAAAATCATAGTAATATTTTTGAAGGAAAGGAAATGGCAGTTTTACAAAAAGGGTATTTTATCTATTTATTGAAAAATCAATATTTCGAAAATCTTTAAATTTCATAGTAGGATAATTTTGATATGACAATTTAAAAAATGAATTTATTTTTGTAAAATTAAAATTATTAAATTTATTTATTAATCTTTTAAAAACCCATATAATATATGAAAAATAATTTAGTAAGAATAAAATAATATTTATCTTGAATACCAAATTACATAACATTATTACAATGAATAAAAATATATTAAATCTAAAAAATGAGTATTAATAAAGGATTAAATTTATTTACTATTAATATATCCTTGGTTGTTACATTATTCCCCTATTTCGTAAGTTTCTTCCTCATATTTTTTTCTTGAGCTTGGTAATTAGGGGTTTAACATTTGAAAAAACATTTATTGAAAACCCACATTATAGAAGGGTTTAATAAAACATCTTTTGGGAAGGAGGGAAATTAAAATATGAAGTTCATATAAAATAACACAAAACTTAGTTTCCAAATAGGATAAAAATAGTGTGATGTGAAAATATATATATAGAGGATAAAATTAATGTCTAAAAAATGATAGGGGTGATAGATAATAAGATCATGATAATTTCATTGACCATAAAACCATAAATCACTAGGGAAAAAAATTAAACCATAATGTAATTAGAAATTAGGATAAAAGAATAAAAAATTTATTTTAGTATCCATTTCCTAGTGTTAAGGGGTTATTTTACCATCAAGATAATAAAAATAATAAAGTATACTTACATTATTTATTTTCATTTCATAAGCACAATTTCATACCATAGTTATGATTTGATCAATTTATATTTCAATATTATCTCTTAATCATAGAAAATAGTATTCAATATCAATTTATCATGTCTAAATCACTAATATTATCTTTTAATGGATCACATGATCTATAAAAGGATAACAAGTTATTCCTTATTTCATTAATCATTAACAAAAACCAAAACATTTAGAATTGGGTAAGTTAAAATCCAATATGAAGAAAAAATACATTATCATTATAATATTCAACAATAACACCCAAATTTAATCGTAAATCAAGTGAAAAATAGATAACCTTAAAATTATTCAGAATATTCCTATCTAGGTTCGAAATTGAAAAATAAAAATGATTTTATCATATAATCTCCCAATATAATGTCAAAATTTATCTCCAAAAAACATCAATCACTTCAAAAGTCATATAATAAACTTTTGTATCATATAATATCTAAAATATAATAATATTTTCAATAAATAACCTAAATTACCATAAATCAAAAAAAATATTCTTCCAAAAGATAATTCAATATTTATTAATCAATTAAACACCCATATTAGCTAGTTGTATTTCAATTTACCTTAATCAAATAATGTTCCAAAAACACTGAAATTATCCAAAAATAACTCCAATCACTTAGTCACTAACCCACACTTCAAATCGCATGGTTATCTATATGATTAATCATTTTTTCCAAACACTTAATAACAATTTTATCCTAGTCAACCATAATTACCTGAACATCAAAGATCATTTTACCCCGAAGGTTACCAATACATTTAAAAATATGTATATAAAATATAAAATCATCATTTCTCAAAAAAAATTCACTAAAACACCAACTATTCCCCATGTATTTTATTACCATTAATTTCCCCCAAAACACTATCAATTTTCTTAAAATATCATTGCTCAAACCCTCAAAAGGGGTGTTTATTACTTTGAGATTAAATTGAAACATTAAGTATTAAACCCATGATTATATCCACCCAAAATTTTCATATATAATAATTTCATCATTTTATATGAATATTTAATACATTTCAAAATTACACATTCTTGATGATCGTATAGGTTTTATGTCATTGAAAACTTAGAGATATAAACTACTGGTATATTATTGATCTACGTCACTTCCCATTTAGTTCTTCATAACTAACACACTTATTAGATATAACATACTTAAAAATATCTCCATAACTTGGGGAATGGAAATATAAGAAAGGGAGATCTTAGATGTTATTTTTGGATAAGCATAAGATATATCAAAAAATTTAAATAAGTGAGAATACTATAAGAATAAGTATATGATAACATGATCTTAACATTAAAAATTTATACCTATTAATTCATAGATCATCATATTTAAACATGGTATAAAGTTTTAACAATCAAAATACATAAGGCATAAGAGTGAGAAATCTAGAATAATCAATCATGAACTGTTAAATTATATTATAATAAAAAAAGAAATAAGTTTTTAGAATTCACATAAGAATATAAAATAATTTCATTAGTCATGTATCACTTTCATGTATATCATTCTGGATTTGGTTCACTCCTCACTCTATTTCATTTGTCAAGGTTCACTTCCAAGATTATACTATTGACAATATCCATTAATTAACTAGGTTTACTCCCCATGATTGTTCCTATTGTATTATGATACATCTTTCTTTACCCAATTAATTTGATTAATACATAATTTAATTCCCACCAACCACATAATGAAAATAATAAATATGTGTTCCACAAGATCATAAATTATTCACCATTTCATCAAATCCAAACCAATAGAAAGGATATTGGTTTTATAAACATTTAATCATCATTATAATTAACCATAAAAAATCAAAATGACATAACATTGGGTAATATACCCCCATAAAATCATAAAATTCATCAAATAATTATGTTATAGTTAAAAAAACATTAAAATATCATTAGAACATTTCTTTAAGAAAATACCTATTTTATATGAAATCAATTTTATTGAATCTAAATATTTCAAAAATATTTAGGGAGAAAATCATTTAAAATAACAATAGAGACTTATAAAGGTGCCATAAAAAATAGGGTTTACTGGGGAAGATAAATTCATTCATGTAGTGTATTTTAAAATAAAACAATATTTCACATTATAAGTAAAACAATTAAGAAGAACCTTATTCATAAAGCAAATTGAAGAATATTTTAAAAAAAATTATAGAAATTAAAAACATGTTAAAATTAATTTAATAAATCCTTTGAGAATTGTAAAAATATTATTGAAAAAATTTTAAAGAAAACATATGAAAATTGAAGAAATTATTACTGACCAAAGGTAAAACAATTGTTTAGGATTCCATAAAAACATTTATTCTATCTCTTGTGTACATAAAGAGAAGAAAGTGAAAGGGAAACATGATGTCTCTAAAAATAAATAGAGGAGAAGAAAAAACCTAATATTTGATACAAATGGTGTTGAGGTGAAATTTTATATTCTATAATTTCTATATTAGTTTTGAAAATCTCAACACACCCTTAAAAACTAAGTCATACTATATTAATATTTACCATGTTTATAGATTTTTTTTGTGAAAAATAATTTATACAAACAAACTAAGAAATATTTTTTTTAAATATAATATAAACATTATATACAGGTCAAATAAATTAGACTAAATAAACGTTGATCAAACTAACAAAAATCAAGTCTATCAGATTGAGCTAGGTCTATTTCCCTTAGATTGACCTAATTTTAGTTTATCAATATGAAAAAATCTATTCTGTCATTATAATTAAAACTAGCCAATCATTGTGACTAAAACTAAACTATCAGTATAAAAAAATCTATTCTATCAGAAAAGACTAATATTAGTTAATCTGTGTGATGATTATTAGTCTCTTAATTTGACTGATTTTAGTGCATCGGACTGACATGTTTTATTCCATTAAAATAATAAATTTTATAATCGTAGTTATAAATATATTTATCTGGTGAATAAATTTTACAATATTGTGATCTTTCTATCAAAAAACATCAGATCAAGTTTTATATTCTTATCTAACAAGTTGAAATTTATCTTATTTGTGAGGGATTCTAATAAATATAGTTATATTCAAGGAGTTATGAGTTGATTATTTAATTAACTCAATCGATATGAATATTTTTCTATTGCAACTTCTCGTTATAATTTTACTTATAATATTTTAGAGGGTTTTTTATGATGATCTTATTTTTTGATTTTGAAATCCTCAGAACTATTTTTGGATTTGTATTTTGCATCAAATCTGGTTTTATCATTGAAGGATTATATAGATAAGAATATATTTTGATCTAATCGGGCTAATTGAGGGTATTTGGTGATAGGAATCTAGAGCTGATTCTGGTCTTTGTGATTTATTGATTTCCTCTTGAATAAATAGTGACCTTGAAATTTGGTTTAAACTTTGGATACTTTCAATCAAGGTTTTTTACTTTCTTTATTCTTAACATTAAACCATATTCATTATTTTTATAAATATTTTATTATTTATGTAATTAAATTTCTTAAGTTTCAATTTAATTTTATTTAAAAAAAATAAATTTTTCTGTGTGTTTATAATGTAAGTATTGTTTTAAATAAACTTTTCAATAATTTTATATAATATATTAACTATGAGTCTAATATAGTATACATATCATCAAACACAATGTGAGTCTAAAAAACTATAATAAATAGGTTTGGGTTTTAATTATTTTAAAAACAATTAAACTAAAGTTTACCCCCCCCCCCCTTATATCCATTATAACCCTTTCTATCAAATATTTGGTTTCTTTGGAGCATATTTAATTTTAATTTCAAGATTTTACATTTTTTATATTAATATTTCTTATAATTTTTACCAATTTATTAAAAAATATTGTTTATAAACTTTTATTACACTAATGTGTAAATTATACAAAGAGTTTTTATTTTTATAAGATGTAATGTTTAAACATTGGTACACTTAAAAATATAAATCATAAAAGAACACCAATTTGTGATGGTTCTAACAATGAGTGTTGGAGAGACAGAATGAATACATTTTTTATTAACATTGGACTTGATAATTTATTTATTTTAACTAGTAATTATAATATTATTAATAAAGAAGTTTCAACTTTTACTAACCAAGAGAAGATGGGATATTAGTGCAATTATAGAGTAATTAATTATCTATTTTGCTATATAAAATTAAATATATATTGTTAGATGTATTCTTGTAAATCCACTAATAGTATTTGGAGGAAGTTATAAATAAAACATTTTAGAACATTTAATGTTATTGATATTTGAAGAGTTATTCTTTTTTTGAGTTAGAATTATTACTTATTAATTTTCTATTCCTTTAGTTTTGGAAATAAAAAACACCTTCTTAAAACTATGTTTACTAACTTTTATATATCCCAAGTGTTTTAATATGTTTTTGTAAAAAAAGTTAATTTTTACTAAATTAATAAATACTTATAATATATTATGTATATAAAATTCTATTTCTAAATATGATCCATCAAACCGTATGATTTTTTGATACATCAGACTAACTAGTGTTCTGATCAGTGTTTAGACTTATGTATTCTGATAACATTCATGACCATCAGACTAACCATGGTACTGATTCATAAGACTAAACTTTATTCTATTTTTCATATTTATAATCTGTAAATAAGTCCATCAGACTATCAAAAGTTTATAATTTGAGTATATAGACTTATTTATGTTAGAATGAATATATAATATCATTGTATTGATGCTAAAAAATTGCATCATACATTCAGTTACAGATGACATGTCAAGTGAATGTTGTCTGAGGTCATTGAAACTAACATATAAATATGACTATTGGAGATTTTTCTATAAATAGTACATCATTTGAAGAGTTGGGATCTATTATATTTTGAAAATCAAGTCATCTAAAGTTTTATGTGTGTGAACAACTTATTCTTATTAATTTTAATAATTTATAGATTTGATGTTCTAAGGAATTATTTTCAATATTTCTTCCTTTATAACAAATTTTCATTTTTATTATGTGTCTTATTGTGGTATATTTGAGGGATTTCATGGATAGAGAGATAGTAAATCTCTTCAATAAGATCGAAGGATTTAAAGGCTAGGAAGACTGATGCTAATGATCTTATTGAGGGATTCTTGGGATAGGAAGATAGCGCTTACCGATCACTATATTGAGGGATTTTCTATTAAAGAAACACAGAATTTATAGTAAGTATAAAACTATGTATACCTTTATTCAAGGTTATTTTCTACCTTAACCCTTAAGGTTAAAGGGTAAAATATTTTATTATTCTTATAATTCATTCTTATTATTATATGCTTTGAATTTGTATGCATTATTAGAAGATAATATTTCCACTATGCGTTGTTTTAGAAAGTTATTTTTCATTATTATCATCCTAAAAAACCATTTCATCGATGTATATGATACCAATAAAACATAATCTTATATAATCATCCAATTTGTGATTCTTATTATAATACTTTAATAATTAGATGATACATGATATCAATATTTTTACTTAAATAGGTAAAGTGTTTTGGTCATGTTTAAATTTTAAACTACAATCCACCCCCACCCCCCACCCCTTAATTTCATTGAAAAATATTATGGTCCAATAATTGGTATCAAAGTAATTTATACTATTCATACATACTGATACTTTTCCTCCCTTATCAATTTAATGTTTTTAATATTATACAAACTAATTTTTTATATTTTGTTAACACTAAAGATGAGTCAAAAAAAGTTTCTATTGTTTCTAAGATAAGAGGGAAAAATGTTGGAACCCATGAGAATTTGAATCCAATAAAACCACATATCCTTAATGCAACTTATTGTGAGTACTTTAGAGATCGAAGGAAAACATTTTTTATTAACAATGGAGTTGATAGTTTTTTCAATATTACTTGAAATTATAGGATTCCAGAAAAGGAAGTTTTAACATCTACAAAGCAAGAGAAGTTTGGATATCAACTTAATTATACAGAAAGAAACACTCTTTTATATACCATAGTTAGAATTATATATAGTCATATTTTATCTTGTGAAACTGGTAACAATATTTGTAAGAAGTTAAATGTCAAAAAAGTTGGTACTTCTAAAGTTATTAAAACATGAAGAGTTATGCTTTGTGATGATTATCAAAACGTTGATTTTACACTTGGTGGAATAGTTTCCAAGATGCAGTAAAAGATTATGACTATTTTCAATAGTTTATAATATCATGGAGATAAATTAATTCATGATAATATTTTGGAGAAAATATTATAGATATAATTCCAAATTAGAGGTAATCTAAAATAATTATTGTGGATGACACAAGAAAGATAACTAATCACACTCTGGGTGATCTTATTAGTACCCTCATTTAATATGAATGAATATTAAATAGAGATATTGAAAAGTATAAAAAGAAGAATAGTGAAGTTTCTTTTTCAATAACTTCAAATGTTCCTACCAAAGTTAAGTCAGTAGAAAAAGTTAATAATTTTTCATAAAAGAAGAACATGTTTGTTGAATCTGATTCTTGTTCATCACCACCTTCTAAAAATGATTTATAAAATATTGACATAATTATAAAAAATTTCATGTTAAATAGATAATTACAATATATATATATATGAATAATTATAAGGATAAAATTGATAAGAAATATTCTGAATTTACTTATCATGAATACATGATGACAGGGACCATCAGACTAAATTATCCTAAGTTGAAAAAGAAAATATAGGGAAGAAAAAAACAGACATAAATACAAAAAAGGATTATAATTATGAGAGAAATATAACCTTTAATTATAATAAAACATGGAGTTTTAGTGGTGGAAAAATTCATCAAATAATTCTTCATATAATGAAAATTCTAGAAATAGTAATATTAGACTTTTTTTAAACAACCTATTATAATTAAATGTATAACAGATAAGGTACACAAATATTAATCTTTTACTAATATGTATTTAAATGAAAATAATATTAATGATTAATATTATACATAATTTGATTAATAATGTTACTTAGTAGAATAATATAATATATTACATAGTTATAATGTTTCTAGATTTGAAAATCATCTTGAAAACTAAAATTGTAATGTTTATAAAAACATGATAATTTTAAGAAAATAAATTCTAATGAATTTTTGAGAACAAGACTTTTAAATAATTAAATATCATATCATTCATGGGTTATTAAGAAGGAAAATTTATAAAAATATAGTATTTCAAAATATCTTCATAAATATATTTCTAAGTGAAATAGTTTACAAACTAATTTTAAAAAAATAGTTTTAATAATATTACAAATGAGGATAAAATTTAGTTATCCAAAAACATCTAAAATATCTAGTTTGCAGAAACTTATATCTATGTTTACCTTTGTGAAGGAAAATTTTGATAATATTTAAAACCAATTAGGCCTTATAGTAATATTATCAGAATGTATCATAAAAATAAAAAACATATTTTCAATAAAAAAATACATTATTCTTAAAAGTGATATATTTTTTACAAAGTGTAAAAGTGGTGTACAGTAGAAGAAATAATGTTATTTAAATATAGTAAAGTATTTTGGTTTCCATAAATCTTATTTTTCCAAGTAATTGGAATTTTCTGAGAAAAGTAATGTTTGAAAAATGTGGTTACCTAAAATATTTTTTTTTTAATGAAAATAGACCCATGAGGGTTTTGGTTCTGAAAAACAACATTCATTTATTTTAGGAAAATAGATAAATTAACAACAAGAAAAATACTTGGTAAATGGATAGATTCTTCTCCATATATATGACTAGAAATAGATATTTCTTCAATAATATTTTCAAGATGAAAGGTGGCAATGTAACTTTCATTGTTAATGAATAAGGAGAGATTATCCGTACTGTTAATATTTTACTTCTTAGAAAAAGATTTAATCACTAATGTATTATTTTTTGTAGGACTTAATCATAGCCTGATAAGCATAAGTCAATTATGTGATGAAAGTTATCTTGTGAACTTAAATAATGAAAAATGTTATGTACATATTTCAAAATATGAACTTATTCTTTCTTCCAATAGACTTGAGAATTTTACACTCTAAACTTATAAGACCTTAGGATACAAAACTTACCTAGTATTAGTGTAATGGAATATAAATATTGGTTATGGAATAGAAGGTTATGATAATTTAACCTAATAACATTTTCTAATTTAACTAAGAAATAACTCATTAAGGATCTACTGGAAATTGTCTTTGATTATTCAAAATTTTTTGATCCTTTTTAGTATAAAAAGAAACATATGTCAAGTTCTAAATCAATAAGTGAAGTCTAAAATTATGATTCTTTATAGTTAGTTCACATTAACTTATTTGTTCCTACACAAACAAGATTTATTAGTAGAAAAAACTATGTATTTTTTGGAAGATTATTACATTAGATACACATGGGTCAATTTTATAATAAGAAGATATAAAGACTTTATTTTTTTATTAACTTTTATAGCCAGAGTTAAAATATAGGAAAATATATCCTTGATAAATATTAATAGTAATCATGTTGGTGAATTTTTAAATTATGATTTTAAAACTTTTATAATAAAAACTGTATAGAACATAACTTTTTGTCATCTAGAACCCCATAGAAAAATGGTGTAGCTGAAAAAATAAATTGAGTTCTTCATGATGTTATTAGAACTGTGCTGATTGAATACTCAATCACTAAACATTTATGGGATAAATTGGTTAGTAATGGCTATTATATTCTAAATCAAGTTTTAATTATACCTTTTATTAATAAAAATCCTTTTGAGTTGTGGATTGGAAGAAAACAAAGGGTTTCTTATTTAAAATTTTTTAGTTGTAAAGTACACATATTGAATTCTAAATATAATCGACATAATATTTCATCAAAATATGTTTAAGGAATATTTTTATGCTATTCCAATACTTCAATGTCTTAGATAATATTTAATAAAAATACATGTATTGTTTAAAAAATAGTGCATGTTAAGTTTGATGAAATTGAACCTTTTGTTATTAAACAACCCCTACCTATATATTTGGATGTTATTTACAAAACAAATTTTCAATATATAGTAGAAATTAATTCTCATAAAGAAAACAAATCTATAATATAAGGATGTGTTTCTTAAGAAATTTCTATATCCTATTGTTGAATAACATATTTTTAAAACCCAAGAAGTCAATTGTTTCTTAGAAATAATCCCAGTAATGGTATCATTTCTGATGTAGATCATCCAGTTATGACTAGAAGTTCTTTGAAAATGAAATTGAAAAATTATCTTTCTTATCTCAATTCAATCATAGAAATCCTAAAGAGTCATTAGGTGATGAGTATTGGATTAGAAAAATACACGAAAAACTCAATGAGTAGGAAAAGAATAATGTTTGTACATTGGTTGAATACCCTAAATATACTTCTATAATTGGAGTAAAATGGGTCTTTTGAATCAAATGTGATGATAATAGAATAATAGATAGAAATAAATCTATACTTGTTTCTAAGTGATATAACCAACAAAAGGAAATAGACTATGAAAAAACCTATTCTCTAGTATCAAAATTTGAAGCTATTCAAATAATTATAGATTATTCATCATTCTTAAATTTTAAACATTTTCAAATTGATGTTAAGTCTGGTTTCCTTAATTCATATGTTCAAGAGGAATTTTATATAGAAAAATCCCATAATTATTAAAATAAAAAAAAACCTTTTTATAAGCTTACTAATCAACTTTATGGACATAATCAATCCCCTAGTGCTTTGTATGATAGGTTAACTATACTTTTGTTTAAAAAAATTTAGGGAGTTATAGATACAAATAATTTTACAAAATATGTAAATAAAAATATTTGGATTAAACAAATATATTTTAATGGAATTATATTATGTTAAAATAAAATATTATTAAATTATTCCTTTATAGATATTATGAGATTTTCATTTCAAATGAGTATGATGTATGGGTTAACATACTTTATAGGTTTTAAAATATTACAAAAACCAAAACGAAATGTCATATCACAACATAAGTATATAAAATATTTACATAATTAATTTGAGTATGAAAACAAAAATAATATTATTACTCTCATTCATACCTCAAATACTTTATATCCTAATGAGGCTATGAATATAAAATATTAAAATACTTTTAGCGGTATGATTGGAAGATTACATTACTTAATAGTTGATCATACTGATTTAATGATTTCATTATTATTATGTTCTTTATATCAATCAAATCCAAAATAATATCATATTAATGATATAAAACGAATCTTTATTTACCGTAAGGGAACTATGTATTTAGGCTTGTTATATTCTTCTGTAAATGATTTTGAACTAAAAAAATTTATATTCTGAATTTGGGGGATGTAAAATTGATAGAGAAGGTACATTTTGATAATTTAATTTATTAGGGTAATCTTTAGTAACATGGTCTTTTAATAAACAACAATCAAAATCCCTTTCCACTACCAAAGCTAAATATGAGGCAACTAAAAGTTGTGCTCAATTTTTGTGGGTAAAACACACCCTCCCTGACTATGGAATGGGTTTTACTAAAACTAGAATACATTCTGACTATATATGTGCCATTACCCAAAGTAAAGACCCATCACATCACTCACATGCTATGATCATAGATATAAGACACCATTTCCTTTGGTATCACACATATAAAGGATATATAATATTACAATTCATCATAATGAGAGAATGACATGCTGGTATTTTAAAAAAACCATTTGTTTCAATATATTTGAATACATAAGAACCACGTTATTATTCATATATACTTATTATTTACCAATCTCATTATATTAATTAAATTCTTCTCAAATGTGGAGTGTGTATGATTTTATTTTTCCTAAACCTTGGTTTTTCTATTTTTTTATATTTCCCATAAGTTTTCGTTGTAATAACCTTTCTAGAATCAAAATTGTTTTCAAGATTCTTGGTGTCAAAACTCATTAAAAAATAATTCTGATTTTTTCAGACTCAAAAACCATTATATAAATTACTGGATAATATTTCTATCAATGTAAGTATTTATTACAAATCTATCCAAACCAATCTTTTTTTACAAAAACAATGCAAACAACATCATTAACAACAATAAAGAAAAACATGTTACTAATAGTGATGAGACTTTCTACTTAATAAAGAACTCTCATTTTAGTATTTGCATATACCCTTTACATTAGTTTATACATTTTAATTGGTTACTTATTATTTTAGTTTCAATACTTTTTTGGGATTTCAAACTTAAATGTTTTCAAATCAGAGTATTATATAATTCGATGAAAAGTTTTTCTTAAAACATGAAGAGTTAAAATTTATATTTAAAACTTTAATTAAATATTTTCCATTAGATTAGAAAGTAATTATAATATTATCCATTGATTTGAATTGGGATGAAAAATCATTATCTCCTGCACATATATAAAGGTGGTACACCCTCTATTCCACATCAGTCCTTAGCTTTTTCGACACCAAACTCTCACCCTCCAATTAATGATCTATCTAATTGTTTATATCCTTTTGATCACTGAAACCTATCCCCAGAATGATGGAAACCATGTAGGATTAAACAAAAATGAATTTGTTTTAGAACAACTATTGGAGATATCTTGGTTTGATAAGTATGATTCTAGTCTCAATAGAATTATTTCTTTATAATGTTGGGCAAACATTTGTATATGAAAAACCTTATAATGATTTTTATTTGTACTACCCTAAAATCATCAAATAATTTTATTCATCTATTCAATTAATTTCATAATATGGTAAGGATAATGTATAATTATATTTATTTGTGAACAAGTACATACTTTTATAATAATGAGTTACAGATTTAATAGGATTTCCTTTGGAAGGTGAATCATATTTACCCTCACACAAATTGCCTGAGAATAATAGATATTTTTTAGAGAAATAGAGATGAATATTATTTTTTATATTTTATGATAATATATGGAAAATATTTCATCATTCACCAGATTCTATGTTCATATATCTATAGATGTAGGTGAATATAACACTAATTAATGATGATAGAGACACCCTAAGGGTATCAAATATATGTTTTTTAGATTTCTTAATAAACATGTTGAAAAATAACTAAGTTTAATTTTTATTCCTTATGGTGGAATCATTAAAGAGTGGTAATGTAAAAATTATTATGCTTCCATGTTTTATTAATAAGTTTCTTTTGATATATATGAAACTTTATAAAGTTGAGATAAAAACATACCTCGTGAGAGAAAATATATCCTTCATTAGAGAAGATGTAATTTCAAGATTTAAATTTGTTTTTGATTCAACTATAAAAAATATTTTTGAAAAAATTGATGGAACAACATTGGAAAAACAACCTTATAAGAATGTAGAGGTTGCTGAGAAGAAAAGAAAAGTTGTTTATTACCCACTAAAGAATAAAAAAAATATAATAAAATGAAAGATAAGTAGTTAAAGTAATTCATGGACAAGAAGGATAAAAATAAACTTAGTGATATAGAATTTGGGATAGATAAGGCTAAAGTCTTAACTTGAAAACTTATTGACAATGATGAGTTGAAAAGGAAAAAAAGAATAAAAATCAATAAAAATGATTGATCAAGAAATGTTTTTTTTTAATTTTTTTAAATGGTTTTTAAATAACTTATAAAAATATAATTATATAATATTATCATACTGAACAGATAATTCCAAATTCTGGATTTTATTTTTTTAATACCTTTATTGTTCTTGGAATAGTTCATTTAGTTATAGATTATGGAAAATAGAAACTGGTTTCTGAATAATTGGTCCCATATTTTGATGATAAGGAAAAAAAATTGGTTTCAAAAATAGTTGGAAAGGGATATCTACAAATGTAAAGTGATTTGGAGAATTTTTTTGAGTAAGTAAAAGAATAAAAAGTGTAATAGAAAATAGAAGTGGTATAAAAAGTAGAATTAGAAGAATAGAAGGAGGAGGAGGAAGAAAAGAATGACAAAGAAGATGAAAAATAGATTCTGATTAATAGAAAAAGGTAAATAAATATTCATAATCATAATCATCAGTAGCATTACCTTATTATTAAAATAAGGATAATAACATAGAAGAATCAAAAAGAAATAAAAAATTCATCATCTGTAGTAGAAAATTTTCCCTCAAAAGTAGAAGGAAATTTATCTTCTAAAACAGAAAATAAAGATAAAAAATCTCATCCAAAAGTTATTGAAAATATTAAATAATATAAAAATGTGAATTTTGTTGATGTTTCAGAAAATATGATTGTTTCTAACAAAGGAAATGCTAAAGATGAGGAAAAAACAAAACCAGATTCCAAATCCTCAAGATTAAAAACTCCAAAGCTTTATATTGTTCATTAGATTCATAAAAAACAATTTCTTATAAAGGATTCGACTATATATTTCAAACATTGAGAAGATTAATTGAAACCATTCCATATTTCCATAATCTTAAGGAAATTATAAAACTAATTCATAGTAGCCTAAATGGGAAATGGGTGTCTTTGAAAGTTATTATATAATTGGTAATACAGATTGAAATAAGCCTAATATCTTTGAATGAAAAGACCAAGGTGAATAAAAGATCATACAATAAAATAATGAATTGGTTGAATCAATTCTACCATAATCCTAGAGATAATGATGACTAGCTCATAAAAATTATTAAACATACTCTAGAAATGGAAGAATATTATATAAAGTTTTCTTTAAAAGTTTTTGAAAAATTTATGTTTGTGGAATAGTTAAAGACATAAACGATGATTGGTCTAAGGAATTAAAAATTATGAATGAAAAGGTTCACTTTTTGGAGTTGGAGAATAGTAGGTATAGATCATGTGAAGATTAATTAATCCTTTGTAAATAAGGGAATATAAATTTTACTGAAGTGGTTGAAATCCTGAACACTGATTTCTAAAATCAAGGATTTATGGAAGAAAAAATTGTCGATCTTTTGAAATATCAACATGAGATCAAAATGATGAAAGATTTAGTAAATAAATTGTTGAATAAATAATAAACAATTTTACTTTTGAAATCTTGATGTATATTTTTTAATATATTAATGGTTATTAAATTTTGAATGAATTTTTATCCAATACTTTCTATTCTAATATTTTCAAATTACAATTGAATTTATGTTCTATCCATTACTTCTTGGTGGATTAGTTAGTATGAAAATAATTATTTTATATATTATTACTCTTCTAAATTTTCATGAAATTATGTTTACTTTAAATTTTTTTTGAAAATCACAAAGGGAGGGAAACACTGGGAGAAAAATTCTAAGGAGTTATATTTAATGGGGTGTTTTCTAAAAAGGATAAATGTTATCCTAATGGGGGTAAGTAATAATACCTTTAATCATATCATGAAGTATTTATAAACTCATATTAATTCATTAACAATTTCTACAATGTTTTTAGAAAAACAAAAGAATTTATGTTTTTTAAAATTATTATTTTTCATTTAAGTGTTCTATTTTGTGATTTTCAAAATGGGAGATATTGCTGAGTTAGAATTATTACTTATTAACTTTCTATTCCTTTATTTTTAGAAATCCCAAACAACTTATTTTAAATATGTATACTAACTTTTATATATCCCATATGTTTTAGTATGTTTATTTAGAAAAAATTAATTTATCCTAAATGATGAACTAATTTTAACATATTAAGAATATACACATCAATTTCTCAATTTGATCCATCAGACTAAAGGATTGTCTGGTATATCAGACTAACTAGTGGTTTGATCAGTGGTTAACATAATGTCTTCTAATAAAATTCATTACCATCAAACTAACCCTGGAACTGATTCATTAAACTAACCTTTATTTTGTTTATCATATTGAAAATCCAAAAATAATTCCATCTGAATATAAAAATTTTCTATTTTAGTATATAGGCTTATTTATATAACCATTCAAGCAATGGTATGAATGCGTTTAAATATTTTATAATATGATAAAACCCCCCTTTTAAAGGATGAAGGGGGTGGAAACCCAAGAATACATCATAGACATAGGAAAATCACACTTGAAGGATAGGAAGAGTAAAATAGGAATGACATCACTAAACTGCTCCTCCTTAGCATTTGATCATGATGAAGCACTCCACTATTTCAATGCTATTGAAGAAGCAAGTGTCTTGTGTGGAAGAACAGGACTGATCTGAGGACTAGCGTCATACCATCTCAAACAAAAAAATCCAAAAATATCTGCAATGATGAAATGCCAACTCTAGAACCTCCTATGAAGACTATTTCATGATGTTGAGTTTGGTATCACAATCTACCCACCTTCAAAAAACAAACCATCCAAACACACAAAAACCACTATTCCAAAATAACCAACACCAACCAAGAGATTCAACATGGCAAAAACCTCCACAATAAGAAACTTGTATCTCCACCATATATCCAACAAGAAAAATCCCCCATCACCACCATCATACCCGAATGCAAAGACTACAGCAGACCAACAAAGGACCCCTTGCTGGAGCACTGCACAAGCGATGGATCATGGCCCCTTCACCATGGATCAGAAACACATCCCTAGCGCTGGTAAATGGGATCATGATCCACACCGCGAATAATAAATTGACTTCACACTATGGAAGAAGAAGGTCACGACTCTCAGAGGAAGACCAGAACTATCACCTCCCAAGCTCGACCCCACACCGCACTGAAAAGCGAACCCAAAGCCACATTGAAGCATGCACCCAACAGCGCAGAAAGGATCTTAAACCAAAAATAGCATTTTAATTAAAATAAACAAAAAAATATTTTTAATTCAGTTACAAATGAGCTATCAAGTGAAATATGTCTAAGGTTATTACAACTAAATCATAAATATGATGATTGGAGATTCTTATATAAATAGAAGGTCATTTAAAGAGTTGGGAGCTAATAGATTTTGTATCTCAAGTTTTATAATGTTTTTTTTGTGTTAAAAAATCACTATTAGTCATTATAATACTTAATATAATTGATGTTCTAAGGAATCCTTATCAGGGTTGTTTATTTTAGAAAAAAAATATTTTTAACTCTAATTCTGATAATGGATTTAATGTAGGGATTCTAGGGATAGGAAAACTTTGAATCTGATCCATTGGATCGAGGGCTTCAGAGGCTAGAAAGATAGACATTGATCATTATATTGAATGATTACAAGGATATGAAGATATATCTTACTTATCATCGTATTAGGGAAATTCATAGTAAAGAAATACTGACTTTATTGTAAGTATAAGACTTTGGGTACCTTTAGTAAATTTAATTTCTACCTGAACTCATAAGGTTAAATAGTGGAATATTTTATAAATCTTGTACATAATTATTATAATTATAATCTTTGTTTTTTATAGTTATTAAAATATAATATTTAGTTTGTGTATTATTTTGGAATGTTAGTTGTTATACGTATATTTATAACAAACCTTTTTTTTGTTTCTAATACTGATAAAACATACTTTGATATAGTTAGAAAATTTTTTATTCTAATTCTAATACTCTGATAATAAGATTATTTATAAGTCTAATCTTTTTACATAAAGATGTAATGTGTTTTTTTCTAGTTTAATTTTTAAATAAAAAATCACCACTCGCTCTTGTAATCATTTTAAACTTTTATGATATAATATCATCAAGTTTATTAATTAGATTTTTATTTTTTTTACATAATGAATCTATTTTATAGATGCCTCTAAGAATTATGACTGTTGTAAAAATATTACAATCACTTGGAGATAAATATCTTACAGATGAGATGTTAATTGATAATATTATTGAAATCATTCTTGGATAATGGGAATCTAATAGGATAGATTTAGACGATACTAAAAGAATTATTAATTTGACCACTGGATGATTTTATTGGTACTTTAATTCAATATAAGGGGATATTAAAGTGAGATACTAAGAAATGGAAAAATAGGAATAGTGGAGTTACTTTATCTTCAATATCAATTGTTTCTAAGAAAGTTATGTTTATTTATAAAGTTTCAAAATATTTAAACAAAAAAGAAAGTTATAATTGAGAAAAAAATAGTTGTTTATAGGAGTAAAGTCAGAATGACCTTGCTCAGTTTTCCAAAAGGAAGAACAAGATAATTAGGAAAAATTATTTTTTTAAAAATTATAAGATGAATCACAAGTATTGAAGTCATAAGAAGGATTATTTAGAAGTTATTTTATATGATTGAAAAAAATTAGTATATATAAGGCCTAATCATACGAATTTAAAAATAAAATATAGGAAGAATAAGAATTCTAAAAGGAATTTTAATAATTACTAAAATCATAAGAATAATAAAATTCTAAAATATTTAGATACATGGAGCATAAGTGGAGGAGACAGTTCATTTCAAAGTTATTCTAATACTTTAAATGATGTTAAGAATATTGGTTTCTAGGATGTGACTCTAATGATGAATAACTGACTTGTGGAAAAAGAAACTACTGAATATTTTCCAAATCTTACATTAAAAGCGAACTATCCTGATAGTGATCATAATAAAAAATATACATATTTTAATAAGGAATCTTCTTCATCAAAATAGAATAATACTCGGCCAATTTTATTGTGGTGTATATATTTGAAAAAAAAAATAGAAAATATTAATTGAAAACTCACCAAAAACTTTATATTGGTGAAGAAATAAAATGATAAAGAAAACTTAAGAATTTTTACTTTTATTACTAAAAAATAAAATCCTTCAAAAGAAATCGAAAATACTAATTTTGAAAAAATTTACCTTTCAAAATAAAAATAAAATTCTTATATCAATAAAACTAGTTTAAAGAAATATTTAGAAAAAACATAATTTGAATACAACTTCTACTAAGGATAAGAAATTAGTTGTGAAGCAAAACTCTGAAATATCTAGTTAGAAAAAGTTATTATCAATGTCAACCAATTTTAAGGAACATTTTGATAATATTTTTAATCAAATTAGACCTCATAGAGATATATCTATAATGGGTTTTACTTATAAGAAACATATTCTTCCAAAAAAACTACTTTATTCTAGAAATTACTCTATTTTGCATGAAATGTCAAAGTAGAGGTCACAAGAAAAATAAATATTCTTTAAATAAAGTTCAATCCATAGGATTTAATAAATATTATTTCTAAATATAATTATCATTTCTCTGACATGGAAAAGTTTTAAATATTTTCATTCTAAAAAAAATTCTTTCTAATAATACCTGACCTGAGAATGTTGGTGTTCTGAAAAGCTAATATTTTTGTTTTTTGGAAAATAATAAATGTTCCAACAACAAAATATGGTACATGGAAAGTTATTTTTATAGACATATGATGGAAAGTAATTATTTATTCAATGATATTATAAAAATTAAAGGATATATAATTTAAAATTCATTATAATTCAATAAAAAAATCAGATATTTTTACTAAATCCTTTAATTTTGATAGATTTCAATATAACAAATAGAAAATAGGAATGGTTAGTATCAAGTGACCTTTTATATATAAAACTTTTATACTAATATCCTTTCATTAATGAACCCTTATTTAAAGGGGTTTTACATATGTTGTGTTTTCATTAAAAAATTATTTTTACTAAAAAACATTAGTTTATCAAAAAAATTAGATTCACTAAAAAATTTAGTTTCAAAAAAAATAGATTCACTAAATTTATAGTTTTTCTAAAAAATAAAAAATTTTGATTTACAAAAACATTTGTCTTCATAAAAAACATTTGTATTTGAAAAAAAATTATTATTTTTAAAAAGATTCATTTATTCAATAAATTTTAGTATTTATAAAAACCAATAACACTAATTATCAAATTTACTTCAATAAAGTTATAGGATTTACTCCAATAAGGTAATTTATAATATTTATTTTAGACTATATTATGCTTTTGGTCGATTAGTTGTTTATTTTTTTTCTATTTTTTACTATTTACATATCCAAAATTTTAAATTTTTGGGAAATAGATTCATTAGATACATTTTTTAAAAAAAAATTATAGTTCAGAAAAATATTTAATCTTATGTGGAAATCTCTCAATTATCATATCATTTATTAGATTTAATACGATCATTTAGATATTTGTAAGTGGAATCCATAACTTGGGACTATAAATATAAGAGTGGGTCACCACAAACCATATTGGTTTCTCAGACGGTTGATGGCTCTTAGCCCTAAAATTATTTGCTATTCCAATTTTTTATCATTAATCTTATTAGATTCTACTTTTTCTAACCAAATGTTCGAACTCATTTCAGTGTTGTAAGATGACTACACTAAAAGATATAGTGAACCGAGATGTTATCAATGCAATGTTGATAGATAAAAAATGGAATGAAAAAACTAATTTCTTTCTAAAATAGATTATAATATTTCAATGATGGAAAAAAAATTATTGAGATGAAATAATTAAATCTTCCTAAACCAGATTTTATCAAATAATATTTTCATCTATTGAGTTTATTGTGAAAGATCATATGGAATTCATAAAATTAAACCTTTCTTATGAGTGTTATAAGTTTAATATATAATAAGTTTTGTATTATGTTGAAGTTCCATTAGATGGAGAGGCTTACATTGAAACACATAAACTTCTATAATAGCTTGGTTCTTTTAAGAAATCAAAAGTTGAAGCCTATTTATTCTCTTATTATGAGAAATTAAAAATGGTTTATCATTTGAAATCAACCCCAATAGTTATGTCATTATAGATGAATGTATATTTAATTCATAGAAAAGGTGTTAAGGACACCTTAAAAGTACTAGACACCTTTTTGTTAGACTATATAATTTATTTAAGGAAGATAAACTTGGTGAATTATTTCTTTTTTAAAATTGAATCAATAATGAAGAGTCATATGAAGTTGGTAATTCTTCAGTTTTCATTATTTATCAATAATATTTTAACATGTTTTATGTTTTTAATAATGGTTAAAAATAAATATTTATTCATTGGGGAAAAAATTTCATTGATAAGTGAATAAACAATTTCAATGATGAAATCAGTTTTTATTTTTGTGAAAAATAAATCTATCGATGAATTGCACAATGATTTATCTGATTTATATGTTCATTAATTAAAAAATGTTCAAGAGAATAAGAAGGAACTTTTTTTATCTCCCAGGACAAAGAAGAAAATAAAATCCATTCTTAATGATGTTTTTTAGGAGATGATGAAAAGAAATGCAGAGAAAAAAGTCATAGATCTAGATTTTGGTTTTAATAAAATATACGGAATTTTTCTTGAAATAAAAAACTAAATAAGTGCTAACAGTATAATAAAATAAAATAAAATAAGAGAATTTATTCATTAATGTGAAAGTTATTGAGAGTCTAATTAAGGGTATTGAAATATCACACAAATTAATTCATTCTACTACAAGGGATGAAGAACAACCAATACATTCTATTTCCCCTATCTCAGTTGTTAATTTTGTTCTTCCATTGAAATTTGTTATTACTCAATTCATTCTAGTACCATAAGAGTTAGTCATGTATTATCGCAACAATTCACTATAAAATCTTATTTATTTTTATTCTCCCAAATAACTTTATTTTTTTCTAATAAATTTGATTTAATTATTTTTCATAAATATATATATCATGAAAATATGTATCATTTTTATGGAAGACAAAGTTATGTGATCTATTCTGGAAACATTGTTCAAACCCTATGTTATGTAAACAAATGTACGGATAAAAAACCATATTTTAAATGAATAAACATATGGTTCAGTGTCCCTATATTCAATTAATAAATTCATTGAATAATAATCAACATTGAAGACTATAATATTTGTTCATACCCTATGTTTGGAGATTGAACATATGGATAAAGAACCCTATGCTACAAAAAATAATCCAATACTATGAAAAGGATCCATAAACTATGAAAAGGAATCCTATGATAAAAAAATTAAACCTGAACTACACTATTGTCCCAAATGTTTTACTATTCAACATCAGATATTTTATTCTGCAATTTCATTCGAGATTTCTGAAATGGTCTTGATAGAAGTAAATATCTATTCAAACATTTTATTTGACCAATTAAATGGATTGTCATGATCAATTAAAAGAACCATATTTAATGGATTGAATAACTCTAAATCCTAGAGAAATTTATAAATCTCTTAAATGATATAAATTTTAACAACATTAGTCTTTTAAATAATTTTCTTAGATCTACTCAACCAAAATATAGCTCAATATATGATCAGATTTTTTTCAAAATATATGTTTGATACATGATTCAAATACAGCTAAATACTTATATATATCTTAAATATTCATATCTTCTATAAATAATGAATTAATATATTATTTACTTAATAATATATGCTTTAAAGATTTATAGTTTCAACCTTGTACTACTACTGCTATTTGTTTTTTGTCATTATTATTAAAGATAATTTGAAACTATGATCTCTTGAGAAATGTTCTTACTTAGAGATAATCATATTTGAAGAAGATATGTATTCTATTATTTTCTATTGTAACTGTGAAGTCCATCCTATTCCATCAACAAATATGACTATTTTGATATATTGGATTTTAAACTACTCATACTCAGTTGTGGTTAAGCATTACCATATTTCTCTAAGAAGTGGATAACAAGTTCCCTGTAAAAATAACAAGAAGGATCTTTTTATACTTGATATAAAGGTGTCAACTTCTTATACATAGTTTAAGATTTAAATGTCTTTTTATAAGAGGATCTTTCTAGTGAAATTCACCAAGTTTCTGGAGAGAGAATTGTGGTAGTGGACTATGGTGTCATTATTTCCCGAACCACTATAAAACATTGTTGTGTTCTTATTTTATAATTATCCACTACTCTAATTTAGTACAGGATACAATGCTTCATATATGTATTAATCGAAAATAAATTTAAAAGCCAAAATCTATCAAGGTTATCAAAAAGACACAATTCACCCCCCCCCCCCCCTCTTGTGTATCTTTGTACTATTTCAATATAAAAATTGGTATCTGAGGTGTTATTTTTGATATAAAAGTTAAATATATTGAAATATTAATAGAATAATGTCTATAAAAATTATATGTCAATGACTGGTATAAAATAAGCTATATATGGGATTTGATATTCATATTTTAATGGTGACAACTATGGATACTGGAAATCATGGATGATCATCTACTTAGAGAATATGAGATTTAGAGTTTATTCAAATATCATCACTCCATATGTAATTCTTGAAAAACTAAAGACTTGGGATGCTACATCATAAGTTGAATATGACATCAACTCAAAAGTAATGAATTTTTTCAAATTTGTAATTCCTCTTAATGAATTTAATCATGTATCATAATGTATTACTACCAATGAAATGTGGTAGACAATCGTTGTCACAAATTAAGAAAGATATAACATCAAACGGATGAGATATTCTACTAAAAAACAAAATTTTGACACCTTTATAATGTTTGAAGGGAAAATTATGACACAAATAAATCGAAAATTGACAGAAATTTTCAACAATATTATTCTCTTGGGAGATCCCATCATCCAATCAGATAAAGTTCTAAAAGTACTCTGAGTATTATCCCTAAAATGGTATGGAATATTTGTAGTAAGTTTACAATCATCACTTATCAATAATTTTACTATGAGATAATTAATTGTAATATTAATGATTTAAAAATTAGAAAAGAAAGATGAAGATAAAGATCAAAGTTTTTTAAAATGGAAAATATTGTTATAAATGTCACAACTAAGAATCATGAAAGAAAATTAAAACAATATGTCAACATTAAAAAATAGTCATACTATTTGGACTCTGAAATAGATTTGGATCAGCTAGACAAAATTTTTATCTAATTATACAAGAAAAAAGAGTCTTTATAAAATCCTTTATGAATGATGTAAAGGAACCAAGATAAGTAAGATGATACTAATGAAAAAAATATGGGTCACATCAGACATAATTTCCCCTAATTCAAAGATGAATGAAGAATGAAATAATAGAAATATTAGAAGAAAACTAATTATGAACATAAAAAAAGATATCTATAAAAGCAATGTAGAGTGTGTCTGAAGACTCTAGTATCTCTTCCAAATATGATTCAAAAAATGAGAAACAAAATCTAAAAACAAATATGTGATTTATTTTTAAAGAAGAAGAATAGGTACAAACCTATTACTCTTATGCATCTGACTCTGATAGCTTCTCAAATAATAAATTAACTAATTACTTCTAAATTCAAGAATATATATATAACGACCCATACTTTACATACATTCTTATTACATCAGAATTTAAGCATACTTATTACAACATATAACAAAACCAGTAAAGGACCATATATGTATAGTGTCTTTATAAACTGGGAAACATAAACAACTGGTTCATAAAGCATCTACTTTGCCTCCCATTTATTTCATCATATCTATAGTCCATTTTTGGCATATCCTACTTAATAACCTTCATCCTGACCTGGGGAAATAAAACATACAAAAGGGTGAGCTCAAATACTCGGTAAGGGTAAACAAAAGAAATATCAATCACATCATATACGTAAGAACATAACTTTTGGAAACCTTAACCTATAAAAGAAATCATAATTTCATAACATGGGATAAATCATAGAAGTGAAATGTAATCCCAATAATCATAACTTAAAACATGAGAGTTTGTGGAATTCACAAATAATCATATAGAATAATTTCTTGTTAGTTAAAACTCATTTCCAAGACTATCTTAGTGGACAAATTACATTTCTGAACCAAGGTCATTCCTCGTTTCAGTCCTGCTTCACTGAATCGGTTTAAACTGCCATTCCATCCATGTCTATCTAATGAGATATAAAATCTTTACCCAATGCATTGTAGGGAGATATAGGTCCCACCCATCTCATAATGATACCATTCTTATGTGTGCCACAAAATCATAAACCATACATCGTAGCTTAACCCATGTAATAAAAATGGGAATCTTAGACATCGTGAAATCATAAAAAAATTCATATAAGATAAAGAAATTCATAAAAATATTTCCATCACAACATAAGAAAATCAATTTAATAATAGGGATAGAAACCGAACCCTTTATTATTTTAGATAGAAAATAATTTTGATAAAACACTTGAACTCCATTCTTGAGGAAAATATCCTTTCTACTTCAAAAACACTTTTCCTTTCTTAACATGTCATAAAATTCTAAACTAAAAGAAGTTGATTAAAAATAAACATGAAAACTTGTAAATGAAGCTTCTTGGAAATAATTTTTTAAAAATCCATTCATGACGTATAAGTTAAAAAAACATTCTTCTCGTACTTTGTCAGAAAAGTCAAAAAGTGCCTCGTACGAAAAACGACAAAAGATTCATTTCATATCCTTTACTAAAAACTCACCGAAGGGTAAAATTGGATTTAAACAATTGTAGGTGGATGGAAATAATATTACATATTGAGGAAACATGGATGTGGATGATAAAATACACCCCAGTAAATTTCAAAGTATAAACAATCTCGGATAAAAATGAGATTGTGATATTTCCCTTACCTTAGGTCCGACTTGCTTTGTAAGTGTCCGAACCTCCTGTATAATGATTTAAATAATGTTACTGACTTATTCCAGAATCATACTTATTGTTATGATATCATATATGGTCATATTTTTAGCTTCTTATTAGTAATATTTCACTCCTACTTTTTATTCGGGTGTTTATTACTTTTTGTTCTTATGCGTGTTTTGTCAAATAAATTCTTATTTTTATTTTTAGGTTATAGATACCTCATTTCCAGAATGTTATTAGTGTAGTATATATCATATTCATTCATTCAATTCATTTATATAATCATTATACAATGAAGATCATGTAGAACGAGTCACATCACATCGTGGAGACGGTATTCCGTATGTACGCACGAGCGATGATATCATTCCCATGATCGTGGAATTGTATTAGAGTGTATGTATAATATTTCAGAATCAATATCATTTTACAATAATCAAATATAGTCATTATTTACACCATTATACCCATCCAAGTAAGGTGGTGGTTGAAAATAGATTACACCACGGCGTGGAGATGGTATTCTGTACGTACGCACGCGCGGTGATTTCATTTTCCGTAGGATGGATAGATGGTTAAATAGGGTTGTTTCATACTTATAATAACATATCAGTATATGAGTGATACTGATGTTATTACTTCATAATGAAACCACTAAAAAAGAAGAAGTTGAAGAAGAAAGAAATTGGAAAGGATCGGTAATGGATATTGCCTCTTCTTTGAAGTGCTTCTTAGAGACCTCCTTTTAGGGCACTAAAATTGGTCTTTTAAGAAGACTAGGACCTCTAGGATGTCTCTAGGGAAGTGGAGAGGAGAAATTTGAAGGGTTTGGACGAGCTTGAAGGCTCAGAGTGGTGTGAGGAAGAGGGGGAGGAGGTGCCCTTTTATAAGGGAGGAGAGGGGCACCTTTGGAAAAACTAAAAATATTAATTTATTATAAAGTCATATTCGGTTTTAAATAGCTCCAAGTTGATATATTTAGAAGATAAGGTGGTTATAGGTCGAAATACTCTCATCAAATAGAATTTAGACAAATTTAGGTCATTATATTATCCTTATCTTTTAGTTTTAACTCTTAGTTAATTAGATTGACATTTACCATGTCACTTTGTATTTTTAAATTATATAGTTAATAAACTTACCATATACATCTAAGTGACCCCCAAGTGGTCCATTAATGATACACCTATCATGATATAAGTATCTTTGCCGAACCATAGATTTTTATGAATAAAATAACAATCAATAATATAATATTTGTTTTAAAAACTATTTTATGTCAATTTTGACAATATTTAGTAATTGATTTTTGTGAAAATAATAACAGAATGATTAGTTAGAAAAAAGTTAATAAAATAAATATTAACATATCATATTAACCTATAAAATTAGTGTAATTCATCCAAAGTCTCATATTATATTTATTTGGGCATTTATAACATCAATTATGTCAATATTCCATTAATAAGATAATTACTGCATCATCATTGTGTCATAAATAAATTAAAATATTTAAAGTCTAAAAATTAAAAATAAAATACCATTATGTAGGAAATATTTTTATATTTATAATTAATATTTATAGTCAGATTTATCTTATGTATAACCCTATATTAAAAAAATTTTACTTATTAAACTTTGATTTTAACTATTTTAACCCTTCTTTAAATAAATTAATATTAAATATCCTAATCTAATCCAAGTGGGCCTAAATGGTCATATTTTGTTCCTAGGGTTGTTTTTGGTCAAATTACACTTATCCAATAGAATTAGTACATGTTTTAGGGTAATAATAATATCATTATTACCCTTAAGTACCCTATTTACTTTTAACCGTGGAAAAAAAAGTAAAAAGTTACTATTCACCAAAAAATTATTTTCATCTCATTGAACCACATTTTACTTACTGACATCAACCGTGTCTCTCGGATTTTTGAAATTCCACTCACAAAAGTGGTAAATTTAAGTTTTATGAAAAATTCAGTTTTTTAACAGCCACTTAGTAGTTTCACTATTCATCAAAAATTGAAAGTTTTCAGAAAAATACAAAAATTTCACCCTAGGCTAATTTCGATATTCTGAATCCAAAAATCAAGTCAATTTTGAAAAATAAAATTTACAAAATTTCAAAAAGTTGTTATTACTATTCATAATGGCTAGTTTTAATAATATTTTAATAGCAAATCGTTGTTTAGTAAAACTCAGTATTGCGTAGGACGCAAGCTATCGAGGAAGGTCGTGATTGTGTGTAAAGAAATCCAAGCAAGTGTTATGTGTAGTGAAAGATTCATTTGATGATTTATATAACATAAAAGTCTTAGGTGTTACAATATATATAATTCTTTATCAAATAATCATAAATCATTAAAAAATATTTGCAATGTTTTTTTAAGTGAAAGAGATATAATGTTAAAATAACATCAAGAACTAATTGAAAAATTCAATTCATCTATGTCAAACTGTATTGTTCATGAAAATAGGATAAAATAATTTCATGACAAAGTATAAACTTATAAAATTTATTCTATTATTTTATTTAAAGGAGAAAAAAATTTGAATGATATTCTTGGAAAAATGTTACAAAAAGAGAAAATTATGGAATAAGAAGAAAGGGTGAAAATTAAAAAAATATATACAAAAATTATTTTGTGTCCAATTCTTAAAGTGATACCTACAACTACTGTGAAATAAAATAACATTACAATAAAAAATATTATTTATTAAATCCTAAAATCAATAATATAAAAATGTATTTAATTATTAAACACATGTATGAATCAAGTAAAATGAATTTTTTAAAAAGAAAGAAGATCTGGATTCCCATATCTTTTCTTGCTGACGCAGCTAGACTCATTGAAAATATGGGTACCAAAACGACCATGTGTTTAAATATTTTTTATCGATAAAGGCCATAAGAAATATATATATATATATTAAAGATATTGGTTACTCAAGTAATAATATTTTATACTCTTTTAACTTTCATATGCTCACAAAAATGGAGGGAGGCCTAGTCACTTTTGGTGACAATGCAAAGGGAAAGACTGTTAGAATTTGATCATTTGGATATCCAGATTCAATCTCAATCAAAAAAGTTTTGTATGAACAAGAGATAAAACATAAATTGATAAGTATTTCTCAAATTTTTGATAATGGATTTTATATTTATTTCTCTAACAATTAATTAGTAGTATTTAAATATAAACTGCTTAAATTTAGAGCACCAAGAACCGAAAATTTTTATACTCTGGATCTTTATTCCTTATGTAAACAGAAATCAAATAATGTAACTCCTAAGACAAATGATTCATGGATCTTTCATAGAATACTTGGAAATTTAAATAAATATTTTCTAAATAAATTATCTAAGAAAAAATTAATTTCTGGTCTTCCTAGTCAAAAGTTTGATAATAATATATTTGGTGATGCATGTCAAATTAGAAAAACAACATAAATCATCTTTAATATAAATTAATAATATTGCTACATGTAAACCTTTAGTACTTATTTATATGTATTTTTTAGGCCATCTAGAGTAGAATTTTTGGTTGAAAAAAATTATGTTTATGTTTTAGTTACTAATTTTTCAATATTTACTTGGGTTAATTTTCTAAAACTCAAAATTTAATTTTTCATCATTTTTTAATTATTTTTTAAAACTGTTCAAAACAATAAGGAATTTAAAATAATTTAATTGTGAAATGATCATGGTGGAGAATTTTAGAATCAAGAATTTAATTCTTTATTCTCAAATTTAGGTATTAAAAATACCTTTTTTTCACCAATAACACCTCAAAAAATAGAATTATTTAACAGAGAAACATAACTATTAAGGAAATTGAAAGGTCTATGCTGAATGAATATAGTCTTCCTACCTATATTTGGAAATATATTGTACACACATATTTTTATATCATGAATTTATTCTTAATAAGATCCATTATTAAAAAAGACACCCTATGAACTTTGGAATAACAGAAAACCTAAAGTAAACTACTTTAATGTTTTTGGATGAAAGGTATATATCTTGAATACTAAGGACATCCCTGGTAAATTTGATCCAAAATCTAATGAAGGAATCTTTCTAGGATATTATACTACTTATAAATCTTATAGAGTTTTAAATAAAAATTCTAATATTTTTTAGAATCATTTTATGTGAATTTTTATGAAATTGACACTTTCATTAAAGAGAAAGATCAAACATGTGATAAAGATAACTCTTTAGACAACATAAGAAATAAAAATCATAAGTATGGTTTTGAAAATGAAATAAATGAAATTCAGTGCAATCTGTAAGATCATGAAATTTAAGAACATGAAAGTTTCTTACTTAGTAATTCTAGAATCTTAAAGGACCATACATTAGAAACAGTTATAGGAGACCCAAACACATGAATTAAAACTACAATAAATAGAGGAAAAATAGATAAATTATCTTCCATTATATATCAGTTAGAACCTAATTCTTTTGAAGAAGATTTAGAAGTTGTGATTTTTATATTACCCAACCAAGAAAAACTAAATCTATTTAGTCAAAATAATGTTTCAGAATTAGTAAAAACACCATCAGATTATCCAGTGATAGGAACTAAATGGATATTTATAAATAAACAAGATTTTCAAGGGATTATATCAAGAAATAAATCTAGATTAGTCGATAAAGGATATAATCCAAAGGAAATAATAGATTATGATTAACACTTTACACAAGTTTCTATATTATAGGCCATTAGAATCCTTTTAGCTTATGCATCTCATATAAATTTTAAACTATATCATATGGATTTTATATCTACCTTTTTAAATGTATATTTAATGTAAGAAATTTATGTCAAAAAACCCCTACCTTTTAAAGCCCTTATAAACTAAATTCTATTATTAATCATAGAAAACCTCTTTATAGTATTAAAGAAGAAACTGGATCTTTGTATGAGAGATTAAGCTCACTTTAATAAGAAAATGGATTTTTTTTGGGATTAGTATATCATACTCATTTTAATAAACCTGTTTGTTCTAATATTTTATTAGTAAAAATTTATATTGATGATATAATTTTGGTTGAAAAAGTAAAATACATTGTAATGATTTCTCAAATCTAATGAAAAAATAATTTGAAATTGGTATGATGGGAGAATTAAATTCCTTTTTAGGATTTCAGAATTATCAAAAATATTATGCAAATGTTTTAAATAAAAGTAAATATATTATTAATTAATTGAAAAAAAATAGAGTTTAAAACAGTAATGCATACAACACTCCCATGTGTACCCATATAAAACTTCATTTGGATGAACTTGGAAAACCAGTTGAAAACAAGTTATATAGAGGTATGATTGAAATATTTCTATAATCTACTACTAGTAGACCATATATAATCTTTTTATGTGGCTATGTTCTTGATTCCATTCAAACCCAAAAGAATATCATCTTACTTCTATTAAAATAATTTTCAGATATTTAAAAGAAACTATTTTTTAATCTCTTCTTTACCCAAAAAACAATGATTTTAGTTTAATTTCATATTTAGATACAGATTTTAGAGTATGTAAATTAGATAGAAAAATAACCTTAGGAATCAATCGGTTTTTATGGAAATATTTAGTTTCATTCTTGAATAATAAACAACATTCAGTTTTCCTATCAATAGTTAAGGAAAAATATATATCTACTGGCATTTGTTGTGAAAAAGTTTTGCAGATGAAACACATCTTATTGGACTTCAGAATAAATTTTAATAATATTACAATTTTTTATGATACTAGTGTATTAAATATTTCAAAAAACCCTTATATGTTACTCTAGGACTAAGAATATTGGTATAAAGAATCTTTTTCTAATATATCGTGTTTTTTAAAAGGATACAACCTTATAATTTTTAAATAATGAATATAAATTAGTTAATATTTTTACTAAACCACTTCCCACTATAAGTTTTTATTTTATAAAGAGGAGTTGAGGATATTTAATTCTTAATAAATTTTTATTAATTTATTTTAATTTCACAATCAATTAATTTTATTTAGTAATTGTTCATTAATTTTTTTAGATAAAATAGTTTGTTTTGACTTTTGTTTTAAATGGAATAATTTCAAAATTAAAAATTATCATGACTATCCCACGTAATAATCATGTGAAACTAGACCATGTCACCAAACCATCAGACTTCTCCCACTCTCATTTTTACTCTTTCATAGCCCTTCATATTACAGCACATCTCTCATTATAGTTTTTAAAAACCCTAACCTTTAATCCTCAAACCATAATCAATGGAGTCTATAGGAAGAGTTGATGAATTTAATCTGAGTGAGAATGCCTAATAGCATGTAAAGTATCAGAAAGTTATTCAATAAAAGGTAATATATTTCTATTAGTTAAATCAAAAAAATATCTAGTTGAAGAATTAATTATATTTCAAGTCTAGGAGTTTATTTTTTGGATATGTTAATTCACCTGTTTTGTTTGAAATTTAATTAAAAGAGTTTTGAAAAATTCTTCATTCAGTTTCATAGATGATGAATATATGGTTGTCTCTAATATTTACCATAATTAATTCTATATTTCTTCATTTCAAATTTCTATGTTGATGGTTTTTCCTCATGAGGGGTAATATAATTTAGATTTAGTAAATACAAGAGAAGAAAAATATAAATCATATGATATAATTTCATCTCTGTTTGGAACAAAAACTATCAAGATGAAGATGACAAAATACCTCCATTCTGATCAAAAGGTCTTAATAATGTTTATTCGGTTAGCAATTATATCTAGAAATAATGAGTTGGAAAAAATTTTATACCCTGAGATTTATATTCTATTTTTAATTTAGAATAATATCAAGTTGAATTCCACTTAGTATATAATGAGATACGTGAATTATTTCTATCCTAAAGAAGAAAAAATGGATTTATATCCCTATAGAAGGATTTTTTATCTCTTGTAACTAAGATCAGAAAAAGTAGTGGTCATATGATTAGTTACGAGATGTCATTCAAATTTTGGAAAATCAAGGAAATTAGGATATTTTGGGAGATTTTCTGTAATTTTCTATTACCTATTGGAAACATAGAACAAGATAGGATGATGGCTACTACTTGGGGGGAGCATAAATTATTACCATCTATTGGTTTTGTTAGACCCAGTCTTGAGAAAGAAGCTAAATTAAGATTTTAATATGCTAGTATTTCTCATAGTAAAAGAATATGAATTATCATTTATGAGGATGAGAATGAGGCTGAATAAGAAAGATTTGATAATATTGATCATGTGGATAAGGATGATGAGAATGAAGCTCTGGGGAAGATCAAATTAAGGAAATTTTTCTATTTCTTGTCAAAACGCCCCTGTTAATCTATCCCTTGTTTTTGTTGATTCTATATATGCATAAGTTTTTTCATTAAGATGAAGGATAGAATGGATTGGAACTATAACATCTAAGGAAGATCCAGGGTTGGTGTTAGTTGGTCAACCTTCAAAAACACTTTTCACTTAGTCTTCTAACACCTTGAACAGAAATACTCAATCTCTGATCCAAATATATAATCAATTAGATGAACATAACTTATTCCTGATATAATAATTAGAATCTGAATGGAATAATGTGTTTGAAATTAGAAGTTCAACTATTCCTTTATCTGAGATTAAGGTACTTCAGACTCAATTTAGTGATATTAAAGAAACACTTGTTTTAATGGGTAATATTGATGATTTTATCAGGACTTTAACTGGTGTGTTAGGAATTCTCAAATAAGGATATGTTAAGAAATGTGATTATAATGAACTAGATAAATTGTTGAGGATATATTTTTAGTATCTCAGAGAAATTTTTTTATTATCAACTTCTACTCAAAAAAAAACTTCTCTAGATATGATTATAAGATTTCAGGAAATAACTCATATTTTATCTAATTTAAATAATATACTACACAGTCTATAGTGAGTCAATAATACCCTAAATTGTCTTTAGGATAATCATATAAGTTTTCTCAATAAACTAACCACTAGTGAATCTTGGTTTTTGCTCGTTCTTCACCAATTGAAAGATCAGTTATCCACCCTCATTCAAACAGAAGAATCGATTAATGAATTTTTAAATGTAATTTTGGTTGAAATTTTAAGGACTGATCAATAGTCAAGTAAGATAATACAATAATGGATAAAATTATTCAATAATCATTATCAATGTTTGTTAGTAATGTTACATGATATATATGGTGTTTTCATTTCAACTCCTAATATAGTTTCACCCTCTCCCACCAGAGATTTGGATCCATCCCCCCAATCTAACCAAATCCCATAATTTCAAAAAAAATATTATATTAATGGTGGAATGTAATATTTTTTTATAAATTTCATTTATCATTTACATTATATCTATTATTATTAATTTTTCATCTCTACTACTATATCACATGTCTTATTTTTCTACCTAGCAGACTATAACATTCATTTACTATTCTGTGCAAAATGAAATATGTTTTAGTCTTTTTTTAATATAATTTTTTATGATATCAAAAATATGGGTAGAAAAGTTGGTAAGCACAAAATTTTAAATTTGAAAGTATACTTTTTTTATTTTATCAAAATAATATTGTGGAATCAAAATAATAGGGATAAAATTTAATTTTCAAAAAAACAAAAAAAATATTTCTTTTGTGTTTACAAATAATATATTTTCTATAAATTAATTTATGGTTTTTGTGATTGTCAAAATGGAATGATTTTTTGGCATTTATTGTATCAACAATATTCTAGAAATATTATTAATTTTTATGTTCACAAATACCCTTGTTTTTTTCAAATAAGGTTTCTTTAACTATTTTTCAGAAATGTATATATTATGACTATATGTATCCTTTTAAAAAAATAAAAAGTTACAGGATTTTTTGTAAATACTATTGAAACCATATGTTTGATAAATAAACATATGGATCTAAAACCCTACATTAGATGAAAAAACATATGGATTGGAAACCCTATATTAGGGGAATAAACATATGGAATAAAAATACAATGTTGAAGACTAGAATTTATGTTCATACCGTAATTTTAGAAAATTAATGTATGGATAAGGAACCCCATATTATGCCATAGAACTCTACGCTATGAATAAATACCCCTATGATACACAAATAACCCTAATATATGAAAAGGAACCATACTCTATGCATTTGAACCCTACATTTGACTATTCAATGCTAGAGATTTTATTCCCCGATTTCATCCCAAATTTCTACAATGTTGTGGAGTGAAGTAAATATCTAATAAAATATTTTCATTGACTGATTCAAATGATCATTATGATTGATTCAAATAATCATATTTAATAGAGTAAATTACTCCTACACCAAGTGAAAGTAATGACTCACATAAATGATTTAAATTTGAATATCAATAGTCTATCATGTCATTTTCTTGTATGTTCTCAACCAATATATATATATATACATAATTTGAGTATTTTTGAAATATGCGTGTGATAAACAATAAAAATACAATTTCATTCTTGTGTATATCATTGATATAAATATTTTATACATAGAATGAACAGATCTGTTGTTTACTGAAGAAGATCAACTTTGAATATTTGCATTTTCAACCTCATACTACTAATTCTTTTTGTTTGTTACCATTTTATATTAAAGATAATTTTCAAAAACGATCTCTAGAGAACTATTCTTACTTAAATGCATTCATATTTGATGAGGAATATCTATATTCTTCATATTGATGTTATAATTGTGAATTTCAATCTGTTCCATCTCTAAATAAAAAAATTTGGATTTATTTGAGTTTTAACTGCTCATACTCATTTTTGTTTAAGTTTTATCTTCATTATCTAAGATGTGGATAACTAGCTCCACATAAAAGAACCAAAATTCTCTATTTAGCCTTGTTGTGATGGTTTCAACTGCCTACACTCAGTTGTAGATTAGAAGCTCTTGTGATAAAAGGAACATTCTAGTGAAATTCACCAATCTCACTCAGAGAGCATTTATGGAGTATACTAAGGGATATTTGTACCCCAAACCACTATAAATAAACTTTCATCTTATTTTTTATCTATTTCTCAAATTTCATGCATATGATATGGATTCATATCAGCATTTATCTCAAAGAATGTCAAAATTTATAATCTATCAAGGATATCGAAAAGACATAATTCAAGCCCCCCAAGTATATTTGTATTATTATAACCTAATAAGAATTCGTTAGGTCTTATATTATTCTATTTCCTATTGAAAAAATAAAAGTAAAAGTCATTGATGTCAAAGGATTTGTTATAAAAAACGTTTATGAGGTTAAAAATCTAAGAATATGCATGGTCAAACTGATTTGAGAAGTAATGAAAAATTAACCAGATTGTTAGATAGAGAATTATATAAAGAGTAAAAAAAATCATAAAAATAGTAATCATAAGAATATGATTATGAAGAGGAGGATGAGGAGGAGGAGGAAGAAGAGGAAACTAGTTCTTTAAGAATATCATCTGTTACATCTCAATCATAAGAGGATGTAAATTTAGTTATTTATGAAATAGATGAAAAATATGATAAAGAAGTTGAAAATAAGCAATCATGGTTATAGTATTGGATAAATAAGATACTGATATAAATCTTAATGTGATGGAAATTTCAAAATCCATAAAATTGGGAGATAATAAAAAGGTTGAAGTAACGGGTGGACCGTCTAAGAGACGGTTTTAAATGAATCACTGAATTCGATAGATTTAAAAGCTATTAATTATGATAAATGAATACAATATTTATTCACTTATTTTTTATGAATCATTGATAAAATATTAGATTACATTCTATATATTTTAAATATTAATCCTGGTGTAATCAAATTCATAAGAGGTTAAATGTGTTAGAGAAATTACATTATCTACGGAAGTTGGATAAAACCATTGTGTAGAATGAATTAGAGTTCAAAGATTTTAAATTTTATTCAAAAGATAAAAAATAAGGGATAAATTGGTCATGATATTGCTGAAGTAAACTGAAATAGATATGAGTTTTCATTATAAAAATATCAATGTTGTAAAGAATACTTCATTAGAAATTATTGACTCCTTTCAAAAAAAATTCTTCATAAGTTGATGTAAAATTCAAACCGGTTGAATATTTCATGTATTTATTAGAGTGTCAAGATATAAACATATCAATAATAAATAATAAGAAAATTTTTCATAAATAAGAATTCTAGAATTTGAAGGAATATGAGAACACCGAGATCAATCGTAAATAAAGGGGGATATAATAAAGATAAGGGTATTTTTTAAAAAGATCAGTCGTAAATAAAGGGGGATATAATAAAGATAAGGGTATTTTTATTCATAAATAAATAATGGTATGTAAGATTTTTAAATCTATTAGTTTTTATCTTTATGTGTTGTGTTTTTTGTTTTCAAAAAGGGTGAGACTATTGAGTCGAATGTTTACATTCTAAATTTTCTATCCTTAGTTTTAAATATAAAAACACACCCCTAAAAACTATGTTTTACTAACTTTTTATAGCACATGTTTTTATAATTTTTTTTAGAAAACATCTTATAATACCTAACATAGAAATATTTCCTAACAAAAAAATATAAACATTCCACACAAGTCCAATATAATTAATTGACTAATGTCCACTATATTAGACTGACTAAAAACATGCCCATTAGATTGAACTAAGTCTAAGTCCATCATATAGACCAAAGTTTAGTTCATCGGTATAAATAAACCATGATTATCATTATAACCAAAACTATTCCATCATTATGAATAAAACTAGACTATAAATATAAAAAAAATTATTCTATCATAATGATAAATATTTTTTTACCATTGTGATAAAGATTATCCTCTCGATGAGATAAAGTTTAATTTATTATAATAACATGTTTTATTCCATCAAAATTTTATATTTTATAATTAGAGTTAGAAATATATCTATCAGATGGAATATATTTTACATCATTGAAATGGTGATATAAAACAATATTGTATAGATTTGTATTTGAAACCCTTTCAAGCTGGAGTGCATTCAAATTTGTTGCAACAAACTATGAGAATAACACAAAAAAATTATGATTGTTGGGGGGATGCCTTTAAATAGAGGTGTATTCAAGGAGTTGGGAGCTATTTCTTTTTTGAAAGCAATCGATTTGAATATTTATCACCTATAATTTTTCATTGGTATTTTCCTTGAAAAAATTTAGGGATTTTAATATTATAATGACTATCTATGAGGTTTTTAAAATACTTAGAAAAAATTTTACATTTTTATTTTTTGTCTGATAAAGGTTTAATATCAAGAGATTATAGGGATATAAAGACCACTAGATCTGATTAGGCTAATTGATGACTTATGGGGGTACAAAGATAGATCTAATTCTGATATTTTTTATCAACGGATTTCTTCTTGAATAAATACATACATGATATTTGGGATAAAACTGTGGATACATTAAGTTAATGTTATTTACTTACTTTACACTAAATATTAATATATATTCATTATTTTTATAAATATTCTATTAGTTTACTAAATAACTCTGTAATGTTTTAATTTTTGTTTACACATTTTTTAATTTTTTCAAAATTTATAAAGAATTTTTTTAACTAAACTTTTATATACTTTGATTTATCTGAAAACATCAGAGTTTGATATAGTACTCTGGTCTTCAGATAAAAATTTATTCAGATAAACTATAACAAAGATGTTTGATATTTAATTAGTTTAAAAGTTTTTAAATTAAAATTAATTCCCTCCTCTTATAGAAATTATAGCTCACATCGTTAAAAAATTTGATCATAAACAATCCAAGTAAAATGAGATTGTAACATAAAACTCATACCACTTTGGTAAAATATTAATAATAACACTCATGAAAGAAATAACTTCAAATGATGCTTTAAATATTGTGAATATAAGGATATTCATGATAAAAAATATCAATGGTTCATCAAATAAACCTAATAAAATTAGATAGGTGTATAACATTAAACATGTCTCAATGAAAGGAAATTGTAAAGAAGAACCCTTATGGATTTATGAATTTTGGAACAAAAATTCATTATAATATTATAACTCATATGGTTCTATAAATACCTTGATTTAAATCATGATATATACAAAAATATATATATATTTTTATATACATTATGTAAATAATAATAAAAATTTATAATATTAAAACATGTCTCAATAAAGAGAAATTGAGACAAAACCCTTACCTGATGTTAGTCTAACTTCATAATATCTCTAACCTATTATATAATAAATTTAAATTTAATATAATTTTATAAAAGTATTATTATTATACATATAATACCATATATGGTTTACTTATAAAATCTTATAACTTTTTCATTATCAATATTTCATTATCATCATCATTTTGAGTGATAACTACTTCATTTTTCATATATGTTTCAGTTTGATAGTTATATTACATCCACTTTTATAATGGTCATATTATCTCCAGATTATAAATAATGATATAAATATCTTTTATATTCAATATATACATAATTATAACCATTCATATTGATCTATGATGAAAAATGAATTACATCACTATGTGTTGTAGTAGTCTATACAAACACATGAGAAATGTTTCTATTTCTAAATTCATGGAATAAAAGAATATTAAATATTAATTAATCCTTAAAAATAATTATTTTACCATTAATATCATATATAAAAAATAAATCTATAATAATATCAATCCATGAATGATGGTGGTGTAAAATGAGTTGTATCGCTATGTGGTGGTAGTAGTCCACACATACGGTTGATAAATAATTTCATCTATCATTGGATTAATAAGAGGTGGTGAATGGTTTTGAAATTATCATAATAAAATATTCAAATATTTTTATACAAGATTCATCATTTTTTTCTAAATATAACAATTTTAGAGAATGTGTAATAAGATATAAAATTGAAATATCTTGGTTAAGATTTACACCTCTTCTTTTAGAGGCCTCCTTTGGATTACACCTTAATACATGAAGTATTGGACTTATAAGAAGATAATAATCTTTATTTTTAAATTTAATTCCTTTATGAAGGTTATGGAGTGATGATTTTATGCTTTATAAGACTCAAGGGTTGTTAATAAGGGAGGAGAATATGTTCCCTTCAATAAGTCAGGGGAGGGACATGCATGGAATTTCTTAAAGGATTTAAAAGGCTAGGGTCACTTTGATGGTAATGTTTATCTAAATTTATTAGGATTTTATGTTATGATAAGATATGGTTAAAAAACTCTTCAAAAAATAAGAATTTGATATGTGTGTATGGAAATCCTACCCTTATCTCTTGGTTTAATCCCTGATGAAACTCAAAATCTCACATACATTATTCGATAATTCAATGTTTTAATCAGTAAAGTTTTATATTTTTAAGGTAACTGTCAAAATTTTATGGTCTTTTAATAATTTTTGATTAATTATGGAAATGTGATTATTTTTTAATCAATATATTTTTACATTATTTTTGTATTTTTTTCCATAACTTCTTCTAAACTAACCCAAATTACTAAATTCCTTTTTATAGGCTTCAAAACATTAGGGGATTATTTTCAATCAACTATATCCAATTATTAATTGGATATTATGAATACCAAAAAGAGTTTCCATGTCGGGCCTTATAATTTGTAACCAGATTTTAAAAAATTTAAATATAGTCCCATATCTAACAAACTATAATCACAAATGAGTTGAAAATTAACAAGGAGATAGAAAAAATAAAGATGAATACTTTTTTAATACTTTATACCTATATTAATCCTCTTTTATGGTTATAAATTCTAGTAAAGTTGGTATATTTGAATTTAAATAGTCCAAAAGTTGGAAAGGTTTTTATTAATTATTTGGATATAAATCAATAATTATAAGGCCAGTGGAGCTAAAAAAAGTTTTTGGTGTAGGGTATATATGTCCTTACAGAAAAAATGAAGACACAATTATGATATTAGGCCATTAAGTAGGCCTAAAAGAAGAAAAATATCTAAGTACTGTTTGTATAGTAAACATTGATACACTTTTCCTTGTAAATTTTTACATCCTCTCCATTTTAAAGGGTTGAGTATTTTGTTTAGAAATTATGAGTATAATTTGGGTTAAATATTATATCATATTGTTTTAAATTTTTAATACAATTTATTCCATATTCTTATATTCTATTTATTTTTCACTTTCTCATTCTTCTATTATTCCCTTATAAAATCAATGAAATGGAGAAGTAACTTTTGTGTTTGTATAAGGGGAGTGGTGGTTCTTGAGTTTAATGTGATTAAATTATTTTTCATTATTGTTTTTTTATAATTTTACTAGATTATAAACCATTTTTGGTGTATGGTTCACCTTAATTTCACTAATATTGTATTATTCTTCAAATTCATTTTTATTCTTCTAATGCATCATCATAATGTAGCATACGAGGTGAGTAGCATTGTGGTGATGATGGAAAGGGTTATTATCCCACATGTAAAGGGTTGGTTTAGGATAATAAAAATTAAATGAGAGGATGATGATTGATATGGTTTATATAAATATTTAGAATAATTTTCAGAATTAATATTTTAAATAATAATTAAATCATCGTTGTAAAATTTTGAGAACATAGACTTCTTACTTCTTTACTAACATCTTTTTTTTTCATTTCCTTGTTTTTGAAATTTTATTTTCATTTTAATTTATATATTTATATATCACTATATTTTATAAAACCATTCTTCCTATACTATATTAGTATATCATTAGTATTATATTACTTATTTTATAAATAGTGATCATAGAAAAATTGTGTGTGTTTGCATAATACTTGATACAATTACCCTAAGGTCTGCACTATGTTTCTTATGAAAATAAGAATTTATTGTTGGGGGATTAGAAAAAAAATAAAATTTTTAAATTTGGCCTCATTTCCAATCTCTACATGGTTTGTAAACACTTTTTTCAAAAATAAATAAAATGAAATTAAAATTTTAGAAAACCAAAAAAATGACACTTTATAGAAAATATTTTTTTACTAAGGTAAAATATGAAATTTTATAGTGACTTTTATCCAAAATATCCTATTTTAAAAGAATTTATGAGTATTTTTAAAAATAATCATTGAAGATTCAATTGGATAAGAATAAAAAAATATTTTAATAATTAAAGAATCAAATAAAAATTTATTCAGCTTCCTTAAATAAATTGGAAGATCAAAATGTGCCTTGATAAATAGAGGAATAAAATATTTTGTTCCATCAATTTTCAATTAAATAACATGTGAGAATCAAATTATAAAGTAACTAGTCTAAAACTTGTTAATGTAATTTCACTATATCTATGTATTTCTATAAAACCTTTATAAAGTACTGTAATTTATAAGTAAAAAATATTTTGTGGTTCAAATCACGCAATCCACATACACCATAATACATTGGGTGACCATTCAAATTTCCAACATTAAGTTGTCAAAAACCAATACCCACTCAGTGGGGGTTAAACTAATTTTTATACCTATACTTTTCCTTTTTTATTTACTCTTTAATATTTTTAGTATGTATTTAATTTTATATATATTTCTTTGTTTAAGTCTTATAATATATAATCTAAAATCAATTCTACCACTATAAGATATATTTAGGTTATATCTTTCCTCCTATTTGTTTTCTCCTAATATCTTTTTATTTTGTTCAATTTAAATGATGGTATAATTATATTTTATGTGTGGGGGGATCATATTATTTGAGAGTTTGGTTTGTTTTTATTTTTATTTTTATTTATTTTTTAAGAAAATTTAGATTCAATAAATATTTTTTAAAATTTTTCTCACAAGAATTTATTTTGAGATACTTTTCTTGACTTCTAATGAAATAAATTTTAAATTATTGTTGATATGGAAACATTTTCTTGAATTTTATTTTCAATAATTTTTATGAGTTTGACTAATAATTAAAATCCATTCCTATAAAACACTAAATAAAACCATTTATTACCAATATATGAGTTATTTTGAACCCTTTGACATATTATTAATAATACACAAACATTCTTGAGATAAATTTTTATTTTTTTTAAAAACCATAGCTTGTAATTATTCTATTTCAATTATTTAGAGTTCATAAATTTTTTTGATGGGATTTAAGATTTGTTTTGGAAAGAAACATTTTAACTTAAGACCCACATTTAAAATTACCCTTCTTTATCCATTAGAATCCATGAATTTCTTTATAGGTTTATGCCATGTTACAAACTCATTATTCTTTACCTACCTTCACCATTCATATTTTTACTTGAATATTTCAAGTTTGAGTGTGGGGAAAGGAATATTCATGTTTTTTATTAGGATGAATATCATTATTGGGTGTGTAAGATGTGTGTCTTCATTATGGGCATTTAAATAATGAGAATGAGTCACTTTAATTTATTATGCTTCATTTCTATCATCTTATTCTCTTGAAAAAAAAGGAAAAATTAAAATTAAAATGAAAAATGAAAAAACAAATATGAGATTGAATAATTCATTATGCATACATTTATTACTCTTGCACCTCTCAAAAATTTAAGTCATTATTTTCATTATTTTATTGTATATTATTTTCATCTCATTATCTATTAAATTAAATAAAAAAAATAAAAAACAAACAAAAAACAAAGATACAATGAGAGAATTTGGATGAAATTTTCAATAGTATTAACTAATTCACTCATGTCCCATGTAAAAAATGTTTTTTTGTGGTTTATTTTTATGGTTAACTGAGTGATTTATATTTACTTTTTTTTTAATTTAATATTACTACATTGGTTTTTAAGAGTTTAACCTCCTCTTTCCAGAAATAAATTGGTAAAAGTTTTTACATGCCAACCCATAGCAATATAATTTACCTTCAATAATCCCTTATGATTGAAAGTATTTTTTATGTATCATGGTGTGTAGAGATGATAATTTTCACAAGTCTATGGTTGTAGATGTATATTCTAAGCATGATCATAACTCTAGATTCAACTTCTTTTTAGTGATTAGCGATATTAATTTCTATGTAAGGTAGGTTTTATCAGTCCATGGATGGATTTTTTAGGTTAAATTTTGATATATAAAAATAAAAGGTAATTTTTTTTCAAGTGTTGGAAATGTTGAAATTCCATTTTGGAAAAGATCTTGTAAATTTTCTAATTTTTGATTTTGGTGTGGATTTTGTTTCATATATTTGATGATTGTCTATGAGAGAAATGTATAGGTGTGAGGGATGAATGAAACTCATAATTTCACATTTATTATTTGGTAATTAAGTTTTTAATCCAATAAATTTCATATTTTAATTATTATTATCATAATTTGAGGTTTTATTATTAATTTGATCATAATTGTGAAAATGACCTAATTTTAAAATTTTAATATTTTTATATTTGTTTTTCATTATATCCAAAATTAATTATAAACAAATAAAAATTCATTACTTCTATTTTCTTCAATTTTCGTAGGCTTTAAAATGTTTTTGTTCAAATTTCAATCAATTGGACCAAAATCTAAACCTGGAATTATGAAGCCCAAAAGGATAATGCATGTTGGGCCATGGAATATATACCCAGATTGAATCAATTTTTAATATGAACCCATATATAAAAAATAGGAAGCCCCAATGAACATAAAATTCACATGGTGATAGATAAAATAAGGATCAATATCTTATTTTACTGATTTATCCCACAAATCAGCCTCCATTAAGCTCATAAATTCCTAGGTAGTCCGAACATTGGGATTAAAATAGTCTCTAGGCCAGAAAAAAATTAATTTTTAACCCATAACACCTTTATTACATTGAAAATGGAGCTGAACTATTTTTGGTAGATAGATGACACTTAGAATAAAAAAATAAAATGATATATAATTACTATATTGCACTATTAATTGGGCTGAAAAAATCTATCCTTTGGAGGATAATTTTGGAATGAATTTTGGCAAAAATTTTCCAAAATATTTTCAGCTACTCTATATTTAAAAGGGTTGTCTATTTTATTTATCCATTTTGAAAAGAATTGGGGTTCATTATACTATAATTTTGATTTACATGCTAAATATATTTTCTTTATTCTTCCCATATTTTCTTTCATTTTCTCTTTTGTGTTCTTCATTCCCTTCCCAAATCCATAATAATGGAGAACTAACTTTTTTTTTGTTTGAGGTGGCGAGTGGTGGTGATTCTATTTTTTGTTTTTAAATTATTTTTCAATATAAATTATTAGAATTTAAGTGGTGGTGAAACTATTTTTGGTGTATATTTCACTCCAGTTTCACTACTATTTAATTCTTCTTCCAATTTATTTTTTAGTCTTCTCTTTCATCATCATAATGCTGCATATGGGGTGGAATAGAACTGTAGTGATGATGTGAGGGATACTTTTTCCACATACTAAGGGTTAGTGTTGGTAATTAAAATTCAATAAGAAGGTGTTGGGTGACAGGTTTGATATCAATATTTATTATAATATTGAGTATTCATAGTTTAATGATCAAAGATAGCATTGTCTTGAACATTCGAGAACAACAACTTATTTCTTCTTCATTAATATATTAGTGTTTTAAATTACATGTGTTTTTTATTTTTGTTTTCATTTCTATTTATATATATATATATATAATTAATTTTTCAAACCCCCCTTCATCCACTATATTAGTATATCATTAATATTTTATTACTTTTTTTATAAATTGTGATAATAGATAAATGGTGTGTGTGAGTGGCCTCCTTGAGAGACTGACCCTAGGGTGTGAAATATATTGTATTATTATTAAAATTAGAATTAATTTTGAGGTAGTATAATTAAATCCCTTTCGTAAATTTGGAATAATTTTCTTAGAGTCCAAGAGTTTGCACATAGTATTTTTCAAAAAAATCAAAAAACAACACTTAATTACACATCATTATTTATTAATGTCATGGGTAAAATTTTATAGTTAATTTAATCATGCATGGAATATTGTTAACAAATTATAATATTATTAAATAAGTATTTTTTTATGATTCCTTTAGTGTTTGATGAAAAAATTATTGAATAATTAATGAATCAAAGGAAATATTTTTCAGCTACCTAAAAGGAAGTGGAACCTCAAATAGTGGCTTAAAAAATATTGTGGAAATTCCTAGAGAAATAAATGAATAATAATTCATAAAATAATAAAATGGAAAAAATGATAATAATATCACAAAACATAGATATTTATGTGATTTGTGAAATGTTCCCAATGTTCAGAGAGAGGGATAAAATTTATTATGATAGTTAGTAGAATTATAGCATACAATCAACATTTCAAGAAAATAAAAACCATAGCTCATATGAGATCATAAAGTAGACAATGTATATATTCCACCAACTACACAGTAAATCCATTGTGTTATAGTCACATAGCCACTCATGTACAAACTTCAAAAATATTGGTTTAATGAAGTGTTTGGAGCTATAGTGACGGTTGTCTCCATAGTCTAAGATAATATAGTGTCATGTCACATACTGCTATAGTAAATTTGTAGTTCTATAGTACCGTGTAGGTGTCACCAAATAGCCCTGATATAATGATTCATCATTTCTAAAATTCCCCAAAATTTGGATAATTTCCTTCAGCCCTCTGAGAAAGGGTGTGTTTCCCCCTCCAACCCCCAGTGATCTCACCGTAGAGGTCGAACCGTGAGAGTTGTGGTCAAGTGTACAGTCTAGGATGCTAGAATTCAAATAAATTTAATCCAATGAAATTAACCTATAGTATTCTAATATTATCCCACTTGGAGCTTGATCTATAATGCTAACATGCTTCCATGCTACTAACTTAGAAAAATTACTTAATCTAAGATCCTCATTTTCTTTAATCACCAATTCATGCTTCCATTCACAACTTCAATTTCAAGATAATTATTCATGATATAATAGTTTTTTCCCATTTTTTGATCACATATTATTCTTCCATATTATTCTACTCATTCAAAATTATTTAGTAGACACCAATAGTGTCTCATATTCTCTCTCACAATCAGCTTTTTCAACATGTATTATATATTATTGGTTCCACAAATATTCTATAATGTCAACATCCCATCTAGTATCAATCCTATGATAAAATATTACTTCTTTTAAATGGTATTTTACTAGAAAAGAAGAACTGGGTTATTTGAAAGGTATATATCATTCTGAATCTCCCAATTTAATACATTTTCTTCTCACTTTCTACCCATATCATCCAAGATTTGTTTTAGACAAACAATATCCTCCTCATCTTATGTTACAGAAATATACTCTAACTCTATGGTAGATAAAGAAAACACATTTTTTATTTTAGTTATCTAGTTCACTATCATTCTTACATAGGTAAATGCATAACCTTTGGTACTCCTTTTTCTATCGACATCACCTCTAAGGTAGAATCTTCATACCCCTGTAATTATTTCCCATTATCAAAACATAGATATACTTCCTTTATTCCCTTAAAATAACTTAGTATCTACTTCACAGATTCAAAATATTATTTTCAAGTATTATCCATGTACCTACTAACAAACACCACATCATGAGAAATGTAAGGTCATGTAATGACCATGGAATACATTAGGATTCCAATAGTATATACATATGGAACCTTTTTCATATACTCATCCTCATATTTTATCCTTGGTGCTTTCTACTTTAATAGTTTTAAATGGATTTACAGGAGAATAGAAACCATATTTTCATCCATCATTGTAAATATACTCAAAACATTATCAATGTAGTTGTCCTATGATAATATTGAGTTTCCTAATGCATGGTATCTCATGATCTACATCAAAAAAATCATCTTCTCCAAGATTTTTCATATCAAACTCCCCCTATTTCTTCCTTTTAATCGCATAAAACCTTTGTATGCATAATCTTATAGTGATTATTTCATCAACTTATAGAAGAAATATAATGGAAAAATCACGAAAAGACTTTATTTAGAAGAATTTATCCATTCCAAACTTTCTGTATTCATTTTTGGTCATGAATAAATCAATACTTTTATTCCACATCTCCATGTTGAATTTAACCTGTATAATCTCTTTTAAAGTTTCCACACCTGTTATTCCTTCCATGAAATAGTGTATTCATCTAGTTTCTATATATATATATATATTACTCCATATCTCCATGAATAAAATTTGACTTTACATCAGGCTTCTCAAGATGAAATTTTTCTAATGAAATAATATTTAGAACCACACAGATGGTAGTAAGATTCACTAAAGTTGTAAAAAAATTTAGTAAATTCTACACCTTACATATATTGAAAACCATTCACCGGCAACCATTCCTTATACCTACTCTTACCATCATGTTCTTCTTTAACCTGATGTAACCATTTCTTCTAAAATGATTTCTTTACTTCTCGCATATGTTTTATCTCCCAAGTATTATTGCCCTATAATGAATAAATTTTCTACTTCATAGAAAAATCCCACTTACTCAACTCCTTTAACTATATTTCCTCTTTAAAAAAATTATTTATCTATCATTAATCAATCAAAAATAATGGAAGGATGTTGAATAAATTTGAATAATCCTTACCATCCATGTTGATCACCTCAACTAAACTTGAAGAGAAGGATCCAGTAGTCCCGATGTCACATTGTTAATCAATCTTGTTCTTTATACCCATTATTAACATTAGCTATATGAGATCCCTTTTGTCTGAAACTTTCATTAAATATCACATTTTGGATTTTAACGATCATCTTATTATTATCATCCTAAAATTCATAACTAAACACATCAGCAACATAACCATTAATGAAACATGATTTGGACTTAGAATCAATCTATTACCATTTATCAATATCTATATTTAAATATTCCAAAAAGAAAAATACTCATAAATGTGAGAGTATTACCTAATTTTCCAATTATATATCATCATGTAGATATTCTCTCATTGGTACTGATGGACTCCTATTGATGAGATATATAGCCATATTCAAAACCTCATCCCAGAAATTCTTAGGTATCCCCAAGTGTAGCCTCTTGCTACTTGAATTTCCATTCAGTATCATATTTATTCTTTCAGATATATCATTCTACTATGGTTTACCTTGAATTTTCTTCTCCCATAAAATTATATTATTTACATATAATTCCCTAAACTTCTAACTTTCATAATCTCCTACATTGTCACACCTCAAGAATTTTAGTTTTAATTCTGGTTCATTTTCCACATTGTTTTTTAACTTATGAACAATATTAAATGCATCCAATATTATTTTCAAAAATTAAACCCATCCCTTCCCTATTGATTCGTAAATAAATGTCACATAATATTGTGACCCTCAAAGGGAATTCACTGGTGAATTCACTCTATCATCCGTGTAAACAAACCTCATCCAAATGGATTAGGCTATAAAATTCCAATAATAAAAGAAGGAATCAAAGATTTTTTTCATAATTTTAAATTTATGAACAATGTGAGGAAGAAATTATAAAGGAAATAGTCTCATATTTTTCCATACCATTTCTAAATAAGGTTAGGGAAGAATAATTTACATATGATGCAACTTTGGGAGATCAATATTGTAACATCCCAAGTAAGTAATGAATAATAAATATTCCTATCTATGTATATTTATGAATTAGATAGTGTTTTAGAGGCTTAAAAGGAGAATAAATCCAATCTTAAGCATGGAATACAATAATATTTTTTAAAATATTGTTTTACTGCCTTTTGATGGAAAACCATTTTTAAATCAAACTTTTGAAAATTTTATAAGATCTGTTTCTCAAAATAAACATATTCTTTATTATTGGTACATTGAAAATTATATTGGATAATTTTTTGGTATTTTTCTGACAATGATCATTTTTAAATGAATAGTGAAAAATACTCTATTTTACATCAAAACCGCTTTTTCATCTAATTTATTTATGTGGTTAGATTATCTTTTTAATTGGTTCTAAAGTGTAATTAGAATAATTTTTTACCATTTAATACAATGGTGGTAATTATTATTAATTTTACTTTGGAATTGGGAATAAACAAGTGCCCAACTTTTTATAGATATTGTTTCTAAAAAACCCGCTATTTGTTTTGGCAACGGGAATTATTTTTAAATTAATTATTGAAATTTCTATGTTTAAAATTTGGTAAAATGGATTCCATATTTGGAATCAGAAGGTCCAAATTATGTAATTAAGACTTTTTTGTTTTTGGACATTGTGAATAGTAATGACGGTAACTATCGTAATTTATCTTGATTAATTAGTAATCGGGTAGTTAAGGATAATAAAATAATATCATAAAAATAAAAAATGACCCCAACATGTGTCCTAATACTACTGTTTGTGTCATGGACGACCATGGTATGCCTTTTCCAAAACTTGGGGACCCCATGGAATCACTTTTGTGTGATAATGAATTTTTATCTTTTTATTTTTAAAGAAGGTTAAATATAACAAAGAATGCATCACCTGAGTAAAAAAAATTTAATTATATATACATAAATGATATATTGGACTATAAATATTCATTGTGAATCTAAAAATATTTACTATATAATAATATTTTTTATAGTTTTTAGACATTAAATAAATTAAATTATTTATGACATCATGATGATGCAGTGATTACCTCATTAATGAACGATTTAAATAAAATGAAAAGATAAAATAAAATCTAAGTCTTACACTTGTCAAAGACCTATTTGATGAGTATATTTCTAACCCTTATCACCTTATAGTCTAAATAAATCAATTTGTGACCTTGAAAATCTGAAACTCATTTGAAAATAAAGTAACATTTTATACCTTTCCAAGAGTGCCCCTCCTCTCCTCTTATAAAAGGCCCCCACCTATACCTCTTTACCCACACTTCTCAAGCCTTTTCCTGTCCAAGATCTACTCATATTGTCTCTCCACGTCCCTCTACTCATCCTAGAAGCCTTACCTTAAGGTAGTAACCTCTTCAAGAAACCATTTTGGTTCAAACCAAGAAGAGTTACCCGATTTAATGGTAAAGTCTTCTCTAATGTTCTTTTGTTTTATTTTGCTTCTCTAACCCCCTAAACTCTTTTTATTCATTTATTTTTTAACAACACAAATATCTTCAATATACTAGGATTTTGTTATAATAATTATTCGAGCTACACTTACACACACCTTCATCTAATGGTTAAAGATCATACTATTTTCGTGGATGGTGAATTTCTGCCTCACAAAACGATGATTGTTCAATATCATTCTAACACCTTCAAAGGTGGACATTAAGATGACACTATATTTATATATGATATGTAATATTTTTATTTTTTCCTTAAGATTCTGTATTTTTCATTTTTGGCATACCTTTATGGTTTCCATTATGGGTAAACGCGATATCTTCATTTTAGGAAGTGTGGACTACCGCCCCCTCAAAGTGATTTTATTCGTTAATGCCATATGTGGGACATATAAGGGATCGAGTTAATGATATTATATATGATATTATAATGGAATTATAATATACCTTTATATCATTATGATTCCATTCCATAAAATATGAAATAGAAATGAAAGTAGCGTTCATGCGTACTTATGGCTTACCGTCTCCATGAACGGTGCATTTCATTTCTTACCTGTAAATGTTATGTAATATTTTAAATGCATGTATATAATGGATATATATGATATCTAAATCATGAATATAATTCTTGATATAAAGGATATTTTACCGCATGAACAACTTGTAATTATAAAGAGTTTATTTTTGACTCAAGTACCAATGATCGACAAAACGACCATTATTAACTTAAATAATTACACAGTGTTCATAACATGGTAATAAGTGATATAAAATGAATAATTAACCTCAGAAAGGTTCTTAAGCAAGTATAAATTAACTCAAGTTTATTATTCAAGACGTTAAAGAACGATCGAGTCAAGTCAGACATAAGGTAAGGGAATTCATCTCAATCTCCTTTCATTGAGGCATATTTTGTTTTATACATAACTTTATTTTATACAGTGTATAAATGCCTTTGAATTTTACGTCTATTAAAAAGGAATCTTTTTTATAAAAATTGTTTTACTAAATGAAAAAATGAATTTTTTTTGTCGTACGTATGCGGCGACAATGACTTCTCCGCCGCCGTGACCATTATTTGAGGTTCGGCTTCCTCTAAAAGACATAACTTTTTTTAAATGAAAAATAAATACCATGTTTTACTTTTCTTTTATTTTGGTATTGAAAATCGTTTTCATAATATTTTTATTATATCAATGTGTTTTATTTATATCTTGTGATTGAAATGTGGAAATGTTATCTTTCCTTTATGCAAGTTTTATGTGATACGATTATGTTATGGTTGTTGGGAATTGTTATGAAGATAGTTGGTTCTATGATAAACTAAGGGTGGGTGAGCCCGATATAGTTCTCCAATGAATTGGGTAACTCGATGGGGTTAAACATTAAGGTTTCTCTGAAGAGATTTAGGGAATATACTGTGATGGGTATTCCAAACGTAACCACGAGGGTTACCCCCTACGTAAGAATGTTATGAATACCTCAAGATAACTTTATGTCTTATGATTTCTATGATTTATTCATGATTTTATAAGGTATGTTAAAATGATTATGTTTTATGAGTAAAGTATGATTTCATACATGGACTAATGTTTTCATTTCTTACTTTTATATCCCTTACTGAGATTTTTATGCTCATCCCAAGTTTTTGAAATTTTTTTCACAGGTCAAGGGAAAGGTACATGATGTGATGATAGTGTCAAGAAAGTGTCAAGAAATAATAAATTTTTTATTTTAAATATGTTTCCATTGATGGGAAAAATGAGTACTATCTTTTATTTAACTACTTTGTTTAAATGTGGAATATAATGCATGATTTATGATCTAATTCTCTAAAACTCTAAACCTAAAAAGATCCCCAACGTGTATTCTTGAAGTAACTGAAGATTAAGTAATGTTTAAGGCTGGGGCCTTATAGTTAGTATCAGAGGTCGGTTTAGATAACTTTAGGAGTTACAATTCTATTAAATGATTATCCAAAAATATTTTATTTATGGTCAAATTGAAATGATATAACATTTGAAGATTACCATGTTGCTTCATCTAAGACATGTTTGTTCAGAATGGTTTTCCATAGAGGGAATAGGGAAGCAGTGCTAGGAAGGAATACAGAGGGAAATAACCTTCTGAATTAGCATCCTGAGATGGTCAGAATTGGAACTAAATAGTTTGTTGCAGTGATGGTGCAGTTGACTCAAGAGATAAATGGTGGTGGTATCCATGCATGAGATCAGCCAGATCAACCGCAGAGGAACATGTCAGTGGTGGAACATTTCATGAGGAAACATCCCCCATCATTTATAGGATCATCTGACCATGTGCTAGATGAAGGGTGGATTAAAGCACTAGGGATGATTTTCGATGTCATGGGGTGTTCAGACAATCAAAAGGTTAGTCTTTCTATTTACCGTTTGGTGGGTGAAGCAGATTAGTGGTGGTCGATGGTTGAAAATATCAAGGATGCTGATGAGATTGATGCTCTCGACTGGGATGAATTCAAAGGTATGTTTCTTGAGAAGTATTTTCATAAGGTTGTTCGGCTTATGATGAAAAAACAATTCTTGGAATTGAGGCAAGAGGACGACTCAGTGGCTGCTTATGAAGAGATGTTCACTTGATTGTTAAGGTATGCTCTAAATTTTATCTGAGACCTTGATAGTAAAATCAATCATTTTTACTCAGGATTAAATCCAAAATATTGAAGGGCTTTAGCTTCTCATGATTTCAAAAGTTATGAAAATCTTATTCGATGTGCTAAGAAGGTGGAAATGGAGTTTTTCGATGATCTGGTGTTCTATAACAACCAGAAGAAGAAGAGACTGAGGTGGCAGGAGAAAGGGAATAATTATTCAAAAAGGTTTAATGGTAAGAAAAATAAGTTTCTAGTTTGTGATAAATGTGGTAAAAGGCATGCCAGGGAATTCCTTCTGAATTCTGGAAAGTGCTACCAATGTGGTAAGATGGGACATAAGGCTCATGATTTCACTGAAAAATATCAAGGTGATGGTAAGTCCAAATTTGATTTACAGTTAGTGAAATGTTTTAAGTGCAATGAGATGGTTCACTATGCAAACAAGTGTCCGACAAAGATCTTGAGTGATGGGAAGTAGTTAGACTACAAGCAGAAAGGGGTGGTGAAATCCTTTGCAACTACTTCAGTAGATATTTGTTCATCAAATGAAGTGGTATCAGGTACTTTGTTGGTTTTTTCAGATTATTCCAGTGTGTTGTTTGATTCAGGGTCTACACATTCTTTCATCTCTGAAAACATTTCTAGTAATATAGGAATACCATCTCAACAAATGACTCCTAAACTTGTGGTAAAAACACCTGGGGGAAATGTTGAGGCAAAAAGAATTTATAAGAATCTTCCTATCCTTATCCTTGGAAAGAACCTACTTGAAAACCTTATTATTTTACCTCTAGTAGAGTTTGATGTTATTTCGGGTATATATTGGCTCTCTATTTACCATGCTAAGATTAACTATAGAGCTAAAGAAGTTTCTTTTCAAAAAGAATTTTAGTTTGTGTAAAATAATGAACCCTTACTATTGATAACATATCAAGAGGCCGAGAAACTTGTAAAAGATGGAAATGAATTTTACCTTGCACATTTTTTTGAAAACAAGGGAACTGTTCAGATTAATGATGTGCCATTGGTAAATGAGTATCCTGATGTTTTTTCTGATGAGTTGCCTAGAATAATACCAGATTGGGAAGTTTAATTTACTGTTGATTTAGTTTCTGATTCTAAGCCAATTTCAAAACCCCCTTATCGAATGGCTCAAATTTAACTTTTAGAGTTGAAGGAGAAATTGCAACATTTATTAGAGAAAGGTTTCATTCGACCTAGAACATCACCATGGGGTGATCCTGTTTTATTTGTTAAAAATAAATATAGTTTAATGAGACTTTTCATTGATTATAGAGCCTTGAATAACATCACTGTTAAGAACAAATACCCTTTTCCTCATATCGATGATTTGTTTGATCAGCTCCAGGGAGCTCAGTTTTTTTCAAAGATTGACCTGAGATCAGGGTACCATCAGTTGAAGGTAAAAGAAGAAGATATTAAAAATACTGTGTTTCATACAATATATGGCCATTATGAATTTGTATTAATTTCTTTTGGGATAACCAATTCACCTGTTGTATTCATGGACCTTATGAATAGAATTTTCCATGAGTTCCTGGATAAGTTTGTGGTTGTTTTCATTGATGATATTTTGGTGTTTTCTAAAAGTAAAGAGGAGAATGAAAGACATTTAAGGGTTATTTTTCAAACCCTAAAAGAAAAGAAATTGTATGGTAAATTCAGAAAGTGTGAGTTTTGGTTGCAAAAAATTTCTTTCCTTGGTCATATTCTTTCTAAAGATGGAATAACTGTTGATCCTGTAAAAACAAAGGTTGTTGAAAAATGGCCAAGACCCACAAATGTAACTGAGATTCGTAGCTTCCTTGTTTTGGCAGGCTATTACCGAAGGTTTTTTAGAAATTTTTCAAAGTTATCTAGTCCAATGACTAAGCTAACTTGAAGGGTGTTAAGTTTATCTGGACATAAGAATGTGATGATTTTTTTCAAGAATTGAAAAGAATATTGGTGAATGCTCCATTTTTGGCACTACCTTCTAGGAATTGTGAGTTTGTTATCTACAGTGATTCTTCATTGAAATGACTTGGTTGCTTCCTAATGCAGAATGATTAGGTAATTTCTTATGCTTCACATCAGTTGAAAACTCATGAGGTAAATTACCCTACACATGATTTGGAATTAGTTGCTGTTGTTTTCACTTTAAAAATTTGTAGGCATCATTTGTATGGAGTAAAGTGTGAAATATATACCGATCACAAAAGTTTAAATTATTTATTCACTCAGAAATAATTTAACATGATACAGAGGATATGGCTAGAATTAATCGAGGATTATGATTGTACAATTCATTACCATCCGGGAAAATAAAATAAAGTGGATGACGCTTTGAGTCAAAAAGTAATGATTCATTAACAATGTTGCATTTGGAACGTGATCCTTTGGTTAAGGATTTGATGAACTTTGGCATAGAATTTGTTGGTGCAGGATGTTCTTTTGTTTTGTTTTAGGTATCAGTGAAATCTTCTCTATCCGACAGAATTAAGCAAGTACAGAAGCAAGACACTGAGTTGTAGAAAAAAATAGAGATGGTTCGGAAGGGTAAGTTACCTGAATTAAACATTTATAATGATTGTGTTTTGATATTTGGGAAGAGATTGTGTGTGTCGTGTGATTCACAGTTGAAGAGATAGTTGTTATGTGAAGCTCATAGTTCTCCGTTTTCAGTTCATCCAGGCAGTACTAAGATGTATAGAGATCTTCAGAAGTATTACTGGTGGGACAGAATGAAAAGAGACATTATTGATTTTACTATGAAGTGTTTGACTTGTAAATAGGTTAAAGCAGAGTGGCAGTTACCGAAAGGGATGCTTCAGTCTTTACCAGTGCCAGATTGGAAATGGGAGAATATATCTATGGACTTCATTGTGGGATTTCCGAAGACACCTCGAGGAAATAATGAAATCTGGGTTATTGTTGATCGCTTGACTAAATCTTCTCATTTCCTTTCTATATGACTTTTTCCCTAGATCAACTTTCCCGTTTGTATCTTAAAGAGATAGTCAGGTTATATGGAGTTCCTCTCTCCATTGTATCTGGTCGTGATCCTAGGTTCACTTCTAACTTTTGGAAAGGCCTTCAGAATTCATTGGGTACTGAATTAAATTTTAGTACATATTTTCATCCTCAATTAGATGGGCAGTCAAAACGAACAATTTAGACTTCGGAGGATATGCTACATGCTTGTTCGATTGATTATCAGGGAAGTTGGAACCAACATCTTTCATTGGTTGATTTTTTTTTATAATAACAGTTTTCATTCCAGAATACAGATGGCACCATTTGAGTCATTATATGGGAAGCGGTGTCGAACTCCAGCTTTTTGGGATAAAGTAGGTGAAAGGAAGTTGATGGAACCAAAATTGGTAGAAGAGTTGGCCGAAAAAGTTTAGTTGATACAGAAACACATGAGAATAGCTCAGAAAAGGAAGAAGATTTATGCGGACAACAAGAGGAAGGATCTCTCTTTTGTGGTAGGTGATCATGTTTTTCTCAAAGTTTAACAATTGAAAAGTGTGATGCGATTTGGTAAGAAAGGAAAGATGAGTCCAAGGTTCATTGGACTATATGAAATTCTGGAGAGAGTTAGATCAGTTGCATACTGAGTGACTTTGCCTCTGAGTTTATCTTTGGTACACAATGTTTTTCATGTTTTAATGTTAAGGAAGTACATGCCAGATCCATCTCATGTTTTGAGTCCAGAGGTAGTTCAGCTGGAATAGAATCTATCATATGATGATAAACCGGTCCAGATTCTTGACCACAGGGAGGAACTGTTGCGGAATAAGGTGATTCATCAAGTAAAGGTTTTTTGGAAAAATCACATGATTGAAGAGGCAACATGGGAATCTGAAAATGCAATGAGGGATAAATACCCCCACTTATTCGATAAGTAAATAAATTGTGGGGATGCAATTTTCTAAAGGGGGGAAGGATGTAACATCCCAATTAATTAATAAATAATAGATATTCTTATCTATGTATATTTATGAATTAGATAGTGTTTTAGAGTCTTAGAAAGAGAATAAATCCAATCTTAAGCATGGAATACACTAATATTTTTTAAATGATTGTTTTACTGCATTTTGATGGAAAACCATTTTTAAATAAAAATTTTGACAATTTTATAATCTCTATTTTTAAGATATACATATTCTTTATGATTGGGAAATTTAAATTTACATTGGATAATTTTTTGGTATTTTTCTGACAATGTTCATTTTTTAATGAATAGTGAAAAATACTGCATTTTACATGAAAACAACTTTTTCATATAATTTAATTATATAGTTATATTACCTTTTTAATTAGTATTAAACTGTAATTATAATATTTTTTTACCATTTAATACAATGGTGGTAATTAGGATTTATTTCACTTTGGAATTGGGCATAAACAAGTGCCAAACTTTTCATAGATATTGTTTCTAAAAAAACCCGTTATTTATTTTGACAATGGGAATTATTTTTAAATTAATTATTGAAATTTATGTGTTTTGAATTTAGTAAAATTGATTCCATATTTGGAATCATAATTTCCAAATTATGTAATTAAGACTCTTTTGTTTTTGGACTCTGTGAATAGTAATTATCGCTAATTATCTTGATTAATTAGTAATCGGGTAGTTAAGGATAATAAAATAATATCATAATAATAAAAAATGACCACAAAATGTGTACTAATTCTACTGGTTGTGTCATGGACGACCATGGGATGCCTTGTGCCAAACTTGGGGACCCCATGGAATCACTTTTGTGTGATAATGACTTTTTATCTTTTTATTTTTAAAAAAGGTTAAATATAACAAAGAATGTATCACCTGAGTAAAACATTTTTAATTTTTTCTACATAAATGATATATTGTACTATAAATATTCATTGGAAATTAAAAATATTTCCTACATCATAGTATTTTTTTATAATTTTTAGACATTAAATTAATTAAATTATTTATGACATCATGATGATGCAGCGATTACCTCATTAATGAATGATTTAAATAAAATGGAAAAATAATGTAAAATCTAAGACATACACTTGTAAAAGACCTATTGTATGAGTATATTCCAAACCCTTATCACCTAATCCTCGAAATACATCAATTTGGTACCTTTAAAATCCGAAACTCATTTGAAAATAAAGTAACATTTTATACCTTTCCAAGAGTTCCCCTACTCTCCTCTTATAAAAGGCCCCCACCTCTACCTCCTTACCCACACTTCTCAATCCTTTGTCTCAGCCAAGCTCTGCACATTTTGTCTCTCCACATCCCTATCCTCATCCTAGAAGCCTTACCTTGGGCAGGAAGCTCATCAAGAAACCATTTTGGTTCAAACCAAGATGAGTTACCTGATTTAAAGGTAAAGTATTCTCTAATGTTCTTTTGTTTAATTTTGCTTCTCCAACCCCCTAAACTATTTTTATTCATATATTTTCTAAAAACACCAGTATATTTAATATACAATGATGTTTTTATAATAATTATTCTAGCTACACTTACACACACCTTCATCTAATGGTTAAAGAGCGTACTATTTCTGTGGATGGCGAATTTCTGCCTCACGAAATGATGATTGTTCAATATTCTTCTAACACATTCAAAGGTGACCAATAAGATGATACTATATTTATAAATGATATATAATATGTTTATTTTTTCTTTAAACATCTTTATTTTTCATTTTTTTCATACCTTTATGGATTCCATTATGGGTAAATGCGATATCTTTATTTTAGGAAGTGCGGACTATCGCCCCCTCAAAGTGGTTTAATTCGTTAATGCCATATGTGGTAAGTATAAGGGATGGAGTTAATGATATTATATATGATATTATACTTTAATTATAATATACTTTTATATCATTATGATTCCATTCCATAAAATACAAAATAGAAATTAAAGTAGTGTTCATGCGTACGTACGACTTACCGTCTCCATGAACGGTGCATTTCATTTCTTACCTCTAAATGTTATGTAATATTGTAAATGCATGTATATACTGGATATATATCACATATATGATATCTAAATCAGGAATATAATTTTGGATATAATGGATATTTTACCACATGGACAACTTGTAATTATAAAGAGTTTATTTTTTACTCAAGTACCAATGATCGACAAAACGACCATTGTTAACTTAAATAATTACATCGTGTTCATAACATGGTAATAAGTGATATAAAAGGAATAATGAACCTTAGAAAGGTTCTTAATCAATTATAAATTAACTCAAGTTTATTATTCAGGATGTTAAAGAATGATTGAGTCAAGTTGGACCCGAGGTAAGGGACTTCGTCTCAATCTCCTTTCATTGAGGCATGTTTTGTTTTATACACAACTTTCTTTTATACGGTGTATAAACCCCTTTGAATTTTATGTCTATTCAAAAGGAACATTTTTTATATGAAGTGTTTTACTAACTGACAAAAGGAATTTTTTTTCGTACGTATGCGGCGACAACGACTTCTCCGCCGCTGTGACCATTATTTGAGTTTTGGCTTCCTCTACAAGCCATAACATTGTTATATGAAAAATAAATACCATGTTTTACTTTATTTTATTTTGGTTTTGAAAATGGTTTTCATAATGTTTTTTTATATCAATGTGTTTTATTGATATCTTGTGATTGAAATGTGGAATTGTTATGTGTCCTTTATGTATGTTTTATGTGATAAGATTATGTTATGGTTCTTTGGCATTGTTATGAAGACAGGTGGTTCTGTGATAAACTAAGGGCAGATGAGCCCGATATAGCTCTCAAATGCATTGGGTAACGTTAAGTGGTTAAATGTTAAGGATTCTCCGAATAGATTTAGGGAATATACTATGATGGGTATTCCAAACATAAACATAAGGGTTACTCCCTATGTGAGAAGTTTATGAATGCCTCAAGTTACCTTTATATCTTATGATTTCTATGATTTATTCATGATTTGATAAGGTATGTTAAAATGCTTATGTTTTATGAGTAAAGTATGATCTCATACATGGACTAATGTTTTCATTTCGTACTTTTATGTCCCTTACTGAGCATTTTATGCTCATCCCAAGTTTTGTAAATGTTTTTCACAGGTCAAGGGAAAGGTACATGATGTGACGATAGTGTCAAGGAAGTGTCAAGAAAGAATCCATGTTTTATTTTAAATATGTTTTTGTTGATGGGAAAAATGAGTACTATCTTTTATGTAACCACTTTGTTTAAATGTGGAATGTAATGCATGATTTATGATCTAATTCTCTAAAACTCTAAACCTGAAAAGATCTGCAACCTGTATTCTTGAAGTAACTCAAGATTAAGTAATGTTTAAGGCTGGGGCATTATAAATATGATTTAGATGAATACTAATCAAATGTTTTAAAAGATGAAAAGTTATATATTTTTTCCATCTTTGATAATGAAAAATTAGTACCACTTTAAATATTTATTTCTTTGTAAGAAGATAAATAATATGATACACTTTCTAATATTAAGTTACTAGATCTCCTGGCATAATAAATAATATTCCAAGCTAACCTACATGAAGGGAATGATTTATTTTTTTATTCATAATGTTTTAATCATATTCAAGTTGGATTGTTTTTATATATACCTTTTTTTAAAAAAAATTAAATATCATCTTATGAGAAATCCCTGGATATTGAAGTTAAATAAGCCACACAAATTTAGTAGTAAATGAAGTGGACCATTATTTATCTTTCCCCCACCATGAAATCTATACTACATTTATAAGGGGGTGTAATTGTTTTACTCTATCCATGGAGTTATATACAATCTGTATAAAATAATTTAATTTATAAGTAAAGAATTTTGGTGGTTCAAATAATACAATCCTCATGCACCATTTGAATGTTCATGACAACTAGAACTACCAACTATGGGAAATAAAAAACTAGTACCCACTTCAGGGGTTTGACCAACTTATATCCCTATTATTTTCCCTTTAAATTTATTTTTAAATATTGTTTTTCTTAATTTTTAGGTTTAATTGGTAGTATTATAGATCTTAACTCAAGGCTAACACTAAAAAATAAATTCATATTGTATCTTTCCTTGTATTTGGTTTTTCTACCCTTATCTTTTTTTTTGAGTTTAAATGAAGGGTATTTGAATTTTAAGTGTGGGGGACTATCAATATATTTAGAATATTTTTTTATCTTTTCTTTTTTCCTTTTTTTAAAGAAAATTGAGCTTCAGTGAATATTTTTTTATTTTTATCACGTGAATTAATTTTGAACTATTTTTCATAATTTTTAAATAAATGGATTCTAATTGATTATTGTTATGGAAACTTTCCTTTAAATTTTATTTTTAATAATTTTTATGAATTTGGATAGTTTTTGAAATCTATTACCATAAATCATAAAATTAAATAACTTTTTCCTTCCTATGCAGTATTTTGAACCCTTTGATATATTATTCTTAATACCCACACTATCTTGAGATAAATTTGGATTCCATCTGAAAATCATAACTTGTGATTATTCTATTTTAAATCATTGAAGTTTATCAAAAAATGATGTGATTGAATAATTTTTTTGGAAATCCACATTTTAACTTAAGTTTATCATTTAAATTTAACGTTTGTATCCCTTAGAATCAATTAATTTCATTATAAGTTTAACCCAAATTACAAGGAAATTATTATTTACCTACCATCACTCTTAATATTTTTTCTGGAATATTTCATGTTTGAGTGTGGTGGAAGGTATTTCCATTTGTGTTTTTTGGCATGCAGCTCATTGTTAGTTTTGTGAGGTGTGTGTCATTATTTTTTTCATTTAAAGAATAGTCATGAGTCACATTAATTTTGTATAAATCATTTCTATTATATTATTCTCACAAAAAATAAAGTGAAAAAAAAATAAAAAATTAAAAAAATGGAGATGAGATTGAATATTTCATTGTGAATACATTTAAAACTCAGGTACCCTTCTAAATTGAGGAATAATTTTCATTCTTTCATTGTATTTTATTTTCATATTATTATCTTTTTAAAAAATAAATAATAATAAATCAAAACAAAATGGAAAATTTTTGATGATATTATCAATTGTATTAACATATTGACTCATGGACCATGTCACAAAAAGGGTGTGTTTTGTTTCATTTAGAAGGGTAATTGAGTTATTTTTCTTTCCTATGTTTCACATGAATATTAAATTAATGGTACTTATGTGTTAAATCTCTTATTTATAGCCTTAAAATTGAAAAAAAAATTCCCAAAAACCCATTGTCATATAATTAACCTTGATAAATTCCTCATGATGGAAAATATTTTTTCAATCTCATAGTGTGAAGATATTATAAGTTTTACAAGCCTATAGTGACAAATTCACTTTCCAAGTTTGAGAAGAACTCCATATTTAATTTCTATTGAATGAATATTGAAATGATATTCCATGTGAGGTAGGTGCGATTGGTCCATGTATGAATTATTGAGGTTGAATAAATTTAAATTTGAGAGATAAAAAATATAGTGAATTATTTTTCATATATTGGAGATGTTGAAATTTCATTTTGGAAAATATCTCGGAAATTTTTTCATTTTGGATTTTTTTGTGGATTTTGATTGGAATATTTTATGATTTCCCAAGAGTGAAATGTTTATGTGTGATGGATTGATGAAACTTGTAATTTAATATATATTATTAAATAATTAAATTTTTTAAACCTACCAATTTCATATTTTTCGGGTAATTGTCACAATTTTAGGTTTTATTAATAATTTGATCTTAATTTTAAAAATGTCCTAATTTTGAAATTTAAATATTTTTACATCAATTTTTTATTTTTTACATAAATTTTTATAATGTAATAAAAATTAGAAAATTATTTTTTTAGGATTAAAAAATTTATGGTTTTAATTTCATTCATCTAGACCCAAATCTAAATCCAACATTATAAAACTCAGAAATAGCATGTAAGTTAGGCCTTTGAATTTGTGCCCATATTAAACAAATAATAATTTGGGAATATATCAAAAAATTGATATGAAAAATAAGGTGAAAATATTCACAGTGATATATAACATTAGGAAAATGTTTTCTTTTATTGTTTCATCACATTATTGATCCTCTGTCATGGTTATAAATTCCCTGTAATTTAAAACATTGGAATTTGAACAGTCACTGTGCCAAAAAAATTATAAATTCTATGGACATAATTCCTTCATTATATTTCCAATGGAACTAAAATTTTTTGGTGTTAATAGTAGAAATATAATAAAAAATTAAATGAAGACCAAATTGCATGATTCAACAATTAAGTATGCTAAAAATAATCCAACCTTTAGAGGATATTTTTGGAAGTAAATTTGGCCATAATTTTTTCTATAAAATTTCACCGCATCTACATTTCAAAGGGTTAGTAATTTTTTTATCTACTTTTAGTAGAACTGTGTATTATGATACTATATTATTTTTTGTAAGTTTAATATATTTTACTTTATCTTCCTCTTTTATATTTCATTTTCTCTTTTTTGTTCTTCTACTATTCCATTCTTAACTGCACGAATATGAAGAACTGACTTCAGAGTTTGTTTTAGGGGGATTGTGGCGATTCAGTTTCATATGCTTAAATGATTTTTCATTTATAAATTCTAAGAATATTATTATTGGTGATTATGGTCTTTCTGTATGGTTCACCCCACTTTCACTACTATTTTATTCTTATTACTATTTAATTTTATTCCTCTCCTTCATCCTCTTAATGTTTTATATGGGGTGGAGAATCATTTTAGTAAAGATTTGAGGGGTATTTTCCAACATAAAGAGGATTTTTGTGTGATAATAACAATTAATTAAAAGGGTGTTCAGTGATATATTTGATATCAACACTTAGTAGAATGTCAAAATTTTATATTTTAATAAAAAATGATGGAATCACTTTGAAATTATGAAAACAAAGACTTAATTCTTCTTCAATGAAATATTTATACTTTCAATTGATAATTTTTTTCATTGTTTATTTTATTTTCATTTATATTTTTATATATCACATGAAATTTTAAAACCCCCATTTCTCCATTATATTACTGTATCATCAGTTGTATATTACATAGTTTATAAATTATGACAGTATAAAAAAAGTGTGTGAGAGAAAATCATAGATAAATTGACACTAGTTTGTGAACTATGATTCATTAATATTAAAATAATATTTTATTAGTGATTTATTCTTCACAAATCTCTTTCATCCCCCCTGGTAAACCTATTTTAACTTTAATTGTGGTAACAAATGTTTATTATTTTTATCATTAACTATGACCAAAAATTAAGTTGGATATGTTCGAATATTTTAATAATGATGATTCAAAATATAGAATCAATTTTAATTTATTCAATTAATATAATTGGTAGAATTAATATTTAATTAATCATGAAAATCATAATAAAAACCCATTTTCAAATAAAGATTAATTTAGTGAAAAAACACAATTTACTTACATTCATTTCCATGTAAAAACCATCAAATAAATGATAAAATATTTTATTATATATATAATAATAATAAAATTTAAAAAAATTAATAAATATATATTTAATAAATTATTATAATAAAAAACATTCCATGCATAAAAATAGTTTATAGAAAAAATGTGTTTTTAATCCTTAAAATTAATTTATATCAAAATCATGTATAATTATTATTACTATATAATTAATTATATTATTTATATTAATGTATTATTAGGTTAATTCAATGTAAAATTCAAAATATAATAGGAAATTTACTTGAAAATTAATGATATTTGTTAAAAATGTATTTTTCATTATTCAATGAAAAATAAACCTCTTTAGAAAAATACTAAAAATTCACTAAAAGCTAATTTTAAAATTATGATTTTAAAATGATATTCATTTTATAAAATAAAATTTATAGAAATTATATCAATTAGTTATAAAGTTCATTTTCCAAATTTTAATAGTAACCATTTTTAAAGAAAACATATATTTTATAAAGTTGTAATTACTATCCATACATACTAATTTAACAACTAGGTTATAACAGTTTATGTCATCACTGATAATATAAAA